>OZ016504.1:37304956-38504956 GCA_963966595.1 Physocephala rufipes
AAAGTCGGATAGCGAATAAATGAAAGTTTTTGAAGTTATTCAAGCGCGAAGAGATATCAACTCTGCCCACTATTCGTGCACTGGACACAGGACTACTGCGAGTTTATGTCAATTGCTTATATGCTTAGGAGTAGTAAAAAGTACGCTTTTAACTTCGTATAAGTGGTTCACCAGTGTCGTATGGTCCAATTTATTTTCTCATTTTTCCGCCCAAAAAGGTTTTAGACACTTATTATGCCAGAGAGGATTTGAGAACCATATGAATGTGTTCTAAAAACTAAAAGCAGTTGCGTGAATTTTAAGGTACGGTGGGCAGATAATAAAAAGCTTTAACAACAATAATAATTATGGCTAGCTAAGTTCTTTAATTACCTGGTCGTTAAGGGTTGAGATTTCATTGTCGACTGGAATCAAGTCACCATCATTGAGAGTTCTCGCCAGTTCCCCGTTAAAAACCGGTTCGCCTCCAATGACCTCTAATAAAAAATGCTGAGCTAGCCCGCCATCACCACCGGCGACGCAGCTGACTTCAAGTGTTAGCGTATCATTGCGCAAATCGCAAGATTTTGGAGCTTCAGGAGGATCTGAAAGTAAAAGTTAATGAATAAAGCCTGAAGCATGAATTTTAAATTTTTTATGCCGCAAACCACAAACAATGATACAGTTACTCCCTTAACAAAATAACATGATGAATATATATATATATATATATATATATATATATATATATATATATATATATATATATATATATATATATATATATATATATATATATATATATATATATATATATATATATATATATATATATATATATATATATATATATATATATATATATATATATATATATATATATATATATATATATATATATATATATATATATATATATATATATATATATATATATATATATATATATATATATATATATATATATATATATATATATATATATATATATATATATATATATATATATATATATATATATATATATATATATATATATATATATATATATATATATATATATATATATATATATATATATATATATATATATATATATATATATATATATATATATATATATATATATATATATATATATATATATATATATATATATATATATATATATATATATATATATATATATATATATATATATATATATATATATATATATATATATATATATATATATATATATATATATATATATATATATATATATATATATATATATATATATATATATATATATATATATATATATATATATATATATATATATATATATATATATATATATATATATATATATATATATATATATATATATATATATATATATATATATATATATATATATATATATATATATATATATATATATATATATATATATATATATATATATATATATATATATATATATATATATATATATATATATATATATATATATATATATATATATATATATATATATATATATATATATATATCCCACACAAAACCCAAAGTGAAGATTCAGGCGAAACAAGGAAATATAAGCGGTTGTAATTCAGACACAACCGCGATAATGCTTTATGACCCCTCACTGAGAAATGGTCGATTTTATTTTAGAAGTTCCCAGAAATAATTACAAACATCGGCAGGATTGAAACGTTTGGTGTGCAATGCATACATTTTTCTCTTTCGAAAAATCAATTGATAATGTCAGATTTTTTTGGTGACGCGCCAGTATTGACTTTGACCCTCATCGGGTTTTTATTTCTTTATTTTTGCCATTACCTTAGTTTCTTTGCTCCCTTCTGCTTTTGTGATGACTACCTTATCCTGCTTCGTTGCTTAGTTGTGAATACATACGCACGCACACATTATCGTAGCGAAATTGGGTATGCAGTACGTGAGATCTAATGAAAATTGAAAATCGTACATAGATCAAGAGATGGCATACTCTTCTGTATCCCTACCTGACCAAATACGAGGCAATTTTCCACATTTTGTGTTTGTTTTCTGCCAGTTTTATTTTCTAGTCGATACTATTAGCGAGCAAGGAGGTGATAGATAGACCTAAGATAGAGACTACTATACATATATTATTTCCATTTAAATATATTCTCAAAAATATGCATGTCCATGCAAAAAAGAGCTATCCTAATTTTTGGAAAATCGTTAGATTATTTCATAATGATGAGCACGTGCGTGAGAGAGGGAGAATGAAAGAATAAGAGAGAAAGAGAGAAAGCTTCATAGCTCATCATCTGCAACTTATAAGATACTCTTGAGGAAAATACTTGAAACTGTTCCTTAACATTTTGGAGCTGATTTTCAGATCTGTCCCAAGCATATAAGTTTAAGCCTAAGCTTATCAGTGCTTCCATTTAAGCCCAAAATTACACTCTTAAAAAGTTGTTTTAAATTCGCTGCTTTCCAGAATTTAAGAAAAAAGTAAGAACACTAACTTCGGTCTGGTCGAAGCTTACATCCATAATATTAACCCTTAGTGTCATCTTAATAATCAGTGGATACACCATTTAATATTAAATTTCCCTTTGCTTGATTAATTTAGATCTACTAACCTGTCTTTAGCACAACCTTTATCAAAAAAGGCTAAATCGATGCAGAAAATTATTCTAAACAAGAATAGATATAGATTTTTATATCTGCATCCTCCGGGTGTAATATATAAAGAAAGAGAGAGAGAGCACCTCGAAGATATAACTGGTACGATCTCAATGTGGCAACATATTAGGGATTCAGACGTGGCTGATTTATATGCTTATTTCATATCTCCAAACGACTCGATCGTTTGTCTTTCCGGTTGCTTCTCAACTGTTTATTACTGTTATATATGACGTCTTGCTCAATATAGTTATAACAAATAGTTAAGAGGCAACTGGAAACGCCAGACGAATGAGACGTTCGAAGTTATGAAAGCCAATTATTCTTTGTTAGTTTGGCTTATTTCATAATTTATTAATGATTAATTGCCAAATTAAGATGCTACGCATGCTATCATAAGAATTATTAAATTTTTTATTGATGTCTTAACTTTCTGTATTAATTCCTTATTTTCAATTAATTCTTGTTTGAATCGTATTCAATTGTTCTAGATCTGAAGCAAGGTCTAATGAGACGAAAATAACAAAAGTTAGAATTCTTTTGACATTCTTAATGATTTAAGACAGAATATTTTCATTTAAAATGTAAATTTTCCATGAACCGACAATATTAATAATTTACATAATTACTGGGAAAATATAGGGTATACTTATTGCCAAAAGGTGAAGAACAATTGAAGTCTTTATCGAATTGATTGCGTACGCTTATTTGCCCATTTAATTGATCTTAATATGAATAAAGTGTATCTCACAAATATGCGCCAATATTCATGCGATTCTCACAATGAATGCAGTTTTTTCGTAATAAATTTTAATTTTAATAAACAATTAAACAAATGGGCATAATTGAATGTTTGATATTTACTACTTTTTTCCAATTTCCCCGTTTCAGCTTACTTAAACTCACACTGCCCTCTGAGCTCACTCCATCTGAACCTGAAAATATTTTTATCGTCTTATATTCTCCCTATCTGTGTATATTGTCATGCAAATGCCAGAAATCCACACAGCCATATGCACAAATTTTCCTGGTATAATAATCGTTTGATGCAAAGAAAATCATGAGAAACTTACATTAAACTATCGGATTATTACGTGGGCGTAAATCATCGGATGGGTGGGTGTAATATATGCCATACCGCTCCCGCCAGCAGTAATCATTATCACCGTTACCATTATTACCGTAGTCATTATCACCATCAATTTATTTCAGTTTAGATATTCAAATTGCAATCAATTGAAAGAGAATTGAGGTTAAGTTCTCGGAGGCTGCTCCGTTACATTAATTGAATGATCTTAAAAGAGAAATAAGACGGTAAGCTTGGTATCTGCTCCTCAATAATTTACGTATTATTATTGTATCTACATACTTGTATATATCTATCTATCTTCGTATTTATGTATACAAAATAGAACTTATAAAGGATGACTGTTTTAGACTGAACCTGTGTTTAATTATTCTCACGAATTGCTTCGATTGCTTAGGACTTAATGCATTTATCATTGAGCTCAATTAAATGGACTTATGCCATTTTTAGTGCTTCTTAATTTTTAAATACGAATTCCACATTCATTCATATTTATGATATATTCATGGTATATGAAGAGGATTGAAGCACTGGAATGTTGATCACAAGCATCGGTGGTTCAGTGGTAGAATGCTCGCCTGCCACGCGGGCGGCCCGGGTTCGATTCCCGGCCGATGCAATACATTCGTTAATATTTGAATGGAGCATATTTTATAATTATCATGCTACAAACTCTTTCTTATTTTTGCTCCACCGCCTTAGGTAAGCATTTGTAAATCTTCTTACATGAAAGTCGCTTACAGGGAGGAAGATAATATCCAAAATTTTATATGACATGAAAAAATTC
Organism: Physocephala rufipes; assembly: GCA_963966595.1. Lineage (NCBI taxonomy): Eukaryota > Metazoa > Arthropoda > Insecta > Diptera > Conopidae > Physocephala > Physocephala rufipes. The sequence goes on from OZ016504.1 coordinate 37,309,474, forward strand.
TCTTCAAAATTAAAAAAATACCACCTCGATATATTATAGTATACCACCATCTTGATCAGTACGGTATTACGCTACTATTATACGGAAAAGATCATCATCATCAGACAATCTCGGACAAGTTGTGTGAAATATGTGTCAGATTGTATAAAATGCGCTACTGTAAACTATTGATTTCCAATTTGAATGAATTCTATATCGCATTTTATTTGTTTAACAATCAAAACTTTTCGGTTTTATTCAAACAAATAAAAAACTGATCTCTAAAATGCTTAATACAATAGTTTGTTAATTAAAATAAGGTAATAAACAGAAACTTAATACAACGTTCAGAGAAACATAACGACCGGTCATTCACACTTTGTCTATAAACAAATTTAGCTTATTCATATAAAAATTGTGTAAAAAAAGTGGAAAGAAATGACTGGATAAGCATTATTTGGAATTTTGATTATCTAACGAATTTTTGATAGTTTCTTGACGACTCACGAAAGAGTATTTCATTATTTCAACAAAAGATAATAAAGGCGTTTTCTTTTCTTCGTTACCTGCAATAATGAAAACAAGTTTGAAAGTAGGAAGAAGAAGAAGAACAAGGAAAAGAACAAAAATAAGATGGAGTTATAAAGGAAAGTAGTATTTAAAAGTTGAAACGTGTCTCGCTGCACGTCGTTCCACCGATACCTATATTTATACTTGTAAAGAATGAAAGAGAAAGAGAGGGAGAGGGAGAAAGCAGTGCAGTGATCTTGTTATAATAATGCACACGATTACATTTATTATTTCGTATGACAAAACTTGTACGACATAAAAAATGGAAATTTAAAACAGGTATCAAAATGCAGTGGGAGGCGTTTTTATATAATTTCGGAAACTAAATTTAAAATTTTTGTATTATTTGTGTAGATAATTTCTAAAACGATATTTCACACATATCGTAAATACGAATGATATTAGTATTAAATAAAAAGTATGCTTTAAAACGTGATGTATTCAAACAACAAAAAAAATGTATTCATTTAATCACAAATATTTCATAAATGGAAAATTATTCGTAAGGATTTTACGACTTTTCAAATCTCAGTTTATTACTGCCTTCTACAAATCGATCAGACTATATTATTAAAATTGAGCTATTGGGGTTTAGATGCCTTAGAGTGCTAAATATTCTGCGTATACAAATATCATTTTTAAAAAAAAACCCAATGTTCGTACCCGTTATGCGCCCTTTCCCTTGTATCAATTGCAAACATCGAATTCTCTGTTTCAGACATAATAGCAATATTTTATGGTAAAAGAAATGAATTAAAAATTAATCTGACAGCAATTTTCAACAATTTTTCCATTACTGCCAAACATCAACGAATATATTTTTGGATGACTTAAATGTATAATGACTTAAAATGTGTTTAAATTTTTGAAGAACTTAAAAACAGCATATATGAAATCAATACCAAAAAGGTGACAACTGTGAAATAATTCTATACATTAATACTCGGTTTGTTGGCAAGTCAGAAAGCTGTTAAATTCGTCATGAGTAAGAGTATTTCTAAAATAATATAAAATCTGTTTAACTAAAAAAGATTTGCGGTCAATTGTGACCGCAAAAGTCGCAAAACAACAGATTTCATCTTACACGAATTACGAAATGTCTATAGTGAATAACTTTTCCGCAGACTTTGAAGGTCATTCTTAGTTTCACGCATGTATAAAAATATTGTTTTTCAGTATCTTATACAAATATTTGTTGATATCAGTTTAAACAGTTTTTTATTTGTTTAGGAATTGCTTATTTAAAATTAAATAATTAATTTAATGTCCTAAATTCACAATAACAAAATTAAAATCTTTGATTTCTCCAAGCCATTAAAATGAGATCGTCTTGACGCAATACTGTTGTTCTTGTAAACCACATCTAAAGTAAAATCAACAACAAACGTAATAAATATTTCCAGTACTCGCATACTCACGTGTACGTGTATTATGTGGTAACACAGTCCACCCCTCGGCTAAACCAAACCTAAATAATGTGGATTAGTTTCAATCCAAGAAAAAAGAGTAAATTTAATTAAATTATTTAAATAAACCTGAAACAGGCATCGGCCTGTGATCTTAAAGTCCCTAAGCTAGTCTGATCAGTGCGTTAGCTCTGGCATAATAAAATTATTAGCGATTCTGCAGGAATAGCAAGGAAAAAATTTGTTAATTATTTAAAATCACGTAAGAATAATATTTTTAGATTTTTTTGTAACTTCTAAGTTTATATTTGTTAAATGGAGAAATGATAAAAACAGACACAAATAAATACAAATTTTATGAGAAACGTGTAAGGCTTCTAAAAAAGTTTAGTTATTCGGACTAGTTGTTGTTGTTGTTGCTGAAGAAATTATAATTCCATACATGTTTAAAATTCCTCGATCAAAAATCATTTTAAATTTAACGCATTTATAGAAAAAGAGGAGAAACAATTGAGTTTGAAGTGGTTACGATTCACGATTCACTGCACGATTTTTCTTAACCGGATTTTTTTTAATAAAAACTATGCTCTATTGGATCGATCTCTTTGTTCCTTCTATTCCTTTGCTTCCTTTTTCCAGTCGTAAATGATTAGGTCAGGCGGGGTGAATTGTTGCTCACGTTGTCGATCGAATGAAAACGAGATTAGCGATAATTACATTTCCGAAATAAATGCCGAGAAGAATTAAAACTGCCATGAGCATTCTAAGCAATCAGCCATTCGGTAGCCCTCGTTTGACATCCTCTTTATTAAACAAATTTTTGGAGAATAAGTGTTCACGATTCACGATTCGCGACTACTGCAAATCGGGCACAGATCGTGAAAGAAATGAGAATTTTTAAGAATCAAGAGCTTTTATTGAAGCACTTTTTCGTGCTTTTTTCCAAAAATTTAATTTTGCTATTTATAACAATGAGTCTTTGTTTCTCCTTAAACTTTTATTTAATTCTCATGAATTCAGTAATCTTTTATAAAGAAACGTATTAATAAATAATCCTAAATATTCCATTATTTTCACTTTGTCTTCTCCTTTTCTAAATTATAAGTCACCTTACTGGTTTGTGGCGATTCTTTCGATTTCTTCGCGGAATCCACGCTGTCTATCGGCAATGTTGGATAATAATTGCTTGGGTCATCTTCCTCCTTTTCATCTACAAGCGCCGAATTCATTTCATTCATTTCGTTCTCCATCAAAGGACACGTCGTGAACTCGTCGGATAAATGATAAATAACTTTCATGAAGAGAAATTCAGATAAGTTGCTTGCCAAAAAAAATAAAAACATCCAGTTGGAAAAATTGCATTTCTTGATGACGGCTTCAAGCTCATGACGATCAAATTTGCTCGGTTTTGTGTAAGAGAAGGCGTAAAAGCTAAAGTGTTTGCTATCAGAGAAAAATGGTAAAGTTAATACAAAATTAATTTCTGGCAAACACCCAATTACTTTTTAAACATCAATAGAGTAAAAAGACGCCAAATAATTCCCAAAATCGACGCAATTAGTACAAATGCATACCAGAACCACAAAATGGTATAGATTTTTTCATTGATGATATTTAAAGCCATCACGCATAGTGTGTCATGCATCTGTAGTGATCCCGATGGTCCGAATTTGTGAAAGTGACACTTGGTAACTTTGGGAAAGACCACATCCAATGTATCCATTTGATCTTTCCAACGTTCTCGCCATACTTTGGGCCCAAGGTCATAAAAGGCCCCACCCAGAAAACGATTTGTCAAATTGATTTGTAGAACTACATTGAAAAGATTCAGTAGTTCAGCAAATACTAAATGAGCACCCCATGTTCGATTTATTCGCATACGATCGACCATCGTGCGACGTATATCCTTAATCCGATCTTCGGCCTCTTTCAATGAGGGTAAATTCAATTTTCCCGTTTCAAGTGATCGACATTTAAGAAATCGTGCAAGGCCGACCATTTTAAGACCAAAAACGAGCGCTTTTATCCGGCCACCTGAAATGAAAGTATTCCTTATGGATGTCCACATTATGTAATATACAAGGGACCCATTAGTTCTTCTTTATGAACCCAAACATTCTAACTCTTACTGAATTTTCCCCCCCCCCTCTGTATTTTCTTGTCTCTCTCTAGCATTTTCTCTCCTATTCCCGCCTGATATATTTGATTGACCCCACACTTCCTTCCTTTCTTTTCCTCTCCACCTTAATCTCTTAATCACATTCTGTGGCCTACCTTCCCACGTCTTCCACAAAAGATGTGGCACATAGAAACAGAGAGCCTGACCAAATAATACGAAGGGAACCCATTGGTAGTAAGCATGCCGTTTTATAGGTTCCTCCTGACTATCAAAGGGTCCAATGCCGGGTTGAAAAATGGCGCCGACATCTAAAGCAGTATTGTTTAAATGGCGCACCTGAAATCAAGCAAAAACACATTTGAATTGTTTACAATTCACCTCGACCCATTGATCAGTTATCTTACCAAAGTAAATGTTGTTGTAAAAAAACAAAATGTATTGATAACATGTGCTGGTATGCTATCAGAAATGCATTTGATATGCTCACCGATGTATTGACGTGAAGTAACCAGAATAGTCGCCGCAAGCAGGACAATAAACGTAAACCGATAATGAAGTTTAAAGACAAAATTGTCTATTATAACACTAGACGGATTAAATTTCAGATATGGTATAACCGAACTAAATGTATTTAACATGGCGATATTGCCTAACTATCACTCCCATACAAAACTTGCAAAGTCGTTTGAATTCGGTACAGATCGAACAAATTATCGTGCTTATTTATTCCACTCGTATTATTTGTGCGAATATCGCGCATGCAACCGGCGACGACTGAAATGTCTGCAAAATGAGGAGCTCCGTGTACGATAAACGCTCTCGGAGAACTGGAAAAGGCAAAACAACCCGAAACTAATTGTGGAGTCGTTGGCGGAGTCGAAGAAGTTTACTTGTATATCATCACATTGTGACAGTTCGGGTTCGATTACTTGCGCAATCTTTGGAGTTTGGTTCTTATTAATAATTTAGAGCGACATTTTTAGCGATAAGATAAAATTGCTGTGTAATGTTCTTTCTGTTTTATTTTGAGTGAAATTTCCAGATATCAGTCTTGTTTATTTCGTCTTCCGACTTGACTTCGGGGAGCGAAACATACTGTGCTGATGACGATTAATAATAATCCTTTACAGAGATAAGCGTATAAACGGTTACATGCCTTCACATGTGCAGGCGCCTGAATTAAGAGATTAATTACTAGATATGGGTAAGCATAGTTGGACTTTTTCAAATAAGCTCCACGCCTCTAAATGACTTGCAATGTTCTGTATAGTTTGTTTATAATTCGAAATGCATCTACAACAATAAAAAGTTAAAATAAAATTTAAATAAAATGTTCATAAAAAAAAGATAAAGTTCAGAAAACTAACCGCTTCTAGTATCGTAAGTTCCAGAGAATTAATACCCAAAATCAATATTGTTTAGTAAATTAATACCCCAAACATTGTTCTCAACTTCTGATAAAATTAGATAAGTTTTAAAATTGTAAATAATATAAAATTAAAAACTAAAAAGTGAAAAATAAAAATGGTAACAATCGTAAAAATCGTAAAAGTAATTAACAGAAAAATATTCCCAAACAAATTTTTTGAGAATTCCTAGAGGAATAATGACAAATACTTTATTTAAGCTATGGCTTTGGTAGCGGGTCATTTTAGATTTGAGTTTTTTACCCATTCATTTTATTATAACAATATTCTTATGAAATAATACAATACAGTCGCTGATAAATCTAAATTGTAGTTTATACTTCGTCCCTATCCTCGCCACCGTCGCTTCGATAACAAATGTCGCTTTATCTAAATTAGAATGTCATAGTGTCTATAGCTCATCATCAGATAAATAATATCTAGCCTGATATTATATATAAGTATTAATAATCATTATTTAATTTACGTATGAGTGCGTTAAGAGAAAATCAACCGCGTAAATAGATCCACTAAAGATAACTTGTGGACGGGCAAGTGTATTTTATATGAACTTTTTTATTTCCTAGAAAAATATTTTAAATGCGATAAGATTATAATTTCTCCTTACCGTTTTTTGAACATTTGAGTGAATTTTGTATTTTTAATAAATTCAGTCTCGAAAGAAAAAAGGAAGCAATAGCAATGACTTAAATCAAAAATTTTTTCAATAAACCCGCAAACATAAACCTATGCCTGTTTTGTCATAAGTAGACATATTATATTATCATGCGTTTACATTTCCAAAAAAGGTGAAGATTATGTATTTCTTCAGAAAACATCATTGCTTCGTCCACCCAGGTTTGTGTTGAAAAAATTATTCGAATTATTTTGAATTCTTTATATTTGTTATTCCTCCGAATAATCACAAAAAAGCATTTATGCTCTTGTTTAACCTTTCAAGATAGAGATAATTGCTCACAAAAAATTCTAGCAGTGACTAAATTGTAAGTTTCTAATGCCGTCGCAATGAGTTTACCAAAACAAAAAAAAATACAAAAAAACAAATACTCGGAATAACGGCGACAACGTCAAACATACATATAAGTTAGTAACCATCGCATTCTTTATCTTCTCGAGAAAAAGATGGAAAACGCAAATAATTGTCTTTTATATTAGTAAAAAATACGTAAAATACGTAAAATATATTCGTGTTTAAAAAGTAGACGAAGGGTTTCGTTAATTTTCAATCGTTCTCTTTGAGTTGATGATCGAAGGCGACTTGGTCTATGTAAACACTTTGGAAAAACGCACTAAGAGGTAAGAAAATAATGAAATAAATATAGATGATAAAAAATTTAGAACCTTCAACAAGAATTCGTCATTCCGACACGCACTATTCGAACCGACTCATACTTGAGTTAAGATAACCACATTTTTTAAAATGACGAAATAGGTTTTCTTTGAACGTGAAACGACGATTTCGAAATTTGAGATAAAAGGTTTATGTTTATAAGAATAGTAATTTTTTTTTTATTTTCAAATTTTTAAAAAGAAATATTTTGTAATTTATAACAGTGCGTTAAACATTGAAAAATGTTATCAAAAAATTGAGCCACAATTTTCAAAATTTTAAATAATATAATTTACAATTATTCGTCGTTCAATTTATTGTTGTTCTTCGTCGATTTCTCGTTTTCAAAATAATTTATTTTATAAATCAAAATAATAATAATAAAATAAAAAATTTATTTTAAAATTTTTATGAGCATTAATAAGAATAAGGGTGTTTATAATAATAAACAAATAATATGAAAAAACAAAATATACGAACAATAAATGTATCATACCGTACATGATGTGGTAATGAAAGTTTTCCTTGTTGTTTTCACGTTGATTCTCGTTATTGTTGGCGTCATTCTTGTTATGTTTTAACCCAGATAAAGAAGCCAAAAAGTGGTGATATCGATTTTAATTACCCTAATGATCTGCTTCTTAGTATGCGCACCAATCCCTTCCTCTTCCTCTGTACCGATGTTCTCCTCTTTTCAAAACCTACCAACTGATGCCATGATCAATTGATACCATAAGAAATTCGATGCCAAATAGCAAGGCTAACAAAATCATAACGAAGAATAAAATTACTAAAAGAAACCATATTATTTCTGGTATCAAGGGTGCGATGGTGCGATTTTGTTAGTATTTATATCTGACACAAAAATTAGTTTGAAAGTAAATTGAGATCTGTTTATAATCAAATCAGTCAAGCGGCAAAAAATGAAAACTAGAAAAGACATATCAGTTTTCATTAAAGCCACATTTTACCCTTATATATATATATATATATATATATATATATATATAGATATATAGTACGAGTATACAAAATTCCAAAATCTAGCTGCATAGGTGCGAATTTCCATCATTCGATCCACACCCTACGAAACGAAACATTTTTTGAACAGAAAAATGAACCGAAACATTTTTTGCATTATTTTGATTTCGCTACAATTAATTTGCTATCAATTATTAATTAATCGATGAGTTAACATGACCGTAACCAAACCCATTACTTGGCTCATTAAATAATAAATTGAGTTGTTTCTTAATCAGTCATTGCTTATCAGATACAATCATAATATTGAAATGTATCGTGTTTTATTGTATCGTGATGTATCGTACTATTAGAGCTATTTAACAATGCTATCAAAACAATCAAACTCATCGATAAGTTTACCTGCAATTCGGAAAGCAAAAACGTATATGAATAAGTTCCAAAATATTACCAAAATATTATTGCGAAATTATTGTTTGCAAGACAACACGCCTCTGTAGATTCTCGTCAAAACTGTGCATGGAAGTATTCATAAATTAATTAATAATCTCTTTTATAAATAATTGATGAACTGCCTCGCATTTATGTCTTCTAGGAATTATAATTGCTGATTATAATATTTACCAAATATTGTTTTAAAGTCGTTTTTTATTATTCTTGCAGATATTTTTCTTTAACCAATATCGAACCGATAACCGCCTAACCGATATCATTTGTTATGAAACATATTGAAAAAATTATACAATGCTTTCAGAAGGAAAAATTGTTATCGCTTATTTTACAAAAAAAGTTTTTTCTTAAACACTTTTTTCAGAGAATCAATTCTCATAAAATATTAGAATAAATTTAAAATTATTTGGAATAGACAGTTAGAGAGATGTTTCGAATTAATGAAGAAATTAGATACTCACATGAAAACAAAATATGCTGTACATTTATTTTTGTAAATTTCATAAAGATTTATTTATTTCTCCAATTTTTAAAACATAAACTAAAGAATTCAGTAAGTTTGCTAACGTTTATTTATTTTAAATGTGGACAATCTTTTTACACCACTTTTTTGAGACTTGAGAAGAGATTAGGGCGGAGATAAAACAGCGGTTTTGTTGAAAGTAATAAAAAATTTGCAACACAGTTTTTTTATAATAATTTTTTTCTTTTATTATGTTCAGTAACAATAAAAAGCTGATTAAATAAATCAGTTATGATTCACTACTCAAATTAATGAACGAATAATTCTGATTCATTCATTTTTCCCGACAAGTTTCTGCAAAAACAATTTAACGCTAAACTACAATTCATTCAAGACTTTATAAAAAATGTCGTTGAGTCTTGTCCACGGATCAGCATCTACTTTTCCATAATAATATTACAAACAGCCGCGGCAACAAATATCACAGCAATGACATAGGTGCAATTATGCGTAATGCTGTTGTTGGCAAATTAATTTAATCACTTGTGGAATGTCTTGTTATTGTACACTTTTTCAAAACCGCCACTTTTAATTTGCCCAAATATTTGTAGGCCACACAACAAAAAAGCTATCAATGCTTTGAATAAATTGAATTAAATTAATCATAACAAATACTTAATTTCATATACATAAACCACTTAAATTCAAAGCAACAATTTTAAAAGCCAGCGCTAAAATTATTAATGAATCACTTGTGTTTTTTTAAACAATCACCTACATCACTATGACGAAAATCTGTCTTTTGTTGCTGGCAATATAAAGTATTTAAAAAAATATGTCTGTATAAAAAAAGCAGTAGGAAATAAAACCAAAATTAAGAAGATTAAGAGGAAAATCTGAACTGGTAAACACCATCGGTCTCTTCTTTAATTAAAGCTTGCAAATTCCACAAATATGCAATTTTATATATAAAAATATTAACGAAAATTTTAATAGAGCCTAATGTGATTTTCAGTTAAGTTTGGAACATTGCTTTACATTACAAATCGCCCGAAAGTCCACCATAAAAGCCCAAACTTACAAATAACACCACGTTTACTTTATACCAAATATACTATACCATATATAGTTACTATTTTTTTTCTTTTCTTTTTCTTCCCTCCGCTCACCCTTTCTCTCATATTTCTTTTGTTTCTTCGTCACCAAAAAAATAATATTTCAAAATATCCGAATATCGATTCCTTGACACGAAAATATCTTCTAGTGACCGGTGTTGAAAAAGTGCTTATTATGTAAAACCATAAAGTTGGGATATTATGTCTGAAGTTGTGTCTTACATTAAATAGCAATCTGAAATATGTCCCACCTTTTTGAAAAATATATAAAATTCTTGTAAATTGTAAAATCTTGTAAATTTTACATAAAATTGTTGTAAATTTTTACTTCATATAGAAATCTTTAATTTTTTCCTTTCTCGTTAAATCGATAATAATCACGTTTGTATGTTTGCCTGTGTCTGTGTCTTATGCCTGTCTTTTGCGAATACTTTCGAATTTCGAATATCAACTTCGATATCTTCGAAAAACTAATTAAAAATATGGTAACGCAAGCTTCGCGTTTAAAAGTGATCGAGCTTTCGAAGTGAATATCTATTTTTTTTTTCTTTTGGTAGTCTTAAGATGAAGAAGAACTCTAATAATATCGAATTTCAATAGTGATATGCCTTGAAAGCTATATTATATGCTACAAATGAAGTTGCTCGAGAACTGGTCAGAAAGAAGAAGCATGATTAAATTCAAACATAGAGTAAGAAATAACAAGAGGCCCAAACAGCTCTTTTTACTCATTTGCCATAATGGAAGCGGTCGGTCCGAGCGGGAAACGAAGAAGTGTTTTGAGTGAGGAGTACTCGAAAGCAGAATATCGGACGATTTCTTTCTTTATTCGTTTTTTTACTTCAGCACAATTTTTTTTATTATTCTCTCATTACTTCGTGCTATTATTCTCGCGAGAGCAGAATAGACCAATTGATTGATTTGTTTTCATTTGTTATGACTGCGGTATTTTTTATTATTCTCTCAATCGTTGCTATGCGTATGTGTATAGTGTTTCTTTTTCATCATAAGTAGCAAAAAGAATGAGAAAGCACAGAGAACGATTGTAACGATTTTTTTTTCTTTGCCTCTCCAAGTAAGAAATCTACGTACACTTGTTCCTCTTTATGCGATTGTATTTCATTATGGTCTGAAGCCAAAGACCAAAACTTAAGGCAAATTTGGAGGGAGAAATGTAGGATACCCTTAAATATGTACGACAAAAATATTAATATATGCGATAAACATTTTGCACCATCCGATATTGGTAAAATATGTTTAAAAGCAGGTATTGTACCAATTTTTTTTGATAACACTTATGATAATACAGACATATTGAATTTACCTGAAGAAGGTAATCAATGTGACACAGAATTTTCTTGTAGCAATTGTGAAAAACAATTAAAAATAAAAATAAAATATTAAAAATAGAAATAAAAATTTATCTTTCAGCCTGTGTCCATATATATCTCTCTATATAATATCTGTATATATCTGTCCCTATATATGTCTATACTTATATGTCTATATAAGGCTTTGTGTCTGTCTAATTTTATGTCTATTAGTATAAACCTGTTCGGCCGTCTGTGTCCATTCATGGTGGAAAATCCATTTAATTAGATAGCCACGCCTACTGCTAGATTTTATCACAATCCTGAACAGTTAAGACGGATGCAGATGGTAAATAAGCTTCACTGCTAATTATTTTTTCTCCTGTTTACTCTTGTCTTGTAACTTAAAAATATTAAAATAATTATTATAAGTATTCCTTTTTAAAATTTGTCAAATTTTTAAGATTTATAAATCTACCAGTAAAAATACAATTGAATTATATCTATGAAAAATTTTGCTACGTCCTACGATGGCCTTGCAGACCGCAAAAAAATAAAAAACTAATGTTGTGCCGTAAATAACATTCATTCACATTCACACACATACAAACTTTCGATATGATGCGCTTTATAAAATTTGACTAGTTACAAAAACAATTGCCAATGTTAATAATCACTCTCTCACGCCAATAATTTCGGCTATTAAAACGTATCCATGCAAATTTCTTCCCTTTCAACACAAATCTTGTCTTTTCTTCGTGTTGACTACGCCGAAGAATAAAATCACGAAGAGTAGCAAGCCCAACAAAAAATTGTTAACAACCAAATTATTTATAGAGCATCAGTGCAAAACAAAGCAAAAGCTATAGATAGTGAATGAGAGAGAGCGAACCACTCACTATTGAGTGAGAAATCGGTCCAGCGCTGGACCGACCATAGAAAAATATTTTGTTCAAGATTGTGACTCTTGTTATTTCTTACTCTATGATTCAAATGTATCTACAGGATTAGTGAGAGCAGAGAGTCATGCTACAGCTCAAAAATACGTACTCAAATACAATCATGCACACTTATACTGACACCACACTCACACACTTTAACACACTAATACATTCATCAGTCCAACTCCGCATTACCTAAAGGTCTGCGGGCGAACTCGTATCTATGCTTCTGAGTATCGGTTGCCTAAAACTTTCTTTGGCAGTCGGTCGGTATGTCTGTCTTTATGGATCTCTCTTTCTCGGTCTCTTGTCTTTTTTAAATTCTCTTTATTTTCCCATGCCAAGCACTCGAGTAGAGATATTTTTGCGCTTGTATTTGTTGGAGCTCAAACAAAGACTTTACTCAAATGAATGCGAGCATAAGTTGATAAACGCAGTTAAGCGACGCTCTCGTCGTACGGCACAAACGCATGGAAACAGTTCAGATTTTCCATCCGAAGTGTTCGCTTTGTGAACGGTTTTCAGCTACTAGGACGCAATTAGCACAAGTATTTTATGAGTCGATAGACGGAGAGACCGATTGTTAAACTTAATGTGATAAAAACGTGCTGTCTGTCACAAAAACGACGCAGGAATTAAAACTGGTAGTTTTTATAAATTCCGAAAAATTCAAAAACTAACTGATGCGTGTTAATTTTTGTTACGCGCTAGCGCAGAAATCTTGTGAATATTAATAATGCCGCATAAGTAATCTACGCAACGACAATCGACAAACTGTGTTCGAATAAAAAACAAAGACTTAAATAGAAAAAACTTATTTTTGAATCCGCAATTTCTTTAAAAAAGGCAACCGCGAAGCAACCGCGTCGAAATGTTTGATGTATTCGGCTCCGTGAAGGGGCTGCTGAAGATCGATCAAGTCTGTATCGACAACAATGTCTTCCGCATGCATTATAAGGCGACGGTGATCATTTTGATCGCCTTCTCATTGTTGGTCACTTCGCGTCAGTATATTGGCGATCCAATCGATTGCATTGTTGATGAAATTCCACTTGGCGTGATGGACACCTACTGTTGGATCTACTCTACTTTCACCGTTCCCGAACGTTTGACTGGTATCACCGGCCGTGACGTCGTTCAGCCTGGTGTAGGCTCACACGTCGAGGGACAAGATGAAGTTCGATACCATAAATACTATCAGTGGGTTTGCTTTGTACTCTTCTTCCAAGCCATTCTCTTCTACGTGCCGCGGTATTTGTGGAAATCGTGGGAAGGTGGACGTTTGAAAATGTTGGTCATGGACCTAAACAGCCCAATCGTCAACGAAGAGTGCAAAAATGACCGGAAGAAAATACTTGTCGAATATTTTGTGAACAACAGAAATCGGCACAACTTCTACGCCTACCGTTTTTTTATCTGCGAGGTGTTGAACTTTGTCAACGTCATCGGTCAGATATTCTTTGTGGACTTTTTCTTGGACGGCGAATTCTCCACGTATGGCAGTGATGTGCTGAAGTTCACCGAAATGGAGCCGGACGAACGCATCGATCCAATGGCCAGAGTTTTCCCAAAGGTCACAAAATGTACTTTCCACAAATACGGTCCCTCTGGTTCGGTGCAGAAATTTGATGGTCTCTGTGTGTTGCCACTGAATATTGTTAACGAAAAGATATACGTTTTCATTTGGTTCTGGTTCATCATTTTGAGCATTTTATCTGGAATATCGTTAGTGTATAGGGCAGCTGTTGTCATGGGTCCCAAATTGAGGCTGTTATTGTTGCGTGCCCGTTCGCGTCTTGCTGAGAATGACGATGTGGAGACAGTAGCAAACATGTGCAATATTGGTGATTGGTTTTTGTTGTATCAGCTTGGAAAGAATATCGATCCATTGATCTATAAGGAAATAATGACAGATTTGTCTCGTGAGATGGGTCACCATAATGAACACAAAGACCGCTTCGACGCCTGAAGGATAGGAAGGAGTTAAAAAGGTAATTCTTAAACAAGCCGTATTAGACTTGGGTGAAAGTATCAAAGGTGATGATGATATTGTTAAGGGTATAAAAGGCGTATGTGGGAATGAATGAAATGGAGGCAATAAATAAGGGCATGATATCGCTTGTTAGAACCTAAGAATACAGTTGGCCAGACTTAATTTTTTTTTTTTTTTTTTTTGTAAAATCTACGAAAACAATAAGAAAAACGAATATAGTTTATTAAAAACTTAACTAATAAATTCAAGAAATTAACTTGGTAAATTAAATGCTTCACAAATAATACAAAAACGAGACGGGGAGCAACTGATTGAAGTCACAACACATCCGAATGCAATTAATGTTGTCACATAGATAGGACTACACCAGCATAGATACATCTATACCAACAGGCACACGCATACACGCTGGCAAACTTTCACGTACACCACACACAATTTCAGAAAGAACTCTACCCACATAAAGCAATTGGGTTGGTCTCCAGATTATTTGAACTAACAACAACGACCTCTCTCTTTCTCTTCCTCTCACATTTTAAAACTGCACCACGTAAAGCAATGAATAATATTTGAGTGAGAGAGTTTAGGTCATTATGTTCAAGAGAACACGAAAAGCAGTGTTGCCTAAACTTTTCACATTTTGGACAAAAATCTGTTGTTTGAAACGTCGCATTATCCCATTTCCTCATCACGATTCTTCACCCGCACTTTTCAGAAAGAACCCAAACGCCCTGTAACCTTAAAGTGGTTGCGCCCGTACGTGCCTTGGTATTGTTTCCATGCGAAGGAAAGGATTTCTTTTTTTCTTGTACGCAATCAAACCAGTTTGACGGGATTCTGTTGGCCGCTGCGTTTCGGTCTGCTCTTTGTTCTCTTAAATTCCGTGAAGTTCCTCCAGTTTCAGGTATATACTTAAGACATTTTCTTTGTTGGTTAATACGTAATTCAAGTGGCTAATATTTTTGGTGGTAACTACCGATATTGAACTGAACTGAAATATTTTAGAATGCAACAGAAAAGGGATTGAGGAATGAATTAGGCTGACATGTGAATATTTTTCACTCAGCTCTTACTTTTTTAATCCGCTGCTTAAGCGCCCTCTGCGTTTTGTGGAATTTCCAGTAGTCGAAAATCATACCTTACGCTCATTTCATACATGAAGTCAAATTTCAATTACTCTTCTAATATATATGTGCAAAAAATCTCTTCCTAAACGCCATGACTTCTTAGAAAAGCTTTCATCTCCGTCTCCGGAGTTTCCGGACTTTCGTCTCCGTCCCAATCTAGTTTTAATCCATGTTAGAGCTCTGTTACCGATCCCAAAGCGTTAAAACAAGCGTTAAAACAGGAGCTAAATAAATGGCTAATTAATGAAAACTCAGCAAATTGTAGATATACGATTAATTAATTTTAATCGAGAAACGACTATACAAGGTTGAAAATATAAAAATTAGAACGACGAAATGCTCGGCGATTGACGCCGCCACTTAAGCGTTTAACGCTGACGTAATAGGTGACAAGTGATTGCTTCAATTGACTTATTAACAGCTACCCGTTACTTGTGGATACATGTGAATATACCTTTTAAACGACAGCCTAATCGTGAGTTTATGATCCGTGAATTCGCCTTTTTTTATACACACTCTCCCCGTTTTGGTTGATCCGGTTCCTCAAATGAATTGCTATTAAAATGACCGTTCTATAGCACATATGGTTTCTGAAGCCATACCGCTTTTTATTTTTCTTCTTCTTATTGCTCTGAAAAACAGGAGGAACAAGTACAATCAAGTCTTAAAATATTAAAGTGCATTCGCGATGATTGATTGCATACATTGATACTTTCATAATTATATGTTTTTATGTATGTTTACTATATAGAATCGTTGAAGAAATCCAACGTCATATTTTACGTTTAAATTTTTTCTCATTTAACAACAACAAGAACAGCAGTCTCTAATGTTGATAATTGACTAAAACACGCTCGATTAAGCAGAAGCATTGAATCATAGAGTAAGAAATAACAAGAGTCCGAATCTGGTACAAGCAAATTTTTCTTCGTGCGATCCAATAACAGATACCATTTTCACTCATTAGTGAGTGCTTTCATTTGCTATTCTCTTCTCATCCATTTATTTCATTGTTCATAGTGTTTCTCAGAGACTTCGTTTCGTACTGCTGTTGTTTTGTTCTTGTAGCGGCAAATATTCGACAAGGATGACAATGTGTGAGCATGTGTCGTGTGTTTGTACATTCTCTGCTTTGTTAGAGAAAAAAGATGCCTTATCTGCATGCGATTTTCGTAAACAATGAATGTGATTTTGCATGCATATGTAGTGTGTTTGGATATCCTTTGTACATTATCAATTCCATTCTGAATTGTTTTTGTAACAATTCGATAGGATTTGATATTCGGCAAGGCCATTCAAGGCGACTATTATAGAAATAAAAATAGAAGATATTTTCGCGATAGAAATTTTGAAAAGAATAAATACCAATATAAATATAAGCAATAATATTAAAAACCATAATATTAAAAAACAGTAGTTTGGGTGTAGTTAAACTGCATATTTTAATTAATATTTAATTATAATTTAAATATTAATAGCAATTGAAAAACCTAACAAATATATGTAGAAGTAAGAAATAACAAACATCCAAAAATATTAAAATATTAAAAGCAAAAATAAAATATAACAATCTAAGCCATTGTAGTGGATAAGTGTACCCCCATATGTCTTCTGCTTTTAAAGGTATGAGGAATAAGTCACTCTACATTTTTTTAACTACAAAAAGCGGCGCTGCTCGCTCCATAGCATACTTTCGCGACGCCTTGTGCCTTGCGATTCCTCGTTCATACGGAAAAAATCAAAATTTAGAATTTATTTTGCAAATTATTTTCGCAATCGCGCTGATGAGCGAGAATGTTGTTGTATGTATTATTGCCATTTATTTCATGCAGAAAGAGTGAAATGGCCGTTCCATATGTACTTTTCACACAACAATAAGCATTCACAATGCGTAATTCACACACACACACGCAAGTATAATTTGTCCATCTATTAATAATATAATAAGCAAAATAATAACAAACGAGAAACAAGAAAGTGAAACGAAGAGCACACGAAGAAAAAACTGCTCTTGTTTGGCAACGAAGAATTTGTTTTGTAAATTCCTCTCTCACCCGCATACTAGAAATATTGTTTTACGCATTATGACCATTTATTTGATGCAGACAAAGTGAGAAAGCGATAACATTTTCCCTGGTCAAAAGGCATTCGCTCACGCGTAATTCATACGCACACAAGCATAAATCGTCCATCTAATAACAATCTGATAATCAAAGCAATAACAAACAAGTAATAATAAAGTGAATACAAAGAGCGCCACGAAGAAATAAATTCGGCCGTCTCGTTTGGCAATCGTATTTTTACTCAATTCTTACTTCGTTCAGCATCCCGACCGACCGCTTCATTTTGGTCAATAAAGCGATATTGAGTGATTCAGACTCTTGTTATTTCTTACTCTATGATTGAATGCAGTCAATTTTGATAAATGAGAAAATGGTGATAAAAAAGTTATAGCAATAATTTATTACCGTAAAGCTCACAATTTTTAAACGAAACTGAAGGCACTCTTAGAACAGATATATCAATCATTTTAAAATATTAAATTTATATTATTATGAAAACGTATTTTGTTAAATGCAATAAATTATATTTGTATTTGTATGCTTGAATTTTACAGATGTCGCTGGTGCTGTTTCGTGGAAAAGAGACTTTTTGGTTTGTCCCAGTAAAAAATCAATCAAAAAAGTATGTGTAAAATTTAAATTATTGTAAATCTTTTGCAGCTTTATCCGTACCAGCCCACAAAACAAAACCTATTAATAATTTAAAAAAAAACGAAACAGAAAACAAAAACAGAAACTTTTTATAAACAAATATTTAAAAAAACAACAATCAACACTTCGCTCCACAAAAGCATAAAAAGCAATAATAATTAACAATAATAATTGAACTAAACTAGACTGCAGACATAACCAACAACAAAACCCACAACAAAGACAACAACACACCACCTTTTATGAGAATAATCTTCAAAATATATAGTATATAAAGCCAGAGAAGAGAGAGAGAGAGCGTTCAATTGCAACCGCTTCACTTCTACTCCCACGCGGGCGATCTTCTAAAGGTGATCAGTTTGAGAAACGGAGTACGAAAGAAAAAGAAACAACAACACAAACAAAATTCCTTTCAATCAAATTTGAATATAAAACAACACGCAGAAACAATAAAAACCAGCCATGAATTGAAGGAAAATAAATACATTAATATTTTTATACTAGTTTATAAACTATTAAATTTGAAATTGATAAAAAGTAAATAATTTTGTGAGAAATGAAATCTACTAGGAACTACTTGATATCTGAAGCATACTGCGTGCATGATATACACACTATTGCATATATACACTAACGTATATACATACCATATAAAATACATACGATATATGATAAGAGTTGTGATCATTGATTAAGCGATTTTTAATTTCTAAATAATAATTAAAAAAGAACATGGTATATATGAATAGAGCGATGAAAGAAAAAGAAAAAATATTAAAAAAAAATTCACAAAAATCCAAGAAATTCTATAAAAACCAATATTTTCTTACCCGTATTAAAATTATTATAATAAAAAAATTATTAACTAGCATGTATTACAAAATTAATTGTAATTTAATTCATGTATTCCGCTAATTTAACCATTTAGTGTTAAAATATTTCCATTTTTTTTAATCATAACTTCTCTCACAGACTTGAAAATTTCTTTAATTCTGTTTATTATTTTGAAAAAAACAAAACAAACACGAAAAAATTAATATAACTTTTTTATTAAAAACTTAATATTTAAAAAAAAATTATTTCATTTTTTCTAGATTAATTTTCTCTTTTCTTCTTAAAAAACTAAGTTTATAAATTTACATTAACTTTAAAATTAAAGCCTATCTTTATTTTCGTTTTCCCTAATTTAGCATTTATTTGAGAAACGAGAATAAATGAATATAATGAAAACTTTGTGAAAAATCGAGAACTCGAAAGCAATAAACACGAAGATTAAAAAATTTAAATAAATTTAAATTAAAAGTAACATTTTAGCTAAATGCGCACACATACACAGACAAATCTATATACATAAATTAACATTTCACTAGATAAGTATATATATTTTTATATACATATATGCGACGCGTATATACGTCTATATACATATATTTTTTATATAGATCTTATAGAATTCGCTAAATTTATTAAGATAAACATAAGAATTTATACAATTTACTTTTAAAAAGACGAACATTTTTAAATAAAGAAGAACAACAATTACGAAATTTCAGAAAAAACTAACAAGTCATGTTTTACTGTTTGATTACACAAAAATAAAGTAGCCCGATGTCATGAAGGAAGTAAATACTTAAGGTGTTCGTAAGTATATTTCATTTTCGATAATATCTACCTTAGATTTTTTACAAATTTTTTAAATTTAGAAAATTCATTACAATTTTTTACTTCGGTATCAAAATTTTATATTAAACTGTTGCTTTAGCATTTTTATTTTTTTCTTTTTTCTTTCTGATACCTGTTAGCAGCATTTTTTGATACCTGCTAGCAAGATTTTTCGATAAGATGAAGATATCGTGACGAAGGCTTTCTTGGTATCTGATGTCGTCATTTATTTCATTTTATAACCTATGGATTCTGTGAATAAGTTTACTAATTTTTGTGTAAATTAGTCAACTATTTAAAGCAAAAGCGGAAACAGAAACTAAATCAAATTAATTCCCCCCTCTCGTCAGTACGTTTCACCTTAAATTTTTCACAGAATATGAAGTCTTTATAAGAATTTCCTCTCAACTCAATCAGTATATGAGTCATCCATTGAAGTAACCAATAATCAGACCATCCTTTTAGGTATCCCCAAGCAACTTTTGATGTCACCGATTCCTGAACATTACCACACCGAAATGACTGTGTCTGCGGTAATTTCGAAGACTAAAAGGTTTTACGAAAACATCGCTCAATTAATTCCTAATCACATTTATGAATTTGGTTTGAGGATGAATAATTACTATTCGTTTGTCTTAGACCATTTTAAACAGATCATAATTCCAAAAGTTTAAACAATAATTTTTGTGCATTAGTTGAACATTTCAAAATATGCGCTTAAAAATTTTTATTAAAAAAATCAATTAATAAACAAATCAAGTAAGAATATTAAGAATTTTGAAATCATGTTGATGACCTTATATTGTGGTCTTCCTCTTCAACTTGACTAGAAGTTCAAAAAAATGTTATCGTATAAAGCAAAACGCAAGATATTTTAACGGAGAAAACCATTGGCCTGCTAGTTCATATTCTTATCATACGAAGTACATATGAATACACTGAAAGAAAATGTCACCAATGAATGGATACTTTTTAATGTTTTATTATTATGTTGTATTTTTCTTTTGTGATACTTTATTATTTTTGTCTTGTCTTTATTATTATTTTTGTCTTTCAAATGTTTAAACAGTGTCCGATTTCCGACACCAATATCACCATACCATCTCACGTGAGTACATTGGCCTTCAATGAAAGAATGTAAAATTAAAAGTGAGTAATTTTCTGAAATATCGAAAAAACAAAACAAATTCGAGCAACAGATAAAAAGTTATAATTCATACAAAAACTTAGGAATTACACCGACAAATATTTCTGACAATTGCATCAAAAATCTGAGGCAAATTATCGAAGAGACTTCAGAAATGTAAAAAGAATTAATTTTATTAAGTTCTTCTCACACTCTTCGCCTGTCTCCCTAATGACTGCATTATACAATACAATAAAAGTAAATAAATAAAACTAGACTTCGGTGAATATCTTTGGCACAGACGCTGTGTGAAAGGAATTCATAACAAAAATTATCACAGAAGATCATGACAGACACTGCGTGTGACTTAAGAAAATAAAATGTAGTTATCTCTTTCTTTTTGTTGGCATTTCAAATTGTTTTTGTTTATTTTCTCATTTGCCTTCTTCTATTTGATTTTTTTCACAAATTGTTTAGGCTCACTTCGAAGAAATTCAAACCCGCAAATAAACACTAGAAGACAACGTTATTCTATCGCACGGTTTCATTTTTCATGACTTTTGTTTAGTTTTCATTTCATTTTGTAATTTTTTTTAAATATAAAAAGTAAATATAATAAAAATATTTTATAAAAATAAAAAAAGATAAATACTTTATAACGAGCCGCAGTTTTTATTCAGTCTTCTCTTCAGTCAAGAGAATTTTGGCTGACGATATATAAAATTTATTGCCATAATTAACTAACTTCTTCTAAATTCTTTAATGCGTTTATGTATTTAATTTTTAGTTCTTTTTAATATTTTAAGTTTGTTCAATGTTTTTCACTTTTTAAAGATTTTCTTCTTAATTTAATTTAACTTCTTCAATTTTTTTCCAACGCTCTTTTGAAAATTAATTCTTCGACAAAATCTTTTATTATGAATTTTTATTGATTATCCTCTTGTAATTTTTGTTACCTCCATTTTATATTGGCGTGAAATTTTTTTTCTATTATCATCTGAATTATTTCCACATTAATTAAGATCACCCTCCTGTTTTATTGCGCCCTATTACATTTAAATTGATGCCTTCTTTTATTTTGAGAATTTGAGCAGCCCATTGGTCATTTTTAACCAAGGAATTACTAATTTTCTATTAATATTTTTGAATTTTAGTTATATTTGTTTAAGGATCAGACTATGAGATTACATTGCGGGTGTTACCGAAGCTAGCATCCTCTTACTTGTTTCGTATTACTTTCTAGCTTTCCTTCTGCTTTTTGCCATTATTTGTAGAAATTATTTACCAGTGATTTCGTTCGAGCGGGAATTTTCATAAAGGAAGACATTTTTTTTTCAAATATTTGTTAAAGATTTTACTATTATTTTTTTAACGAATACAATTCTATATAAATTTTGCATTAGTTCAGATTTTAGAGCATGATTATTAGCGAAGTGCAATTGTCAGAATTTGTTAAATCAACTTTATTACGAGATTTTGTTAGGAGTTAATATTTCAAAGCATTAAATTCATTTAATTGACATTAAAGTATTTTATGACAGCAATATAAAAATCGTATGACTCTGCAATCACTTGTGCCTGCAATGCATTAAAAATTCTTTGCACAACGGCGCGACTAACGGCAGCATTTGACAATTAACAAGACTGACACTTGAAACCTTCGAGGCATGACACCAAAGTAAAAATGTGGCAACATTAATTTCAGTGTTAAACTTTTGATGGTTTTTAACGAGGCAATCAAGCCAATCAATGGCGGGGTAATCGGGAGAAAGATACGAGTTTGCATGAATAAACAAATATATCTGGTTACTTTTTGTTTCTCTAGATAGTTTTCAGAACATTTTTTTCATTTTGCTCAAACAAGAAATTTTGAGACCTGTTTGTCGTTCAGCCCATTATTCTTATAATTACTTCATCGTATTCGTGTGCGATTAGCCTCTTACGTATTGTCTAAAACACTTTTCACGCTTCTCCATTAAAATTGGAATAATTTAAAACGTTTAATTAATTTAAGATTAAACTAAAGTCGCTTAAAAGATAGAGAGACAAACAGGCAAATGGATAGAGATATTCGAGCTACAAAACCAAAAATCATTAGCTGTCATCAATCTTGCTGTTTCTTTTTTATGTGTAAAACCTTAGATCCGGATTTAGATAATTTATTCCTTGATCGCAACAGGTTCTGTGTTTTTTTTCATGCTGTCACCTTTTGCCCCTCATTTGCTAGCTAACTCACCAAAATAAATAACCAAATATCTGAAGACAAAATAAAACCATAAACAACGCTACAACAATAAAAAAATTTATAAAATGAAAAAAGTTCTGTAGCTACAGCAACAAAACTGGAAGTGTACAGGTTTAAATAACAAATTTAAAGAATTAACCGAATACAAACCGAATAAACGCTTAAAGCTGCTCATTGACATTTTGCAAGAGACTAATAAATATCTAATTTATCTCCAGCAGCACAGAAAGGCAATAAAAATTTGCAAGATAAAACCGAAAAAATTTTCAAATTTTAAAAATCAAAATTTTAAATTTATTAATAATATTCAAAAATTACAAATATTATTGGGTTTTTTGTTCTTGTCGTCTTTTTAATATTTTTTTCATTTTTGATCAAGAAATGCATTTGCCAAAAATTGTTATTTTTAATAAGTAGCCTCATAAAAATTTTGCCACCCAAAAATTGTGTTCTAGGTCCATGCGTTCTCACTTTCTTGGATGATTTGTATAGAAATTTTCAAAGTTTCACTCCTTGCAACGAAAGGACAGCTTCAAGTTTGAAAATAATTTTTCTATATTTGGAGACGTTACCCAAGTTTTAAGTGGTCAATTTCGTATCGCGAAGAATATGTCAGATTTTTAATACGAGGACGTTGTCAATGTCAAAACAATACGTCACTTGTGATCATAGAAAAAAGTGATATTATATATTACAGACAATATCCAACATTTTTAAAAAAATCATCGGTTGTTTATTGCATTCACACATGCAGTTTTTATAATCTCATGAACTTCGTTCAAATTATATTAACATTTATTTTTTGATGGTCAAGGTCATTTTTCTGTAGTAGGTTTGCTCTGGCAATGACGTCGAATAACGAAACAAATATTAGTATGAAAACACAACGCATGAGTGCCTCTGATATTTTATTATATATACATGTGTGATATATGTGTGTGCATGTGTTTGAGATTTTTTATTAAATAATTTCAAACTAACAAAACTGAAAGATTTCAAGGCTTCGAGAGATTTCAATGAATTTTTTGCGAAATTCAATGATATGGTATTTTTTGTGTGTTAGTATTGTTGTTGTCCTAACATAGTTGCTGGATGGATTTAATATGAATGTTATCTATTAATTTTATAATTGTTTACTACGTAAACTTCCCTCGCTACCTAAACATTCGTAACTGCGTTGAGATTGAAACTTGGGGGTTCTATGAATGCGATTGTATTCATGAGCATCATTTATTCAAACCAGTAGTAGTATCCAACGATATTGATTTGCACTAAATAATTAGTAGCGATATTTCATTGTCAGTCAGTTCAAAATCGAACTCATAATACCATTACTTCAATACAGTTAATTACGCTATTCATTAATACAGACCACCATGAAATCTATCGCCTAGCTTTCCCCGCGGCCACTAATTCTTAAAAATAAAAAATTTTTTACGCAACTATTGAAAATTAAAATTGAAAATTATTTATCAGAATATTTTTTATGAACTACCAACTCCTTCTTCCAAAAATGATACATTTTTATAAATTTTAATTTAAACGAGTGTGATAAACTTCTTCAAAATGTGTGACATATTCATCTACGTTCACGTGAATGAACCACAATTTAATATATTCAAGCCACAAATTTAATGCCAATCCATCTACCCTTGGCGTCATCCAAAGGAAGTAGGCAATGTCGAAGTGGTCCACGAGCGCACGTGAGAATGCATTGTAATGATTTGACACGAATTTTCCAGACAGAACGACCCAGAAGTTTTCAGAATTGGCCGAATTATATACGCCTGAAACTGCATTTAATTTTATTGTTCTCGCAATTGCTGCCGTTTTCAAAAAATTATCTAATGCGGAAATATCAATTATAAGCTGCAGACAATATGGAAGGGTATAAATGATTACTTTATGGATGCATCGGAGGTAAAGAAGTGATGTACTATACCGCTTTTTAACCAACTTAAATGTCTATTTAGATACAATATGATCACGTTTTAAGGTAGTTGTTGTTGATAATGTTGTTTAAATT
Organism: Physocephala rufipes; assembly: GCA_963966595.1. NCBI lineage: Eukaryota > Metazoa > Arthropoda > Insecta > Diptera > Conopidae > Physocephala > Physocephala rufipes. The sequence goes on from OZ016504.1 coordinate 37,334,458, forward strand.
CTGTATATATATATATATATATATATATATATATATATATATATATATATATATATATATATATATATATATATATATATATATATATATATATATATATATATATATATATATATATATATATATATATATATATATATATATATATATATATATATATATATATATATATATATATATATATATATATATATATATATATATATATATATATATATATATATATATATATATATATATATATATATATATATATATATATATATATATATATATATATATATATATATATATATATATATATATATATATATATATATATATATATATATATATATATATATATATATATATATATATATATATATATATATATATATATATATATATATATATATATATATATATATATATATATATATATATATATATATATATATATATATATATATATATATATATATATATATATATATATATATATATATATATATATATATATATATATATATATATATATATATATATATATATATATATATATATATATATATATATATATATATATATATATATATATATATATATATATATATATATATATATATATATATATATATATATATATATATATATATATATATATATATATATATATATATATATATATATATATATATATATATATATATATATATATATATATATATATATATATATATATATATATATATATATATATATATATATATATATATATATATATATATATATATATATATATATATATATATATATATATATATATATATATATATATATATATATATATATATATATATATATATATATATATATATATATATATATATATATATATATATATATATATATATATATATATATATATATATATATATATATATATATATATATATATATATATATATATATATATATATATATATATATATATATATATATATATATATATATATATATATATATATATATATATATATATATATATATATATATATATATATATATATATATATATATATATATATATTCTTACTCGAGATGACCTCCTGAGTCGATGTAGCCCAGTCCGTCTCCGACCTTCTCTCGAAATTGCAATTACAGGAGAACGAATAGAGCTATCGTTGTGAAATTTGGTTTGAATGCTTCAATCTTCAAACCTCCAGCTTTTCCTAAAAGTTGGGTTAAAATCAGTTTCGGAATCTGACCCGAACAGGATTGAAAGCAACCCAATAAAAACTTTCAAAAAGAAGTTTGCTTGATATTCTCTTCTTTTATTCCTCCTTTCCTCTCTATGTTTTATGGCTTCATGCTCCTACGTAAAGGAGGCAAGTGATCTTCATTTAATCATAGCCAAGCCGTAACCACGTTCAGACCATAGTCATTACATGTAATTTCTTCTCGATGGCCGCCATAAACATCCTTTTTCATCTCATTCGTTATTCGCGTTATAAGCGGTTTCTCGTTTTTCTCTCTTTTTTTCATTGCATCTTAATTTTGTGAAGAATTTTCAAATAATGCTTGATTTCAAAACAGACGAGGAAAACCGACAATATCAAGTTCGACAGCAATACTTATGTGACAATAATAACAAAAACAACAAAAACACAAATAACTCTGCGAAAAATAACTCAAAAGCCACAGAGATTTCGTTCACCTCACAGTTAAAACGCATAAATCTTTAAAGCCGTGATAGAACAACACAGAATATTTTCAGCAAAACAACTAAAATTCTTTATGACTTGGTCTCTCCAAGGCACTAAATTTAAAGAACTAATTGAAAAAATAAATTAAAGAAAAAGCAACAACAAAAGTAGGACAGAAAAAGTTCGCAGAAGACCTTTCAAACTTTTCAAGATTCAAAAAATAAAAAAACCCGCAGAAGTTAATAACAATGAGGAGATAGTTGGAAGAGGGCGACAACAACGGGAGCTTTAGAACTTGTATGACGAGTAAACCAAAGAAATGTGACAAATATCGACAGTAATCTTAGTGACTGAATGAAGTCCTAGTAGATGGAAAGTATTTATGAGAGACGCTCAAAGTGTTCTTACTGTGAAGTCAATTCACAATTTTAGAAGGAAATTTTTCATCGATTCTACCTAGTCCTTAGGATTAAGTCGTCTTCAAAATTCTAAAGAAACCTAATTTAATAAAGTTAAAGCGACAATTAATGATTGTTCTTTAGAGAAGGATGTGTATGATTCGAAAATGAACAATTATTTATAATCTCTAAATCAAATTATTTCAAATATAAGAGATTTAAAACCAGAGTCTTCTTTTTATTTCAACTCTAAAAAGAAAAAATTATTCTTTTAGACATAAAATAAACAAAAGTAAATTAAATTCAAATTATCATATTTAGAACTAGACCAAGCTAGAGGACCTTTGTGCGGAAAAAATCATATTGTATAGTTTGTTTATGATTCCCTACACTCGAAGGGAGAATGTATATTGGCTTTGTGCTTTCGTTTGTAACGAGTTTAAAGAGGCGTTTTAAATATAGAAAACTATATATGTTCCTGCTCACAATCACCTCCTGAGCGGATTTAGCTATGCCCATCCGCCTGTCTCTCTGTCTGCCTGTCTGTGTGGCTCTATGGGAATAATAATTACAGCCAAACGGAGAGAGTGTACATCGTCATGAAATTTGACATGAATAATCTTTACCATAACAGTTCGTTTGGCATTGAAAATGGGCAAAATCGGACTATCGCCACGTGCTACTACTACCACTACTAATAGAACTACTACTAATACTACTTTTCATTGAAAAAGTGTCTTCCTATATATTTGGAGAAGAATTTATTTTCTTCTGAAGCAGATTACATTCCCATGATAAAAATCTAAGAAAATATATCTTTCTATAAATAGGCGTCGTCGGCTCATTAAGAACATAAACCATGGCAGCATAGGGCCAATGGGGTAATTGTCATGAAAATTGGCAGATGAGGTATGCACTCCTATTAGTGGTTCCTTGATGGCTCTGATTATTAGGATCAAACTGTGAATTATAACACGGATGTAGGTTATATAAGCTTCGGCCAGACCGAAATTAGCCATCTTACTTATTCATTTTTCAATTTTTATGCATTGCCACAAATCCGACTAGCATCTTCGAGGCTATATCAATATTCAAGCTAACTACCAAACACTAACTGACAAACTGACTGATGGACGGTGTGACTCCGAGGGAACAAAGGCAACGTTCCCTCAAGTTCAGAAGAAATTCAGATTGACTGTACGTTTTAGTATAGAAAGTTTTAAAATTAGTTACAGAAAAATAAATGGACAATGAGTTAAAGGAGTCGGAGGGTCCATGCATTGAATGCAATGGTTCGTCGAATGGATGAATGAGTTGATAGGTGGATGGATTGATAGACGTAGAGACATATGATTGATGAGGTTGAGGATAAGTTAGCTAGGTTAGTCTTATGAGGGCTAGTTAGGCTTAGTTTTCAATTAGGAGTGAAATGGGCGGGTTTTATGTGGATAAAATTCATTCATACTTGCCTGTTTTATGTAATTCTAGCGTACAAAACATCTTACCGCTACTGTTTTGCTTATTTCTCAATTTTTATTTTGTATGCTTTCTTTCTCTTGAAAGTGTGCCAATTTGCCTTTTTGGGGTATTTAAAAAATTTGTTAATAACACTTAGAAATAAAGGATAAAAGATTTTAAGAAATACGGTACAAATAATTGATTTATATAAAATGCAATACATAATATTTGCTGCTTAAAAATATTCCATTTAACACTTACTTCTTAAGCACCGAACTTTGTGCTTTGTTTGCTTTTCATATTGTCAAGTTTTGCTAATTCATTTCTAGCTTCAATTTCATACTCTTTTCAAAATTTACTTTTCCTCGAAATGATTTTTGCGTGCGCACCGAATTAACGCTTTGATTATTACAAATATTTAGTGAAATCATATGCACAACCAATGACGTATTGATGAGTGTATTGGGGGACTATTCGCCTCGACTGACACAATTTCATATCTGAACAACCTCGATTCCAGAAAGGTTTTCAAATGACCTTTCTGAACTGTTACAAGGAAGTAATAACGTTTAATATAAAATTTCTTGGGTGTGGCCACGAGAGGAGGGAATTTCCATTATTTCCACCCCGAGTTACCTTAACGCTACTGATATAACATCTCTTTTTCGACTTCATACCGATTTTCTTAGTTCAAAAGAAATTTCAATGATGCCATAGTAGAATAGACCGTGTCAATAGAAATTGAAGACGCCGTTAATATGCAGACATATATAAATTTCAAGTAATTCTACACAACTATCGATCGAATATCAAGTAAACCTGTAAATCTTAAAACTGAAATAATTTCTGGAAACTCTGATCAGTACCGTTTCAACAAACCGGAATCTGAAACGGCACTTATTTCTATCTGCTTTCAAAATATTACTCAGTATTACAAAAATTCTCTAATTTTCTCCATAGTGTTAACTTCAAATGTGCCGCATTTATCGTAATGATTAAGCCGTCGCCACAGCTTCGTTTTTCTCTTTTCGAATTATTAAGTAGGGGTTCCTTGTCTCTAAGAAGACTTACCTCCAGTAATAGCTAACCGTCTACAAAACACATAAACTTACTATACAACTTTGTTCAAGCAACCCGTGACAGCATCTTTAAGAATTCTCAAGCTGAACTCTTGTGACTTTTCCATTTTAATTCAAATCCGGAATCCCTTGATTAAATTCCTCAAGAACAGCATTATGAAACGCGCGCAGTATTAAATAAAAATAATAAACTAAACACAAAAAATCTGTTTTCGTTTCACAAATATGAAAAAGTTCGCAATAAAACAAGTTTCTAGCATACGAAAGACTTAAGACACAAACAGTCACAAATTGTCGAAATGAAGGAAAGTTGCAAATTTTTAAATTTTGCTTATATTTTTATAGAAGCAGAGACTGAATTTTTCTACATTCATTATTTTCTACATTCATTACTGTTCGTCTACTGCTGTTATCCTTACCTTTTAACACATAATGTTCGTTTTATATTTCATTACAAAGTATCTCTGAAATATATTTTTATTAAAATAACCACACAGATATACGTATGAATATCATTCTATTACATACTGTTGATCATATAAATTCTTGATTTTTAATTTTCTGGTATATTTGCTTGGAAAGCCTCGCATAAACTGGCTTGCGCATTAACCGCTACACCTATACCGCACACTACTACATGGCGTTCTTCGATGTTTCCATCAAATCATTCTTACTTCCAGCTAACATTTCTTTACCAATATTCTCGAACCAGAAGAATATAAAACCTTTGTCTTTCGTTACAAGAATGTGATTTCGCGATGTTGCGGTCAAGCCAAAATGCATAAAAATGCAGCAGAACTGGTTTAGTTTGAAAGCAGCTAAAGCCAATATGGCCATAACTACGGCTTGTTCAACCTCACAACAAAATGAAAAGATCAACATTGACTGATTTGATACTATTGCATTTTCAAAGATACGCTTGTTCAAAGACTAGAGGTAGCAACAACAGTAATAACAGTAGTGGGAGCAGTTAATGATCAGTGGCAAAGACATCGCCACTAATAGAATTAAGAAAGTTTTAAAAAATTGTAATGTTAATTCCTGTAAAATCCTTCTCTCATTTTTCAAGGGCTAATTTGATTAAAACCTGAAGGAATGATCTCTAGATCAAAGTCCTTAGGTAAAATAGTCTACGGATAATTTAATCATCTCATTCCCAGCAGTCCAACAGTCAGTCATAAAGTCTTGCTTGGGGCACCCGTCTTGCTTGGTAGTCCTTTCAAAAAGCGCACTTTTTCCATTAATCATTCATTCTTAAGGATTCGTGTAACCGCAGGGTTTCACAAACAAGAACAACATCCAAGAGCAAATTTGCGGCAACAAAAACACTCTCGCGGAGAATAACAGCAAGAACGAGTACGAGAACTATTGCGTGGCATTGATGCGTCTGAAGCCTCCTTCAACTGCTGTGTACCTTTCGTAAATGAGTTTTGCGATTTTTTTTTATATAATCGTTTTTGAAAAATGGTTAAATCCACTCTTAAAAGATGGTAGCAACAAGGGATCACTACATGTTGCCACCGTATTTTAGTTGCTCAGCTTTTTAACCAAAGCAAACAAGTTTTTCTGTGCTCGACAATATTTTCTACCCTTTTCAATTCTTAGCATTTTAATTCTACCTCATCCTCTTTACTCATTTTTCTGCTTGATCTTTCCTTTTAATTCTACTTCTGATTATTTTGTACCCGAGTTGGCGCTTAAAATTTGGCAGGGGTTTTTTAAATGCCGCTTTATATCCTATAATACAAAGAAACTGGTAGGAAGGTTTGAAAATATCCAAATAATGATATGAAGAATCATGGACATATTCTACCGAAATCAAGTTTCAACATTTCAGAAAAAGTGACTTTGTCCTTGATGTCCCCCGATAGTGGATGACAACGAAGAGCTTAAGTAAATGTTTGATGAAGAAGAAAACTGCCGTTTTTTGCAGAATAAAAGTCAATTCTTTTATATCATACGAGAATTTAGTCACAAAAAAACTGGTACTTCTTCAAGAGCTTACAAAAAATAAAAGGTTAAGATTTTGATAAATATGCTTGGAGTCTTAAGAAATAATAAGTCTCTATAGGTCAATAAAAGCTAATTTCTGCTTCAGGTTTTAAAGTAGAGAAAACTCAAGGGTCATTCAAATATTTTCTTCTCCATTGGCTCCAGTGGATCATCATTATTAGGTGAAATTATTGTAGTATAAAATCATATTTTAAACAGTATCTAACCACAAACCATTCAAATAATCGTAGCAGAAATGATTCATAGCCATTGTCATTTCCCTCATTTTTGCCACATACCAAATGCTTAGTCATCCTCAAAAAATATGCATACACCATCTTATTCTTCTCCTTTAATCTTGTCTTCTCCTTTATTGTGCTCTTGCTTTCTCTGCATATTCTTCGTGATCTGAGCCCTCCATTGTTTTCAACCACTGTCGAACTCTGTCGAGGTTTTGCAATGATTTTTAGTAGATTCATATATTTTTTCCATTTGATTTTCATGATACTCGTGCTATTTCTAGCAACTCTGAAGTGGAAGGAATGACTGGATTTACTAGGGCAGAATTTAAAATTTTACCTGCTTGATCCAACCTAGACAAATCTGATTGCCACTAATGATGCAAATGCCTAATTTGAAAGCATTTGCTTTGTAATAGAAGAGCAGTTTAACTAATAACTCAAGGGAAGACTTCTCTTCTACGAACCAGAATGCAAATATGTATGAAGTCTGTACAATTGAACGTTGGCTAAAGCAGAGAAGTATATATCTTATAAACGCTTAATATGGATTGTCAATAAACCAGTTAGGCCTGCGTCGGCTATCCATTTAACTAGCACGCACCATTTATGTTCAATATCGACAAACACATGTACAAGATGCCCACCCAATCCATGAATTTTCTGTTCGACAATTTTTTTAAAGATAATCTTCAATAAATAATAATATATTTCGGAATATTAAAAATGTTAAATAAGTTTTGTATGGAACGAGATGATATATATATATATTCTATAACATTTGTGATTTGAAAGAAATCTAATTATAAGCTTTAAATATTTTTTAATTTAAATAACAAAAAAAATTAATAACTAAAACCAATTTAAACTGAGAAGAAATAAATAAGACGGTAATTCATACAACCCAGGTAAATTCTTTCATTTTTTCTTCACGCTTGTTGTTGTTGGATGAGAGCTCTAGCAATTATCTTGTTTGCAATTAAAGGTATTTTTATTGTTACCTGCCCATCTAGAATCAATGAAACCAATTACATCGTCAGTTGTCTGTATTATCGGACTTTTTTTACGTAATGTGTTTTAGAGGTTTTTATTCAGTTGGAGAACTAACATAATGTTTTATGCAAATATCTACATAGCATTCGTAGCACGCATTCGTGCACACATTCTCCTACGTTCAACAATTGTAAGTTATCGAATAGAATGTGTCCAGAGTTGGAGTGTGTGAAAATGGATACATAAAAAATTAAATAGCTTCTGCAACACTTAAAAAAAAGACAAAGATCAGGTTTGTCCCACAAGAATTTGAATGCAACCGACAAGCTGCTAACAAGTTCTGTATTTTTAGAATTATATTTTTCTTATTTTAAGTGTATATGACATTCTTTTTTTCTTCTTTGTTCTTCTTTAATATTAAATACTGATTTGTGCTGCGCACACACGCTTAGAGATATCGACGTCACACAAATGGGCAATACAAGTTCAACGTGTCATACATGCATGCACGATCAGCGTTGAAACTCAAATGGTTGAGTTGAATGCAAATTGAACGATCGTTATTGGCGTCGGCGGCGTTAGCTGCACCGATGTTTTCTGTTGTTCCTTTAATAAAGTAACGATGAAGGCGTTCCCATCGAAGCAGACGACAAATGCGTAAAATTATTTTATTTCCAAACATTTATTATTGTACATTTTTATTAAATTTGAATTTATTTTCGAATAATTTAAGCTCTTTAAGTTAGACACTGTTTTCATTTCGTGTAGTAACTCTAAGCCAATTCCTTAAATGTACGCACAATAAAAATGTTGCTTCAAAAAGGTGATTGACTTTTTGCTGCTTAAAGCATCAAAGCGACACTATTAATTAAGATATAAAATCAAACTGCACTTAAAATAAAAATCCAAGAGTTAACACTATTATTCATAAAAGTTCGTCTCTTAAGTCTTTTGAATAAAAACAAAGTACAATAGTGGTATTGAAACAGAGCAGACTAGTGCTTTTCCCTCATTAAATTGCTGGGTAAGTTACCAAATACCTTTTCCTCTTTCGTTTTTATCTTCCTTACATTCTTTTTACAGAGCTCACTGAATATCCAGTGCACTTCAAATGATTTTATGCAGTTTTTAAATAATTCAAGCAGTAAAATTTTCGGCTGATTTAAGTGTTCTGTGCGTCCTGTAGTTAAAATTTTGTTAAAAATTTATTAAAAATATTGTTAAAAACATGTTTCTAAAAATATTTTGGTATCATCTGATTTTAATGACAAAATATTAGATCTCACAAAAGTAGAAATAATTCGCATCACCTCTAAACGAACCAAAATTAAAGGAATGGATTAGATGCAGATAATATCCTACATCTCCTTTAATAATTACTAGTAATAGGACAATATTATTCGAAAGACTAAAAAGTATAGAAATTGTTTTTATAAGGAGCCATTGCTTATAACAATTCCGTTTGTTATTGAAAACTTGCCTTTGTCAGTCATTACCGTATATATCTAACTATATATCCCCTCGTTTTAGATAACTCTAATCAATTTGTATGGAATAAATATATAAATGTCATAATCATTAGAATTTCATATTCCACGTAATGCTTCTTCTTTCTTTACATGCGCACTTGAAACTTTCCAGCCTTTGTAATATACTTGACTCCCTTGAATGGTTTATATTTTTCGCCATACATGTCTAGACGGTTTACCTTCAGGCCCGAAACAGCTAGTTGTGATATAGTAAACTGAACATTAATGGAAGGATTGGCATCACTGTTCGTACTACCAGGCGCTACTGACACCTGTATAGAAAACGATGTTATAAAAATCAAGTCAAGCTAATGAATTCAACTTACAATGCCACGTATATTCGGCAATTTTGACACATCAATACGTCCCACGTCCCAAGATAAAGTTTTTGTTACTGAATCAAAAGTGTATTTACCCTGATTTGGTGTCAAGATGCAATTGGCCACACACTTTGGCATGGTTATGTCGAGTTTAACTTTATCAACAACACGACCGAGGGTTGTACGTGGACCCACCGTTAGGTCAAGACGCCCTTGTTCACCAGTTTTTATGGAAAAGCTATGGCGAATATAAATTGGAATAGCTACCACTGACTGAGAACTGATATGATACGACATTAGACGAAAACTCCCATCAGGAGGTATAAAAGAGAGTAAACGTTCAGCTTCCCAACGTTTAAAACGTACACAGGGATGAAAGGAAACATCATCAAAGAGGCGAGTATTCATAAACGAAAGCGTAAGATCGGGCATTCCTGAAAGTTTTATACAGCAATCGATCTAAAAGTGATGTCTGTTAGACTAAAATTGAATGGTCAGAGAAATATTACATAGCCCTGTATCTCGGAAAATACAGTAGAGCCCGTCTTATCGATTATAGCGTCAACTTCTTCGATGACGTCAAAATATGCTTCATTGTTAGTATAGCGTACACCGATACGGCGCCAAGGAATAGTGGATAGTTGACCAGATGGCAAAGTGGTGCTCACACTAAATATATGCATTATGGTAAAATAAATTTTCCACAAAAATTGTATTGTAAAAGTCTGTACTTACTTACTCTTCCCCGTCATCGTATTGGCAATTGTACGCAAAATATTTGGCGGTTTGATCAATTCTTTTAGGATATTACTTTCAGTAGCCAAAGGAAAACCATTATCCAACATTTCGTCCAGAAGTTCGTAAACAACGACGTAGTTTTCCTTGATAACCGATTCAGAACACTCGCCAAAATAGTCCTCAAATGTATCGATAACGCGATGTAAGAATTCTATTACAAAAAGAGGTGGCACTTCTTGTTTGCAGGCCGACACTAAAGAAACACCATTTCGCTGAACTGTTATAAGATAATAATGAGGCGTGACAATTACGGGAGGCACATCCTAATATATTAAAGTAATATGAAATTATACGGAGCATACACATATTTTAGAATTCGATACCGACCAATGGGGAGTTCCTTTGGGCATCTAAGAAGTAGTCGCAAACAGATCGCGAGACAACAGATCGCCAGTGCTTCTCGAGAAAAACATCACTGCGAACATTTTTTAAATATTGTTCAAATCTATGTCCTTTTGTACTTCCACTTATTACTACACTTACCCACTACTGTTTACAATGAACAAACTGTGAATCATGTCTAATCAAATTATGTTCGACTAATTTTAAAATAAGTTTACTATAATTATTATGCTGAAGAACTCGCCTCCTCCTTCAATTCCTATCTCATGAGGAGAATATGCTTCCTCACATAACAGAAACGTCAGATCTGCATCATATGATTCGATTCAACTCTTATTACAGTTAAGCAATCCACGAACAGCTGACGAATGACAGATTCACACTGACGGATTTTCACACTTCCGAGTGGGTTACACACATTGAAACGTCAAGTTCTTTCAGTGGGCTTGATGGTATCAATGAGTAGTTGTACCGCCAAAAAGGTTTCCAAAAATATAAACTACATCCAAACAATTTTCAATCTCAAAAAATTGTTGTTATATTCATGCGTAAATTTTAGCATTATCAACTTTATAAAAGATCTAGTAAAGGTCCTTAAAAATAAACCATAAACCCCCTCATTTTATTTGGAGAAATTGATTAAAATTAGCAGTTCCAGTTGTTCCGTACAACCATAGGAATGTTGCGGAATTGAGGAATTTTTGTCAAAATGTGTCAAATGTAGCTGTCATTAGGGATGTATTTTTACAATTAGCCGTATTTTCATATTGATGTCGAAAACACGATTGTCAAATATATGAAATACACAGTGAAGACACTCGTATAAGCGTACAAGGTTGATAATGATCTAGTAACAATTAATCTGCAGTGGAGATATAGCATTAGAATTTATTTCATTGCAATAAGAGAGAGTGTAGTATAAAAATAAACGCAGGGAAGGTTTTTAACTGTAAAAAATTGTGTGGTGCCTTTATGATTGAAATTTATTATACACATCTACACTTCATTTTACATATACCCTGTAAGATTTTAGGAATTATATATTTCACATATATTTGAGGGGTTTCTATCCCCGTGGCGGCCTGGTGATTTGTTCAAGGTAAAACCCACCATAATTTAAATAATCAAACAAGCCCATCGAACGAGTTCTCACACATTGTGTACGTGAATTCAACATACCTTAAAAAAGCCATAATAACGAATGTTCGTCGTTGTTTTGCTTATTGTGCGTTTACGACTGACTGTGTCACAGGGTAGGCGCAGCTGTTATCGGATATGTTGAAAACATTTCCCTCAACTTCGATTTCTGTATAATCTTTTATCAGGGTTTTAACAAATAGGGAGATAGGTCAATCTGAATTCACCACATCTGAAAGTGATTTCACGTTAATTTTTTATGCATTGTCACTTAGACCATATATGTAATAGAAGAGATAGGACACTCGCACTATTCCTTGCGAATTTCTGGCATACATTCACAAAAGGTACAATTTTTTTGGGAAATTGGTACGTTTCATTAGAGATTTTTAAGCCACGCCTACGGCACTCGCATGTGCGTTTTTGCACTGGTATCGATTCTAAGGAGATAGTCGGTGAAAATCGATAGAAAATTTATATGAATTTATTGAATTACGCACACATATACATAACCGCTGTACGTGAGATTCGGTCGTGTAAAATTTTGGTTTGTTTTTGCCACATTTTTTTGTGGGTAAAGAGTTTCCTATCTCATTATCTCTGGTCACAGTGTAGGCGCAACTGTTATCGGATATGTTGAAAACATTTCCCTCAACGTATATTTCTGTATAATCTTTTATCAGGGTTTTAACAAATAAGGAGATAAGTCATTCTTCATTCAGTCTATAAAAAATTGCCATTATAACGAATCCTACCTCGTTATTTCTGGTAATAGCTCGTACCATATTGTTGTTATTCTTTACTTTGTGTACAGAGGGTGGTGAGATTTCTGCAATATAATTTCTGCAAATATCATATTTTTAAAAGCTTGAGAGACCAAAATATCCAGTTTTCAAACAATTACCATCCTATTCGTTATTTAACTATTTGTTAGCTATCAAGAAGTAAAATTTGTGGAAAAATCTATAATAATCCCCATAAGATTCAACTATATTAACCAAATCCTTGACGCTTAAAATGCAAAAAACCCTCCGCTCGAAACTCATGTTTTTGTCTTGTTGACGCAAATATATATTTCTTGAGAAATAGATACCAAATTCCAGCTATATTTGTACCATTCTGTAATGACATAGAGCAAATGCATATGTTTAGTATCCTATCTCATTATCTCTGCTATATGAAAATCGGGCCGCTAAATCGATACCTAGCAAGTGCATTTTTCATTGTCGCGGATACAAATTTCTCAAGAAATATATACCAAATTCCTAGGAAAATAATATCATTTCATGAATAAATTAAAAAAATTGACATACATAGACTGGTTTGAGACCATAAGTTTGTTCCTGATCTTTGCTTAAATAGCATAGATACTTATATTCTTATACTTAGGTCATTCGCATTCCATGCATCGAAAGAATAAGAAAAATCAATTATTGATGATTACAAAAATAACTTCCAAATCGTCTCATGATTTTCTTCACTCAAATCATGTCATGAGACTACTCATATACTCTATATAAATTCACTTGGTTCATATAGTGAAGTTTTATTAATTGTCTTGGCCGTTTAGCATTTTATGAATTAGTTATTTGAATAAAAGTAAATAGATGAAAAATATAAAATTTAAATTTTTCGCGGTGATCCGCGGACCTCGTTTTAGGAAACTATGTTCCACAACATATTGCCCGTCCTAATTGGATAGTTATATAGTATAGAATATTAACATTTTTGAATTAATATTTTCGAAGAATTTCTATAGAAAAGCTTTACGTCAATTCAGGAAATAATTCAACATTATTATACATAATTGTTCTTTTCTTTGCGCGATTATTAAAATGTACAAAAATATAGGAATCCTCAGACCACATAATTTTGTCTATTGTAAATGACAATCTTCCTCAGAAGGCAGATCATCATTTCTTTCTAAGATATTCTATCACAGGGGGCGTAATAATGGCACCATGTGGGTGTCACACGGCGTGAAAGCGTTAATGATTTTCATAAGCGGTAGACAAGCCGAAAAATTACCACCATGCATATGCAATGTTACAAACCCGTGTGGATACCAAACCGACTCACAATTCAGAAGTAATTATTTATGGTCATACAGCACAAGCATGCAAATAAAATCGTGAAGCATACAAGAACAACTGAAGTATCAATGCATGCGTAAGAAAAAAAGGTATTTGAAATTATGGGAGAGACAGAGAAAGATAACCACCATTGGCAGAATCAGAACTGAAAGCTCTTATGACAATTCGTCAAAGCTCGCACTTATTTTTATAAGCAACAGCTTTAAATGGATGAAAGAGCTTTCTGCTTGGCTATCCTAGTTGGCTATAGTGAAATCGATGGACAAAATCTTTGTACCGTATTCCGAATATGTACCATTACCAGCCTTTAAAGACACTGTAAATTCATTTCATTGAAATTATTTATTCATCGTTGGGGAGCACTGAAATCTCTGTAAGTACATACATAGTGGATCTGGAATTACTTAGAGTGCTTCTTCTTAAAATTGACTGGATATAGGACTGTAATAGTATATTGCAAATACTTCAGACTTACAGAACGAACTGTTCTCGTTTTTCTCTTTCGATCCTTATGATGTCTTTAGTGGATTGGCTTTCTGGAGGTTCGAGCCGAGGTGATAAGGTTGTCACGCTGATAACAATTAATTGAAGGCACAAATGAAATCGTAAAAGGTCGTCCCCAGCAATTAATTAAATGACATTAAGTTAATGCTAAACAGCGTCTTATTGAGCGCCATGCCGCTGTTGTTCTTCTGCTCGAGGGCTCGAATCATATAAAAGAGACGAAAATTATCAACGCGAGATTCTAATTTTTATTAAAAACCAGTCTTGTTTTGTCCACCTCTGTCGTCAGTACATTCTTTATCATTTCGTGAAGGAAACGAAATCCATTGAAAGCATTTACTAAAGTGCCAGAGTCGGGCACTCTTATTGCCAACTCCAGCTTCGTTGGAGCGAAATTTTTTTTTCATATTTATTTTCATTCCACCTTTTTATGCCGCGCGCTTACTGTTTTTTAAAAGCCGCTGCCGCGAAGAACCGAAACCGGCACTAAAAGGCTTGATCTTAACAGGTTCAAATTAATTAATAGTGACACGCCTTGATTCCCTTATCCTTACACTCAGACACATTTTAAGCGACGAGCACTATCGATAAAATCTTAAAAAAAGACGGCTAAAAGGTAGAAGTTAAGACACGTAACAAAAAAAATAATAATGCATTGAAAAGTATACTAAAGTCCACCGATTTGGTGAACATATTTGTCAACAAATCACTCAATTTAATTTACGCAGAGATTAAGGATGCTCTTCTTTTTATATTCCATTTTTGTATGGAAATTGTTTTTAATCAAATGGAAATAATAATTTCAGGAATCGTTCATTACTTTATTTATATTCTTATGTAAAAAGCTCCGATCATCACCGATCCATAAATAATCTCGCTCTGATTGATTCCAAAAGCAAATTAATTTAAATGGACCTGCAGTTCGGGTTGTGATGCACTATTAGTAGCTTAATATCCATCTGACTTAATTGCAAAATACTTACGGGCTTAATAGCCGGTCATTAGCTCTTTTAGTACGGCATAATGTTGGACAAGTCTAATGATACCAAAGAAGTGCATGCTTTTAACGATTTACTTGCACCTGCCAATCACAGGAGGAAACATATATATAACCAATAATCAAAGTTTATGTTTCAAAGTGTTATTAATTATTTATAGATGAAGGTTTATGCATTACCATCCATCGTCCTAACGGCAGCTCAAAAAAGAGTCAAATTTTCTCAAATCTCATCAACAAACATAAGTTTATATGAAATCCATCTAATAGTCTTTATTTTATTTAGCACAGCTCTGTATTATTCAAATGCTTCGCACGTACGTATCTTTATTTGAAGTGGTTTTCAAAAAATTGTATGATTAGGTTTGATATACTTTTGTCTGCCTTTAATAACTTTGTAGATACAAATCATAAAAAGGTCTGGAACGTGCAACAGAAAAAAGATCAATATAAGATATAAAAATCAGAAAAGGGCAAATGAAACGAATTCCAGGCAGTTGGGCTAATAAATTCTGAGAACAAACGCCAATGCGCAATCTTTTACCTAAAATAATTCAGCAATCAGATTCTGAAACCAACAAAAAAAAAAATCATAATAAAATCTCAGTCAGACATAAAGGCCCCATAATTACCGACACCTCGGACTGTGTTGTCGGTTCATCCTCTGGCTCCAGATAATTCCATTAATAGAAGATGCCAGTGTTGCTTTTTTTGGATTGGTAGATCTAAGCGTTATTTCATTTTTTAGACACGACAAGAAGTTGACAAAATGTGAAGCTTTTGTAGAAATCAACTTTGGAAAGGCTTCAGTTAGTCTTTATTGTTTAGCTAATTATTTATTGAATCTCCTTACAGTGGCGGAGTGATTTTTTGTTATCACAGCAGGCAGCCTTCAACAGTCTCTCGGCCTGTTGGAGAAATTAAATTGTAGTTTCATAATGGAATTTAATTGATGAAGGAGGAGTAGATATTGAAGTATGCTGGCCCCTTGCTCTGTACTGGATATTTCTGTATTAAATTGTTAATAAATATTTTTTGGATGTATTACAAGATGTAATATAACTAAGTTAAGAACTTATTTTATAAAGCCTTTATTAATGACAAGGTGAGCGCCAAAAAAGTGTAAGTAGATAGACCTCGAAGTCTCGAAGAACCCAAGCGCCTCACTGATGTTGAAGTTAACAGACTGAACACATTCAGAAAATTTGATTTTGGTTTAAATACTCACCAAATGCCTACCAAGCTCATTAATGCTTTTCATTTTCATTCTTGTTTAGTTTTGGGAATTAAATCGACAAGAAATCCGTCGATAATATCGATAAAAGTCAATGTCTTTAATAGTTTGAGAATGAGCTTAAAAGATTTGTTAAGTGTTAATTCGCAAATTGATTACCGAAAAATGTAATTTTAACGATTTTAATTTTTCTTTTACTAAATTCGTATTGTTTCAATATATATTTATTTAGCTTCAAAAAGACTTCATAGTAATATGTAATTTCAAATATATTTTTAAAATGTTTGCTGTTTTATTTTAATGTTATCTTTGTTATGTTAGAGTTGACTTATTAATAAAGTAAGATCAATTCGATGCGCTGCCTTAATCGAATTAAAATGAAAATATACCCTCGTTCTTTGGGGGTAATCCTTCGATGCGCTGAAAATCCATTACGTAATGATTACTCGCACAAGAGAATAGAACGATAGCTGAAGGCGCTTAAGCGAGTAATCTGACACCTTTTATCTTCTCGATTGAATAACTTCGTTCCTCCAAAGGCAGGGCCGCATTTATTTTTTTCAATATGAAAACACGCGACCGCCTGACGCTTTAGCGATTAAAAAGTTCTCAGAAACTTTGCAATGAGTTGCTTTAGGTTGCGTTGGTATGAAAAAGCAAATAATAGGTCAATTTGGGAATAGCCCTAAGGAATTTGTCTCACATGGTTATAAATTTCTGATACTACCTGAGAAATAGACAAATAAAGAAGGTAGCAGATGGAAATGTTAACAATTTTTTTTAATAATGGTTTAATTTTTAAAAATATTTATCCTTTTTTTAATTAATTTTTTAAATTAAATTTATGAATTTCTATTAAATCCTCGTCAGATTTGGCGAAAAGTGCTCGGTGTCATAAGACGAGACCTCATCCAGCTAAATCGGCAACACCTCTCGTCCTGCCTCCAAAGCGAAGATGAACTTCGCTGAACTAATCGCGTTGTTCCGGTGCAAATTATGAATAATACAGAATTTCAAAATGCATTTGCTTCTACCTTAAGGCTTTGCTTTTTATTTCTTTCATATTTCTCTTTTGCCGTATTGCAAATTCATTACAAGAACACTTAATATATAAAAAAACGAATGAACAAGAACGAGGTTTGGAAACTGATTTACACTTCGGAAAGGAACTTCTTAACTTCTGTTCGAAATTCGAATGAAGAGAAGAATCCTTCGGCTTAGGTATGCTTGCCCGTTCATTTTTCCGTCCATCCGTCTCTACGTCTGTCCAACTGCCTGCCGTGTCCATTATATAAACGTATGCAACACTGTAATTTTCATTTTTTTACGCAGACGCAACCCTCGCCAAAGTCAGTACGTTTCCAGGAAATAATTTTCTTCGACTTTTTTACTGCAATTTGGCTTCTCCAAGCTAGCCACGGCCACGCTGATACTGATGGTGTTCGTGTGCATGCATGGTCGTCAGAATGCGTAGTCGACGTTATAACCGCCACTATCGTCGCGGTTGTTCACTATTTTTGCGCCAATTCGCTTTGTGTCTTAATGTGGCTAAATGAATTTGGATGATTTCAATCCTTCGGATGGCGTTCGAACATCTGCCCTGGCATTCACCCTTTATCGAATCCAAATGAGCGATTATTACTTCGGTTCCCGCCACACAATAATTTAACTAATTTAGACAGCTTAATGGTTTGCAAAATCCAATACTGTCGTGAAGTGAGGAGTGAAAGGTGAGAATGAAAGCAAGAGAATAGTGGCAAAATATGCCCATAAAATACTTTTATATTTTAAAGAGAAGAAATTAGCTATTTTAGCCAGATTCTGCGACTGCTTTCAGGTAGGTCAGAGTGATTTTTTTTCACCTAAAGTCCTTTCACTAACTCTTCGTATTCTTCATATAATTCTTCAATTCTTCAATAAACTAAAATTTTTTAATGATGAAAATTTTTAAAGCATAAGCGACCACCGGAAAGTTCACTGATGACCCATCGCGAGATATACTGTACTGTTACTGTAGAGATATAAAAAAAAACAGAAATTCCTATCCTTGAAAATGTTACTTTTGTTCTTTTTCAAAATGAGAAGGATGAAATACTGAAATGATAGGATAGGATGATGAAAGGTTAGTTTGAAACCCTTCCTTCCCTAAGAGAATCTCTTAAGCTAAAAATTTTTTTTTGGTTCAATTCTTGGGAAAATTCTTTAGTGCAAAAAATGTGGTGTTTTTTAAAGATTTTTTAAAATTCTTCCAATATGCTTTGTCTATGTATTCCAGAGCAATTAATGCGCTATAAATTTCTTCTTTTATGGCGGGGGGCTGATAAATAACGTAGAGGAACTTTTAATAATAATCAATTAATTCAGTTGATAATTTAAAATAGTTGTCGGAATTAAATGTCCTAAAAGGACTTTGATTGAATTATTTAGTTATTAAATTGAGCTAGTTCTCTTCCTTCCTCTTTTCCGCAGTTCATCTCTTCTTCTTGCTATTCTGATGTGTCAGCAACACATTTTTTTATTAATAATTTTTTTCTTAGTAAAATTATCAGTTTGGTTTTTGTTGTAAATACAACAATAATCTCAAATCCATCTACTAATTAGTTAAGTCTTTCGTTTGCTTATTCGGTTTTCTGTATTACGGCTCGCTTTATTCTTTGTTTGATCGATGCGTAGCGAATTTCAACATTTCAACTGGCGCACATTTTTTTATATGAATTCTGCGGTTTCTGTGGCTGGGGTTATTAAAGTCAATTTTAATTTTAAGACCTACCGATGTTGATGCATTCTGGCAGCGGTCCGAGTCGGTCCGTTTGGTAAGACCACTGGTCGATGTGTTAGGCTTTGCCCGTTGGTTTATACGTTGGTTTGTACTTCGGTTGGTTCGTTGTTTGATTCGTTCGGTTGGTTCGTTGGCTTGCTCGGTGGTTTGTTCGTTAGTTGGTTTGACTGGTCGCCTTACCAGTCGATCGTTGTTAGCTGTTCAGGTTATGATGCATTATCATTCGTGTGGGCAGTTTTGAATTGCATTTAGCTATCTCTTCGTCTGTTCGTTTGCTTGCCGATCTCCCGATCTCTCTGTTGTGCGCCGTTCCTCATCTTCGTTCAGGTAAATGTGGTCTTAAGATAAGCTTCACATAAATTTTTTTGCTTATCTTAGACTTTTAAAGTTGATAGCTTTTGATTATGTTAATCTTTCACTTCGATTCTTCCTTTATGATTTGCCGAAAGTACATAATATAATGTCAGCGGTAGAGTGCCTCTGATGGGTTGGTATTTCTTTATAAAAAAATTCTGATAATAAACTGAATGCGTTCATAGGAAAACTAACCCACAGGGCGCGACGATTATTTCGCCATTAAACTAATAATAAATTTTTTGAAATAGTCGTTTTATGATTATTAATGTAAACAATTATTTACGTTTTTGTGTTTTACATTTAAAATTTGTATCCTTCATCTAAAAGGGTTGGATTTTATTCATCGGGATTTTGAAAACTTTTAAGAAAAATAAAAGGAATTTTTTGAATATGTTCTTATGTAAACAATTCACAACAGCTAAAATTCACAACATGAAATTTCTCCAGATTATGAATATTTGCAAATTATATTTTCACGTTTCGTTTTAGGAAAAGAAAAATAAAGGGAGAATTGGTTAATAGATAAATAGCTTGATTAAGTTCTATGACGTGATTTTCAGAAATCATTATTAATTCAGTTTTATTTAGGTTTATAAATTAACAGAATTCTTGTCATTTATCTAAATTTTAATAAACATTTAAATTTTGTCCAGAAAGATTAATTATAAATGGTGTTAGAACGCGTATTCACTCATTCACAAAGCAAAAAAGATAAATCGACGATACAAACGTACGGCTTAGGAAATTAAAGTATTTTATTTATTATCGCAATAGAATGTTTCTATGAAGCCTTTATAAAATTGTATGTTAAATGTGGTAATATCACATGCGCGGTTAATTTTGTAAGTTTAATTTTCTCGGTCTTTGAACATTAAATTTTTGTTGCATCGTCCAGCCCCAATTGTTATTAAGAGGGACGATGGGCCACGCTCATCCCTTCGATTCTGCGTCACTGTTTGTGGCCCTTTTCGGATTAATATAACGTCCCTTATTGTTTGTTGCGCGCTTGTTGAGCAAAAATTCAATTGATTTCATTTTCATGGTAAATGCATATCAGAAAGGATTTCATGTTGCGAGGATTTCCGTGCAGAGGATTATTTTGTATTTCTTTTCATTCTCTAGTGCTCTTCTTAAATTATTTTAATGTTTTCGACCTTATTTTAAATTATTATTCTAACAGGAAACTAGCTCTTATGAAAACCGTTTTCTCTTCAGAAAAAAAAACTATTTTAATCAGGCATGCGCAATTAATTGTTTGAAGGGCCATCATGAAGTTTGTAATAGCGCACGGCATCATGAGCTCAGATAATCCCTTAATGTATAAATAGAAAAATAGATAAGAACAAAATTCTGAGATAAGTAAAATTCTAGATGACTACAAACAAAATTTCATCAGTTTACAAAAATGTTTTAAAGTTATATTTTTCATGTAGGTGACAGCTATAAAAATAGGCATCTACAATGTTATAAATAAATTAAGTGCAAACA
This sequence comes from Physocephala rufipes, assembly GCA_963966595.1. Lineage (NCBI taxonomy): Eukaryota > Metazoa > Arthropoda > Insecta > Diptera > Conopidae > Physocephala > Physocephala rufipes. The sequence goes on from OZ016504.1 coordinate 37,355,883, forward strand.
AAAAGTGTTATACATTTTGGCGGAGATTATGTTTTTTCTAAATTGCAGGAATTTTAACAATATAAGCCCAAGAGAACGAAATAATGTGAAAATATTGCGAGAAATAATATAAACATAAAACGTGGGGGAGAAAATATTAAAAGACTGAAATGTAAAATGTGGCGTGCCAGGAGTTGCAAATCCCTGACAGCAATCGAAGTTTGAAGTTGTAAACTCGAGTATTAGCCGGGTGCTCTCTTATTTGATTATTTGTTCACTTCTGTCAATTATTTCTTTTTATCCTCTTCTCAGGGTATTGTAAACAACTTCAAAGGCTTTTCTTTCTCTTTTTTTAAAAAAAGTATCACAGGTTTTAAAACGTCGTTAATACTCTTGAAAAATACCGGTTTGTTAAGGGCCAAATATCGATAGGCTTAGTCGAAAGGAGAGGGCAAGAGTATTTTGCGATGGATGCGTTAAGCGCTTTGTGCAATTCTAGTGCTCACGTATTAATGAAAGGGAAGAATGACGAATGGCATGCAGGGCAGAACTGATGAACTAATGAATAGCTGAATGCATGTGGAATGGATACTGCGAATGAATGAATGGTCGTCAATAGTGATCTACACAAGTCCTTTGGAATTCTCATAGACAGTGAGCCCTAAGTAGTGAGAAAAATGTCATAATTCCCACTGCGGTAGCGATAGTAGTAAGGAAATATTCAATTTTCTTCTTGAATTCTGAAATGTATTTGCCTTTACGGCTGTGCGAGGTATGAAACATCTTCGGATTACCATCTCTTGAACAACGCGGCACTTAATAGATTTTTCATTAGTCACTACATTCAACACTTGAAATACATTTTCTGTTGCATGAAATCACATTAGAGGTATTTTGTGTAGCCCTCACCGTGTTATTTACTCCACGCAGTTCATGCAGAGGATTAAATAGTACATCTGGTACAACTCATACGGTTTCATTGTGCATTTTATGATCTATTTGTACGTCTCACTTTTTGTGGTTGCATTTTCATGCGTGCATTCAGGACAACAAACGTTTTCACGGGAGTATCTGCGATACCTTTATTACTATGGCTTCAGCGAAACTGTCAACATATACTCCTTGATCTATCAGAGAAAGAGGCGATAAGTAGATAAATAAAAACATATTCTGCGATTCTATTATGAAGAGCATCGGCCTCTTCAGAGTATATAGCGTATAAGTGGTAGAGAATTTACACTAAGGTCTCTCATGAAATAAACAATAATAACTGCCTTATTCAAATTTAAGAAAAAATAAAATAAGAATTATTATTAGGTTGTTTTGCTTAATGGCACTAAAGGATACCTTGAAGTAATTATTGTTCATCAGCAAACGAGGCAGTGGCCACTCTACGTTCCATAAGCTGCATTGCTTTAATTTTCATTCCAGAAACTTGAATGATTTCGATCAATTCATCCGCTAATTTCCAGGACGGGTCCTTTCTATTTTTATTTCAGCCATCTTGATTCTTATTGTCATTCACTTGGGTTTCTTTGTGTGTTTTTTTTTATTTGGCGGCCAGAAAGAAATGATTATGTTAAGCCGCTCTACTGGAGAAAGGAAATACACCCGATGTTTTGATTATGCTATGTTACCATAGCTCTCATAAACCTCACCGCCTGCGGCAATATAATTTGTATTGTATTAGTATGTCAAATCCATTCTCATTTTGAGGATAGAGTTTATCTTTTCTAACCTAAAAAATAAAAAATTGTAAACAGCGCTTATCATTTATAATGATTAAGTCTTCATAAACTATAAGGCTGTATATATATATATATATATATATATATATATATATATATATATATATATATATATATATATATATATATATATATATATATATATATATATATATATATATATATATATATATATATATATATATATATATATATATATATATATATATATATATATATATATATATATATATATATATATATATATATATATATATATATATATATATATATATATATATATATATATATATATATATATATATATATATATATATATATATATATATATATATATATATATATATATATATATATATATATATATATATATATATATATATATATATATATATATATATATATATATATATATATATATATATATATATATATATATATATATATATATATATATATATATATATATATATATATATATATATATATATATATATATATATATATATATATATATATATATATATATATATATATATATATATATATATATATATATATATATATATATATATATATATATATATATATATATATATATATATATATATATATATATATATATATATATATATATATATATATATATATATATATATATATATATATATATATATATATATATATATATATATATATATATATATATATATATATATATATATATATATATATATATATATATATATATATATATATATATATATATATATATATATATATATATATATATATATATATATATATATATATATATATATATATATATATATATATATATATATATATATATATATATATATCCATAGAATTTATTCTTGTTTTATTTCCATAATGCTTCATTTTCATCCGTACTTAATTTAATTTAATTTACTTTACTTTTCACCCTGATAATAATTTAGAGATTTAGACAATAAAAAAGTATTCTATTCTTTAATAACTCTAGCGAGTTATTCAAACCAATTTCTAAAAAATGTTTCAAAATGAATAAATTTAACCGCCTTGCTCTTGCGGTATTTTAAAAGCATAGAAGCATTCCATCCATCAGAGGAGTTTTGTTAGTTTTTATTTTTCTAATCGGGGCAACAATTTAGTCGTTTGGCTTTTATTGGGATTAAAGGCAGTGTGAGTTGGAGTTGTTTGCTCTAATTGCGGATGTGGATTTGGCTTAGCGTGTTCATGTATGTTTGTGAGTATATGGATCTTTCTCCTTTTGTTTTAATCTTTTTTTATTGTTGACAATATTTATTTGATGTATTACGTAGTGTGTGTTCATCTTTTTCTAAATGTATTCCTTTTATGGCTTTCCTTTTCAACCGAACACGCTTCGAACCGCGCCTAGCGTCTTCTACTAATCATTTTCTCATTTCCTCCTGGCTTTCCTTTGAATATCTTTTTTGTTTATTGCTTATGCTTTGCACTGCGAGTTTATTGCTAGTCGGCAGTTTTCAAAGCCGGATTATTCCGCCGCATTCTATAGTATTTATTTTCTTAGTTTTTGTTGTTTGTCTTTCTCCTAAATTACTCACTCACTATATCCACAAATTGATCGAATGGTCAGTCGAGAGAGGAGATTGAACGCTGCATAAAACGTTTGACGGTTTGATGTTTATTTTTTAAAGGTTTTTTAAATTCAGGTACATTCAAAATTACTCAACAATTCCTTGCACTGTTTTTCTCGGAATTACATAAAATTGTTGCCCCGTTGTCTAGATAAGAGTCCTTCTAGTTTGACTCAAATAGCAGAAGGTGAAGAGCAAATATATTTCTAAAAATAGCTTTGCACAGCTTCTTTAAAAACAGCATCAAAATCGATCCAGCGGTTCCAAATTTTCCTCACATTAATTTAGTCCAAAGAAATCATTAACCAATTTAAATGTTTATGGCAAAGATATTCTCATTGAAAAATTGAAAATTTTGGTTTATGACAAATATCTTCGTCATGTGTCTTCAGTGGTTTAATAACCATTGGCGGTTATTGGCGGTTATTGGCGGTTTGGAATTTTCGCTAATATCAAAATATATTAAATTGTAAACTGCATTAAGTTTGGGATTAATATAAATAAATAAATAAATATATACGTGAAATAAATGACCAAGCAAAAATATTGCTCAATTTCTACGACGTAAATTCGAAACAGTTAACTGGCAAAGTCATGACCTAATTTTATTCCGACTTTTTGCTAATGAAAAACAAAATAATGAATTAATTAATCAATTATTGTTATAACAGATAGCGTTGATTTTAAAAATTATTAAGTTTTTATATTATACAAATTAATTATATCGTGAAACTAATGATGTCGAGAAGCAAACATTAAAGAATTCCGCGGACAAATGTTTTAATGAATTAAAATAATTTAAATATATTAATTCAGCTCGATTCAACTCCTCGTCTCAGCCGGGCTTGTTCTACGCTTCACCTACTTGAATTTTTCAGATCTTCACTATTTCCAGTTTGTTCACAAATTCCCTTAAAAAGTACTTGATTGTATTGCGATTTTTAAAAAAAATATTTTATTACATTCCACACAATTCACCAATTTGAAATAATTCTATTTCATTACGTTCCATAGCGAATAGTTTATCATTTATGTACATTCCACTCCATGCATCTCCCCATTTTTTATACTTTCCATATTATCCTCCAATATCGCAGCAGACAATTTCGTTCCATTCTGTTCCATTTTTCCAAAATCTCATTAACTTATATCGCCTTTAAGATTAAATTGTTTTAAATTAAATCATCCTTTTATCTAAAGAATGAATATTCTCCGTGAAAGGATCTGAACATAAACCAATCGTGCATGTGTGGCAATAAATTCATGCTTGGATTTTCAAGAAGCGGCTAATCTATTTTCGACAGAGTAATGCCATTAACTTAACCTTTAAGCGAATATCAAAAGAGTCCGCCTTTACCAGCTGATTCGCCTCAGTTCTATCAAGTTTTTCTTCACAACGTTTTACATTTATATTCGTCGTAGACCATATGCTTCCATCCATAACGATCGACTGCAATGATGTCGACGATTCGGCCGAGCAAACAGACGATCCGAGAAGATCGAGAACGCATATTAAAAAGCACTTTCAGTAATAATTACAAATATTTAGATAGTATGTTGCGAATGTCTTTATGTCCATTTTGTGGTTTTATGAAAAGACAGACGATGGATTCGTGAACATTTATAGTGGCTGAACAAAGCCTGACCATGTGTTGAGGACAGCCAAAGAGGAAAGGTAGATCGAGAGGGAGGAAGGCATGGAGAGCTGTAACAATAAATTGCCAACGTGGTAATCCAGCGAATTGGCGGCAATTTTCTTTCAAGCTGGCTTTGATTTCCGGCTGTCCGTGATAAGATTTGCAAATGCAAAAACAAAATCGAGTAACAGCAAAAAAGTCTCTGTGAAATGTATTGCAATCGCTGTCAACGATACCGAGAGATTTCAATTTACTGCAAGGAGCGTTCAACAGATAGACAGATAGGCGGGTTTGAAGTAAAGATTGACTTACAGTTGAAAGGCTAGCACTGTATTCTCAAGCAATCTTCACTAATGAAGAAGTACTTACTGCAAGGATTACAACAGTTTGGGGCCCATCTTTTTCATATCAGTCGCGTTCACTTCAGGTGGGGACTAGTATTAGAAGAGTACTATCAATGGACCTGCATTTGGGTAATTTTTATTATTTAGTTAACTCTATTATTGCAATTAATTTAAATATATTTCGAATCACAAAAATTCAAATTCTATAATTTTTAAAAAATTTAGAAAATAAAAAGAATTCAATGCGAAATTTTTAAATTTAGCATCATTAACCTAAATATTTCTTGTATTTCCCATCCGTATAATATTTTTCTGCTAAAGCAAATTAATCGCCGCCGATTTACTGAAAAAGGTTCATACAGAAAGACGCATAATAGCAGAATGGACGACGCAACGTCCAGTAACCGATCTCACAAAAACAACATGAAAATCAAGTTTTTTTCTCAATCGTATTAAATACAATTTAATAATAATTATAAAGTAAAAATGCCGCGCATCAACAATAATGTGGACAGTCACGGACACGGTATATGAACAAAAAGGCCGACAGGCGCAACCGCAAGAAAGGTTGGCTGGTTGGACGATTGTTCAGATGGCTGGCGGCTGTGGGATCACAAGAAAGAGCACTTTCAAGTGAGCCGCGGACTGGCTAAGCGAAAGGATAGATGAATACATGGATGTATGGATGGATGTATAGATGGATGAATGAACAGATGGATGGATGGATGATTGGATGGTGGAGTGGATGTTTGAATAGTGTGATGAAAGCTACATGCAAAATGTACCAACCGATGTTGGCACATAAAAAGTACAATCATAAAAAGTATGACGAATATGATGAACACGATGTCGATTTTAATGAAGATAATAATGAATAGATATAATGCAGAATGACGATAGCGGCGAAAAGATTATTAACAGGTTTATATAAAAAAGATAGATAGTATACACCTCCATGCGAGACATTTTCGGGACCTACAAAATCGGTCTCAAAACTATTCCTTGAAGGGATGTGATCATGCGTAGAATTATAATAAATTATCTGATCGGCCGACTGTTTCATCAACCGACTCACCCATCATATGTCATATTTTCAGTTTTCATGCCATCTCATTGTATTAAATCGCCGAAGCCGGTCCGATGTCGTCCAGCATGCTATGAATTTGCTACGCTAAAAAAGATTTACCACGCTCATCTGCTTCGCCCATAGAGACCATTTTTCATCAACGTCAATACGTTATTTCTTTTTTTTACAGTTTCTTGGGTTGCGGCAATCATCACATATTTCCCGAATTTATTCTTCCTAATCTTCCTCTTCTACCAATGGCACTAACTTCATCACAATCGGTCAGCCACGGTAGAGAATTTTTTTCATGCTTCGCAACACTCGAACTTATTTTATTACTTCTCAGTGAATTAAGCTTCGGACATGGTCTTTCAGTTCGTCGGTCTGCACTTTGTTTGCCGCTCTTTTAGAACCAGCCGCCACTAAAGTATGATCGGTTGCTTTACAGGCAACTGGCTCTTTGGCATAGAATGCAGGAAAGTGGCTAGATAGAGAGCTGAAGGCAAAGAGAGAGAGAGAGAGAGAAATAGAAAGAGAGATAGTGATATGGAAAGAATCTAGGTTCGATATAATACGATTCATCCGAATTCGTATTGAAGTTTAGAACGAACAATTTGAATTAGTTGTCACGAAAGTAGAAATCGTTTCTTGGTGTGCGTTGGGGTTTCCGACATGGTTAGATTTTTGATAATTCTGGAACAGTTTTCTTTCATCCAGATGCAACATCGCCAAAATCAGTTCGGAGACCATTTTAATTGTATTTTTGGCTGAATATACAAACAACAACTAATAAAACCAGGTTCACCATTTGAATATATTATCCCATTTTTTTAACTAAATTATTCATCATACTAAACATTTTCATCAATAATTCTTCAATTATTAATTAAACTTTAATTTCCTTTAAATTTGGCCTACGTTATTTGACCGACGACCGGCCATGAACAATCCTCCCTACGATAAAGAGTGCAGCGAACATGCAACTCGAACCGTTTGATACAACCAATCACAATCTTTTGAATTTGGAATCCAAATAAACCTTAAAACCACTGAACTCATGGTCGTAGCGGCATAGTTTGTGGTTGGTGCGCGAAGTGTCGGTATCGGTTAATTATTGGTTAAGAAGCGTTACTTCAAATGGATAACTTGCACTTACTCTCCTGGCACATAAACTGGACATAAAAGTGAATTTAATAGTAATTAAATTACGTTACAATAATTCTCCAAAGAAAGCAAAAGTCATTGAGAGTCATGGATATAGATCATAAAATGAATTTCGTTTAAAAAAAAAACAGACGGAATATAACTTATAAACAAAAGAGGCAGAGACAAAATAGGAATACACGAGAGAATAAGTGGAGAACCTTGTGCAGTATTAAATAAAAAAAAACAAATAAAATGAAAGCTTTACCGGTAGCAAGTCTTTCATTTTTGTTGTTGGTAGTTACTGCAACAACAACAACAACGATAACAACAACGACAACAAAACCAGCAACATCAGCAGCGACAACAACAACGGAGGCCTCAAATGGATTATTGCAATGTCAAAGGATAGCAGCAGTCGAGTGCCAAGGATTGGGTTACAACATGACAGCTATGCCAAATCTAGCAGGGCACAACAATCTGCTGGATGCTGAATTGCGGGTGAGTCCATCAAAAAAAAGATAAAGTCTATAAAATTAAATGATATTGTTTTTATAATTTGCCTTTTTTAGACTAATAATAGATTATCAATTTACAAACCTAGCATTATTGTATATTATATATCATTATGCACTAATGCATTATAATTATAGATTATAATCTAGCAACTATTTTATTTCTCTTCTGCTTGAGCTTTGGAAGGACATTTTTGACGAAATATTTGAATATAAATAATTGAAATATAATTTTTTCAAAATATTTAAATTTGAAATTTTGGAAGAACAAACTCATTTATTGAAATTTCACCTTTGCATGGAAAATAAAATGCACGGCCGCCGTTTTAGTTTCAACTTAGAATTTTTCTTTTGCATTACTTTTTGTTCGTTTTTATCGTTATTTTATGCATTTTCTAATGCTTAGCTAAAAAGTATAATCATCTCTTACTACAATAGTTTACTTACTACAATAGAAAGCTATTGCATTCTAATCTTTACGGCCTTTAGTCATTATGAAAACTGATTATGAATTCCGTTGGCGTTGTTGTGCATAATTGATCAGTTATGTAGATAACGATTTAACGAACTTAATTATAATAAAGTTTTTTTGCTAAAAATAAAGAAACTTAAACTTACACGGTCGTAAATTTTAGCAATAGTTGAAGGATCACGACCGGTAAAAATGCAATTGAAAATAAATTCCACTAACTTCGTCGAAAAGCTTGAAAATCATCATCCTTTCATCAGCTTTTATACAATATGATAATTAAAATTCTTTTGAAACAATAGGTTTTCGTATGTTATGGTTCTTGAAAAATCCTTGATAAAATTTGCTTTCATTATAAAAAAATTTCTGTTGAGATTGAAAAAAAGTAGAATTCGTGTTGATTTTAATCACATCATCATCATCAGCATCTCTTCCTCTTATTATTAGTATTAAGTGGTAATAGGTGATATCTAAAAAAAATTAATCTTATTGAATTTTTACAGAGTTTACAGACAACTTTTTTCCACAATTTCATATACAAATGAAATGAAAATATCAGATTATATACAATTTGGATAATGTCGGTCTTTATTCTAAATCGTTACACAATTCCTCTTTTCAATCCTGTCCTTAATTAAAACGATGGTCCTTAGTTAATTAATTTGCAGAAAGTGCTTTCCCCGGAAAATGGTGTAACTTCTCTTTATTAGATTTTTTTAAAAACATATTTAGCCCTTTACGGAAAGAGTACTTGGAAAATGAAACCAGCTCTTTGCACCTTCTAGGATCCTTCATATTTTATCTTTTATTTTTTTACACATTTTCGCTGCGTATCTGATTCGATGCCTGCTGCGATCCATGCCGGTACCTTTTAAGTTGCAACAAAAGACAACGTAGAACGTTTTACAATCTGGCATTAATAAACACTTAAGGCGTCATCGATTATCCCACACGATCGGTAAATACAAAAGAAACCCGTTTGTGAAATAAATGCGGTAGAAAAATAAAACAAAGCCGAAAACATAATTCTTATAGTTATCAAGATGTTCTTTCAATAACGAAATTGAGGAAGCTGTGAATGGAGAAATAGTATGCTATAAAGAATACCTAATGGATATTTTAATGAACACTAAACTAAAAAATGGATTAATGTGAAAAACCAATTAGAGTGATTAAGACTATAATAAGAATAATGACTTATTATAATATATTAAAGGATGATAGCCTCTAAATTAATTCTTCCGACTTTAATCTTCATACCCGAGATAGGAGAAAACAAATTGGTATTGTTTGAGTTTCTTTTGCCAACTTCAAATATGGTAACTACAAGTTACTAAATTGGTATAAAGTGTTGTCATTTATGCAGTCTTCTGCATTTGATGAGGCTGACCAAGCTCCAGTGAACAATAAAGGAAGGGCACCTTGAGTAAGAGAGCCTTAGTATTCACAAATTTAACAAATTTACAATATTCGTTATATACCAATATATACCAAATATAAATTGGCAAAATAATAACAGAAAATTTTAAATCAGGTTAGTAGAAAACATTGTAAAAGCAGGAACCAAAATGTATGAACACTGAAGACACTTTTGAGTATTTCTTGCTTACATAATTTTTTTATGGTCGCGTTAACACTTTTGCCGCATTAAAGCTAAATCGAGAAGCAGAAGCCTTTACCACGGGCCTATCGCCACATCAGTTGCGATAGATACCATAATATCGAAGCCGCATGCTTTGAAATTAGCTTTTCGAGCTCACCTTGCAGAGGAGGTAAATCCACCGAAGTGGTTGCAACATTTATCCTTCCTCTTTTTTAGACTGGTATTTTATAGAACAATAAACTGCATTCTTACCAGTTTCGACAAAAAGGCGGAGATGCTTTTCATATTTCTGCTAAGATTTAGAGGGAAGCAAAACTACGCTTTTCTAGAATTTAGTGTATTGTAGAAATTTCTACAAATGTATTTGTGTTTAGGTAGGATACCACTCTTCCTTCTCACCCCTCACAAATTCCTGCATTCTTTACTACCAACAGATACCAAACCTGAAAACACTAGCAGCACCAACAACAATGACCCATCATTATCTCTTTCGTTCTATATTTGTTGTTGTTAAAAAATTAACTCAATAAAAACATCAAAGGCAAAAATTTCTTTTAAGACAGAAGATAAAAGGATTGTAGACCGACTCTAAAGAATGCTACTCGTCACTTTTGCTGAAATGGAATTAATCCTCAAAGACGATTCGTCGGTTCTTTAATCATGTTCTTTCATTCTAATATTAATGACTCCAAAATTATATGAAGCGTGATAATTCGTCATGATTTTATTCATTTTTCTTTTGAAGTTATTAAATTTATGAAAACCGTTTATATATTTCAGGTGGAGGATTTTATGAAGACTTCCTTCATCTTGTAGAACTTGTAAATAATCTTCATCTTGTAGAACTTGTAAATAATTTAGCACTTGATGCTAATAAAAGTCGCTTGACTTTACGGCGTAGATTTTTGTTAAGTGTAGTTCAAATAGTTTTTGTTCGGCGGTGAATTCGCTTGACATTCTACAGATTTTTGTGCTGTGGTTCTGTGATATAGAAAAAAGGTCGAGCAAGACCTGAAGAAGAATAGATAAAGGTTTAAATAAAAAACAAGAGTTATAACCCAAACCAATCATCATGAAGTTTTGAACGAAAATATTCGGGAGATGTCGAAGAAACAATGACGGAACATTTCATGGACGTTGACGAGCACTGAATGAAGGAATGGACGAATAGACGTAGGAACAAACGCACAACTGATGAAATGAACGAACACATTCTTCCATTCCTTCATTTTATATCTTTTATTTTGTTTGCTACTTAAGTTTTTTATTTAAAAATTCTGCTCCCGGCATCGTGTGTCGTTTTTATACTCTACCACCCGAAGGTGATCACTTTGTGAATGCTTTTGTAATGCTTTAAAGGATACACGATGAATATTGAAAACTGAATATATATTCCCAGAATCAGCTCCTGATTCGATTTAGCCCCGATCGTCTATTTTTCTGTCTGCCTATCAGTTAGTTAGTCTGTCTGCTTGTCTGCCTGTACAAATCATGATTAGATGAAAATTTTGGTTTTATCATGTAATTTGATTTGAGTATACCCTGACCGCATAGACTCTTTAATATTGGACGATATCGGACCAGTGGCACGACTACTTTTAAAAACTTTTACGATTTTATCCGTGCTCATAGCTCAACATCTTGCAATTAGTGAATTTAAAGCTAACGTTTATTTCATCTGAAGTCACAGTCTGGGGCGAAAAAGTACTCCCAAATAACTGAGATTAGAATTAGATGCGAATGAATAAAGGTGTCGTACTCTTATTGTACGTACTCTTCTTGAAGGCAATGTAGGTGTATCGGTGGAAGGTATCTAAACTAATAAGTAAATTTCGACCTAATGTTACGCCTTCAAATTCATCGTCGAGTGGTTACAAAAAAAGATTATAATCAAACTATAAATTACTATTCCGGATAGAGGTAAACGTGCTTTGATCGGTCGGAAGTCATCGTTTTCTCGCCTTGAATTTGTTTTTGTGTGAACTCGGATAACATTCGGACAAATTGCATGTGTGTATATGCATGCATGTATGTGAAAGTATCTGTAAAAGTTCCAATATGGCAATGTCAACTGGAACAACAACCAACAGCAACTATTGTTCTGGCAAATATTCTTTTCACGGCCGTCAACAATGCGGCGTTTTTTGCAATGCATCGCCGCATCTCTACGTAACGGAATGACACGTATCCAAACAAAAACAAAGCAATTATCTAGCAATTAATTTAATTTATCAGGCATGGTATCGGCGTGAATTTTGGGTTAACAAATAAAAAAAGGTAACAAATTTTAGAAAGCGTAATCGCATTCTTTGATTCCAAGAGAGAAGATTAAAAATTGTAAAAATATAAAGGTCTCCAAGTGATGTATCCTCTGCTTCCTCCACACCATGACGCAATAAAAGTATAAAACGTATGAAGCTACGCTTAAATTGTCAGAATTTTAACCGAATACTCCTATCGTCTAAACAGTGATCCATTAATGGGTAACAATCTCTTTCAGCTGTTTGCTTATGGTAATTTCCACTGTTGGTATTAAGAACCCTTTTGGCTTTATTTTCATCGATTTTTGTACGTTTTTTTCCACAAGATCTAAAAGGAATGTCAATTGGTTTTACATTAAGGTTTAAGAGCGGTTGGTATTTTAGTTTCTGTTCTTTTCGCATCATTGTTTCCTTTTTTTTTTTTGTCAACTATGTATCCAATCTTTGCGATATCTTCGATTACGATAGTATCATTCTTTTGTTACTTTTCTTGCCTTGAACCTTTCAACATTAAATCGTCTCATCTTCTATCTTCGGATGATGCATTTATATCATTGGCAATTGTCGTTCATTTTCAACAGCCGCGCAACGTCGAAAGTTCGCGTGGTCAGTTTTCTCGTTTGTTTGTCGTTGACACATTGACATTTAATGTCAATTAAAGTGCTTCAGCGAAAAAGACGGGGATAAAGGACGGGAAATTATTTGCATTCTTGTGGAAACTAAAATACATTCTTACGAATGAATGAGTGCTGCTGATATTGATGACGGCCATAACCACCATTTTGTATCACATGAACAAAAGGAAAATATACGATTATTGAGCGATTATTCTTTCAATTTTTATTAAATTATTCTATTACTTTTTTTCACATTTGTTACAAAGTTTGTACGCTCGAGAAAAGTTCATCAAGTTATTTTTCTTCGATCTTACGGAGATTGATCTTTGCGGCGGAGGTTTCTCCAGGAGGTCAAAATCATATTTAAACTTTGAAAACAATTTGTATATATTTCAGCTGATAAGCCGCCTGTTTTCATTTTTTTTAATCAGTTTTGATGGAATTTTTGATACACCCAAGGGGATGAAGGTATATTAACCTTCTTATTCGGCTTGTAACACATTAAAGGAGGTTTGACAGGTATAGAAGAGTATGTATATTCTTACTCAGCATCACCTCTTGAGTCGATTTCGCCATGTCAGTCCCATCCGTCTGTGTGATGAGTTCGTAGATTTAACCATAGAGTAAGAAACAACAAGAAAATTTTGCTTGTACCAGATTCGGACTCTTGTTATTTCTTACTCTATGATTTAACCAAACCATTTAACAAAAAAAAAAAAAATATGTAATGCTAGAAAGGCGCGCCCTGGTTATTGGATTTTAACCATATATTTTTATATTACGGGTGTATGAAAGGATAAATTTGTATACTACGGTTGAACTCCGGCCAGACCGGAGTTACCGCTCTTTAATATTTTTAAATTAATTTTGCAATCAAAAATTATTTTCGTCAAAATTTTCGCATGTCGTCGTTAATATTGCATTTTTTTCATTGTAAGATTAAAGAAATCTATAAACATAAGATAATCCTACGGTCCATTCACATAAAACACAAATCAGCAAACTTGACTTCGATGATTAATTTCATATACAGTCGGTAAAATAGTCGGAAAAATGCTTTATGTCGAATAAAACATCAAAAGAGAAACATTTCTCGTTGTCGTTTCCTTTAGGATGACGGCAGCAACAACTAGCAACAACAACACGAATATCAACAGCATGAAAATGATGAAAAACAGCAATACCAGCAGCAGCTGTCCTCGCTAAAAATTGCATGCTTTGACAATTTAATTTATCCGACATGATTATAAAAAATAAAGCCATAGAAAAAATAGCGTTCAAATCGTCACAGAAAATTGACGTCGTACATTTGCGAGCGAGTTGCACACTAACACACGCACACATCGGCGGCTTCCACTTTGACGGCTTTGAAATTGTGTCTAGTGAATTTTTATTACCTTTTGTACGGCCTCGAGCGGTGTTCAGCATTTTCCAATTCGGATTTTTAGCCGTTCGCCTCTGCCCTGAACAATTTGATCGTTCGTGAGCGCTTGACATGAAAGAGAACCTCGCGCACGTTTCTTTCATTTGCCGTGTGTTTGTGTTGGTGTGATACCATCGCCATCGTTGTCTCTGCTGCGGGCAATGCTACTGCAAGAGTCGACGCGTCACTGCTGGTGGCGGAATTGTTTGCCAACTCTTTTATGTTTTTATTGTACGTATAAAGAAAAAAGCAATAGTGATAACTTCGTGGTGACTCGACATCTAATGATGAAATGTGTTATTAATAACATTCAAAAGAGATGCTACTAGTGTGTTGTCGGTGTTATTACAATTGATGTTGCTGCCGATTGTTGTTGTTGACAATACTGAGACAACTTTATGCCACCGGCATTGTCGTCTTTAATTAATTAACACGTAAAATTTTGTAATTCGATTCATCTGAAGCGAATTAGAGTTGAGTTTCTTTTTTCATTTTTGCTACCATCCAAGCCGCCTTTCATAAACTGTCAATGTTCGTTTTTCCTTTAGAGACATCTCACTACTACGTATTCAAACGTATGTCACAAGCGTTAGAATTTTTTTTTACAAATAAAAAGGGTGCTTTTTTAAAGCAATGCAGTTAAAATTGATAAAAAGAACTTAAGAGCACACAAATTAATAATTTGTTATCAAAAGGTTATTACAATTTACAATAAGTAATTTATAAATATTAAACCAATTTGGAAATTGATTATGAAATAAGAAATCAGTTCATTTCAAACATTTTTCCTTCATTATTTTCACAATTCAAATTATTACAAATTCAAAAAACGAAAATTGTTGACGAAAACTTCAACAATTGGGCTGTTTCAAATAATTAATAAATCTATTCCCAATAGAAATTTCAGAATTCTATTGAAAATTGTGATTTGTTGCTGAGTAACGAAATTAGATTAAATACTAGTTATATTTCTTCAAAAGTAAAAATATTCATCCATGTTTTTAAACTATTCGGTACTTTAAATGGATTATCTTTGTGAGGTCTAACGTTGGAAATAATCCGTATAGGCCGGACAAATTAGGTTTTCTAACAGTTTTCGTGGTTTTTCTAACCACACTAATAGTGATCCTTACGTTGTACAAACGGCCCATTTCGGATATTATTCAAGAAAACAAGACTCAATAAAATAAGAATATATATTTCCTTCTGCTCTAAATTCTGAATCAAAGGCCTGAAATATTTATCTTTCCAGTTAGTTCAAACTGTGGATGTTCAGGTATTTTAGAGCTAATTAAAAATCGCATTTTCGAACGAACCGCCATGTTATCACAATAATAATTGGAAGCAAACCAGAGTGAGACATAAATCGTAAACAGGTATGAACGCTAATATTGGTCTGACCGAAGCTTGTATGCCCTACACCCTGATCATAATTTCATGGATTGATCCTCATAATCAGTGGACGGTGTAATAATAATGTTTAATATTAGAATATTAAATTACAGTTATATCTGCTCTATTTACGATGCCAAATTTTCCATGCAAAGTAGGCGTGGCCATGATCCTATTTTGCCCATTTACAATCCCAAAGCAAACTATTAGACAAAGAGATATGTCGATATCTCTTTTCGTTAGACTGTAATCGTGATTTCCACAAATAACTCATCGACAAACTGGCTGACAGACGGACGGACATCGCTAAATCGAATCAGGAGGTGATTCTGTATTTATTTTATTTTTTTATTATTTATATTATTTTCAATAGTTTCAGATTTTATTCGTGGCAATATAAAACATCACCCTCCTTAGATATAATTTTTATATAAAAGCGATCAATTTTATTTGAAATGGAAACTGACTTGTTCGGTGTAAAAAGTATCATATGCGTCTCCATTTATTTTTTATTCCTGTTTTCATTTCTAGGGATTACTATATCTCTTAGAGATATTTGCAGTCTATAAACGTTTTACTTAAATCAATTAATTACATTTAATCATTAGTTTGAAAGTAATTCCGCTTCTAAAAACACCAAGTCACCGCGAAGTTTCTTGGTTTTGACAACAATCGAAGCAACGGAAACCACTGTCATTTCTGATATTTCAAGGCAATCATTAAAATAATTGGATGAAAGAAAGATGAAACTTGATAAGAAATGGTCGGCAGTGATAAAAGAAGAATCGCGCTCAATATGTCGGCATGAAATAAAATGACGTGACCCAGAAGCGATTTCGTATAGAAGCATTTCAACTGTTCAATTATGTCTGATTAATTTGTGAATCAAAGACAATTCTAAGCATTGACTCTCTGCTTTATGAAGATTAAAATGAGTGTTCATAAATTCTCGATATTTGTCTAACAAAAGCATAAAGCTGCTTCTTCTGCTTCTTTGGTAATCGAGGTATAAACGCAAACAAAAATATTAGTTTTTCAATCGGTATAAGAGCTACCTAATATCTACGACAGATACTCTAAGAAAGGACAAGATAGTCACCATAGGGGTTTATGTCGTCCTTACATCACTGCTAGGATAGTGATTTTCTTGCTTATAAAACGTAAAAAGTCTTTTGAAAATGCAGAAAATGCAATCCCCTATTGGTCGACGGCTCATGGCGGTCCGTTTGGTTTATTGACATCCATTATTCCACAGAAACCACAACCGCAATTCAACATAGAAAAATTCCACTTCGAGCGGAATCTCAAAGTTTAGACTTATTAAAAAGCTTTGAAAATAACGAAAATACTTGCCGCAATTAAAGCAACCATCCAGAAACGGAAGGCAAAAGATGAAAATCCTTACCCTACCCCCCACCCCTCTTTTTAACAACCAACACGGTTGCGACAACAGCTGAAGTGTGCTGAACGGGTTAAAAATATACACTTGCCGCAACTGAAAGCATCTTCACTTGTATTAACTACCTGTGCTTTTGTATCACCAAATGTGGTCATCTGCTGTTCCTACCAACTCATAATGGGTTTTCATTGCCGTTATTGTTTTTGTTTTCGAAAAATATTGCCATTTTACTACAGAAGAAGAACAGCTACAAAAAAGGTCGGTTGACTTTTCTGTAAAGAAAACTAGTCTGAATTTTAACAAAAAGTAAATTTTTAAGTAAAAAATCATTGATGACAAAACTCAGTAAGAGATAGTGAAATCATTGATAGCATTTTTCGGAGTATTACAATATTTAATACATCTAATATTAAATTTTTTCTAAATTTTGTTAATGTTATCGCAGGTGAAAATAGTTTCTATTTTGAAATAATTTCAAGGGGAAAATTTTTGATGATCGTTTAATCGTTCAATAAAAGAGAAAGATAATTAAATATCTTTTAATAAACATTCGTAGGAAACTATGGTTTGTTGACTTCTACCAGTAAAGTTTGTAAACTTCTTTACAAATAATTTCATTGAATAAAACAATCGAAATTTCATTGAAATTAATCGAAATTATTAACTTTTAAATTAAAAAATAATCGTATTTTCTACTTCTCATATAATTTCAGTTGGAAAAGCTTCTGCCTCTCATTAAATCAGCTTGTTCGACAGCTGCTCGATTTCTGGTGTGCTCCTCCCTCTTCCCCTTATGTACACCGCAAGTGACGCGACCTATCGCCGCATGCAGACCTCTTTGCGTTCGAGTTAGAAACGATTGTTCTAGTCATCCTGACTTCAAGCAGCTTTGGCCAGATTTTCTCAATTGCGATGCATTGCCTCAACCAGAAAAACGTAAGCTCTGCATGCAAATACCGCACGAGGTATTGAAACAAGATGCGAAGGAGGCCACGTCATTGCATGCATCAATTCAAGAACAACCAGGAACGGGAAAAGTACCAGCTTCCTCACCTCCGACAACTTCCAAACAACAGCTTCTATGGCCGTGGAACAGTTGGAGGAGTTCTCCTCATTTGTCACGAGCAACTACAATGGTGCCGACGTGTCCTCAGAATTTCACCCTCAATCTATTGAATAGCAATGAATGTTTGCCGCAGTGCAATCGAGATGCCTTTTATACGACACTACAGAAAAAGAATGCCGAAAGTCTTCTGTTAAGTCTGTCTACCGTCTGTTTCGTGCTGACATTATTTTCGATGGTCACTTTCTGGGCAGAACCAACACGATTCGGCTACCCGGAGCGGCCTGTTCTCTTTCTCTGCCTGTGCTACAATCTCTTCAGCATTTGTTATTTGGAGCGCATAGTTTTCCACAACTCACTACGCGTTTCCACCGCGGCAGAGACCAATCATTTATTCGGTAAATCCAAGTTTAGCATGCCGTGCGGTCTTTCTCCTCCATGCCTGGCTTCTTATATTACTACCAGTTATTTGAGCCTATGCGCGGCCACTTGGTGGCTGATTTTAACCGTCTGCTTCTTTCTTTCATCGCATAAAAAATGGTCTAGCGAGGCTTTGGAGAAGAAATCAGGCCTATTTCATGTGCTCGCATGGGTTCCGCCCTTGGCACCACCTACTTCTGCGTTACTTTTGGATCGCGTACGACCCAACGAACTAACTGGATTGTGCTCGGCCCCCGGCTTCGTTGAGATACCCACCATGATATTGCTCATTATCGGTTTTTTATTCACCATCCGTGCCTCACACTCGTTGCTCGCCCTTCAGCAACAGATGCAACAAGTAATGGGAAACCGGCGCTTTTCCCAAATACGCAAACGGTTTCTGGTCTTCTCGCTGTTTTACTGCTTACCCACTGCAACGGGAATTGTTGCCACCCTATTAGAACGGCACGTAGCAGCAGTACCGGCATGTTTTAGGGAGAATGAGAATGACGACAATGAAGAAGACGAATGCCTTCTATTACAAGCAGTCAATCCATGGCCCACTACGATGCGCATTTTCTTCCAATTGTTGGGCGGCACCTTGACCAGCATATGGGTATGGTCCAGAAAAACGTGCGAATCATATCGCAATCGCCTAGTCGCCACATCAAATTCATCTACCAGCATTAAGTCGGCGTCAGCATTGTCAAACAAATATTTGCATACCGCCAGTAACGGCAAAGCAACCAGCATTGGTGGACCACTCTATAGCGGCATCAACTTTCACAACGTTCCGGTCTACAGTCCGAATCAGTCACTAGTGTAGTCAATTCAATCACTGGTGTGGCCAATGAATGGGGCGCGATGAGAAGGATGTGGGTGTGCTTTTGAGTGGAGTGGAGCATTATTCTAAAGACACTTTTATTGTAAATAATTTAATAAAATGCGAAGATATAAGATTAGTTTAAAGAATGAGAATATAAATGACCTTAGAATGAAAAATTCTTTAAAAGAACTTCAGGATTTATTGATAATTTAGTATTGCAACTTATTTTGCATAGCGTAGGATTAAAATTTTTATATGATCTAAATCTCTGACAATTATGTAAGTATTTATTGAACTGTTACCAACAAAAGCCATTAAATATTTACCAATATCAATTAAATAGTTTCCTTGGCGTAAGTCTGTGGCTTAAATTTTTATATTTTCTGTATTGAAATGTTGTCAACAAAATAGAAAATCTTTATGAAGAAAGCCTTAGAAATAAAATGTTTAAACACCTTTAAAACGACTTGTCGCTAACTGTAAAATGTCATAATTTTATCACAATTATTTGATCTATATGAACAAATAATGAATTGTGTCGAGAATTATAGAAATAAAACAAAATATTTCCATTCTCTTCGATTACGCAGGAGTTAAACGATTTTCTAACGAATGAAAAATGGATATAATTTAAACGGAGAATTTTAATTGATATTAAAAAAAATCACTTTGTGACATTATTCCTTTGATGCGCGATTTGAATACAGTCCACAATTCATGTGGTTTCTGAAATCAATAAAATACTCAAGAGGCGAAGAGCGTAATCAGCGTTTTCCCAGCCTTTATATCCCACGAGCCGATTGTTTGCCATGTTCGAATTAAATAGTAAATGAGAGGAATGCAAATATTTTTAATTATTTCTGCAGAGCGTTATAATTCCTGCTACTGAAAAATTAATCAAATCCATTCCATTTCGAATTAAATCCACCAGGTTTGCAGAGTAAAATACATGTCCAGCGGGTCCACGAATGCCCTCACAAACGATCAATGTGAGACGATATAACAGTCCATTTTGTTTTGATAATCTCCTCATTTTGAGATTCCCGATGGACGAATAGGCGGTACTCGCAACGAGACGAAATCGCCGTCCTTTGTTGTCTTTCATAAGATCTCCATATCTGAATTCCGATTGTGTTACGAAAGGTCGTACGTTTGAAATATAATACAGGTCGTTATGTATAGAGCATCCTTCTCTATGCTTTTGTAGCGCAATGAGTTGCTTTTTGACATATGGGATACCCGGCGGCAAACAAAGCAGCCAATACTATTTGAACACATTATACATGTAGACAATGTATATTAATATTTACAAAATTCATAAAATAACAAAATATCATTGTTAAAAAATAACAGCTGTAATATCTGAAAAACGAAACGCTTTTTTAATAAGCTTCATCTCATGTAATATAAAATTCTATTAAAATTATTTTAAATTATTCTTGTTTTGAAATGATGATTGTACCGGCTTAGTAAATAATTTTGAATCTAAAAATTTTAATGAACTTTAATTAATTAATTAGCCAAGGTACTCGGAAACCGTTTCGCTTCTATAAAAATAAGAAAAATCAAAAAACTTTAATCTCAAATTGCATGTTTCTCTAAATTATCTTGAAAACTTGCGGCAACTCTATGATGTGGTGAGTAAAGGGAAATTTTTTCAATCAATGAAACGAGGCGTACGTTTTTTTGTAATACGCATTTCGGCTGAGAATGAGACAATGACTTTTTGTTATGAGTATATTAACGCAGGCAAATAATTATTTGTTATATTATTTGTCTGTGATATAAATCTCTCGATTTTCAACTTGTCTCGTCAAATAGCCAAGCATAGTCATTTAGAGTAACAAATATTGACACAATTAAAATGAAGGTATTTCCGTCGCGGAAAGAAAATGTTTTGTATTTACTACAAAGGGAAATATTATTGGTTTGTTTATTTACTTCGTTTCTTCTAGGTACTCTTCGGTTGATGACTTGAATTGAACAACAGAATGAAAGGTTTGTGTCTTCGCAAAAAATTATAGTGACTGTGTTGCAGGGCTGATTATTGCGCATTTACGAGGGCTAATAATGCTAAGTGAGAGCCAGAAATAATCTTAAAAGTCTGAAATAATCTTAATAATTTTAAAAACTTTGAAGTTATTATTCGCACATTATTTAAAAGAATTTTTATTGTTTTTATTAGGTTGCACTCAATTCTCCTCGGGTTACAAACAAACTTTTTACAAACTGATTTTAAACTAGCTTCCGGACAAATTATAGGCTTGCAATCATGAATCATAACAGGGTGACAGCATTCCTTACCATCGACTAGCGATCCACGCCCACCTTAAGGCAGGAAATTTGTCGGGCTAATATATCTGCGCGAACTTTAAAATGAATTTCAAATTAACATCCCGATAAGATAAAGATATGAAATTTTAACCAAGGTTCAAAAAATTGATGACAATACTTAACATATTTTGATATTGCTTTTAAACTAACGTCAAGATGAACCAGAGACGACTCCAGGACATGTGGATTCATTCCTTCATTTTCAACAAATTCTGCTAAGTGGAGTCATGCATATATGATATATGAGCGATAAAGAGTCATTAATATATAACATTAACTGGGAACTGGGTGACCACGCAACATAAATAATAAACGAATCAATCGTGCCCACTACCAGAAATTGATTCTAAACTAGCTATAAATTCGAAATTTCAAACACAGCTATACACTCACATCCAATCTGAGGCGAGAAATCAAAACAAAAAAAAATAAATAAATAAATAAAAAAATAAAAAAAATTAAAATAAAAAAAAATTAAAAATTAATAATAATAAATAAATAAATAAATAGTGAAATTATTGATAGATAATAAATTGTATAGTATTGTATTTTTAAAGAATGAAAATAAATTTATCTGCAAAATATTTGGCTTAAAAATGTATCAAGAAATATTAAAAAATAGTGCGCAGTAGTTTTTTAAAATTCGGAATACATTGTCGTTGTCGACACTTTTTAGCACGAAATGAATTTTTATAACAACTTACAAAAACTTTAATAAGTTCGTATAATTTAAAAAATTGTTTAATTTTATTAGCTTGTTGTTTTACGATTTGAATTTCAGATAAATTATTTCACGCACTGTTTTAAAGAAAAATCTATTAGTCGTCAATAACTACTTTGTATTTCCTTCTAGGTTTTTTAAGAAATTATTCCAAAACATATCTGAAAAACATTAATTAAAATATTAAAGTACGTTTGAGAAAATGATTGAATAGGGTTGATGTCTTTTAACCTTTGGAAAAACATTACAAATATAAAATAAATATAATAAGTATATATATATATGTATATATATATATATATATATATATATATATATATATATATATATATATATATATATATATATATATATATATATATATATATATATATATATATATATATATATATATATATATATATATATATATATATATATATATATATATATATATATATATATATATATATATATATATATATATATATATATATATATATATATATATATATATATATATATATATATATATATATATATATATATATATATATATATATATATATATATATATATATATATATATATATATATATATATATATATATATATATATATATATATATATATATATATATATATATATATATATATATATATATATATATATATATATATATATATATATATATATATATATATATATATATATATATATATATATATATATATATATATATATATATATATATATATATATATATATATATATATATATATATATATATATATATATATATATATATATATATATATATATATATATATATATATATATATATATATATATATATATATATATATATATATATATATATATATATATATATATATATATATATATATATATATATATATATATATATATATATATATATATATATATATATATATATATATATATATATATATATATATATATATATATATATATATATATATATATATATATATATATATATATATATATATATATATATATATATATATATATATATATATATATATATATATATATATATATATATATATATATATATATATATATATTCGTGTGGATCTTTGGGGATATATGTTTGTATCTGCGTATGTGTGTATATGTGTGTAAATAAAGAAATTCTTGTATTGCGCATACGAGCATGGGTGATAAATTGTTTGTTTTCCTCTGACGGGTTCTACTTTCAGCGAAATTGTAAATAAAATTCGAGATCATGCAGCCAGTGCTAAAGATAATGCAAAAACAAAGAGCGAAAACATGATTGGAGAATGGATCACGCCACTTTTTGAACTTTGGACCCACATACAAATAAACAGTCTTTGTGAGAGCAAATGTAGTATAGGAGTGTGATAAGAATTTGATCGATTGTCTTCCTTCTTGCTCCCCCTCCAAATATTTCCCTTCTTGACATTGTTCGTTCGATAGCTGTTAAAAAAACAGATCACAGACAGTCTGCTTACCAGCCGGCCTGTCAGTCTGCCGCTTGGAAGAGTCGGCGGGCGATTTGGATTTTATAGTTCGACTTGTGTATTCTGGTTAAATATATATAGATATACATTAGTTTGAAGTATTTGTAAACCAGTTTTACGAATCGCTAGTGGCATTATCAACCGTCACCCTACGAAAATAGAGTTGGCACCGTTAAGCACCGATTTAGAATGCCTTAATCACATCAATTTATTCGTGCCTAGTAGAGATTCTTAAAAAATGTTTTTTTTTATAATATTTCAGCAGTAAACAAATTAATTTTGAAATAATTTGATTGGTGATGTGGTCAGTCATGGTTTCTAAAGTTTATCCAAGAACAAATTTTATAATTTGTCATGTATTCCCTAATATTACGAACAATTTCTATTTTGCTCTTTTTTCAAAAACACTTTCGATATTATTGATCTTTCCAGGTCGTTTTTGGAAAGCATTTTCTTAAATATTTAAAACTTATTGGCTATTCAGGTATTTAGTATTCGTGCCCACCAATTGTACCGTTACTCTCGTTCTCCCTCACTGCTATTCTAGCACGATCACTCGATCTTTTTTATATATTGCGAACTTGTTATTATGAAGCAATAACAAGTGGGAAAGCTAGCTTTAGCCAGGTCGAAGCTCATATACCCTACACTCATATCGTAAATTTATAGATTGCTTCTAATGATCAGTAGAGTGTGCATGCACATTTCTCGATCATTCTATTATAGTATGCTAGTTTGGTACGCTAATGCTGAGCCATTCATTCCGTTTATTAGATTTTATCATCAAAACTGCTCTGTAAGTTTGGAAATCTTGATAAAGCCCCGCTCTTTAGGGCTTTCATCTAAGAGTAATCGTGGCATTCAGCCGATTTTTTGGATTTTTTCAATCAAGGAAACGTTAATGAAAAAGGGAATATCCACACCAAATTGCAAGGCGATTACCCGAGCAGTCCCTCTGCAACTATGATAACTGTTGCAAGTGGGCGAGTCATGCCCGCTTTTGAGAAATAATATCCCTTGAACGTATACCATGAGAATATAAAATCCGATCCATATCTAAATATTTATGATGTCATAATTGCTGCGAAAAGTAAGGGTGATGTTGGTCTAATTTACCCCATCTTAAATCCCAAACACCCTATAATGCCAATGAATATTCGTGCTGAACTTCATTTCGATGTCTCCCTCCGTTCAACTGCAATCTTGATTTTCACAAATAAATAGAGAGAAGTACAGACACATCCCTTCGGATGTAGGGTATAAAAAATAAATCCATCTTCTCATATAATACTTTATTTACTGCAAGAGTTAAATTGTTAAGAGCGATGTAAAGTTAGAGTAGGAGAGAAAGAGATAGTTAGAGAGAACCGACGAGAGAGTGAGCACAGTTAAAAAGCAAGAAAAACACCGGTCAATAAACAGCAACAAAAATAAAAACAAAGGTAAAATGAAATAAAATTAAAAGTTGACTAATTCAAAATTCTGTGGAAAAAAATTCATGCCGGTTAGTCGGCAGCCTAATGATGGCGACTATAATGACCTTTGAGACAATGACGAAATACGCACGACACAATTGAATTAAATTTTTCAAGACCTAAAAAAGAAAACTAAGTCGTCGAAATAACCTTTGAAAAGAATAAAAACTCGATAAACAAAAGGGAAATTAATAGAAAAAAAGGTAAAATGCTTAAAACTAATTTTTTAAAAAGATATATGTTGATTTATAAATAACAAAACAAACAAAACAAATTGGAATAAGAATGAAAAATACTTAATAATATTTCTGTAAAGCTTTCTTTTTCCTGTTTTTAGATGGAAAAAATATATTTATAAATTCGCATTTATTCTTGCAAAATTATCATGTTTCGCCGACTATCTATTTCCGCCGTTGAGCATTTTAATTGTTTTCCCTTTTTATTATTTTTCCTCTTTCAGTTTTATTGAAAGCCTGACGATAATTTTGATCTTTTCGAATTTGTTTTTTTTTACGTCGTTAGGTTTTGCTGGGGCCAAAGGTCCAACGAGATCAGCTTCTTCGTTTTGTTTTTATTAATAATTTTGTTTTATATATGCTTATTATAAGATACATATAATTAAATTATATTGATCATAGTAATTTAAAATTTCGCTTTAGTCATATCATCGGTTTGCTCTCTCTCTCTCACACACACACACTCTCAGAGTTCAAAGTCCAAATTTTTCGGTTTCGGCTTATTTACATGCATTTCGATCTGTCCGTAATTATTTATAAAGTTGTTATTTATAATATCCATACACACATACATTGAAATTGACTGCTTATCAGGTTGTTGCTATTGCGACTCTCTACTTGCTCGTTTTACTACCCTACAGCCGGACGGATAGGATATACCCGCTGATATCTACAGTTTGTAACGCGTGGTTATTAAGGAAAGCATGGTATAGACAGTTATAGAAAGGTTGATATATTCTTGCATAGGATCTCATTCTGAGCCGAAATAGCCATGACAGCCCGTGTGTCCTTCACAAAATGTTTAATGTTTTTAATTAAAACGGGCGAAGTCTGACCAATTTGATAAATAACAACGCCACCTGTTGAATTGAGTTCGCCATTCATAGCAAAAGTATACTCTCATAGATGGGCGTCATCCACCCACTGGTAACTATGGTTGCAACGGCAGTTCTTAATTTTGTAGGGAATATGAGTTTCGCCCAGGTAGCATTTAGCATTCTTCTGTAATTTTTTTACTCTTCAATCGAAATTTCTCTAAACAACACGCAATGCTCGTTTCCTTAACACTAATTAGATTAAGAGAGAAAAACACTTTAATTTGTGTTTATTAAAACCTTTATTATAACAATTATTTATTAATACAATTAGTGAAACTTTAAAATCATCAAATACTTTTTCACAGTAAGAAAATAAAATAATACAAAACATTATGTTTGACTTATTTTTTAATTTCAGTTTTTAATTTCAATTTAATTTGGAATTTTGAAAATTTTGTTTATTAATCACTTCATATATTTCCATTGGCAAATACAATTACAATTGAAAATTGATAAAAAATTGAAAATTGATTGAAGCCTTATTGCAAATAAAAATCCCAATTTCAAAATAAAACCTCAAATATTTTCAAAATTCGAATATTTGAAAACCTTCGACAGCAACTTCGTGATTAAATTATAATTAATTTTAGCAGACTTATTCGATCCTTTCAGGGTTAAGATGTTCACAAAATATGGCTGGTATTAACTGTTTTCAGTAGCTACACAAAAGAATGCAATCGTGAAAACAAATTAATAAGGCATGAGGTAAAATAATACTTAATTAACAAACGTCCCTTTTAATTGTTGCTTTAGTGTGGGATTTCGGTAAAGTATTAAATAAAAATATTAACCTGAAATTTAAAACAGGTTGAAATAAAAATTGTTTTATATAAAGTTTTATATAAAGTTTAACAACAGTTATTGAGAATTATACTATAAACACCCATCCCTGAGACGTATTTTTAAGAGACTATTAAGAAAATGCATTAAAGATTTTAATTTGAAAAGAATTATTCTAGCAACCATTTGAGAATTTCTAAGAGGTAAGACCGAGTTATCACTTAAGAAACATGATTGGTAAATAAATGAAATAGCCTTTAGTTTCCATCAGCATGCAAATAATATGCATACTAAGAAACAGCATTCGTTGCTTCATATAAAAGTCGTTGCGCGACTAATCACACCTAATTTGTTTTCTTACTTTTCCCAATAATAAATGATTATACCCATCCCGTTAAAACATCATTAATGCAATTCAGAAAGTCAACTCATAGGTCAACCATTTTATCTCTCTTGATAAGCTTACCCCGGACTCGCGCGAGATAACCTCTGGCTTAGAGACTGAAGCTAACTCCTCGTACACAATTACATTCGTCAATAATTATCGTATGAAATGTGGTCATTGTTTCAACGATTTTCTGTGACTAATCTCTTAAGGCAGAACGAGAATAAAATGAGAAAAGATAATGTTATAATAAGTTTAAATGATGATCAGCGGCGAGCGAAAAGATCATATTTAATTTTTAACCCCTAGAAAGTATCACAGAGTTTATAACCATTATTTCCACAATCATCACCGTCATCAAATTACACGATTATCTGAACTCCTTTCAACAAACTGATGCGGTTGAACGGATATATGTATATATAATCTATTAGATATTTTCTGATTGGCAGTCATCGAGGTGGAAGAATTAAATATTTTATGTAATATGAATACATTTTATTGTCGTTTGAGTGCTTATGCCCCAAATTGCATTGTGGTCATATTGAGGAAGTCTAAGACATTGCACAGCCATTCGTTACCAGCCAGCGCTTTATTCTTGGTTGTTTTACCAAAGTACGAATATGATTTTAGTTATATTTCGGTTTTTATATTAATTTTATATTATATTACGGTTATATGATATCTTTGGCTTGATCTGATTTAATAATTTCTTTAAAATAATGTTCATTAATTGGCTAGTTAACACATAGAGGCGACTTTATGTACAACTTTGTGGTTACTTTTTTACCTTTCTTTGGATTATTTTTCAATTTTGCAATTGAAAAAATCTTTTTGGCGTAACTTTGTAATAGAGAATTTTATACCAGTTTTCAAATATAATACAAATCATCATAGAGTCGACTTTGTGAACTTTGTACCCTATTTTGAAAGTCACACTTTACCAATATTAAGCACTTCTCTTAATATTAAGTTCTTTTTTAACCCGCTCTTAAATATGTTCTTACTTTTCACTAAATTGAACAAGAGTCCAAATGTGATTGAATCGAAAAGAGCGGCAGACCAACGCCTTATTTTAAAAAATCGCACTGCTCCTGAAGAGAATGTTTTCGGTTTGCATGGATACTGCTCTAACCTGAAACTGTACTAACCTTCAATGAAGTTCATTATCCAGAGTAAGCCCCTAGCAGACCGTCCTACATAAAATAGCAGGAGCGTAAGGATGGATACTGTTTTGTCAAAATAAATTCAGAAAAAATATTTTTGCATAGGACGTATTTTTATCTGAAAATACATTATTTTTGTTTTCGAATAAGGTTATATTTAATCAAGTTTTTCGATTATATTGAAGAATTGAAGATGGGCGAGGCTCTTTCGTTAATATTGCTCTAATTCCCATGAACGTTCTTTTACCATTATATTCGTTTTGATGGGAAGACATGCAATACAGAAACGATGTTATGACACAATACGAAATCGTTTAAGGCACTTATATATAATATTCATATAACTATTTTGATCACTAAGTATGTCCTACAAATTTTTATGCGATGGTGTTAGCTCGCCTGGATAAGATTTCAAGTAAAACTTATTGCAATCCTTGTGAAAATTGATATCAGTCAAGATTTCGGCACGCTACTCGACGCTAAATATAAATTGGAACCATTCTATTTTTCCTTTTGAGAAAGAGATCAATGTTTTCATTTTTTCAAAATAAAAAATAATAATTTCATATTTTCTCAAAAATAAATCGCTTTCGTTAACTAGAATTCCGGTAATTTACCGGTTAAAGCGGTAAAGCGCCGACCCCATAAAATGTGTTGGGGCCAACCCGCCCCATTGGGGTAGGTGTCATCAATGGTTAATTGTTAATTGCTAATTGTTTCGTTTTATAGCAGCTTCTTTTATTAACTGTTTCTCATGCCCAAACGGGTGTCAAGGGTCATCTCTTCACATATGACTCGTTTCTGCTGTAGATCGCGTCAGAACCTCTCGTTCATATCTTGCGCAAATCAAACTGTACATATATACCCAGCCTAATTAAAGAACGGTATCATTGAAAAGAAATAGCAGACGGTAAAATATTTTGCATGGCTTAATTTTTTGAAGTATTTATTTATTTTATTGTTTATTTATTTTATTGTTATTATTATTCTATTGAGTTGTATAATATTTAATATTCAGATAAGTGTATATATATGTGTGAATGTGTGTATATTTGGATGTATGCAGTATGTATGCGGGCACGTATATATCATCATACTCGAACGATATTGTTCATTCATAAAGATATTTTAAAGCATATACAGATATATTGCGGTACCAGATACAGCTGGAAGATATATATCTTGCATTTGCTACCGTTAATTTGCTGTTGTTGTTGTTGTTGTTGGTGGGTTGGCGGATGGCGTTGAACGAAGCGGGTACGATATTATTCACGCAGTAATATTTATTGACTTAATAAGTTAAAACTATTTAATGTTTCCACTAATTTTAATTTTTAATAAATTGTTGACATTTTTCAGTCGGTCTTAATAAATTTATTAAACACATTCCGGTCTAGCCGGTGAATTTTTCTTCTCGTTACAACCTTCTCATTCTTAGCATTTCAAACTTTATCACTTATGCGTTACAATTTTTACTTTTTCAATTATAAAATATTCTACAGCTACAAATTTTCTTTAAAGTTTATCTTCTCTTACGTTAGCCGTATTTTAAGCATTTACAATAAAGTGTAATAATAATATAATATAAATGTATTGTGTGGGTATATTTTATGTTGACAACGCTGTGCGATTATCATAATATGCTTTAATAAATATTTATACAAAATAAAGAAAACGCATATAAATGCAAGTGTATTTTCAGCTTTCCTTCCTCTCTTTTTCTTTCATTCGCTACAGCTGCTCTTGGGCTTATTTTATTATTGTTTTTCTACACGACAAAACCAAAGATGTTATAATTTGATAATGCCTTTATAGAAAATATAACTACTAAAGAAGGATATACTCCAAACGAACAGAATATAAAAGGGTATAAGAATAAAATGTAGAATAAAATTCTGTAGCGTACTTCATTCGAATATTTCTACACCATGAAAAATGAAAAGACTTAAGGATAACATATAATGTTCTGATCTTTGGAAAACATCGGGTGGATGGATAACCAGAGACTTGACATGGACAAAAGAAAAGCTTCGGTTTCCTGGGGTGGAGGAGGGGGTAATGAAACCGAATATACAAATTTATCGCTTGATCCATAGCGATGATTGTTGGGTAGAGTAGGAGAAGGAATGGAGTGGAGCATGGGAGAAGTGGAAGGTGGGGAGAGGAGTTGACGCGTCATTTAATCTTATGATAAAGACTGACGAATTGGAAGTGTAAGATAAATCCGAGTTTGGATTACAGCTTTCACTAAATTGATAGACTTCAATACGATACGATTATTTATTCAGGCAAGCCATTAAAGTTGTTGACCGTCGCCGGCGACGATCTCTCATCGTTCGCTACTGCTGCTCCACCTTGCGACGATAACGGCGATGAGGTTTTGTTGCCATCCATGGTATTATTTCTGCTAAGTACTGCCGAGTCGCCGCTGCTGGTTGCAGTTGTTTCAACATCACACGCCGTAGATTGTTCAAGATTGGTGCCCATTGATGCATTAATGAAATTGATGTATTGATGTAAGCGCAATGCGGCAATTAATGAACTCAAATAGTCATTTATGTTGCCCTTCTGAACCTGTTTGATCTGCCTGGAGACATTTCGATAGACGCGACGCGATATTTTATTGGAGAGCCGACCAACAGTTTGGACTGTGTGGAGTACGGGATCCTCGTTGGCGGGAACGGGTACTGCAAAACGAAAAAGAAAGAAAAAGAATGCTTATGAAAACATTTGATACAAATTTACAAGATAAACTTTGCAAAAGTTTTACAAGAGAAACAACAAAAACAGTCAATGAAATTATGTATTGAAGAGCGAATAAAATAAATATTGGCCCAGATGGGAGAAAATTCGGTGTTATATCTTGAATATCCCTGACTTTCTTTCTTACCATAAAACTATTTATGGTTTTATATAATGCATTTTTGTCTTTCCGTTCTTTTTTTAATATGATCAATTATTTCTTTTATTGTGTGAAATGATATGGAGAAAAAAAGCGCAGAGCGTACAACTAAAAGCTTTATAAAGAATTCTTCATCCACTACATCTAGCGAGTAGGTACTCATCTAAATGAGAGGAAGGGAGAAGAATAATGAATGAAAAACCTAATGCTTACGGTATTCAAAACAAATTGGAGAAATTCTAAAGTAAATTAAAATGAAAATAACGGCTATTTATTAAGAAATTATAACTGTTATTTAATAAAATAATATTTCTTGCATTTTGATATAATTTTCCACAGTAATTATTTCAAATTACATAAAGTGGATACTTTTTTTGGGTCTAAAAGAATTTACGCACCAAAAGAGCTTAAAGAGAAAATGTACGTATTAATTTCTTACTCTTTATTTACTCCAAAAATTATACGAGTTTATCATTCTTAATAAAAAAATCTTTTAAACGATACGTTATGAACTTTCGTCCATAGAAATCGGTAGCCTCGTTTTATTGTTTTTCCAAAAAAAAAAAAATAAAAATCATAAAATAATGATAACTGGTCGCAAAAATGAATAACATAAAATGATAAGGACGAGTAACAAATTGCAATAATAATGTATATGATGAAGAATTAAATATAAAAATAAATATATTTATGGGTTCGAAGTTCATCGAATGAATTTGATAATGGAATTTTTTTATGACGAAAGTTCAAAGATGAATTTTTGATTTAGCATCGAAATAAAATATTTTAAGAAAAAAGGTCATAAACTTACTGTCGGTATCAGATATTTTACCATTTTGAACGGCAGAACGTTGTCTTTTGTCTAAAAAATTAATTTTAATATTTTATTAAAAAAATTAATTCAAGAAAAATTGAAAAAAATGAATTTAAAATAAAATCAAATGACAAATGAAAAAACTTGTGATATTTTCAAAGTACTCTAGGGAATAAATTGATATCAATCAAAAACAAAATTTGATGACGCACATATTTTACGGTTTTTCTTCTCTTTGGAAAAGGAAAGTATAAATTTCGAGAAGGATTTGTGAATAAGCAGTTACCTCCTCCGCTTCAATATCACTGCGCAAAATAATCTAATCGTGACTGTCGATTAAACTATTACGCAATTTTGCGAGTAGTTTGGATTTTATTCATAAAATAATTTTGGGAATGTACGTGTCGTCTACAAATTGGGTTTATTATTTATTACGCTTTATCAATAATCTGTCTACACGCGCAGAGATATAGATAACTATCATATAAAAACTAGAACAAACTTCATAACCTTTGGAACTAACATTCGCTCTATCTTTTATCAACGGTTTGTTCGTATTAGGTTTGGGCTATTCAATGGAAATTGCACTTCTCATCATAATATCTACACATCGTCCATAACGTATTCGTTCAATATATACTATAGTAAATTATTGTTGCTATTGTTTTCCTAACTTACCACAATCTTCATCATCTTCAGCTTCAGTCTTCGGGAAATAATATTCTAACAGACGTTCAGCCAGTGCGGTGGTAGTGTCTACGCCATTAATGGCGAGACTGCCATATTGTGTAGCCAATACTTCATTGGCCTTATGCCAGGCAAGTTCCTTAAGTGAGGTGGCCTTTTGTTGGCCGACCGCCTTAAATTTGACAACCCGATCGATATGAGGTTGTACCACGGATATGGCCTTGTTCTTAGCTTGGTTATAGATTTCTTGTGGAGTGTCTTTTATAATTGGGGCCTTCACTTCAAGTTTATCGATGCCCTTGACTAGAGTCTGATCGACATATTGGATTGGACGGTCAAGTTTAAACACAATTGGAGCAGCTGTGGTCACCGCACGTGTCACGCAATCTTCAGCCGCACTCAAAGCCCAAGTGAAGACACGATTTTGTCCTTAAAGAAAAATAGGAGAGAGAAAAGTGTGAAAAATCTCTTAGGAAAAGAGTTTTAACTTTGATGTATTAAAATTAAATGCATTAAAACTCTAACGAATCTTCAAATTTATTTTATATCCATTTCTTAAATATGATAATAAATTCAGATTTTAGCAATTTAAACATTAAAAGTCATAAAACGTAGGGGGTCTAACCTTGAAGATCACTTTTACAGAAATTGTGAAATAATTCAATTAAATCGTAAAAATTTACAAAATGAAATTTTCAACTAAAACAACTGGCAAATTTCCAACAAATAGGCGAGGAGGTCACATGGCGCATATGGTTTTTCATCATTAATGCACGTCATTCACGTCAAGTGAAACGTCATTCATATAAAACCAATAATTTTTCACTCTCATTTATAAACATTTGAGTAGTATTAGTGACATTTTATTATTAAATTTTAAACTGTGGTTTTCTATTAGGTGGTCAAAATATCTTAGAACTTTTACAAAACTTTACTTAAACGTAATTGGTTTCGGGGATCTCTTAAGGTCTAAGAAACATTGAAGACACTGCTTATGAAGTAACTTTTCAATTTGTCTCACAGGGCTTGAAATAGCAAAATAATAATATTTGCTAGAAATTAGCTAATATTACTTTTATTTTAGAAATAACGATATGAAAGTGAAGTAAAATTGTAGATTTTTTTACTTGTACCGATTTTGGAAATAGTTAGAACTTTACTGTTCACTAATTTTAACTTCAAAATATTATTAGCAATATATACCAAATATAAAGAATATCACAATGTTCATTGTACACATTTCTGCTTAAAGGGGTTTTAATTATGAAGTTTCTTCTCAAGTACTTCCTGGCCGGCTTTGTAATAAAGTGTTGACTTTTAGGAAACTTGTTAAAATATTGTCACAAACAGTGTCTCACAATAGTATCACACTATAATGTATCGAAAAATATAACTAAGGTAGTTTTGTGTCTGCAATATTGGTTTATTCAGCTGTCTTTGATAACTTCTATACCAAAAATTCGTAGGTCCGTCGTGTATCTACTTGTTAATAAAATATCTTCGAAATTTTTTCGATACTTCCTTTTCGTTTGGCCTAAATGTGATTTGAAAATAGAGAAAAATATCAAGGATAGTTAATTTGAAGCTGTTATTTTCACCCATACTTTTCTATAATTCTCTTCCTATTTCATTCTTTCTCTTCAATGAAATCATCAAACCATTATCTTTAAAGACCGAAAGCAATTTCGCAAATTGTAAAATATGCAAATAAAATCTTAAATTTCAATAGATTTTAATTATTGCATTTGTATTAGTAATTGGTTTTAATTGCGTTCAATTTATTTAGAGACTTATACCCACGTCTCATATTTTTTTTCAAAGAAAAGCAAATAATTACAATTGAAACAAAGAGAGAAACAAAAGGAATTAAAAAAACAACAAAATGCAAAACGTGAAAGATTATAAAACCAACAATAAGGAGATACATTTGCAAACGTATATTTCCATTTTATAGTTCATCTAAATATAAAGTTACGTGTATTTGTCTTGCCGATCAGAAATCGTGAGTTTAAAACTGACATAATTTTCAATATGGCGGAACACTTGTTCATATGCCTAGAGCCGGTTAACGTACTCGCAACAAGTCAAACGATGTACAGTGGGTGGTTTTCATAAAAACAGTCATTATGAAAAAAAAATGTTTTTTACAGAAATTCATGAAAGAGTAGGTTTCAATCAACGGAGCTGAAATTTTCAGAGTTGAAAATTTATGTCATATTATTTATTTAATGTCAACAGAAATTCACTGGCATATAAGGAGCACGTTGTTTCTTAATTGTGTTTATAAACTGTAGAGATACAAATTATACAAGTTTTAGTTTTTCTGAAAAAATTATTACTATTGATTCAAAATTAATACATTTAAACTTAGTTTTGCATTCAGTAAACGCTTTAAAAAGTATTATTTGCTGAGAAGGAGAATAATTCGAATTATAAAAGAGACGCGAAACAAAATTTATAAGAAAGAACTAAGAAAATCAGAAAAAGGAAAGGAAAGCCAATACTAAGAATTGCAGTTTGTTGCACCATATGCTCAATCACAAACATGCATATAAATACCATCAATTGTCTATACATGAGCACACATGCTTATATAAATTCAAGCATGTAAAAAACTGACGCAATGGATAAATGCTGGGAATTACTGCTTTAATGGAGAACAGTTCAAAGACCACGAAAACGGTACTCATTTCGAAACTTATTAATTTTTTCTTTAGCATACTTATTTAAAGATTTTATTAATGTAATTGAATTCAGACATCCAAGCAATTATCCTTTTCATTTCTCAATAACAATTTCTCGAACTTTTTTAATTCTAACCGTAAGACGTTCTCACCTTTGACCTTGCCGTATACATCCTGACCTTTATCCCAGGCCGCACCCACTACCGGTAATTTGATAATACGTTCCAATGATTCTAAATGCGGCAACAAATTTTGTGTATCCTTCTCATGTTCGTCATTAAGAGCAGACACAACGACGTTACCGTTTCCGGTGGCATTTTTCATTTCAGCAGCCATTACTACGAATCAATACTTTGTTTAAGCACAAATTTATTATATTGTGGAGCACTTAAAAAATGTAATTTTTTAATGCTCGGCGAACTTCAATTAAAGCTTCACACTTTTTCACTTTAAAGTTTTTTTTATTAAGGTATTATAGTTTATATTTCTATTAAAATTGCCAAAGAATTTGCATGCAAGTGTTCGCTTTATTTCTCACAAAATTAATTCAATACACCCAAGTCAATGTGCTTCTCTACTTTTCCCAAGATTCTCTACTAACGTTCTCTACGATTAACAGGAGCTTGTTCACTGTGCCGATCGTTTTTAATTTTTCATACTTTTTCCTTAGACTGGAATAATTTTACTCGTTGCCGTTGTCGTTGATCGTGTATCTGTAGTGTATGTAGTGTCTATACCCTACACCCCAAGGGTAGGCGGCGTATGCATTTAGTCTTACGTTTATAACACAGTCCGAAAGGCGTGGCAGAAATAAAACACACATGTATATGAATGTCCCTCTGAATCGAATTAAATGGTTAGTCTCTGTTTGTCTCCCTGTGTAAAAGTAAATAGATGAGAGCATAGACAGAAGAAACGCGATGTTCTCTACTGTTTTCATTTTCAGTTTGGAATGGAAATTATTATAGAAAAAATTACTCCGACATCCTCCGGCAAAAATCTTCATTAATAAAGCTAGCAAGATGAAGAAATTTAATGTATCTACGTCTATAACTAGATCTTAAAATATATTAAATATATTAAAGAAAAATGTCCTTACGGGATCTTTCCAATGTCATTCTCAAAAGGCGCTAGCGTCTACCTCGAAAGCCATTAATCTATTAGTTATAAAAATTACTACTATAGATGAACGACTTGAAGAATCGCTTTGAGATTTCCACAGACCATCTATCTCCCATGCAATTCTATCATATCGAATATAGAGAAAATAAAAAAAAAAACAATAAAATCTAATTTAATTTTGGGTACAAAAGACTAATGAATATATTATAAATTTAATTGGAACTGCTTAATGACTCGCACACTTTTTTGTTATCATTACGGGTGGTTTATAGGGGTTATTAGAATCGGCCAAGCCGAAATTGTAGTGGTTTCAGTTTTCGTATTCGTTCTTATCTTAGTTGCTCATATCAGTGTTGTTGTTGTTGTTGCTGGTAGTGTTGCTCTCGTTGTTGCTACTGCTAATCATATTTTGGTGTTCTTTTTTAGTATCGTTATAATCTACGCCTGAATTCGGGTTCAAATTTATTTTTGTTACGTATGACAAATTTGTACTTTGGACTTTAAAATTCGCCATTCGGAACTTCATGGAGGATCATTCGGCAAATTATATGTACAAACATGCATTTGCATAGATTTATATACATTTACACACACGCTTATATATATATATATATATATATATATATATATATATATATATATATATATATATATATATATATATATATATATATATATATATATATATATATATATATATATATATATATATATATATATATATATATATATATATATATATATATATATATATATATATATATATATATATATATATATATATATATATATATATATATATATATATATATATATATATATATATATATATATATATATATATATATATATATATATATATATATATATATATATATATATATATATATATATATATATATATATATATATATATATATATATATATATATATATATATATATATATATATATATATATATATATATATATATATATATATATATATATATATATATATATATATATATATATATATATATATATATATATATATATATATATATATATATATATATATATATATATATATATATATATATATATATATATATATATATATATATATATATATATATATATATATATATATATATATATATATATATATATATATATATATATATATATATATATATATATATATATATATATATATATATATATATATATATATATATATATATATATATATATATATATATATATATATATATATATATATATATATATATATATATATATATATATATATATATATATATATATATATATATATATATATATATATATATATATATATATATATATATATATATATATATATATATATATATATATATATATATATATATATATATATATATATATATATATATATATATATATATATATATATATATATATATATATATATATATATATATATATATATATATATATATATATATATATATATATATATATATATATATATATATATATATATATATATATATATATATATATATATATATATATATATATATATATATATATATATATATATATATATATATATATATATATATATATATATATATATATATATATATATATATATATATATATATATATATATATATATATATATATATATATATATATATATATATATATATATATATATATATATATATATATATATATATATATATATATATATATATATATATATATATATATATATATATATATATATATATATATATATATATATATATATATATATATATATATATATATATATATATATATATATATATATATATATATATATATATATATATATATATATATATATATATATATATATATATATATATATATATATATATATATATATATATATATATATATATATATATATATATATATATATATATATATATATATATATATATATATATATATATATATATATATATATATATATATATATATATATATATATATATATATATATATATATATATATATATATATATATATATATATATATATATATATATATATATATATATATATATATATATATATATATATATATATATATATATATATATATATATATATATATATATATATATATATATATATATATATATATATATATATATATATATATATATATATATATATATATATATATATATATATATATATATATATATATATATATATATATATATATATATATATATATATATATATATATATATATATATATATATATATATATATATATATATATATATATATATATATATATATATATATATATATATATATATATATATATATATATATATATATATATATATATATATATATATATATATATATATATATATATATATATATATATATATATATATATATATATATATATATATATATATATATATATATATATATATATATATATATATATATATATATATATATATATATATATATATATATATATATATATATATATATATATATATATATATATATATATATATATATATATATATATATATATATATATATATATATATATATATATATATATATATATATATATATATATATATATATATATATATATATATATATATATATATATATATATATATATATATATATATATATATATATATATATATATATATATATTGAGGTTTCAATAGGGTTCGGGTAATAATAATCCTCATTTAATTAGCTATCATCGTTAGTATTCAATTTTAATGCATAAGTTTTAGTGCACTTGTTTAGTGATAATGATTAATAAATAAAATAAATATTGTTTCGTGTAAAATTAATCTAATTTAAAGAAATTTTACAAAAATGTTGTAATGAAAAATTTTGTTTTGTTAAAAAAACTGAAAAGAAGAGCAAAAGATAAGGTTGATTAACTTCTGATTAATCTGAAAATAGCGTACATTTTGAAAATGGGGAAAAATCAGAAATTAAGTAAATATGATTTGTTTCTTATCGGTCGTAATTACGTCGAACGCCGTGACCGAGTTCGAATCACAAATCCAATTTTTGTACGAAAGTGCTTGCATACCGGTCACGTTCCATACGATCCCACGCATGGCACATCAGACTTGAGTCACGTACTCGGTCACCCCCTTTAGACGAACTAACGAAGCAACGTATGCAATGAAAACAGAAGAAGAAGCAATGAGTGCAATGAAAATAGAAGAATTGGAAAATGAAAAGTAATTGCAGTTTTAGTTAATTTAGATTTTCCACAAAAGTTTATTTATTTCGCTAAATAAAATTCGTACATAAAAAATTCAATAAAATATCTCCAAAATTTATGAAATTCCTCTTTATCTGAACTTTGAATCTTCAGAAAAGCACCGTTTGAAATTTGTACTTAGGTCAATAAAGAATCCAAAGAATTTCTTCTAATTCGTGTGATTAATTTGTTCTAATCTAAAAAATTTATTATATAATTGTATGAATTATTTGGTTGTTTGAATTTGCGTTTAGATAATAAAGAATTAATTATAAGAAGCAATGGATTTCCTTTGAACTGATATAAATTTTGAAGCTTTTTTGAGACTGAATAAATCAGCTTTATGACGTTTGCAATTTTAAAAATTATAATATATTTTGAAATAAAAATCAAAATATCGGAATTTTTTTTGCTAGTTTTAAAGTGTTGTCGCAAAACTGATAGTGGATAAATTCAATTAGAAGAAAAAAATTATAAAAAATTAATGTGAAACGACAAACACAAATAAATCATAAAAGTAAATCTCGATATAATAATATTATTAATACTTAATTATAATCAACAATGGAAAGTGATTGCGATTATGATATCAAAGTCCAAACCAGAAGTATTCATCCTAATCAGCAACTGAACTTAAGTATATAAAAAAAGGAAAATAAAAATCAGACGAATATACGTCGTTGCCACGGATAGATTTAAAAGAAAAAAACATTTTATAAGAATTTTTTATAAAATTGTTGCTCCAACAGAGATTGATATATTTGAATCAAATCGTTTATAACAATGTAGAAACTTTAACAATCTTTGAACATAGAAAAATCGTTGAATTAGTCCGTTGTTATCATCATCATCATCAGCCACTAAAAAAATTATTATACCGCCAATTGATTCTGGTTTAATTTACCGTACGATTTTATAATCAGCAGCTAGTGCACTAGGACTATTCTATTGAACTGGACGATGAAAAGAATTTATAGAGGGCAATAACTCACAATCGATGGCTTAGGTCGTAATACGAAAACTAACTGGATGTTAAGGGTGACGCTTCCACCCCGTTTTTTGATAATTCGAGGCTTGTTTTCAAAGAAACAATTGTAAATTGAGAGAATAATTTTTAAAAAGCAATGGCAATATTTAAAACAATACTTCAATTTCATTTCGTTATTTTTATTATTGAAAATTAAAAGAAGAGAATTAGAGAAAGAATAAGATAATAGAAATAGATAGAGATTTAATTATTCTAAATTTATTTAGAACTTTTTTCTTAAAAATTTAAGACGTTTTTTGAATGCGAAAGGACAACAAATACTTCTAATATTTATATTATTAAGAAATTTATAATATAAATTTAATACATTACCAGGTAATGACTAGTTGAATAACCATAAATATTTTATTCAATTTTACGATCAGAAAGAGGCTAAGCCCATTTTGTTGATTAATTTTGGTTTATGCAATTTTCAATAGAATAAATAACACCCATCAATCCTAACACACAAATAATTTCGATCATTTGTCAGAATTTTGTTTCTTCGCAACTGAATAATTTTTAATGTAAATTGTATAAGCAAATTAAAACTAATAAAGAATTCTAATATTATTATAATATAAATATTTGGATATAAGAGTATCATCTATTTTGGAATTATGCCGAAAAATATAACCGGATTGAATCAATGGCAACCTTAGTTCAAATTGTGCATTCACAATTTCAGTCTGCAAGTTTTTGAACTAACTAAAAAGACGCAATATGCTATAATCTATAGTTGTTGTTATTGTACTTTTTATTATGCACAATTAAATATTCTATGTAGATTTAAAAACGTAGGTTAAGTATTTCGCAAATTACAGCCAAAAAGTATGCAACACAAAATCCATATACGGTGGTGAAAGCCTAAGCCAAAGGAGGAACCCCGTTTGACGCAATACTTGAAACTATCAAAGACATCTTATCATAGCAACACATTAACCAATGGTCAAGTATATTATGTTTTTATTAATTTACATCAGCATATTTTCCAATTGCATTTTATTTCCTCATTTATTTTGTTTTGTTATACACAAGCAGTAATTGGGCGCTATGATAATGTAATATAGAAAAATTCGCAGGCATATCATTATATTTCCACGATCTTAAATGGAATGAAACGCTGTCTATTGTGCATGTCTGGCCTAAGCCCGGAGCAAAGCGTCCCTTCAGCATTCTCTTGGTTTACGTCGGAATGGATTGATATAATCTTACAAGTTCATGTGACATTTTTTATAATTGTTTTCAGTGTCATTGGTTTTATTAAACACTAATCGGAATTAGAGTACATTTTCTATTTCGCATGCGATGCAATGCGAAACAACAAATGACACAAAATAAATGTATTTATTAAATTAATTATAGTCTAATACCGTCACCTAAATGACGCATATTTTCATACCCCCACCGGATCTTACACATATTTTCCTTTCCACAACCCACTTTTACCTCAACACTTTGCCTTTCTCACTGTCATTATCTGTTTATTTCCGAATACGGTTTAAATATATGTCCTCGAATACGATACATTCCAATCGCATACAAATCAGTTCCAATTTGTCAATTACGTCAAATTTAATAGAAAAAATTTTAGATAGA
Organism: Physocephala rufipes; assembly: GCA_963966595.1. Lineage (NCBI taxonomy): Eukaryota > Metazoa > Arthropoda > Insecta > Diptera > Conopidae > Physocephala > Physocephala rufipes. The sequence continues at coordinate 37,399,042 of OZ016504.1, forward strand.
TTAGACTTTTGATAGACAGTTCAATATTACGTAATATATTAAATCTCAACCACATCCAGTCACCAACGAAATTCGAAAAACTAAATTCGAAAAGTAAAAATTACTTTACGTCTATACACCCTTCTGCGCCATAGCTGTTTCTACCGTTCGATCAATTTTGTCCTTTCGTGTTAGAAATCGAAGTTGAATTGGTTTTTTAGAATGTGTTGTCAATTATAAAGTTTATTATATCAGTCTAGTTTATTATATAAGATTCCAAAATTATAATTTTTAATGATCATTGAACTAATGCATGAAAGTGGCGAATTAAGTATTTTAATAATTATAAAATCATTAATCAAAGGAAATAGAAATAGCAGAAATATTTGAATTAAACAAATATGACCTATATAGTATTGTTCGGTCCGTGTATATCGGAACTGAGTAGAACCAGTGGGCTGCGTATTATGCGCGAATAACGCCCTTAACTGGCTCACCACCCATCCACCTGCAATTTCGTGTTCATCGCTTACAAAAAGGTTGTATAATTATATTAAAACATAATAATGTCATCTTCGTTAACTTCAATACAAAATCCACCACCAGCACCAACACTAAAAATAATAAATGAAAAGAACGTAAAAAAGGCTATTTCTAATTTTAATTACTTGCTTGCTTGCTTATTTGTTCGTTTATTTTTCCCGGATAGAAATGCGTTGAACTGCTGGTTATGAAGCGGTTATGACATCATCATCTAGACATTTTACCTCTCTCTTTCACCACAGTTATCATCAGAGGAAACAACTTTTGCTTCTCGCTAAAAAAGTGCCTTAGCACCTTAGATGTTTTTAAACAAAAGAATAAAAAAAGCAAACAAAAAATTAAAATTTTCAATTAGAAACACGGAAAGTTCTTTTTCCTCTCTTTCTTTCTACCTCTCTCTCTCTCTCTCTCTTCCTGTCAACGATTTGTTTTTGTCAACCTGTTTGAGGAGTGCGATCAATAAGGATGCATTAACATCCAATCAGCGTAGAAAACACAACCACCATCCCACCCACACATGCACATGAACACGAACATACGAATTCACCCGCACACATCGACCTCTTAAGAAATTTGACAAGCAATTGGTCAAAAAGGCATTGCAACTAATTCTAATTAAGGCATACTTTTCAAGTGGAGTCACTTAAAAGAATAGATTTGCGAATGTTTCCCACTTCTGAGAGATCCATTTCTCTTCACGACTATAGATAAAAATACAAAAAAAAACTTAAGCAATTTATTAAAACACAAAATGTAATTATAATTTAATAAATTGGCTGAAACTCTTTCTTTTGGTTCCAGAATTTCTTACTGGGTACTTTTGGTTTTTTCTTTTCTTTAGTTTTTTCTTTCTATGCATTTGTTAGTTTTGTGCAATTAAGCATGCCCTGCACGTTCTCCTTCCTGCAACTATTAGTGATGTTGTCATAGTTACCAGCGATGACAACGTCGCGGAAAATCATACAAACTTGCATACATATATCCATACATGTGTATAATACACACACAAGTTAACGTATATACATATCCACGCATGCAGACGCCGATGAATATAAATAGAACTGTGTGTGTGCGTTTGTGTATATGTATGGATTCTTTGAGCGTTTTTCTGTCGAGTGCATAAAGGATTTACTGAGAAAGGCCCGTCTGTTACAACTCAAGGCATTGCATGTTCGACGGTATTCATTTGGAAAGGAATTAAAAAGATCTGCCTTTTTATGCCGGAAGCGCAAGGAAGAACGTCGATGCGACTGGTGTTAGTGTAGTTGTTGTTATTTGTAGTATCAAAGTCACCGATTTTGTTGTTGGAACTACCTTTAGCCTGCAGTTTTCTCAATGAGTTGTTGTTCTGATCGCAGCGATTTATTGTTGCGATGCATTTTTGATCGTTCAAGAAATTAAAATTAAATTTGAGTTCAATTCAAGTCTGAACTATTTAGTTTTTGTGTTCATCATACTTCAATCTTTGGTGTTTCATAAAAATATATGGAAAAATATTAATGCGCGGAATTACTTTTTCATTACTTGTATAAAAAATAGCAAGTACTTAATGAAGCATAATTTCAATTGTAAAGGATTATCATTATTTTTGAAAAAAAGATATTACCACAATTAAAGAATTACTCGTGAATATTTAGGAATGAATAATTATTAAATTTCAAATAAACAAACAGACGAAATAAAAACAAAATATTTCGCAAAATGCAAGACGAGAATACACATAAAAATAACAGCGTACAAAATAGCTTCAATCAGCATCAAAAATACCAGCAATAACGAAAACAATAAAAGCAACAGCAATAAGAACAAAACAGCAATAAAAACGAAATAACGCAGCGAAAAAGCAACAACAACAGCAACAACATCAACAACATACCAGAACATGCGGTGGCATTTGTTTGGATTTCGGCTGTTTTGTGGTTTTGTTCTGATGCGGCTCATTTGTCTTTTGGCGTCACACCCACCATCATTTTACTGCTTTTTACCTGTGCGACAAATTGTGTTTTGGCAACCCCTTCATCAAGCCCAAAACAAAAACAACGACGACAATAAAAACAAACCGTTTATGAACCTCTTGTAAATTATGCCTCTTGCCTTCTTCTGATACCCTCCCCCACCAAACCCATTTGTCAACCGACAAATCGGTTCGTTGTCCAAATCACATGGTGATGTTGGATTCACCGGCTAAGCTTGGATACAATGCGAGGAATAACAAATATTTGAAAAAGGACTTCATTCTGTGCGAAGAGAATTTACCGTTGCCGTTTGAATATATACACATACACGCACACACCTGCACGCATGTATGAATATCCAATAAACTCCATCCGCTATCCATTCCTTCGACGGTGGCGGATGGGTCACAGGAAATCTGTTGGTTTTGTTGGTTGGTGAAGTCCTTGTCGTTCTCGTTTTGATTTTTCGGAAGTTCTGGCTTCGGCATCGATGATGCTTCGCTCCACTAACCCATTTTTGCCTTTTTTCTGTTTCTGTATTTGATTTTTCTATACAAATACAGTGTGGGGTCCTGTGTCGTTGTAGTTGTTAACTGCCGTTTATTCCTTAATGTTGTTCGAATTTACCAAGAGAGAGAGAAAGAGTGAAATTTTCGTACAACAAATTTGCTACTGCCAGAGTCAGTTTTTAAAAGCAACTACTCGATCTCGAATAACTGATGGATATTCAAACGAAAAATATATACTATTTTTCGCAAAATGAAAAGAACGAAACGAAACTCACCAATATTCACCACGCAAACCAAACCCACCACGTCAAAATTTAAGAGACGTCTAAGTTAGGAAGAGAAATTATCTATAAGAGATTTTCTCGTACAACGATGAAACGTGTGGATGGTAGAACGTAAAATGGAGAGAGAAAGAAAATCGTGCATGCTCCATGGTGAGAGCTGTGAGATAATTGGACTTAGTAAAATAGAAACAAGATGGCGCTTTCGAATTATTCAACATTTAAAAAGAAATTTTTATTTTTATTTTGTTCTTTATTCTTTTTATGATTGTATTGTGTATTTTTATTAATATTCCCCCAATGACTTTCGGAAAAACAATAAGAAAAAATATGAGAAGGATTCATATATTTCATTATTGTTTTTCGTTCATCACACAATGTTTTTATTATTTAATATAAATGTTAATTATTGAAATTATAATCAGTCCGTAATTTTTTGAAAATCGATTTCGTATAGATTTTCGTATATCTGCCACGCTGAAAAGCAAAACCAGGATACACGATTTTAAGGACAAATTAAAAAAAGGTGAAATCTGTGTCTGACATTTATATTTCTTCAATTCTTTCAGGGTCCATCATTTCAAATGCATTTATTTAAACATCAAGGGCTACTCGCTAAAATGTATGACTACTCAATTAATCCAATGTATGAAAATAAAAGAAGCAGATATGTTTTAACGGTCCTGCCCATGAATGAATATTGATGGAAATTATTCTTGGGCGCATCCTCAATTTTTCTGATGGCTAGTCAAATATTTACGGTCCAATAAAGAGATATCATGTTCTCAATTTCAACCCTTGTCGGCATAAATCGGACTCATAATGGATTTACACCCACTTCCTCTTTTGCTTCCTCTACTTTTCGCATCAATCTTTTTAAGTGTTTGTTTAATTTCTCAATTCAATTGCAACAAATATTAATTTGAGAATTAATGCACACACACAGAGTTAAAGCTTTAGTGTTTGTGAATGTATGAGTGCGTAGGCGTTTGTGTAAGGCTTTGTTTTTTTAATGGCTAAATGATTAAAAGAGTATTTGTGTATGCTTGAGTATTTGATTATTATTCAAGCCAACGTTGGCGTGTGTGTGTGTGTGCGGATCGGTTCCCAAGACATAATTTGTGAAATAGTAAAAGGAGTATAAATTAAAAAGTGAAACACCGATATCCTTTAAAAGGTTCTTTCACATTCAAGTTTCACCAACGGAGTTGATTACTATATATTTTACGATGCTTTTTCATCCTGGCTTGAACTACGGTTCAAAATTCGAATCTCTAACTCACCGGGAAGCCAGTTAAAAATGAATTTCAGAAAGTGCAGAAAATTAAAGAAAGGAACCAAATTTCCTACAACACACTGGGCGTGGCTGATTAGTATATTCTTATTATTGCATTACCACCCAGATTTGAGCTTTAGTTTAAATTTCGAATCCCTAGGATGTTAGTTTAGAAGCTCTTTCGAGATCTGACCCGAACAGGATTGAAAGCAACGCAACGAAAACGCTTTAAAAGATTGTCACCTGGTGCGCTGACAAGCTGATAAATGCGATATAAATAAATTAGACAAACTAAATGATCTGAGAAAAACGTTATCGACCTCAAAATATTATAAATAATAAAAGTCTATAAAAATATGTTAATTTATTTAAAGAATTCCATGGCAAATACATTTGCAGTTAACACGTCACAAATAAAAAACGGTTTCCTTTTAATTTTTTTTTTTTTTTTTGGAAATTGAAGTCAATCGTTTAAGCACACATAAAGTCTGTTAAGTAAAAAGGAATTGGAAAGGGAAGCAGAAAACGAGAGAGAGGGCCATAAAAACAAAAAGAACAAGTAAAAGAAGTGGAAGAGGTTCGAACATCTGTTAAGGGTATTGTGGTTGTTGTTATGCTGTTTCAAAAAGATGTTGCCTTCTTGTTTATACCATTGTCGTATTTTGGCGTGTCCTTGCGAGCCTTTGTTACAATTTTACAATTTAGTGCGAAGTAATGGAAAAATTTGAAAAAAAACAATCTCTGATGAAGATGGAAGAGAAGCATTGTGTATGAAAAGGTAATGGAGCCAAACCGCCCACTAATCTCTCCCACTTTATTTTCTTTTTATTCCTTGGCCCCAAATCGATCCCCTCGTGGTCTTACAAAATGGCTGGGAATAGAATTAATGATGACGCTGGACGTTGTTTATCAATCCTGCGTCCTTTCCCTTCCTTCGCAACTACGAGCCCAAGAGTTTGTCGCTTTGATGAGACGACTGTGTTATCGGGATTATGATAATGATGATGGTAATAAAATTATTATGGGAAAGAGGTTCGCATGGCAGAGCTTTCTGTGTAAGGTTTTATCTATGTTTGCAGCTGTTCATTCTTCAGCTAATTTCGCAGACATTAATTTTTGTTGGTATCAAAAACTAAGACCGGACTGAAAGACTAAGTATTTCAAATCTTTTAATACTCTTCTGACACAAGCAACCCCTGAAAGGAAAATCGTTTATATAAGATTTTAAAGCATTTAGTTTGAGGAAGTTGTTCGGTTCGTTCAGTTCTGAAAGTCGTTTTTGCAATTGCTTTGGCAACCTTGATATTCTTTCAATAACTCTTCTCCTTTTTGCTTGTTTTCAATTCTTTTATTTCGTATGATTTTATTTTAATAAATTCTTAGTATTGACACCGGCCTTGGCACGTCTTCAACTTTTGGCATTTCACCAATACCGTTCAATTATTTTGGCAAAGAAAAAGAAATGACTGAAATCAGGCCGACTTATCCGCTGCCTCTTCAGGATTTATCCGTTGCCATGACTGCGTTTACACTACCCGGTTTCATAATTGATCCTACATCAGTCGCCTGCTTGGGCAACAGCAATAGCCATCGAGAGCAGCCATAAATAAATTACAGCCGCAACCACGGAAGAGCACTTAATTGATTTCGCAATTGAAGTTGCTGTTTTGTGTGTTAGTGCGTCTGTGTGAAATTGTGTGTTAGTGCGTCTGTGCGAATTTGTGAGTTTGTGTATGTACGTTTGTTGGAATTTAGATGAATGGACGTAGTTAATACAAACATTACTGCCAAAATTCGTATCCCTTTTTATAAACACGTTACGCAAATACGCCCACACGCCGACGAATATCCGCAAATAGACAGAGCAGTATTCATTTGCATAAAACTTATAATACTCTAGAGCTCAATTATTTTCTACTCTGATTCATTTCGACATCATCACCATCGCCATCATCAACACCATTATCATCATCATTATTACATCGTACGATATTACGAGTTGCAACAGAAACAGCTAAAACTAGCTTAATTTTTCCTTTTGCTTTTTCTTGGAATCATTTAAGGACGAAATGGATCCATTTATTCGATGCATCCGATGCATTCGTTTATCGATTATGTTATGATTTAACGTGACCCAATCACCGAAACGTTAAATTTGAAGTGGCTTGGGAGCAACGTAAAAGCAATGTAAAAACAGTCCGAAAACGCAATTGAATTTTCTTAATTTTGCGAAATTTTAGGTTTGAATAATTCGATCGTTTTCAAATTTTGAAAATTGATTTTGTAACACTTCGATGGAATGTTTCGATAACGTTCTGGTGCTGATTTTTGTGTGATCCAGTTTGAGTTTTGGCACGAGTTGGGTGAAAACTTTGTTCTTTTGCTACATCTTTTTGTGAGCTACACGGTTAGGGGGGGGAGGGGGAAGGGGTGGTGTTAGATTTAGTTATGAACAATTAGAAGCAACGAAAGGCAATTTTGGTCCTTGAGTAGTTTCAATTTTGGTTACTTGGCTTTAGTGCATAAAAATTGAGTACTCTAAATGAATGTCATAAACTGTAAATAAAGCAATGTTAATTTCATTTAATTTTTTTTTCTCGATTTAAAATTAAGATCTCACAAAGAAACGAAGTATTCCCATTTATTCATAATTCCTCGGACTCCATGGAAAAAATATTACCCTTATATTACGTAAGCATTAATTTTCTGAATTGGTTTTCCCTCAAAAACTGTGCGCTTTGTTGACTTCATGTGTTTCCATTTCTCTTTAATATTTTCTCTTTAAAATTCGATTCGATTCGATTAACTGTTTTTTATTAAAATTTCACAAATACTTTACTTGTTTTGCCCCAAGTCTCTAAAATGAACGTCAACACCCAAACCCATGCACTCACTCTATCTCTCTCATACATTACCGCGTGGAAGGTATTAACGTGATTGAATGTGTATGTGTTTTTGCAGCCTACCAGTAATTATCTAAGATGAAAATGCTTTAAGGCATGTGCTGTCACCATAGAAAACATTTACTTAAATGAATGTTTCTGTGTGCATCTGGAAGTGTGTGTGTATGTGCATGTGTGTGTGTTTGTGTGTGTGTTGGCTTTCGTGTGGTGTTAGTGTTTATAAGAATGGTCTTCTATAGTGTTTAGCAGTGACTCCGAATGACTATAAATTTGTTACTTTGTCACTCATATTTTATTGCTTTCACTTCGTTGCTTTGTCTTCCCAAAACAAAATTATTAACAAGTCCTTACCAAGCATCATTAGTTACATCCGTTTAATCTGAAATTGTTCAAAAGTATAATTTATTCATGAACACGCAGACGTAGAAATGCGATAATGCAATTATAGGTAAACCTATCTAAGGATTTCAAAATTCGCACGCATGACAATTTCGTCTATGAATCGATAACGAAATCTTCATGGTATTTAAACGCGTGTGTGTTTTGCTTCATCATCGTTTGCTTCGGCTTTAATAAATATATTGAAATGCATCGAAATAAATTAAATTAAAAAATTGTAAACAATAAAATAAACTTGCGCTCTATTTAAAAAATTAAAATGTTGCTCAACTTCAGTTAAACGTGCGTTGTAAGATCAAGCGTTAGTGATATATCAGTCTCGCCTTTTCTTTTGGAAACCAATCGTTTGCAATTTTAATGTTTCCTTTCTTTGCCCTTGAGGGACGTGATTCATCTTGTGGGGCACCTTGATGAACGTGTGCCATCTGGGGTCACTTGGGTAATACTTTTATTTGGCAAATTTTCATCTAATTATAATTGAAGTTTGAGTAAACGATGCTATAATAAGTTTTCATTACGTCTCATAATCAAGAAATAAAGGAAATTTTTGAGGAATTGGGGCTGGTGAGAACGTTCTTGGATGTAGGGGGGGGGGAGAAGAAGGAATAAGAGAACCATACAAAATGAAATTCGCTTGGAATTTTAATGATAGTCTTGTTATATTTCCAACAACTGCTGGTGACAAACCTACGGCCCCTTTTGGTGACCAATTCGAAAAGATTATCTTGCTTATTCTTATTATTTTATAGCACTTTCTTCATTTCCCCCTCCTTATTTGTTTCTTATTCTTATCTTATTTTTTGTCTTCATTGTAGAAATTACTTTCAAATTGTTTTTTTCTTATTTGTTGTAACTTTAATTTTTGCCCCAGATCTGATCTTGTTATCTCCAGACATGCCTGGAATTTTGATGAATGGGAGGAGAAGCAAATAAGAAGAAGTAGCCACTCACTGTATGTAATTCGTACAAGTGTGTTAATGGGGTGTGTTTATGATTCGTGTTAGAGTTGTTGGTTGTTGTAGCCTCTTCTCATTCTACGCGCGATGGTCCATCCCTGAGGTTTTTATTAATTCCATGATGGATACTTCTTGGTTATCTTATTGTTTGTTGTTTGTTGTTGTTGTTGTTGTACGTACGCGTTGTTTTTATATTATAACGAGTATCATTCTCTTCTCATTAAGAGTTATTTTGACGAGTAACAAACAAACTTGGCTTGTTAACAACAATTCTCCCGTCGGCACTTCCTCTACCGTAAGAACCGCCAGTCCTGTAGCTTCTGCTTAAGATAATTCATTTTTCGTTCTCACCTGATGATTTCGTTGTTGTTGTCATTATCGTTTCATATTACTCTTTTGCGTTTGGTTTATGCTTTTTTGCATTATTTTTATAAAACTTTAACCCACACAAACCCATTTCCAGAAGGAAAAAATTTTCTGATTTCAGAATTACATTCAATAAAACAACAATAATTATTTTTATCCAAATATTCAGTTATGTCTTTGAGAAAGGTAAGATTTTCCTGTAATTGAAAAATACGTTCTTTTTTTGGTAACTTAAATATACTAAGCACAGTCTTGCATAGAAAGCAATACATAAGGAAAAGGAATTGGTGATTATTCCGCAGTGTTGTTTCCTTTGGTTAACAATCTGAATATTAAATTAGGTTCACCTTTCAACACACAGTAAACAAAATCGAAATTTATCACTTTTACTCACAAAAATTAACAAATTATCACTTCTTTAAGATAGAAAAAAATAGAAAAACATTAAAAAAACAATTTTATTGTTTCCAAAGAAAATTTACGCTCAATTGGGATACTTTCATAATTAAACAATTGCGTAATGCTCGCTAATCACGAAACGACGTTTAATACTGTCATTATTTTGAGCTGTTTATTGATATTATTCCTTACATCTCTTAGACAGAATTCATTCCTGTAGTGCTGTTTCTTTACATTACTTGTATCTATCAGTTTTGATGCATATTCGTAATTAAACACTCTGGTATTTTTTTTGTAATAAAATTTTCTTATTTTGTCTATTTGGGAACATTTTTAACTTTATGGTGAGTTTTTAATTCAACTAATTTAAATAAGTTTCAAAGCAATTGCGCTTGACTTCAGTCTCAGATGAAAAAAATAAATAAATAAACAATTAATTCGTTTCTAATTAGAATGCTGTTCGATTGATTACGTAGAGTAAATTCCTTGAAATTAGTCCCCACCCACCACCGGGTTTTCATATTCGTATTCGATTTCATACGAATACGAATCACAATTATTGCGTTGTGTGCCATCACGAGCACTCTCTGGAGAGTGATTCTCGCCAACATATCTATGAGTAGTTTATTGTTACTTTTTGAAAGAAAGAGAAAGCAGAAGAAGGTAACCATTTATATACAAAAGAAGACTATTCAAATGTTTTAACGAGAAATTATCCAAGATATCCAGTGGCAAAATTCAAAGTGGATTCTTCAGATTGCTAAGCAATTACAATAGATCACTATCGTACCAACATATACTTTACGATAAGGCTAAAATATCAGAACATACTAATTGGTAACAGGTAAATAAGACATCATTGGAAACCATAATTACAAAGAAAACAAAATTGCGATATAACAATAACACCCATAAGAGAAATAATACATACACGGTCGTGAATTTCAATACAAATTCTATTCGTAAGTCTACAAAAGTTCCCCACACTCCCCATAGCGATGATAATGCACGGACACACAAACAGGGCGAAGGGGAAGTAAGTGTATGGGAACATGCTTAACCATTTGCTCTTCAGGGATTGTAAATTATAAAGGACTAATGTTACAAATAAATGTTACGGAATTTACACTGAATAACAAGCGAATACTGAGTGCGTGCAAATCAAAGGCAAATATTTTCCCTTTCATGCCGACCGAATCAAAATCGTATCGGTGCAGGAGCAACAAATGCTCTAATGAAATGCAACTCAAGGGAAATACACCAAATGTAATGGAATGTAAAACTCTACTCGTCTGCTCCTCTGCCAACTGCAAGTAGAGAGAATGTAAACTTAGTGTTCTTTAGTTGCTTTTTGTTTCTGGAATAGTGAATTTTTGAAATATATTACCCTCCATGATTCTGTTTCTAAACCAATCCCGAGAAGAGAGGAAGCAATTTTGTTTCATATAAAGCTAGAAAAATACCCTGCCGAAAAAACAAATGAACATCAAGGTTTTATTAGTATTATTGTCTACATATTTTTATAGTCTTGATAGAACGGCTTAATACATTCGAATCCAGACGTGGGCAATTCATTTATGTTACGGGAAAAAGCATCGGTCATAACGAACGCAGTAATGAGATTTACATGCGATAATATAATATTTAGTAAACAAAAAAAAACAACTAAATTAAGCTTTAATAATACGTTTGATTCTTATTAAGTGTTTGATTTTAGGTGCATCTGCCCAAGATAGTATTTTACATTCTTTATCAGATTATCGGATCAAACTAATTCTCTCTTCTTGTTCTTCTTTCTCCTTTTCTTCTTTATTCATCAGTCAAATTCACTCAATGAAACATGATATGAAATAAAAAAGCTGTCTTTAGTTTTGCATTTTCATCTCGCCAAATTTCCTTTCTTCCATTTTTCTTAAATTTTCTTTAATTTTCTTTATTCTTTATTCCATGCATTTAATGTTAAAAAGCAATAAATTTGTAGACTCGCTGAAAAGTTTTGTTAAGTTTGACATTAAACCATTATTAATTTATCTTTGCTCTTGTATTTACATTCGTTGTTGTTTTATCGGTGATCTTGTATTATCATTGCTCTCATATATTTATTGCTGCCTTGCACGTCGCATACTTTTTACGTACGCAATATGGACGTACGTAAATTTACGTATTTAATTTAATTAATAAAGGCGAACGTTGTTTCATATTTTAGGCAAAAGACTTAAAAGTATCATTAATATCATTTCCACAGTGTGACGCATCGTGCAGTGTATTTTGAAGACTAAAGGGCTACCTGTTCAAAAATTTACTACACGGGCCGTTTGTGGGCCAGACCGGAGATAATACAATACAAAATTCTAGCAAGTGGCAAGATTAGAGACAATAAATGATACATGTGGAAGAGCAATAAAAAACTATAAAAAGGAACGACAATGGGAAAATGTGTTTCAAAACAACGCTTTTGCAAAATAAAGTTAATGACAGACTATTCAAGGCAAAGCCGTTTCGTGAAGATATAGAAAGATCTCAAGATCTATTCATTGTGGAAGAAGGCGAAAATGCTGCCAGAAATAAGAGAGGAAAAACAAAGGAGTCTATATATCTTATAGTCGGCGACAATGGATTTTTGTTTTCAACTTATTTCGAAGGCTAAATCGTTAGTATAAATCTCTTTGTGAGCAAATATTTATTGTGCGGCAATCGTGGTTATCTAACGGTAGATGCATGGTTTATATGTTTGGTTTTGTGTTGTTTTTCCTAAAGTATATTTGTATTTTAAGAATTTTATTGTACAGTTATTGTTGGCGTAGCATCTTATATAAATTTATTTCAATGGCGTTTGAATTTTTTTTTGTAAGCGAATGTTTTTCTTTTGTTTGTTAATATTCTTTTAAGATATTCCTTTGAAAAAATTGTTGTTTATTATTTCATAAACACTTTAGAAGTATTCCATGAAAATGAATATTTCGTGCACAAGTCATGAATCATCGAAATTTTAATTTCACCAAAAATTCCGTCTAGAAATTTATTTCATATAATTTTAGAAATTATTAAAGCATCCCTATAATTACATTTTCTATTGTTGTTGCCTACTTGATGGTTCCCCGAACCTTCGCTAAACGTCATTTCTTCATTCAGAATGAAATTACCCCCCCTCCCTCATCTTTATCGTAGTTACGCGGTGTAACAACGAACTCCGGACTCATGTAATGAACTGTACATGTAATTTCTATTGTTCCAGGGTCAATTTGGTTCTGCCACCTTTAAACCATTTGTCTATACAAATTGTCCATTTGACCTTCGACCTCTCCCCCATAGACCCGTCGGATTTTACCAACCCTTCACTTAAGTGTTCGTTGCGTTCGTTTTCCTGTGCTTTTTATCGTTGTATCTTGTAAGATCGGAATCAGCCGGTATCTGTTGGTCAGTTGGTAGATACCAAACATGTGTGTGTATGTTTACGTGCTAGCCTGTAAGTATTCATATGAATGTGTTTGAGCGCGTGTGTGTAATCTTGTACGCGGCCATTGCAGGATGTTCCGTTGGTTTATTGATTTTATTGCTATTTTTATGGTTCAATTTAGTACAAAATGTTGTAATAACGGTCCATTTAGTGTTTAATAGTTAGTAATTTTTTGCTGTAATTTAATTTTATTAGTATGAAATTTTTTTGTTTAAGAAATAATACAATCGATACAAGAAGAACATTGAGAGAGAAAATATCGAAGGAAGTAATTCTCAAATGAATTGTTTGTACCTTTTTTCGAAAGCAATAAATGCCTTTAAATTTTTTTTTAATTTTTATTTTATTATTATTAAGAGTCTTCTCTCTTCTCTCTCTCTCTCTCTTTACTTTCCAATGAGAACCTGATGACCCTCAAAATTTTTGTCAAATCTTGAGATTATAGGAAAACCTTGAGATTATAGGAAAACCTTGAGATTATAGTCTTCATTATCACACCACTTGCATCATCAGATATACCAGAAGATAACTGACAATAAAGGAATGGGTTTATTATTTAAATATTCACTGATTTAAAAAAAAAGAATTAAATGAAGTTTTATCGTATTTCTCGTTTATCCATCGGTTAGAAATTTTTTTCATTCCTTTTCTGAAAAGATTTGATCTGATAAATTGCTCTCATTTTATAATGGTTTGTATTAACCCATTAGCCAGCCAGTTAAGCCAATTGTATAAAATTTAATTTCAGTAAATTAAAACTGTTCGAAATGAAATTGAAAAGACAAAATTTTGAAAGCGATTTTAAATAAATTTAGTATTTATTAATTTCAAAAAAATGTGAAAATCTAGAAACGTTCTAGAAACGTTGCTCAGCCAATAGTAAAAATGTGTATACCTTATGTGGCAGCACTGGCTGTTATTGGCGTTTTAAAAATAACGACAATAGAAATTGTTCAAACATTGTGTCAAAAAAACAACATTTGTTTGCATAAGTTTACTATAATAACTTATAATAAGTTTATTATTATAAGTTTCTTTGAAATTGACTGCATTTTTCTCTTTTTTTTAAAGAAAGCACAGATTGTTTGATTCATTTAGAAGGTCAATCAACGATTGATACGAAGTAATGTCTGAGTGGCAACAAACGAACAAGAAGCGACTACAATCAACATAAGTAGCTCAAGGGTTATGGATAATTAACGAAATTAGTTTATTATTAATTTATCATTTGCATTTTAATGAAATTTCTTTTTATATTTTTTAAAATGATAAAACTCGAGGTTGGATATTTAGAGTCAAATCAGAAGAAAGATATAAGATAATATTCGCAGATTATGATCGTTAGAAGTTCTATAAAAACTAGCAGTTATTGCGTCACAACACTTATAAATATGAAGTTTACCACGCTAACGGTTATAGAAGTAATTCTGTCAAGTAATTGAGAAGTCTACGAAAGACATGAATTCAAATCGAATTTTCGTTTCCTTAGCAATACTTTTGCTTTCATTGGCCGTAAACGCTACAACTCCACAACCGGAAACAACTGCTACAACTTTCGCAGACACGACGATTTTTGATACTACTGAAGATGCAAACGATTTTGAAACAACGACGCTTTTTGATACTACTGAAGATGCAAACGATTATGAAACAACGGCTACAATTCCTAGTGGAGAGGACGTATTCCCAACAGATGGAAATAATATACAACCTATATTGATAAAGCGCCGCGGTGGTCTACAAAGACATATTCCTAAAAGGCCGCCAACGCATGCGGCTCCTCCTAAGCCTAGCGGACGTTCTAACAACAAACCGGCAACGCTAAGGCCACCACCAACCACGAGGCAGCCAATTTACAAGCCACCAGAAAGCGTTACAAAACCTAAAGTAAATCAACCGAGACCAACTACTTCGTGGCCACAACGTACTACATCCACGAAGAGGCCAAATGGACGCATTACGGAAAAACCAACAACAGTAAGACCTCCACCAACGTGGCGCCCGTCACATAAACCAGAACAAAAAACAACAAAGTCTAGATCAAGATCTACTAAAGCCCCTCCGACGAAAGGCCGCCTTACTCGGAAACCGAGAACGACGAAACCTCCGATTAAGCCTACAAGACGAACAACTGCCAAACCCAAAAATAAAAAAAAACCTAGAAGAGGGCAAGAAGCAACCCCTTTACCACCAAAAGGAGAACCTACCAGTAGAGGCAATACTGCATGTGAAACTAATTGTCCATCAGTTATGATAGAAGTCGCAGTACCAGTTTCACCAAAGCGAAAACAGCAAAAGAAAAAAGAAAAAAGAAAAGGTGAAAAGAAGCGCCCTAAGAAGAGACCAGATGATAATGATCCGCCAAATGATCCACCGGATGTTATCATTGAGGGAAGCCCTGAAGACTTTTCCTATGAAAACTCACCGGAAGACTACCCGGATAACAGCGCAGAAAACACGTCGAATGAAAGTGAGTCTGGAATTGATTCGGAGCCTTTAAAGCAAAATAGCTCAGAAGATGACCAGGAGAATGTGTCGTACGTGTGGGTACAGTCGATTGAAGACAATGAGCCCGAAAAGTCTGCTGAGTCTTCGCCAGAATACCTTTCAGGCGAAAATACAAATAATTCAAAATTAAAACGGTTTGAAAGTGAAGGAGATGACGAAAATGAAGATTACTGGAATTCGAGCGAAAAGAAATCAAAAAACAGAAATTCTGCGGAATATTTTCCAGATGACGCTTTGTATGACAGACTTGAAAGTTTACCCGACAATTCACAGGAAAATAGTGCGGAATATAGCGCAGAAAATTAATCAGACGCATTCGCCTAGAATAATTATGAGGGCATTTCTCTGGCCCTGACGCAGGAACCCCCAGAAGAAAATCTTAATTATTTACAATTAAATTGGGTAAAAATAAATACCAAATCGGATTCGACAGCAATCAAACGAAGGCCTGCAAATAAAAACACACAGTATGATTTAGATTTTAGTCAACTAATACCACCGAAGCATAACACAATTAGTGTAATTTATTTTGTAGAATATCTGCTTCGTTTAAGAAAAATATTTAATCTTTAGTGCTAATTAGTTCTTGCTTTAGTTCTAACTTTCCCTTAAAAACGATTTAAATAAAGTAAGTGAAATTATTTTTAATGAAATCGAATGAATGGGGACCAATCGTGGCAATACCGTTTTAAATTGTTAAAAGAAATACGAGAAAGAATAGCTCTAAAAATGGAAACAATTCTAAAAACTTCAACGAAATCTCGAAAAAGGGAGACAATTTATTTCATAACCTTTCAACTTTATTATTTATTTCATATTTATTTTATTTCATAACCTTTCAACTTTATCTGACGTATTTCGATACACTCTTGTTTATTTTAATCTGAAGAGAGATCCTCCAATAAAGTATCAGTCATGACACTTCAAACGCCATCAGGGAATACATAGTCACAGTCACTCACACTTGCAACCACTGCCACCCACCCACCAGGCTCAAGATTTGAATGACAAAAACAGCAACAACGTGAAATGTGTCGTCTACAACGTATTTTATATGTTGCCAAGTTGCGGTTTCTTGTTGGTAATAAATTCTTAAAGACCATGTTTTACACTTTTTCGAGAACAGGCTGGCGATTCATTGGTGTTGTTGTTGGTGTTGTTGGCTTATGCTTATGTTGATCGGTATTCTAATGCTTTGCGTTTGTTGTTGTTGTTGTTGTTGTTTGTTTGTTTGTTCGTTGTTGTTGTTTATGTTGTCATTGAAGGAAAACAATGTAGTCGTTGGCAATATAAATAATTTTAGTAGAAAACACGGAATAATTTAGAGATTACCACATGAAACACAAAGCATGGCGCATTAGCCCCGACGCAACTGCTCTTTTGGGGGTAAATAAAGTGATAGGAGAAGGGGGAGGCTTTGCCACAAAAGCCCAAGATACATTAGATATATAAATCAGCTTTTTTTTGTTCCCGAAATGACAACTGAATTTAAAAACGAGCATGACGAGGAATACTTTTAACGAAATATTGAAGAAATATGATAACGCACTTTTGCGAATAATATTTACTATAACACATTTATATTTTATAAAAAACGAAACATCCAGCTTGAGTTTAACCGAGTCAATTTTAAGTTTACGCGGCTTTAAAAGCACGTTCGCGCATATGACTTTTTCGTCTTCAACTACTTAATTCTCGTCGAGTGAGCACGTTGAAGCACACAGTGTCGTTAAATCCACTCTTAACGCTGCAACATATCTAGATATATCTAAACAAAGAAAGCATATGAAAATATCTTTATCTGCGGAAGACTAATGGTATCGTCTCGTCTCAAAACTATAAAGTAAAATTACTTCTAAAAAATTTAAGAAATTTTACTTCCAGGTGAAAAAAGCGAAATTTTTTTTGATTTTCCCGTTTCTCACCCTTCATTTTTTAGTTCCAATATCTGTTTTTTTTTCATTTTTCAACTTTAAAATTTTTAAACTTATTGTTTTTCAGATTTTTAACTTAAAAATTATTTTATTGCATAATTTTTGAATTCTTAAAATTAAGAAAAATAATAATTAATTCTACTACTCAACAATATGTTTACAGTTGACAGCTTTAACTTCTAGAATAGCTTCTAATGCGTTGATAAATTTATCATCCATGTCTTTAATGAAACGACTCGATGTCACCGAATGTAAAATGAAGCCGTAATCAATATTCCACAAATATATATAAATAAAACAGAGCACACTTTGCTGATATTTCTGCACATCTGATTATCCCAGTGCCCGAGAGGGTTGCAGGAAGAGGAGAGAGAGAGAGTAAGAGAGTGCGAAAGAGATATATCTTTCGCTTTATCGCATCGGCTTAACAAAAGCTAAAATTAAATTCTGAAATTTATTGGCTTTGTTGCAACAAAGGATGGTGGTAGCGGTTGGACTGGTAAAAATCAATTATTAATGAAAAGCAACCAGTAGTCAGTTAGTTAGTCACTCCGTTTGTTATTCATATTAGGCTATGAAGTGAGACGGATAATTAATTCAGTCAATTAGTTTGAACAATCTGCTTAGTCAGTAAGCACAGTGAGTTAAGGGACTCCTACGTTTGTCAGTT
Organism: Physocephala rufipes; assembly: GCA_963966595.1. NCBI lineage: Eukaryota > Metazoa > Arthropoda > Insecta > Diptera > Conopidae > Physocephala > Physocephala rufipes. The sequence continues at coordinate 37,417,177 of OZ016504.1, forward strand.
CGGTGACTTAGTCCTCACGATTAGGGACTGCCACAATAAGACTAATACTAATTTAATATATCGAATAGTCGCGTAGATGTCACGGTCACGGTCGGTAACCATAGTATTTTTGAATTTAATAAATTCTTACATTAATATAATTTATTTTTCATATTATCATTTTTAGACTTTTGTTTGACATAAAATTCTTTAAATGTCAGCAAATAATTGTTAGTTGAATTACTGCAATAAGATCAATATAAGTTAGCAGTTTTTCCTTAATTTTACGGAAATGCTTTAAAAAGACTGATCAATCAATAGACATTCCTTCAAAAAACCCACAGCCTCTTGTTGTTTTTGTAAACATAATATGATGCATGCGTGTAGTACAGTTGAAATAAAATTGTCCAGAACATGATGCAGCATTTCCCACTGAGTGCTTTAAGTGCACTTACTGAGTGAATGTTTTCAATTTATTAACGATGCCATTTTTACAATTCAATAAAGAGAACGTCAGAAAAAAAAACGCTTAAGGCTATCATTCCTCAATTACACACAATATTAAGGCACACGAATCATTTTCCGTTTCCTTATCTATGTCTCTCTCTCGCGCTATCCTCCTCATATTCCTCTCTCTGTCTCTCATTCGCACTGATCTTTTCAGAAACAGTTTCCTTAGTAGTGGCCCGAAGCTCAGGCCAAAATTTGTCGTACCGGGCCTGAACAAGTCAATATGGCGACAAACATACTTTGCTCGCTTTTCATTTTCAATATTCAGTAAAAAATTTTCTTATCTTTTTCCATTTTCTGAAACGTTTTCTGGAAAATGTATGGTGAACAATTACCGCATAATATATATATATATATATATATATATATATATATATATATATATATATATATATATATATATATATATATATATATATATATATATATATATATATATATATATATATATATATATATATATATATATATATATATATATATATATATATATATATATATATATATATATATATATATATATATATATATATATATATATATATATATATATATATATATATATATATATATATATATATATATATATATATATATATATATATATATATATATATATATATATATATATATATATATATATATATATATATATATATATATATATATATATATATATATATATATATATATATATATATATATATAGATATATATATATATATATATATATATATATATATATATATATATATATATATATATATATATATATATATATATATATATATATATATATATATATATATATATATATATATATATATATATATATATATATATATATATATATATATATATATATATATATATATATATATATATATATATATATATATATATATATATATATATATATATATATATATATATATATATATATATATATATATATATATATATATATATATATATATATATATATATATATATATATATATATATATATATATATATATATATATATATATATATATATATATATATATATATATATATATATATATATATATATATATATATATATATATATATATATATATATATATATATATATATATATATATATATATATATATATATATATATATATATATATATATATATATATATATATATATATATATATATATATATATATATATATATATATATATATATATGGGGTCAAAATACTAAAGATGTCAGGCCTCTTGTTGAATTTGATTGATGATAAAAACTTTCCCTTTAGTAAACCTCCAGAAACGTCAAAGGAAAACCACTACGTTCAATTAACGATGACTGGCGAGTCGGTAACCAGCGGAAACGAAGTTATTTCCTTTAAAAATATAAAGTTAATATTTTGTATTTATTTGTTTATTCTGTATTTATTGGTGAAGACTACGCACAGATAAGCAACGACATTACACCAGACCAAGCATCAAGACATATACATATAAATGACATTTAAATACAAATTTTTACATAAGCGAGTGCGAAAATACCTTGTGATTCGATTTAATGAAATTTGATTTTTTTATGTTTTACCAATAACCTAAACCAAGTCGGTGGTTTATCTATGTGTGGGGGTGTATGTGAAAATGTATGCGTGTGTATGTTTATGTATAATGTAATGGATTTTACAAAATTCTTTCGCAATCGGATCCACAAATTGATGTCTTTGGTTCGTTGCTCGCATGAATTGCCTTGCGATCTCTAACGCGTGGTCGAAGCCATTTATAGGACACATGAATGATTTTTATTTTGTAATTTTTCAATTTTTCACTAACACTAACACACACACATACACACACATAACGAGATTCGCACTTTTGCTTACATTCATTTTACACCGTAATGGAATTTTTACAAATATTGCAATATCTTCTGCAGCCTTAACTTTTGGATCGAATTTTTCGGATGGAATGATTTGTGAAAGTAAATGAAACCAGAATCGTGGTTGGCAGCTGTTGGTGTGCGATATGGTGATGTGGTTTCACGTGAGTTCACGTGGTTTGCGGTCATTAAATTTCTCATAAAAATATTGTCATATAAAAGAAAAAAATAAGTATAAGGTGAGAAGATATCGGTTTTGGTTCATTCGGAAGGATCTGCATTTTGCGGATAATTTAAAGATGTTTTTAATGAAAAAAATTGATAATACATTTTTGCGAAACAACAAAATCAACGAATTCTACTTTTAAGAAATGCGTTTAATGTTTAATATTTATTTCAAAATTTATTAAGTAAAAACAATATTCCTGAAGCCAGAATAAAATTAAAAAAACAGATTTGATCTTCATAAGCCTTTGTGATTAAAGAACTAAAATTTTGTATACAGGTTTTCGTAATGATATTTACAAGAGTTAAGATATCCTTAAACTAAATATATTGCAAATTTTAATCCCTAATTACTTTGTGCCCGAAACCAATTGGAAATTGGAACAAATACTGAAGCGATTTGCGGCAATATGTTATGATTATTTTATATAGGTGTAAAATACGCTTCTTCTGTAAGCCTTTTTAGGAGTGGATTAGAACAAAAAGCATATCACTGCGGAAAGTAATTTTTTCTGTTATGACCTTCATCCTTTCATCGGCTTTTTGATTTACGGGAACCTTTTGGGTTAAAATTTGTAGACTTTTATTTAAAAATTTTATGTTGAAATTTGATGACGCACGATTAAACCTACTTTTTAATATAAAATTGCATCAATTTTAAGATCTAGGATAGAGTTGACATAAAATCATGTCTTTATGGGAATAATAAAACGATAAATTCTATATTTGATTAAGTGAAAGGGAACTTTCTATAGGGAACAATACATCAATTTCTGGGATTATTAAACAGTCTTCTTCCTTTGCGCAATTGCAGCGAAAAATATCGAAAAATCTTGAAAATATCAGAGAAAAGCTTCAGAGTATTTACTTTAATATAAACAATGTTGTATTTGTGTGCATCATATGTGTGCGCATTAAGTATCTGCGTATTTTTGTTTGTGTATACGTGAGTGTTCGCGTGTGCACTTCAGTTTGAAATTACGAAAACCAATATTTGATGCCTTAGCGATTTTGCAGCGATTTCCATGCAATTTCCTTCTATATCCTTAAGAAGGAAAATCCAAAAACAGAAGAAAAAATTTAGAAGGATATCCTACTCTATCCTTATAGGCTGGCGAACTCCATACGCCTTCGTCAGACACTGTCTTTTGAACGTGGAGAAGCATGACTGTGTTGATTTGTCTGTTGAACAAAAAAGATGATTTTGTGGTATAAGAAGTGGCTCGTACGTCAAACGCGTGCACTCGAAATTCGGGGTAATTGAACGAATGTGTTGATGTTGATGCAGGGAAAGTGTTTGAGTGTGCATTGTCTCTGTTTATTATTGTTCAGTAGAAGAAAATGAAACAAAGGAAACTGCTGCTAGGCCGGGAGTGGGGGTTGGTGAACACAATTGTCTGCTGGAGGCATATCTCACATGTATTCACGAACTTTCATATTTCTTAAACAGGATGTTCATTCCTCATCCATCGAAATCTTCATCACTTAAAATTTCATCGTTTAAAATATCTTATACGCTCATAATGATAATGATGATAATAAATACGAAGAAGGCATGAAATAACTGTCAAACGACACTTGGGCCCTCGTGTATGGAGGAGGGGGGAAAGGCATGAATCCCTGCTTGTGACTTGATTATTTTGTATGTGGCGTGTGTATTTCAAAGAAACGCTCTCCAACAATTTTATGTTGCGTTGTGTGTAAAAGTAAATAAAAGGACTCTCATCCTTTTCGCGTCAATTCAGTTCATGTATTTCACACATCAATACATAAATATCCTACTACGAGGAGCGTACATTTGTCTGGATAACATTTTTTTCGGTTTTATCATCTGTTTGTTAACGAATCAATCAAACAAGCAATCAATCAATCAATGCAACTCGAGAGCAGCACTTGATTTTGCTTGCAGATAGTTTCGCTGTGACATAAGCGCTGCTGAGATGGAATATCATTGTCTGGAGCTGAAAAAGTTTACGCCAAAAACTGCTCTTTTTGCATTCTCCAGTTACCAAGGCGTTATTTTTCGCGCCCGAAATATGGAAATTTTAAAACTGACGTGTCCTGAGAAGCAGATGTGTATAGGGATATCTTCTTTTCTCTTTCTTCTTTCTCTTTCTATTGTTCTGCATTTTTTTCAAAGTCTTTGAAAAAAGGGCTCTGATTTTCAAAATGACATTCTGCATGGAAGCATAAAAATCTGAAAAAACACTTTTACTTATTCATGTCTCGCTTTTAAAAGAAATCGGTGATCATTTATTTTCAAGTTTTCTTAAAATTTCCATTTTTGTTTTCCTCAAAAATTCGTTGATTAAATTTAAAACGTTTGCGAAGTAACGGTATCATGCCTTTTAAACGTACAGGAGTTTGTCGACATCTCATCGATACTACTTAAAAAGTTGACATTCACCCTCTCCTCCCCCTTCGAAAGACCACATCGAAAATCACCAGATTTTTTCATTAAAAGTATCACTGCTAAATTGCAAAAAAAGGAAGCCAAAATGTACGAATGATATTAGAATACATTCGTTGTTAAACGTTTAGGAGGAATCATAGAAACTAATTAAAAGCATGCAAAAAGAACACAAAACAGACGAAAAGTTGTGGAAAGGGAGAAGGTAAATGAAAATTAGATCGAGTGAAACATTTTTCCTTTGAAAAAATCCTAGAGAAGCAAAACCGAAAAATCAAATTGAAAAATCGTTGCAAATTAACTGAGAATTCATTAGAAGCCAAAGCAGCAGAAATCAATCGTTTTAAATCGATCTCTCCGGCAAATGATACCCATGATCGAATATCACTACCAACAACATCGCAGCTTAATTATATCACTCATTGAGTGACCAGATTAAGAGTCAAAAACTGACTGGCATGAACTCCTACGGCAAGAAATGACCAAAAGAAAAAGTGATGGGAGGTAAAATCTCTTCCATTTATCTGATCAAATAACGTTCGTTTTCAAATCACAAAAGTTTTCAACGAAATCTAAGGCGAAAACTTTTAGTTCTTCCTCCTCACCTTCTTTCTTTCTTTTGTTCTGATAATATTCGAATTGTTTTTTCTTTCTGCTCATTCTTTTTCTCTTAGATTAACATCATGCTCTTTTATGGTTTTTCATTTGTATAAAACCAAAGGAAAGGCGTCAATAAATACACTCTTTAATATGCTAGAGAGAGGGTGAGAGAGAGGGGGGGGAGGAAGAAAAGAGATAGCGATAGTTGTAAGTTTATCCATCTGCATTTCAAAAGCAATCCGATTTGTTGGAAATTACTTTTTAAAAGTTAAATGTTGATTTAATTTAACTTTTTTCTTTGCCTTCAGAGAGACAGAAAAGAAGGAGATAGGGTTCACCCATTTGTGCGTGGGTGTTAGTTCAGAATGGGTAAAGGTGTGCGAAGGTAGAAATAAGTTATCCTGGTACATATTTTGTTCGCGTTTTAGCGGGTCGTTATTTTTCCTCAGTTGCTTTTTTTATTACCAAATTAAACAACCTCCCAAAATGTTGGAAAGTTTATTAATATATTACAATATTTTAATTTCACAATTACGTATGGATTGTCGCCTGCTTTCTTTAGGAAAATTGCCCACAATATCTTGGAAGAAAATTTGATTAATGACTATATTTAAAACTACTAATATGGGTCTCTTTTTTGGTCTTATTCGGTCATATTTAACTTTGTTTCTTTTCTTAGATTTGTCTCTTCTTCTGGCTCGGCAATAATCTGTGGATCAATCATTGTATTAACATTTGATGTGTTTTTTATGAATTAACTGAGAACTCTTTAGAAGCCAGAGGAACAGAAATCAATCGTTCTAAATCGTCCTTTGCAGCAAATGTTTTCCATGATCGAATATCACAACCAAAACGATCACAGCTTAGTTATATCACTCATTGAATGACCAGAGAGAGAGAGAGCGAGTTAGAAACTGACTGGGATAAACTCCTGCGACAAGGATTGACCTTAAAGTCTATTCTATCAATATAAAAATATAATGCTCATAAATATGTGCAGCGTTTCTATTTGGTCGTCATAACTTTGACCGACTAAACAACAACTCACAAGGCGTTTGATTTTTAAATCTTTTACAATTTCGGCCACTCCAAAATTTTTAATTATTTGAAATTTTCATTGCGTACGGCTTCCGAATCGGTCGAACCATTCGAAAATTATCAACGATTTCGATTAGTTGAAACCTATCCGTGTTTGTGATTCCTATTGGTACATCTCCCTTCGTTTTAGGGTATTATTGTTGGAATATTGCAACAAGCAATATAATTATTCGATTGTTCACATTTTTCAATGATTTGTCTTGTAAACGAAAGATTTCTACTGATGCGTCCATTCAAAAAGGTTCAATAATTTTGACTAAAATAACATCAAACTTTTTTATAGATTAAAATTAAAATTTTAAAAAAATTATAAAAACCAGAATTTAAATCTCATTGAGGTCTCGAATTTGTAATAGTTTTCTAATCTTTTATTTCGACGTAACTGAAACACACAAATCGATCTTGGCTGATTGTTTTATTTAATCCGATTAAAAACCGAATAGGACTCAATTTTGGGATAATAATGAACCAGAAAAATGGCAGAATTACTTTTCAGAAAGTAATATTTCCTTTTGTGAACGGAATTATTAAAGGGATTATTCGTATAAATTTTTAAATACACATGTATGAGTATCTATGCATTTAGACGTATCTATGGATTTATGAATGCCTGTATTAGTTTAGATAAGAGTGTACGTTCTTATGTACGAACATAAGAGTGTTCTCGTTGTTGCAAGGATTACGACAAAATGGAAGCTCAAAATTTATATAAATTTTAAAAAAATCAAAAAGAGAAGCAGAGTGCGATTATACAAGAGGACGTAGGCAATTCACAGATACAGATACTTTTATGCCTGGAACGTATTTATACAAATAAATTTTGTAATAAATTCAACCAAAATGTTAGAAAAAATAGAGTAATAATAAAACAAATAGGAATAAAATAACAAAAGGTTAAAAACATTCAATAAAAAACAATGGCAAATATTCCGTTTAAGGGATTAGACAAAACAAAAGGCTATAATAAATTCAGATGAAGCATTTAATTTTCATGGCATGGCAAAAAAAAGTGAAACCGAACTTCTTTTCCAACGACGTTCTCGAATGGCGTGGCGGGAGTGACGGTAAAGGCTGAAGAAATGGCTGTAAAGGCTGATGCAGTTGCCAACAAATAATAATTTTTCGCAACTGAAGCAAGAACACAGACAAAAGGAAATGGCGGTGAAAAGAAAAAGAAGGTGGTGCCCAAAATTGTAAAGCAGAAAAACAACAAACAAGAATGAAAAAGAGAGGGGAAGAATGAAGTCAGAGAAAGAGTTGAAAATAAGTTGTAGGAAAACCGGAAGACGGAATTGGACATCCGTCTACCCAACACTTCACACAGACGCCCAAACACAATGACACTAACACAATCTCGCAACCTACGATGCAATCCGCAGTGAATTCACTTCCTTACTTTTAAATTCTTCCAAGTTTTCAGACATTTCGGAATTTTGTCTGTGAACCTGTGAGGCTGTGTACGTTTAAGCCAAGTTAAAAGCAAGGATTTGTTGATTAATCGTTCACTCCGAATGGTATCCTAGAGACTGGAACGGACTGGACTGCTAGTGTCTGCGTCTGGTTTTGATGTTGCAACTGTCACTGCCGAAGATTCTTCAGTTCAATTCTTCATTGTTTACTCTCTGGCGCATCACTAATCCTTTTCAAATTAAAACGAAGTATAAACAATAAAAGAAAGAAAAAGAAAGAGTAAAACAAATTAAAAAAGATGCGGTCAAAAAGGAAGTGAAGGCTAGTGGCGGAGGGGTGGAGGTGGAGGGTAAGAAGTAGGACACAGACAGAAACGTAATAGCGCATAAGCACAGAATTGCCATTTGAAAGACTCTATTGCTGCAATTTCTCTTCCTACTTCCTACTCCTCGTCTCCCACTCCCTAGCACTTTCTCTGACCCTGTGTGTGTGTTCCTCTCTCTGTCTTTACTTGCAATTTCACCCCTTTTCCTCTTTATCTGTCGTTCAATAAATGTTTTCCATTCCCTGTCATCGCATCATTTTTCACTGCATTTCCTCTTTTTCTATCGCTCATAGCGTTTGTTCGCATTGTCCTTTCCTTAGACAATGCATTTTCCTTTCGACTAACTACGACTGAAATGTTCATCGATTCGAGAAAATCTTTTGGCAAGGACATGCAGGTGAAGAACCTTTGGACTCTTGTCTTTTTCTATTCTATTTAACGAAAATCCACGGGATTTCCTGATTTGTTTTTTTTCGGATTTTTCCTTCTTATAAAAACAGAAATAACAATTTCATAATGGAATATAAAATGTTTCTTAATTATTTTTATATTTTATTTATTTTTAAAACAAATCATTCATTTATATAAAAGTTTTTTTGAAAACTAAAAATCCAGGATTTGTGAAAGTATTTCAAATAAAGTAAAATTTTCTTTAAAAATTTTTAAGACGAACTTATTTTTTCGATACTATCTCCAAGCCTAAAATACATTTTAATAAGAAGTACACTGTGAATAAATTTGTCTTATTATAAAATTTGTACCGACAAGACAAGGATTATTGAAATTAAGAGCGAATGAGACAATTCTCCGAAATCGATTTCATAAATAAATATTCAATTCATAGACACGTTAGTGTTCATTTCTACTCTTTATAGTAATTTTGTTTTATATTAGTTTTTATTTTTGTTCTACAAAATTCAACACCAGAAGAAATAGGAGAACTTCCTTCTTCAGATTGCAATGCAGTAAAAAAAGTGTAATAGCTATAAAAAAATCTATTTTGGTTAAGAATTAACCCATGAGTTAATCATGGGTTAAAAACCATCAAACTTTAAACCATCAAATTAGCTCTGATGATTTTACCGCATTATTGAAAGTTATTTTATAAAGAACGTTCAACCACTTTATAACTATATCCTCTAAGCTTTTTAAGTAATGCCTCATTTTAAGGGATGGATATATTTGTAATGAATTTCTGCCTCGAACCCCGAGTTCCGCCATTTCTGCCACGTATCATTCTCTTGCATTAAATCAATTTTAATGAATTCAAATCTAAACTAAATCAACGAGAATAAAATTAATCACCACGCGTTACCTTTTGTCACCACTCTGGTATATGCTCGTGTAGGGTATTCAGATGCTTCGGTCAAATTAAAGCAATTACTATTACAAAATTTTATGAAAATTATTCACACGAAAACAATTTGACAATATGTTAAAAAGATGCTCCCGCGTATGATGCATATGTATTTAATTACGCATTTATGCATGTGTGTGTAAAAATTCATCGCACACGAAGTGCGGTATGTTCGAGGATACTCAATCGTGTAAAACTCTTCCTGGCTGAACATTTCATTATTTCAATTATATGAATTTCCAATTATTTAAAAAATCCCCGTTATTTAAAATATCATTATTTTTAATTTTTCTGCTTTAAAATTTCATATTTTTATATTCTAAATTATAAAATATTAAATCTTTAATATCCGTTGAAGCATTTTTCGTTCATTCATTATGCTTTCGAGAATCTTTAGTTTTGAAAAGAAAACGATTAAAAATTGCCACGCCCATTTATATGTTAATTAACATTAATAATCAGAATATCATAAATGACGAATTTTTCAGCTTGTATTTCGGATATTTTTTAATTGGTGACTGCACAGCGTTCACTTTTTAGTATTTATTAAAGAATATTATTCTAAGATTTTATTTCCTTTTTCTCTAGCGTAAAAGAGAAATAATTACTGTAATAAATCCATCGTAAATTCATGGCCAGCGACATCGGTTAATTATTTATCAATAATCACTTTTTTGGCGGTTTAGGTTTGGTTCTTAGAAGTTTTGTTATCTTATTTTTTGTTATTGATTATTTTAGTAATTTTGTAACCTTACCATAAACGGAATGTGTTTTGACTGTAATTGAGTTATATTAATCAACATCCCGATAATGGTTTGTTTCTGTAGTTTTCGCGGAGTTATGTTTCTTTCTGTCTTTCAGTTTCACGTTTGGTTTTTGTTAAATTCCATTAATCATAACCATTAATAATAACCATAAATTTCCATTCGTATTAGAGTAAATCACGATATTTATTTGTTATATAATTTTTATGTTTTACTTTAAATTTTCTTGATCGCAGGAATTTTTTTTGAGATTATTGCTTTTTTATTTATTTCACTTCTTCTACTCCAATGACTAGAACTCTACCCATATTCCTCCTCTGTATTTTTTCACGTATAAGCATAATTCGATCGATAATTAACATAAATGAACTTTCTCTCAGACCCATTAATGCAATTTTCCTTAAATTTTAGAGCGTAGAAAACCTTCTAGAGGAAAATATAATTACATTTCAAGTTATAAAATCGATATGTCGGATCATCAATCATTTTTAAAATTCCGTTTCCGCATTTTACACCCCCTCCTCCTCCTACTCTATGAGGAATGTTTGCCTAATAAATCGTCACTGGCAATATTACTGCGAAAACCAAAACTAAGCTATTGATAAAGACGTCCGCATAAAATTACACTAACATTCGAAGGTTTCGGAGCAAAATATTTTACTTCATGAGAGGATTGTTTTTTAGAAATACTAGATTCAAAATAGACCTTCTCAAATAGCCTTTGGAGTAACAAATGAAATCACCAACTTTTCGGTTGAAAGCGATAAATTTTCGTCGGACAAGTCTTCATTAAAGCCTCAATGGGTCGTTGACTCTTTCAGTCTAGAAACGTGCCGGAAGGAAATGTCAGACCAACCGGTCTGAGAACTTTACCCTTCCGCAAAATTTTTGAATTTCGGGAGAAATATATTGGAATGAAAAAAAATAAAATACCGTATGAAAAATCCATTTAAATTAATGGCTTAAACACGCCGAGCAATTTTTCGAGAGAAATAGCATTGAATATTTTAATTTTCAATGTAAAAAGAAGCGATCGGAGAAAAATTGTTCAATGATATTAAATTAAATAACACTAAAATATAAAATGAATTTACTCAAGGCGTTGATAACTATTTGCAATATTTAATTAAGAATTTAATAATGATGTGAAAAATAATTGACCGGTAGTGCACTTGTAAATCATCTGCCAAATTATCATTTGTAACATTATTAGCATCGAAATTGACGGTAAAATGTTGGTGAGTTGATAATAAACAATTTCCTTTTCCAAAACATTTCCAAAACATTTTCCAAAGAAATCTATTTGTGCACAATTTCATTTGAAAACAATTTTCTTATTTCTGCTCGACAACATAAAATGTGCTTCTTGTAGAGGATTTAGAATGGTGAGGGATGGTGATATTTAGGATGGTGAGGGAACAGTCACCATCTTATCATTAATATCGTTATTACTCTCAATTGTATTTATTATTATATTTTGCCAATATCAATGTGATTTTTATTTCCACTTCTTCATGGAAACTGTTCTTAATATTTTTATTAACGTTTATTAATTCAATTCAAAATCTTTTGAAGGTCCTCACAATAATAATAAAAACAACAATAACAATAATAATAACAACCAAAAATAAAAAAAACAACAGCGGAAATGATAATAAGACGGCATTATATTTCGCTTATTTGACAATTTGATCAACATCAAACAAATTACTAGGAGTATCATCGTTTCAATGGCAGACAATTCAGATGCGGAAAAAGAAGAAAGAAGAAAGAAGAAGCGATTGAAAGGTATTACGCGATGAGTGGTCTGTACTAAGAAAGCAAGCAGACCTTAAAGAAAAACGAAAATAGCAATGAAGATTAAGAGAATCAAAAAGATAAGAAAAAGGCAAGAGAAAACCACAAAAACAGACGGAAGCCGCAGGAAGCAAAAATGGAAAGTCAATTGAAAAGAATGCTGCCTTGGGATGGTGCAGCATGTTGCAGATACGCTAAACGATATTTTATGCTCCAGATATGCCCAAAAAAAACACTGTAGTTGATGCCGCGACCTTATTTTTACCCCACCAAAAGCAGAGAAAAAGCAAAACGAAATAAAAATAAATAAATTAAAAGAAATAGAGAAAAAAAGAAGCAACCACAGCAGGAGACTCTTTTGCACTAAAATAAAACTTTGCAGCATATCTCGAGTGCACTCCATAATGAACGCATCAAATGTTCGACGTCGGGACGTTGCGAATCTTGTAATATTTCACCGTTTTGATTTAAAACGGTCAAATTAAGTATCATCAAAAATAGTCGTCAAGTGGAAAAAGAAAATAGTACAGACCAATTTATATTCTTAAGGATTTGTTGAGCGTATTTTACTAAACAGCAAAGAAATTAAGAAGAAAGAGATAAATAGATATACATAGGGTAAGAGAGAGAGAGGCATAAAAAACTAAAAGTACTTTACGAAAATTGCTCTTTAGTAAATTAAAACCTAAATCAAGTCCAAATCCATTTATTATTTCATCCGTTAGAATAAATTTTAAAATTGAATTAATTTCTTTAAGAATCTTGAAAATTCGTTGAAAATTCGAATAGTCAATATTTGATTCAATTCATCAAAAATCGAAATCTGGTTAGTGTCATAATTTGACTCCTGTAAAGCTAAAAAAAGAAAGCATACATTAATTTATTTGTGAACAATTTGTGGTAGGAAAAATTTAACATAATCATATATTCGTGAAATAACAGAAAATATATTAGAATATTGGATATTTTCGAATATTGGATGCACACACATACACACGAATTTTTCTCCAACCAACGAATCCTAAGGACACTGCCGATGCTCATTTGTGTGATTGTGTTAATTATTTCGAGCTACGAGCTTAACAAATAATGATGTTTGGATCGATATTTGGAACAAAGTGAACTATAATTACAGACATTTTTTAGGATCAGAGACATCCTCTATATTTCCTAAATCGTCGATTTGTATTAATACTATGGTAACAGACTCGATAATTTAAACCCAGAATTCAATTATTTATAAACTTGCACCAGCAAAAAAAAACTGTTACTTAAATTCGAACGTTTTCAGTTTCAGAATCCTTTGTCTGTCACATCTTTGAAAAAATTGCAGCTCTCTTGATTTATTGCTTGGCTTCTGGCTGTTTGCTTTCTTCATCATCACTCCATCCCATGCTGCTGCCTCTTTCTACTATACATCATCTATGCATCTAATGCACGTCATCTGCATCTCGACCATCGTAAATACCATTATATTACAGAATGAAACTGAAGTGTCAATTTGCAACGAAGCTTGTGCTCGAAGATACTTGAACTCTGAAATTTCGAATGGCAATTGTGCTTTTTTGATTTGAATCAGCATTTTATTTGAATGGATTATTAAAGTTCAAGAGAGAGAGAAAAGTTTGACCACAGACTGAAATATAATCATAAAATGCAAAAATCCGAATAGAAAATAAAATTATTTGAAAGCAATGAATAAATAGATCGGGAAAACAAATTCTATTGGTCAAACATAAAAACATATTTGAATTTGTTATGATAATTATTTGATTTTGATTGAAAATAACAAAAGTGCGAGCCATGATAAAAAGTCAGACCAGACTAGTCAGAATGGATATTGCAGACGTATTAGCAGAATGAATTCGAATTTAAGAACACTGAAGCAATAACATTTGTAAAATACATTTGGTAAAATTATTGATTGGTCATCACAGGATTTAAAAAAATAAACCATATTCAAAAAAAAAAAAAAAAAAAAAAAAAAAAACACGTTGCTAAAAGGCTTCTGGTTGACTGACTGGTTTTAATTAATAATATTTTAAAAACAATAAACGATTTTCAAAACCCACAAATTTCTGAAAAAGCTTAAGAATCAAAACTGGATTGAGTAAATTAAAGAAACTATGATTATCCGTGTTATCCCTAGACACAACAATTAATCTTTTAATAAACACGATTCGAAATTCAACTTTAATACTCTTCGAGGCTTATTTAAATGAATGCATTTTTAGGCGTGCTCAATTGACGCACAGAATCGTTCTTATACTTTGCTACAAAGCAATTAAAATTTAATATTGTCAAACGGAATTTACCTTTGATCATTCAGTGATGCTTTCAATCCAAATAGATCAGTCGGACGAACAGATGAAATCGTATTCGAATGTTAAAAGCATATTTCACTGAGTTAGATAAAGGCACACAATCACTTTGTGAATATAGATACAAACATTCCTATGCATGTAAAGATTTGTACCTATGTGTGTGTGTGTTTGTGTGGCTGTGTGCGTGCGTGTGTAAGTGTGTGTGTAAATGTGTGTGTGTGTGGTGTGTTTCTGTATGCGTTCGATGGTATGATGGAAACTAAATTAAAAATGTTGTGCCTTTGATAGAATTTTCATGATTTCGAGAAAGAAGCTCATGATTTAACACAGGTAGAATTTTTAAAATCCTCAACCAATACATGCACGAGCAGGAACGAAAAAAAATTTAGTTATTTAGATGGACGGATGGAAGCTGTTTGTAGTTTCATTTACATTTTATTTACTAAACTATTAAAACGGGATTTGTTAAAATGAATTGGAAGGTGTATGAAATAGTAGTCTCATACCCAGAGAAATACGTACGGATGCACACACAGATGCATACAGCGTATATAGTAATGATAATGATTACTTTTGGTGTAAACTTTGCTGTAAACTTAATTATTTCTGTCTAATTCTGGTTTCATTCAATTTTACACGGTTGTTGTTCTCGCTATTTTTATTAATATTGCCATTGTTGTTGTTGTGGTTATTGTTGTTGTTGCTCTTGTCGTTAACTGTTTGCTCTATTTTAAACAAAAAATTAGTAGGTTTGAATTAAAAGCGCTTTCAATTTTTCAGATCGTTTTAATATGGGTGTTCCTTCCCCCGTCTCTTTACACAAAGAAGTAAACTTTTAGTGAAATTGCTGGCATTTTAAATAAGAGAAATAAATTATGAAACTTTGATTTTTGATTGTTGGCGACTCATTTTGCATATTGTTAACTAAAAGGAAATTATATTGTAAAGCTTGTCGGGAGATTCCATTTAAGTTGCATTTTACGTGTCAGGTCATTCAACTCAATCAATAATTTTCGATACCAATTGTAAAGAAATTGTATTACTTCTTCTTAATATCAGTTGAATATGCGTTATAGGCATTATATAATTCGTGTTTAAAGCAAATTTCTCTCATTAAGCTTTAAAATGCGTGCCATCTTCCCTCCGGTGCACACGTCGCTCCATAATGATTCTTAAATCGGGTTAGAACTCTTCATCTGACTTGATGAAATATTAGTGTCATTCAGTTTGTTGCAACGAATCCACTTAAAAAAACATGACTGACAAACTCACTTCTCACACACCCAACTCCTCACCCTCCCCTCCCCTCCGTCGCCATGGAGCACTATTCTACGGACAAGGGAAAACAAAATATCGAAAATTACAAAACGAATAGGATTATCAAAGGAATTCACATTTGAAGAATGGCCTACAAATGCCTCCAAATACTCTCTCATTCCCCCGCTGCATCTGTTGTTGCTCGTCTAGCGTTTGGTGGTGCCTACACACTAACGAAATCTCAATCAATTCTGATGAAAAGCAGCAGCGCATTGTCGATTGTTGTCCCTTGAGGTGCAATGGCGCATCACATGGATAGAAATCGGAAGGTGTCATCAATTCGATGACATGCATCTACAAGGCATACACACGCATACGTACAAAACACACACGGATGCAAACAATAGTTTCCACTGACACACACAACGACACACAATACACATAGTCTCCACTTGACACAACGAACTCAAAGGTCAACAATGAAAGGGCAATAATTTGGAGCACGATTGCCAAAGCAAAAAGGTGAACACTTTTGTGTGTTGGCAAAGAATACGAACAAATTTGCACCCTCGGGGGTCGTTTAGTGCGCTAATATGCAATAAATTCGATCAAAGGAAAAGCAATAACGGAATAAAGTTTACTCTGCCGTATGAATATCAAATTAATTTTTAGTTTATCCAATGCCGGTGACATCAC
Organism: Physocephala rufipes; assembly: GCA_963966595.1. Classification (NCBI taxonomy): domain Eukaryota; kingdom Metazoa; phylum Arthropoda; class Insecta; order Diptera; family Conopidae; genus Physocephala; species Physocephala rufipes. The sequence goes on from OZ016504.1 coordinate 37,433,804, forward strand.
TTTTTAATTCAATATTGGTGTCACGAGCATTTGAGCGGAGAGCTGAGAAATTTCGGTTCATTCTAAAACATATTCGGCAATTATATAACATTTTCTCAAACATTTTCTAAATTCGAAGCACTTTAAAAAAAATACAAAGTATTTCTCATAATTTTCTAATTAGAGATAAAAATTTTGAGATAAAAAATTTTATTAAAAGGAATAATAAGATAAATGAATAGAAATACTACATGAAATGAATAAATAATAAATTACAAAAATAAATCGAATTTTATAATGAAATAACGAAAATTAAAAAATTTTCCAAATAAATTTAAAATGAATAAATGAAAATCACAAAAATAAATAATAATTTAAAACAATAATACTAATAATAAAATAATAATTTATCATATTTATGTAAATATACTATATAAAATAATGCATAAAAAATTATAAAATAATAATAAATTAAAAATTATATTTAATAAATATAACATAAATAAAATCGAAAATCTTCCTTCATTATTCTGTGCCATAAATCTGGTGACAGATGGAACAATAAATACAATCGAGGTATTACAAAGCTTTGAGCGGCACCTGAAATGTTTGAGAAGATAATTACGAACCAAATTGCACGGAATACATATGCTTCAATCTCTTCAGGCTCAATGCGGTTTCTGTAGAGGAAAATCAACTACCACTAACCTACTTGAGTTCGTGCCAAAAACAGTTAATAATTTTCGATACCCTTTGCAAACGGATGCTGACTTCGATGTTGTCAACCATAAATTACTAGTGCTCATGGTATTTGGTCTCCCGGCCATCCTCATGGAGTGGATTCAATGATATCTCAGCAACCGTTCAAATGGTTCAACAATGTAGCATCCAAGCAGTTTCCAGTGCCTTCAGGAGTACCACAAGGGAGCCACTTAGGACCCCATTTATTTCTTATATTTATTAATGATCTTCCTTCTGCTATAAAAATTGGCATCCACTACTATTACTACTACTACTACTACTACTACTATTCGCTGATGACGTTAATGCCTTTTTAACCTGGACGACTAAAGATTACGCAATCCTCATACACTCGGATTTAGACTAAGGGCATGGTGTAAAATTAATGTAATCAACTTGAACTTAAAGAAATGTAGACAAATTACATTTGGCCGCTCGTTTTTCATTTTTATTATATTGCTCCTAGTATTGCTCCTCTTAATGGACTACAAGGCAATTGATAGACAGTTCAGAGTTTAATTAAATAAATAAATAAAAGTGTAAATAAATCAAATATAAACATAATCCATTCACTAATTGTGGAATGGAACTGCTGTTTCAATTAATCCTTGTCGGAGAAGACTGCTATTAATTCAAAAACAACCATCTGACTCAGGAATAGGCTTTACCAAACGTTTAAACGGTCCTCGAGAAATCTACTAATACGATATCCTGTTTTAGGTTGGCCCAATTTATTCATGTTTATTGTTTTTACCCTCATTCCCGTTTTCACATTGATTTATTAACTATTTTGTCCCAAAATAAGTCCAAGGGTCGGCGGATTTATTGTGGATATTGGCCTTAAGTTCCTTTTATTGCGTATGCTTTGATATTTTCCAGTTTGTGCTTGTTCTGTTTTTCGCAATGTTTTTTCAGAACGTCCTTTGTAGTTAATGGAAACTAATTCACGACATGATGACATAGAATTAATACACAATCAAAGACCACGCAGCTTTTTTTTCTTGTTTAGTTTTTATTAATTTTTGTTTCTTTAAATTAAAACACATGATGAACCTAAAACAATATTGTTGTTTTGTTGTTGTTGTCCATATTTAGGTCATATGCCTTTTTTAATTGATACAGCTTAATTATTATACCACGATAATCAATACTTATAATAATAATTGCAATAATAATTATAATAATAATTATAATAATCATAATAATAATAATAATCATAATGATAATTATATTGCAATAATAAACGTCGCCATGCCTTTTACGTAGTGCGCATTATTATTTTTATTTATTAATTTATAGAATATATCTAATAATAATAATAATAATAGTATTGTAATATTATTTAATTTCATTGTATTTTATTCTATATGTTTTTTTTTACTTTTTTGTGGTTGTGGTAGATGTTATTAATTTTGATTGTTATTTTGATAAGATTATTTTATATTTGGAGATTTTCTTTACTTCTTCCCCCTTTTTCTCCCCTTTCCTTTTCCACCTCTTCACCGATTTGTTCATTCTACGGATTTTGTCAAAAAGTTATTGGCAAACGATTTGAGTGGATTGAATGCGGAATTGAATAAATTTTATTTTTGATTATTTTTTAGAATGGATTTATGTATTTATTTAACGAACGTTAAGAAGGCTTATTTTTTATTAAATATATTGCATTTGAAATATTTAAGCTTTGATACGCTTTCCGGTCGCGGATTGGAGATAAAGATTTTCTGATAATGTTGTGTATTGTTGTTGTTGTTTTGGCGTGCGTGTGAGTGTGGGCATGTGAAAGTTTGTGTGATTTGTTTCTACCGCTTAATGTCAATGCGCAAAATAATCTTCAGTTAGTCATAAAAGCATGTGTGTGTTTTCGTATTTTTGTTTGTATGTGTTTTGTGTGTATGGCTGTGTATGTGTGATTGTGAATATATGAAGTTTTTCCTCTCATTTATTTTTTTCGTATATATATATATATATATATATATATATATATATATATATATATATATATATATATATATATATATATATATATATATATATATATATATATATATATATATATATATATATATATATATATATATATATATATATATATATATATATATATATATATATATATATATATATATATATATATATATATATATATATATATATATATATATATATATATATATATATATATATATATATATATATATATATATATATATATATATATATATATATATATATATATATATATATATATATATATATATATATATATATATATATATATATATATATATATATATATATATATATATATATATATATATATATATATATATATATATATATATATATATATATATATATATATATATATATATATATATATATATATATATATATATATATATATATATATATATATATATATATATATATATATATATATATATATATATATATATATATATATATATATATATATATATATATATATATATATATATATATATATATATATATATATATATATATATATATATATATATATATATATATATATATATATATATATATATATATATATATATATATATATATATATATATATATATATATATATATATATATATATATATATATATATATATATATATATATATATATATATATATATATATATATATATATATATATATATATATATATATATATATATATATATATATATATATATATATATATATATATATATATATATATATATATATATATATATATATATATATATATATATATATATATATATATATATATATATATATATATATATATATATCCTGAAATTGTAGTATATATCCTGAAATTGTAGTATTCCGTATAGATATCCGTTATCTCTTTTTTGCGGTTGTCTTTTTTCCCTATCTTGCATCGTTTAGTTCTATTAGAAGTATATTAAAATTTTGCAATTAAAAATATTCGCAAGGCTTATCTAAAACTTAGTTAGTTATTTTCTTATTTAGATTTGGTGCAAAAATGGCGCAAAAATTAAAAAATTCTCTGCTTAAAAACTACGACTTAAAAATTTATATTTATTATTATAAATATATTTGTATATAAATCGTAACTATTTGTATATCTTCTTTTTGAATTTTTTTAAGAATTTTTATTTAAACTCTGCTTAATTTTGGCGCTTCTCTTTAATTAAAATTCTGTTTTTTTTAATTATTTACACACATTAGGGTTTATTTATTGCATAAATCAAGAAAAGATAGTCTCTTCAAATTTGGATACAACGAAACAGAAAACAATGTGGAAGAAAGATAAAAAAGCAAGATGTATTATTAATTAATACATTAAAATTATTTACACTTATTTTTGGAATTACATCAAAACATTATAATATACAGTTGTAAACCGTATAAAGTATACTAATACATACATAATTTTACACGTACATACATAATCGAACGTAGATAAATACAAAGACGTTGCTGCATGTGTGTGTTTGTAATTTATTGCAGTACTTTTTTAAATATTTCCTTGAAATTTTATAGGCATTAATAAGATTATAAATGTATATAATAAACACTTAATTTTAATAAATATAACCGCGTATTTCGCAGCCATACAGATCCACAAATACACTCACTCACACACAGCCATATACACACATACACAAATAAGGTTGTGTAGCCTTAAACATTGTGAACAAATCAAAGTGCAAATTTTACACAACATTTTCCACATTATTTAACGTCCTTTTATAAAAAACGATCGATCGAGAGCGAGAGAGAGGGAAATTTTGCTTTACAATTTAACAACACATACGATTTGTAACAAAATAAATTCGTAACAAATAGTCTTTATAAAGTTTTTGTAAAGAACACGATACTTCAATTTTGAGTTGTAAATTTAATGTAATATACAATCATCAATATTAAAATCAATTAAAGAGACAAAAATTATCAATTTTCCACCCCAAAACATTTAACCTTAATTAAATACAATTCACATAAAATGTGATTACATGCTTTCGGGTTTACATCTGTTTTGGGTTAGTTATCAGGTTTAGAGTCAAAACCAGGTTTGATGCATTGAAATTGTTATCAAGTTTTCATTTACCTGCCAAGATTTTTAGATTTATCAGTACACGTTAATGTAAATCCATTTGACATTCATTTTAATTTGAATTGCATTGCATTTACAGCACGATGCATTCTTGAGTTAGTTACCCCCGACCAGCTGAACGCCTAAACCCGGGTTTGTGTTTTTAGGTGGAATTGTCTGATGCAACAACAAAATAAATAAATAAATCAAAAATTATAATAAAAATAAAAATAAGCATATAAATAAATAAAGAGATAAATTCTTACGCAATTTGAAAAGTTCGAGATCCAATAACTTGGTTCATAAATAAAAAGTTTATTATTTTAACCAAAATTACTTTTAATTATTAAATCGAAGGAATGTGCGTTAACTATGGCCTGATCGAAGGTTATACAACCTGTACCATAAAATAGTGTTTTAATTACAAAAACCAAACTGCTATTCTTTCAAAGCGAAGGCGTATATATATATATATATATATATATATATATATATATATATATATATATATATATATATATATATATATATATATATATATATATATATATATATATATATATATATATATATATATATATATATATATATATATATATATATATATATATATATATATATATATATATATATATATATATATATATATATATATATATATATATATATATATATATATATATATATATATATATATATATATATATATATATATATATATATATATATATATATATATATATATATATATATATATATATATATATATATATATATATATATATATATATATATATATATATATATATATATATATATATATATATATTATATATATATATATATATATATATATATATATATATATATATATATATATATATATATATATATATATATATATATATATATATATATATATATATATATATATATATATATATATATATATATATATATATATATATATATATATATATATATATATATATATATATATATATATATATATATATATATATATATATATATATATATATATATATATATATATATATATATATATATATATATATATATATATATATATATATATATATATATATATATATATATATATATATATATATATATATATATATATATATATATATATATATATATATATATATATATATATATATATATATATATATATATATATATATATATATATATATATATATATATATATATATATATATATATATATATATATATATATATATATATATATATATATATATATATATATATATATATATATATATATATATATATATATATATATATATATATATATATATATATATATATATATATATATATATATATATATATATATATATATATATATATATATATATATATATATATATATATATATATATATATATATATATATATATATATATATATATATATATATATATATATATATATATATATATATATATATATATATATATATATATATATATATATATATATATATATATATATATATATATATATATATATATATATATATATATATATATATATATATATATATATATATATATATATATACCGAAAATTAATTAGCTGAAAATCATTCAAGATAAAAGATCAAAATTTAAGGCTTAAATAATTCATGAAAGGGTTTACTAAATTAGGAAAGCTTTAAATCTGTTTTATTATTAGAAAATCATAAATTTTAAAATAAAAAAAATGTACGTCAACCCTGACGAAGCGAGTGATATACACATAAACGTTTTCGTAATATTATCTTTATAATATTGCATTTATTTAAGATAATATATTTTTTAATTATATAATTATATTTTATTATTTTATAAAAGTATGCGTACGATATTTTAATGTTGCAATAATTGTGGCTGAGCTAGTTAACGATATTATATTATTTAATATTTATCGTAATTTTATTCTTTTTGATGATTTCATATATAATTTTATTTATTAAAAATAATTTATATTATTATAAAAAATATTGAAAATAATTATGAAATTATTTCATTTACAGCGCACTAGCACAAAGAGTGAAAGAGAGGAAGAGGTATACATATTTAAAGTAACAACAAAGATATGGATGGAACAAAGTTTTTCATTGCAGGCTGAGGGCTGGATATTAAAGGTAACCTTCAACATCTTTTGGACCCTCTTTAAAATAATTACGATACCGCCATCATCGTCGGCACCAAAGGTCATAAAACTGTCATAATGACGATATGGTGGGGGGAAAATCAGATCAGTTTTGGACGCAATGCAAGTTAATATAATGTACATATATATATATTCGCTACATGCGTATATATAAATACTTTTTATTTTCTTTTCTTTTCTTTTTTGAAAGAAAAACTGAAAATACAGACGTGTTTCAAAATGGACGCAATTGAAGAATGCTAAAATCACAAATTGCAGCAATATTTCTTATTTTAATAAAATCTATAGAGTCGCAGCAATTTAATTAAAAATGCGCACATAATATAGATTGCATCGTAATTTTAATGTTCTCGATAATGCGGTGGGGCATAATTTCCTACCCCGCCCCTTTCCCACTACCGTTACTACCGATCTCAAAAAATTGTGTTTTTAAATAGCCTTTATTTAAATTATTTATTGCATTATAAAAAAATTAAAATTGTAATTCATTTTCTAAAAAATGAGTCTTTTTTTAGCCTTTTTCAAAAACTTGAAACTGCACAAAGCAAATCTTTTTGGGCTTGTAAAACTACATGTTGGTTTTTTTTTGCTCTTGCTTCTAATTCTCTAATTAAAACGTTGAACTTTAAAGTGTTCGATAATTATTTGAAATATTCTTTTGACTTCATCAATTTGCTTTTTATTTAATTTATTTAATACGTTTTTACGTTAGCAATTTTCTGTTTTATGCGAAAAGAAGAGAAAAAATCACTAGATTTTAAGTACATTTTGGCCGCTTGGTTTTAGTTTTCTACTACGTTTTAGATAACATTTCTAATGCTATTTTACTCTTTTCATATGTTTTAGGTTTTTCCATTACCGTTTATATTATGTTTATTACGTTCTGCTTATCTTACGATTATTTATTACGTTTTAAATTGAATTTATTTTGAAAATTAATTAATTTTCCAATTTTAGAAAATAAAAAACCGTAAATTGGAATTTACGTAAAACGTAAAGTCCATAAATAAAATATTTTTATTTACTAAATTAATACATTCTACTAGTATCGTACGTAGACAACCCAAAAAAAATATGTATATTTGTGACAAACTTTTTATTAAGTATCAATTAGTAATACCTTCTCCTTCTTCAGCCAGTAAGTTTCTGTTATTACTCCGTTATTATGTTTTATTTCCCCCCTGGTTTGCGTACTTGCTAATGTCCTTAATTGTTTTAGTTTTTTTTTTTAAATTTACTTTTAAATTGTCTTTCTACTTGATTTTAGTCTTAATTTAACCGACTCACTTCTTTTACTTCCTCTTTATTTCAATTCACTTTTCTTACTAGTAATTGTTTTTCTTTTCGTTTCGATTTTCATCATAGCATCCAAGCATGAACAGACATATTTGAAATGGTTGTTGTCTTTGCTGCAGATTTAAAGCAGATTTTATAGTTAGTAACGTTGCTGATACTCGTGATGCCAACGATTGAAGTCTATATGGAAAACCACTATCGATCCAGTTGAGAGGCCAGCCAGTAAATACCTGCGAAAAATGAAACGACGGAGAGAGAGAGAAAATGAAAAAAAGACGAAAGACAGAGAGAAAGAGAGGATGTGAAGGACAGAGTTCATTAAATATCAACTCAATTGAATAAATTAAGCATCTAAATTGTGTACTAATTTTTTCCATAAATTTATATAAAGTTAATTTCATATATTATTTTTGGATTTACTTACCTTTGATCAAGAGTCATTGCTAAGGAACGTATGGGTTTATTGCATGAAGGGAAAGCATATAAAGGCGCCAGATTAAATGTACGCCATACCTCAACGATACCACGATCACCAGCGGTTATCATGTATTCACCGTCGCGAGAAAGTAGTAAACACTGTAAGTTAGACAAGCACAAAAATATAGATGGAAGAGAGAAAAAGAGAGAACAGAACGAAAGTAAGGGAATGAGACAGGGATTTCAACAAGAGGTTATACCAAAAACAATTAAAATTTTATATGAAATTCCTTGCTTACCTGCAAGTTATCATTATGGGTTTCATGCCGTAACCGTTTTCCGTTTAATGAATAGACGGCCACGTTACCCTTGTCATACCCAGCCACAACCATACCCTCGCGGGAAACTGCAATCAGTTTTGGCGAATAGAAATTTATTGGCGGTTCGAGGGAGTGCAGAAGATCGCCGAATGTTGTGTGAATTAAAACGGGACCATCTATTGATAAATTCAGATTTATAAGCGTTGTGTAAATTTTATTGAATTACGCGACTTACTCGTCGATCCCGAAATGACAAGACCTAATTCGGCACTTATTACAACAGCTGCCACTGTATTCTCGTGCCCCGTTAAAGTAGTTCTTGGCGCTGGCACATCACCTTCGCCAACAATCGTTTGAGAACGTGCATTCCAGTGCCAGAGCAATACCGTACAATCCGCTGAACCCGAAGCGACATAACAGTCCGAAGTAATATTGCATTCCGATCGAGCCAAGCATGTCACGACGCCAAAATGACCAAAAATTATTTGCTTAATTTTACCTAAAAAAGTTGTTAACCGTCATAACGTGTGTCGAGAGTAAAGCGAATATTACAACCCACCTGTGTCGCTGCTAAATACTCGAAAACTATTATCCCAAAAGCCACAGGCAATTAAGTAACTGCTGTCCACCGTCGTTATTATGCAATTATGATTTAACTTAACCGTTTGACTGAAATTGTCCCCAAGGGTGCGGCGACTCATGGGATTATTGGGGGCCCCATTGGGAGTTACTAATGTGGATGGAAAAAAACGAACAGAACAGACAGAGATATTTTAGCATAAACTTTTAAAAGTTTTTTTCTGTAAATATTTTCTGCATATCAGAGCACTTACACAGCACTGGATCCATGGTAAGAGGAACATTTGAACCTGGTGATTGTGGTGACTCTGCATAGCTGGGACTCTGGACGGATGCTGTATAATTGGGATTCCAACGATTAATCGCGAACTGATGGCCAGCGGTCACGGTGACTATCGCCGGCACATGTTGAGTTGGAAACGTATTGGCGGAGATGTGAATAATTGGCGAATTCAAATGGAATTTCATTGACATGCACAAGTCTTCTGGCATGGCACTGAACATCATTGGCGATAAATGCATTGCGGAACTACGGGGTGGATGTGGCTCCATTAAAAGTTGAGCCGGTGTCTGACCGAAATTGCGTATTTGATTTTCAATGGCTTCACGCATTACTGGATCGGCAATATTCTCGAGATCCACGCTACCCTCATAGGTCAAATAATAAAATACGTTGGTGGCACGAATTGCTTCGGGGCCACGTTGTTTATAACCGAATATGAGATCAATCCATTGATGCAATTGGCACGATACGAATTCCGATTCCAAAGCCATGCGATTTATTCGCACAAACTCTTCAGGACTTTTCGCCCAGGGTGGTAGTTCGACGTCTCCAATCACTGCGCCGTCTTCACGTTCACCGAGCCGATAGTCGGACGAGTTGCAGAAGATTTCGGGTAGGAAATACCATTCAGGTATTAACTCCTTCACATCCGACGTATCGCGTTGACAGTTTTTCCACGATAGAGCGACAGAGGAGAACAAACGATCAGGGTAGTCAAATTTGCCATCTTGTAGCGCAAGGAACATTGTGGTAAATGGTTCGATGCGCATCAACCAATTGAGGGTAAAGGAAGCTGTTGAGTAGTGGGTACCGTAGTGAAAGGGTGGAATTGTATCATTCTCCCAGCTTTCGTAGCGCTCTTCAAAGTAGGCACGTCGAGAGGGATTTAGAGCACCAATTGGTTTCGATAAATCGCGATAGTTAGAGGGTTGACCCAAGTCAAGTTCCTTCGACTCGTAATTGGTAAGCACCCAAGGAAACACCGGGTACTGATTGAGATCATTGTAAGTGCGTCCCGCGATCGTATTGAGGAACATCAAGTACTCGAAATTTGAAATCTCACGGCGTTGCCACTTCTGCGTCATGTTCGAGTTGCGCATTAGCTGCCGGGGCGACATCATTGAGGCACGGCGTGACTGTGATATTCCATACTTAATGCCCACGCCTGATCGCGGCAAAGCTTTGATTACCTTCTTCACGGTGTGTTGGTCGGGAAAGGCAAAAAATATAGAAGTACGGCTCGCGAGAAAGATTTCCAACGCTGTGTTCTGTAACAAATAGCGGCGTGAGAAAATAGCGCGCACCTCGGAGAAGTACCATTTGCCGTGAAGATGCTCGCAGTACTTCAGGACCTCGGAATCATTCTTTTGGAATTCAGAGGAATCTTCGTCAACCTCGAAGAAAATTTCCGTGCTCGTTATGGACACCGTGCCCGGAGCGACTATGCCAGGCGCAATTAATTTTGCTTTCGTACTTATGTTCACCGGTCCTACAAGGTCTAAATCAAGCTCACGATCCTCAATCAGCAACTCTGCATCGTCTACTAAATCCGTGGATTGTTGTGCGGAATGATGTGATCGTGTGACTGAGATTTGCGTGTGGAATTCATCCTTGGTTTGTAGGATAGCGTCTTCGGGACCACCGATCTCTAGCGCAGCTTTCAGAGTGGCCTGCGGATGCGATGAACCTCGGCAATTCTGAACCATACGCTTACGTCGGCGCGCATCATCTTCCCAGGCGTCCAGTTTCCAGTAGGTCGCTTTCTCAAGAGCGCCACTCGGGTCACCCCAGGCGCCATGACGATTACACATTATATTGCGGACCTTCTCTAACATGCGACTAGCAATAAAGTTATCACGACGGCGTGCCGCCGTTATCAAGTGATCACACATTCGTTCCTCTTCGCGACGTTCCAGCAAAGTTTGAGCGCATTGCGACTCAAAGTCGGCATGCTTTAGTACATCATCTGCACGCATGCGATTCAGTATAAACTCAGCTTCGTTCGCCACTCTCACAATGTGATCCTTCATAGCGTGGGATAGCAGACGACCTTCGTTAATTAGTTCAATAAAGGCTAGGCCTGCATGCTTTTGCAGACTGTTTTGCCACTCTTGCGAGCAAAGCAGCATCACTAGCTCTACGACCGAATGACTATTTTTAAACGTAGTCAGACCCTTACCCTCCATGAGCAGCTCTTGCCCGTGCGAACCAACGAGAGTTTTTGAGAGAAACGGGGCGAAGTCAACCATAATTTCACGCAGCAATGGACAGACGGGCCCCAGGGCAACCTCGAGCTTCTGAGTAAGACTAGCCTCACGGGATGGAGTAGTCATCGATAACTGACCAACCAAATGTGGTTTCATTGGCAGTTCGTCGGATCGCGTTCCCCGATTGTGGGTGACATCAGAACCACCACCACCACCACCACCACTGCCACCACCTCCAATAATGCCGCTCATATTTGTATTGCCAGAACCTGCTGAAGTTCCTACATTGGCTGTAAAATCCGGCACACGAACAACCGAAATTTCAGAATTTGGTTTATCGCCACGTTCTTCAATTCCTCTGCCCGCCAGGACGCCATGTGCATGATGATGATGCGGCTGCTGTTGCTGCTGCTGATTGTGATCCACGTCGCGTATCTTTCTGTTGTCGGAGCCTACAATCACGCCAGCCATATTAACCGCCGATAAACCGGGATCTTCATTCAAGTTCACGTCGGTCCAGTTTTCGTCGTTTGAACTGGATGGCTTATTATCGATGTCAACCATGATATCACTCGATGATTCCACTTCTGGAATCTCATTCTCGGTCGAGTTCATATTCAATGAGCCAACATCAGAATCAACACTCTTTTGGCAGTGAAGAATATTAATTTGTTGTTGGCAATGCAGACGAAGATGTTTTTGACGACGACGGAATAATAATTTCATTAGGAGACAAAATAATAAAATTTTTGAGAAAAAGGTTTTTAAGAAAAATAATACAATGGAGTGAAAAATGGTATTAGTTAGATTACTTTGTGAGATATTGTACTATCTACATTTTGTACAAGTGTTTCGACAAAAGTTAAGCATTTTTGGATGGATGTATGCTAGACGACCACGGGAAGCTCTAACGATAATACTTGAGATATCTATTAAAATTGAATAAAATATATATTTTACGATATTGACGATATATTTTAGCACATAGAAGGCTAAACGATTATACTAAAATCTGCTACACAGCTATCTATAGTCCGATTAGTTTAGAAGATACTGACGAAGTTTTTGTTACTGAAATTGAGGACAAATGGACAAATGGATAATAATCCCGTAATCTGAGAGAATATCACTTTGGACATATATCTGAGAATAATTTTTGAGCGACTTTTGTTTGATGATAAATAATTTGTATTTGTCCGTTTTCTATTCTTGTCTTCTTAATAAAACAAGTTTTCATTACTCGAACTGAAATTAAAAGAGATTTCTGTTGTGGCGTAGATGCCCAATCATAGGCATAGAGGCAGAGGTATTTAAAACTGCCAGACATAATTTGTAGATAGATTCCTTTTAATGCGGTCTTCGATTTTTTTCCTCAAAATAACAAAATCCGAACACTGTGAGAAACAAACGGACTACAGGCACATGCTCAGTGATAGAAAACTGACCAACTAACCAACATATCACCGATATTGCACATTGAGGCACCAATAAATTTTGCCAACAATTTTCTTAGAAATTTCAAAAAAAAGAATTTTCTGTCAGTTCGAAATATCATCCCCAGCTAAAGTTCTCAATTGTTCTCAATTTTCTATAAATTTAACTATTTTTGATACTCTTTGGGTGTTCTGATATATACAAAATATATAGGGTGTTCCCTGTAACTTTTTGGCCTATACTATGTGTGGTTTAAAGTTAAGAAGTCAATATGGCCAACATGTCATTCTCACACTACTACAACACTACACACTACTACAAGTACACACGCACACATATACATGTTGTTTTACAACGCTTCTGAAGAAAAAGCCCGCATAACTTAACCATCCCTACAACGCTTGAATGAACGAATGAATGAATAAATGAATAAAATGAATTGAAGGGTTTACGTGTATGGATTGACCGCAACATGGGCACACTCCCAATATCCCGCTTCCGTCGGCGCAACCAAAACTGTCCTCCCGTCTTTTAATGACAATGTGGTTTGAATAAACATAAGCTCGATATACGCAAACACACATACATACGTAAATGTTCTGTATATACAAAGAAGCAAATTGATGGGAGTGACGTTTGTATGGCTACTGGCTTTAGAATGTGGCTGTAGATGAAAGCGTATAAACAAGCGGAGCGCATTTACATTAAGATTTGAGCAGGTGGCCCGAATAAGCGAATATAGTTTCTATTAATGCACGCTTATGCTCATGAATAAAATGAGTGCTTCTGCTATAATGCGTCATGAGTTTGTACGCGTGTGCGTGTGCTGTTTACTTGCTTGATAAGAGTAATTAAGCCAAGTTATATTGTCAGACAAATATTTGTCAAGGCTAATTATCATTGCTATAATCCGGTGTAAGCGTGTACACCGGATGATGTATGTGTGTGTGGGTGCGTGGGAAAGACTGAAAGGGTGAGGAAGAATATAGAGGGGATGATGTGCGTGACATATAATAGCACTTAATATTTTAAGCAAATATAGTGAGAACCACAAGCTTTATTATTGCTATGATAATAATTTTTCTTTTCAAAAAAAAAATATCCCATACGCAGGAAGCTGTCTTAAATCTACAAGAATATACCCTGATACATATATCTAGATGAATACCCATATTCGTATATAGCCGATATATAATTCTCTATTTACTTAAGCTTATTAAAGTGTTGAAATATGCAAGATTATTTCTCCCTTTGCTTTTCGTTGTTTATGAAAAGATATGTCTTAAGATAGTTATTGTAATAACTTTTGATACGACGCTCTTATTTTTTTTTACAATTAATAAACTAATTACGGATTATACTAAAGCTTCAGTGATAAAACGAATTTTTGAACTTAGTATAACTTAATGAATTTATTGTGTCGTCAATTTAATTACAATCGAAATAAATAAGGTGGAAGGAACACTTAAGTGTCTTTAACAAAATTCAAAAATTTTTTAATTATTTAGAAATTTTATACGACCATCTATTGAGTATTGATATTCTCAATCACTTGTCAAAACAAGTGTTTATCAAAATTCGTCAAACAAACAATAAATCAATCTCTCTTCGTTCACAACCAATCAAAATGATAACCAAGAGTGTATCTAAAACCATCAGTAATGAATGACACAGTTTCCTTCATTATCATATTATTTTTAATACATTTCACAATTTTCGCTTTATTAGTTGCGTCAAGACAATTACTATTTATTATTACTATTGGTTAATCTACCTTTCTGTCAAGAATTCTTATTATAGGTTTTTGATTAAAAAATCCAAAAAAAAGATAAAAAATCAACACATTTTATAGTTTCGCCATTTTTATTCTGTCACAGAAGAATATAAACAAAATTATTCAAAAATTGTAACAAACACAAATGCAACAAATATGTTCTAATGAAAACAGAATATGTCAAAATAACTTTGTTAAAAATTAACCGAGGAAAACACAAATTGATATCTCCCTTACTCTACGCCGATCTCTTTACTCTAAATTAAATTACTTTATTTTCGACTCATTTTAAAATTTTTGCTCAATTTTGAAAAGTTGAAAAGTTTAAGTGTTAAATGTTTATAGATATTCACACATTTTCTGCAATTTGTTTTAATATATAAATCAATAAAAACAAAATTAATTGAATGTCACTATTTAATTATTTTCCAACAACTCTAAAGTTTCCTCAAGTCCTCTGTTTTCGGAATTATTTTAGGTAAAACCGTTAACCTGCCCGTTAACTTCTAAGCGTATATTTACAATTAAAACTGTCAGCCGGTCGAAAACGGTAAACGAAACGGCAAACTTTTATTTTATTTACCCTTAGTTTCCAACAAAACGTAAAGCTTAAACGAGTTTTGCTAGTTTCCATTTTATAATGTCATTAAATTTAATTGTGAGTTAAGAAAACGGGACATAATTAGTTCAGGAGATAATTTCTTATATAATAAACACAAAACACATAAAATAAACAACTTTTAAGGGGTTGACACGTTGTTAGAAAACCCAAAAAATCGACAAAAATAAAATGAATTATGAATAATTAAGTTCAATAAATATTTAATGAATTACTAAATGTGCTTATGATAATTACTTTATTTTTATTTAACTAATTAGTGAATGTTTTGGTCTAAGCGCGTGTGTTCTAAATCAACAATTTTGATACATTTTTTGGGAGGTGTTCGTCATTCTAATTTTTGTGTTACCTTCTGTAGTTTTTGTGTCAACACCGGTCTTGGTGGAGAAAGTGGTTGTGGTTGCAATTTGTTATTACTTTTATTATAATTTGTGGTTGTTGATGTTGATGCTGAGTTTGCTGACAATGCCGTTGTTGCTGCAGCGTTTGTTTTTGACATTTCTCGATTCGGTGATGTAGCATCGTTTGTTGTTGCAACACGAGTGCTAACAGTCGGTGTAGTTGTTGCCGGTGTAGATGTTGGCATACTATTTTTTACATTCTAAATCATGCAAACATAAATAAGGATTTGTGTCACGGTTGTTGGGGGTGGCGAGGAGATGAGAGGATAGATGGAGAGTAGGTAAAATATTGATATTTGTTTCATTATAAATTGATTATTTTCTGTTTTGCCGGTATTTCGATTACCTTCCACAACAAATAATTTCGATGATTACCATAAATTATAATTAGTTATAAGTTTTCCTTTTGGTTGAAACTTTTGGTTAATTTAGAGAAATGCAAGCCACCTAATTTACCCATTAATTTATCCATAACTCTCGAGAGAGAATTACTCTTGGTTTTTATATTTATAGATACAATTGAAAATTAATTAGGTAATCTTAAACATGTGCAACTGATATAATTCAGCACTTTCTTTAGTTATTAATTAACATAAAAAAATTCATTATTTCGATATATATATCGTGTCCAACATTTGCCCAATATTATTTAATACATCCCCAATAACTCTACACAAAATTCCGGGTTAGCATCCCTTAACGCCCACTACTTACGCCCCAATTACTCTGAGACTTACCTTAATCGATGGTGGTCCACTGGAGTGTGACTCATTATCAGCAATAATCACTGATGGATTATTTTCGTCAACAACAATTATTTCATAATCACCATCATGAATTGTGCGGGAGCCTTTTTTATTTTCGTGATTATGGTTGTGATTGGTTGTCGGCGCAAGTATCAAACGGAATTATCAATAAGTTGATTTTAGTCAGTTTTTTTAAGATTTTTTGCAATTGTTTTATCGATCGATAATCAATCCCGTGGAATCGTTCGACGGAGAAAGAGAAAAATATATGAAATGGACAAAAGGAAGAAAATTAAATGCAATGAAAGAATTTATTAATACACTAAATAGATAAAAATATGTGGAAGTATATATAGGTTCTATTTCGCCATATGTTTCAAAAATATCATTCAAATTTTAATTCAAATATTTTTTGATGACTTCTAAAAGTTTCTTTCTAATAATTGAACTAGATTAATAAAATATGTGTTTTTTATAAACATCAATATTATATAGTCAGTGGTTTATATAATAAATAATTAGATAATAATTAGGTAAATAATTATATATAAACTTGTATTAATATGTGTAGCAAATAAGTGACAAGTTATAAATTTTACTCTTGTCATAAAATTTTAAACGATAAGAATTATTTATTATTATAATCAAAAATCATATTCCTTAAAAACAAAAAACTGATTATTACATAATATAATAAAATAAGTTTTCTAATAAGCTCGTGTATTATCTGTGTATATTATAATATCAAATGTTTTATTGTTTGTTTGTTCACTTGTTTATTTGTTTGTTTCTTTGCTTGTTCGTTTTTCTTTTTTATCTCTTTGTTTTTGTGTTATCGAACACCCTTTTTTAGGACAATAATTAAACGCATACGTAAGCTAATTGGCGACCACTTTTGACGCTGCTTTTACAGAAAATGTGTTAGAATTTTAGGAATTTTTAAGATGTCACAGTTTCTCGAAACCATAGAAGGAAGCGTCATTAACATTTTAAAGAATTAAAATTCAGGCCCTTTCTAAGCGTTTTGTCTAGATAACAACTATTGCATTTGAGTAAGCGTTTCACAGCGAAATTCTCTGGATGTAGTAGTTAATATTGGTATTAAATTATATATAAATTATGCATGGCTATATTTAAAGTACTTAACACTTTTCAGTGTTGAAGTATGTACTTTGTGATGTAACTAAATTAATACGAATACAATAAAAAATAAATATCTAGAATGAATTTCAATCCTTGTTATCTTCAGTATTGTGTTCCGCCTTCTCAATAGTATTTCGCTTTAAAGCAAATATTTCATTTCATAAAAATTATAATACTGAAAAAATAGCTCAAGGACAATGGAAGACAAAATTACGAATATAAATTTTCTAATTTATGCAAAACTGTTTCGAATATTGAGTTTAGCTTCTTTGATTTAATTCGTAGTAAACGAATATATATTTAATTCTTGATCAGTTTCTCTCGATGCAACCTACTTTTGTCCAAAATTAATAAGCCGTAGCCAAAGCTAAAATTATACGAAGACAACACTCTGTGGTATGTGATAGATTATGTGAAAGCTAGAGAGCTAGGTTTTCTCTAAATGCCCTTTGTGAACTATTCATCCGAACCTTTCACTTTCAAAGAGTACTGTCAAAATTTTTAAAAATTAAAAGATTTATTCCCCAAAATACATTTTAAATTTATTAATTTAATTAAAAAATAAATAAGAAACAAGCGGACGTAATCGAAACGATTGAAAAAAGCTTGGTGTTTTTTTTTTAGTTTGTGAAACTGCTGCAAAAATTTAGATAACTTTCAAAAAGTCAATGAAAATGCAAGAATTTTTGACTAAACTAAAACGAATTACATTCACAACCGTGATATATAGCGATGGAATTGGGATGTTTATTGCGTAATAAATGATCTTAGTAGTATAAATACTCTTTATAATGAGTATGTATTTGTGTAGACCTCAAAAAAATTGATTATGTAAATTTTATCTCATATTTAGCGTATGCACAATATTTCGGAATCAAAAAGAGAGTAAACAAATGAATAGAAAAGGAAACACAATCCACACGCATCTAAGCATAACAATTTTCAGTCTCTTTTAACCTTCGAAAACTAAACACGCTCAAACAAAATTGATTTGTAGTTGTAAGATTGAGAGTATATTTTTATTGGAATTGATACAATTTTGAGTTATTAAAAAAAATGAAATTAGTTAAAATTAAAATTTTAATTCGTTATTAACCGGCTTGACTAAACGAAAATTACAGTAAATCCATTTGATGGCTAAAGATTTTCTTTACTCTATTTTGACAAATTGGCTAAAAATCAAGTGAGAAATGCCAAAGAGAGAAATCTAATAAAGAGAACACATAGGATAAAGGTGTGTTCAAAGCTATGCGTGTACGTGTGTGTGTGTGCTCCTGTGTGTGTTTGTTGCTCTGCCGGTTTGTTAGAACTATTTAATTAATATAGTATTAATATGCCAAAGGGAATACGTTTTAGGACTTAAGCGCATTAGGAAAAATAAAGTACTCAAATGAAATACAAGAATGATTATATCATTCTTTTTTTATAAAGCAATCATATCAATTTTGAAAAGACACAATTTTAGTAAATGCAACAAATATATCGAAATAGAGAAATCAAAATAACTATAAAGTCAATTTCTAATCGGATTATTTCCTAAGCCTAAAAGAGCATAAAAGAATTGGAAACCGTGTCCTATTCGACGCCTAAATAATGCTAAGAATGAAACTTTCAATTTTAATATAATGATTAAATGTAAAAATTAAAAAAATTTTTTTACAAAATATATGACATAATTTGTGGTGAAAGAAATGCATGAATGCTGTGCAAAAAACATGACCAGTGCTCGTACTCGTGAAATATGAAAGACACAATTATGACGATGATATGGCGATGATAAAAATTTTGTTAGAATTTTTTGTTAAAAATTAGTGCAGATGCGATACGGGATGAGAGGTTAGAGGTAGCTTTTTATTTTTTCGATTTTTTCTTATTGGCCAAGTCAAAAATTATTAGCTAAACTCTATAAAAATTAGCAAAACAGAAAAAAATAATAGAATGTTTTTCAGACATTTTGACAAAAAATATGTTTAAAAAAATTTCTGATAACATAACATCGAGAAGAAGAAGAAGACGAAGAAGAAAAGGTTATAACGTTACAAAACAACAAAGACATAAATAATGAAGAATAGAACAAAGTTTGTTACAACGGCGAATACTGAATATACAGCATATTTTTACAAAAGCTTTCACAAAAGAATAAATATGTATGTATTTTTCTTTTACTACACACGACTTTGAACACTTTCACACGCATAGCCCACGCAGATGGTCATACACCCAACCATACGTACAAGCATCCAGTCGTATACACTACAAACGGTACAAATAAACTCTTGCCTACAATATAATTATTACGAAGATATGTTGATACAGTTACAGATACGGTTACGGATAAAGAAAGATAAATTAAAATTTATATTAGAGAATGAGAAATTGCAAGAGACAATAGAATGAAAACAACAACATCCGGTTATAGAAGTTGAGCTCTGGCAACACTCAACAATACCTGCAGTGTTACGTCCGTTGTAACGGTACTGATCACTGATGTCAGTATTCTTGTAAGACCCCTTGTCGCCATCTCCACCGCCTCCGATACTGCCAACACCACCACCACCATCACGAACACCATCACCACCATTATCAACCCCACCACTGCCTTCAATACCGTCAATACCTATTACAGCCGTATTTCCGTTGCGCATATTATTTATAATTGTACCGTTGCCCTCTACGTCATTGCCATTAAGCAGACCGTGGTGATGGTAACCGTTGATACCATTCGTTGCTGCTACGGTAGCACTTCCAGAGCCTGCCGTAACGCCATTCGTTATGTTGCCGATAGATCGCATGTACTGATAGCCGTTAGAAGGCGCGTCACTTGTGACACCACTACTAGTGCCAATACCAGCACCAAGACTACGTTCGTGAATGTCGTTTATATAGTTTTTATTTCCGTACAACGCTATTTGCTGTTGTTGTAGTCGTTGATGTTGCGGCTGGTGGAAGTGATGATGTTGCTGTGTATGATTGTTCGTTGTTACCGGCGGAGCTGCTGCTACTGAGGAGGAGCCTCCTCCTGCTGTTTTAAGGCTACCATTGAAGCTACCATTAGCACCATTCATTACATGATGATGGCCTTGTTGTTGTTGTTGTTGTTCGTGCTGATCTTGATGATATTGTTGCTGCTGTTGTTTTATATGATGACGATGTTGCGGCTGCTGCTGCTGTTCTTGTTGTTGGTGTTGTTGTTGACGATGAGACTGCCGTGACTGGGATGCCAAACTTGAGAGCGATGACGAGGAGGCTGGCTGTGAAGCGGCCGAAGATGAGGAAGAACTAGTATTTGAACGGGTTACCAATGGTGGTGAAATATTACCACTATAATTGCTGGCAACATGCATATGCTGCTGGTAGTATTGCTGATATTGTAGTTGATTACTATAGTGATGGAAATGTGATAGATGCTGCGACTGTTGTTGTTGTTGTTGGTAGTGATGATGGTGATGGTGAGATGGCGTTGTCATTTGTTGCTGTTGTTGGTGGTGCTGTGGGTGTTGTTGATATTGCTGTTGGTGCGGATACTGCTGGTGATAGTAATGCTGTTGCAACTGTTGGTGGTGCTGGTGCTGCTGTTGTTGCTGTTGCTGATTAATGTTTGTGAAGGTGTTAAAGGAGTTATGATTTTGTTGGGAGCCCGGCAAAAATTGAGGATATACATGATGCGACCATTGTGGGAAGAGGGGACGAGCTGCGGGTTCTAAATGGGATGGGGGGAATATCAAAGGACGACACCGTGCACAAATAAAACAAAAATATTCCACGGCACAAGGAAGAAAAAAGAGATTTTTTAATGAGACATTTTTGTTGTTGGAGAGTTATATTCGTAAAAGTAATTTCGATTTTTACGAAAAAAAATTAATAAAATAAAACAAACAAGAAAAAATAAATAAATCAAGTTAATCAAGTAAAATTAAAAACAAAAAATAATAATAAACCGGTAAAGAATATTGGAAGAGTTATCGCGTTACCGCGCGGTAAGGGAAGAAAGGGAAGTGAGGTTAGGGAAGCGGCATGAGTTAATGCGCGAAAAATGAGCTCAAAATGTGTTGCACATACGAAATACCATCAACAGGAATGCGTACATATTTTATGTCGGGTGATCAATTGCATTTTTTTACAAAAATAATATAAATGTTTTTCATTTTATGAAGACGATAAAACGATTTATTTACAAATGTTTAAGAAATTATTATGATTAATTAACGTTTATTTGTATTTATTTCCAGTAAACATTTTTTAATTTACAAAATCCGAATAAAGCAGCGTGAACATTTACCAAAAAAATAAAGGAAAAAGAGAAAAAACATGGGTAAAATTATTAGCAATAATTATATGTTTAGAAATAGTATTATCAAGAGCTAAACATGGACGCAGGAATAGCGGTCGAAGATGAAACAGAAATTATGGTACAAAGATTGACATTAAAATGGAAATCATAAAAATTTGCAAAAAGGATGAAAGAATCTTTGTGGGGAGGGGGGGCGGTCTAATACGTGATCTTGGTACAATTTGTTTAAACAAAACAAATATTAAAAAAAACAAATAACGAAACAAACAAAAACAAGTAACAAATTTATGTTAAATTTAATATTGAAAATAAAACATTTCGTAAATATTCAGAAGACACCAATACTAGCTTTTAAATAAATTATTGCCTAATTTATAAAAATATTTTAAGTAAGTTAAAGTAATTTATTTATTGCTTTATACATAATTTTAACTTAAGCATAAACGAACGTAATAATAAAATTTATTTAAAAACAGAACAAAACAAATACAGAGCTACCCCCGAAACAAAAAGTGGGTTGAACAAATTTGGTGAAGAACCTTTTTAATGTGAATCACTAACTACGAGTTATTTATTTATACAATATCTTAAAATAACAAAATAAATATATAATAAAATACAATGTAGAGCAAAAAATCAAAAGAAAATGTTTTTTTATTCTTGAAATGTTTCTCGATTTTTGAAAAGTTTTTGCTTTTAGGTGCAATTAAAAACTTCGCTTAAACGAAAATAAATATATCTTCTGTCGTGTATTGTATATTCTAAAGGAATCTTTAGATTGATATATTTTCATAATGTAGGCGCTAACTTACCGGCTGCTGTGCGTTGCATTATGGGTGATGGTCTCTGCATTTGCGGTTCCGCAGGTGGCTCTAGGATATCGCGATATTTTGATACCATTAACACCGATATGAAGTAGACAATGGCGAGAGAAAGGAACTGAGCCTGCTTCGTTTCCTCCTGCAAAAGTTTCATTAAAAAAAGGAAAATTGTGGTTTAATAATTTTCTTCCTTTCTTATTTTTTGTTTAATTCAAATGATCACTTCAATTGTTGATAAATTTCTCAATATTATTCTTCTTTCATACTTAATAGCAATACTTACCACATCTCGGTAAATAACGGCTCTTAAGCGATTTACGTCCATATCTTGTAACAGCTTTTCCGGATCCTTAACTGGTGATAATTGACCTGTTATTGACTCGACAATGTTCTGAAGAATATAGAAACAATAAAAATTAAAACAAAAACAAAAGTGACAATAAATTTCAAAAGCGGCGGTATGGCGAAAAGAAGAGACAGCACGGAATCATGGTTCTGATCGAAAGGCAAGCGGAAAATGGTATAGAGAAGACCTTGACGGAGGTTACGAAGTCACACCAGAACAAAGAACATGAATGAACTCGGTCCAAGTAACGCAGGATTCATTGAAACACAAAGTTAGGTTTTAGAAGGAAGGAAGTCAGGTTTCGTTGTGATTAGATAAGAAGAAGAAGATACGGGAGGAGCGAGCTCGCCCCTTCCGCCGGAACGTTCTAAAGGAGAAGAATCAGGGAGAATAACGTAAGAATACAAAACATCGGCATACAATGGATTTTGAATAGCACTCGAATTTTGCCGGTTTCCTTTCAATCAGACACGTATGCTTTACTAGCATTATCACCCTTTTTACTCACCACCACACCCCCAACAAGTTTTGCAAAAAGGAGAGTATTTGCGTAAAGAAAATATTAGAATCACTTGCCTTTGGTGAAGCTTGTGCACCACGTATCAAAGCCTGCAAATGTGCTGCTCCAGGCACATCACGTCCTAACGTACCGACATTGTATCGTGTGCGTTCTTTACACTCCAAACAATTGCGCACCGCACAAGTGCATACGAGACGTAAACACTGACGCAATATGCCACCACTTGACATGTTCTTCTCAGCTTCGAGTTCGCCGAAATTAAGCGAAGTGGCAAAAATAAGTACATCCGCCATATTGACAAGACGCTGCAGGAAAGAGACGGCTACTTCCAGAGGCATACCTTGAGTAGGCTCGAGGACATCCAACTCAGACTATTGAAGAGACAGAATGTATAAATAATAATTATTTAAAACAATAGAATGAAGATTAATGAAATATATAATAAACTATTGATGAATATGGAAGGAATCTGTGCCGTAATGATGACATGACGAAAGAGACGGTTGCCATTGGTGGAATGGGTGGAAACAAAAGGGAATGAGGGCATATTTTTAGTTTGACTATGGCACCCGGAGAGAGTCTTAATTTTTGATAATATTTCCATCTAAAATAATAAACAAATACCGGTGAAAAATTAAATATGATTTTCTTTCTTACATTCGGTGATGTCGCACTAGCCAGCAATGGCAGTAGTCCACCGCATGCAATAATCAGATTATCGGCCAACTGCGATATCAAGTGCACCGTGTTTACCACGAATATCGCATTTTCACTGGAATTGACAAAGTCTAAAACACTCTTCGTTGAATGACTGCGCCACACTTGAATATCCGTCTCCAATGAGAAGAGGACATCCGATAGGAGCCGCTGATGTATATACGACCACTTAAATTCGGGTATACGGAAGGGTGGTCGTGTCGGTCCTGGACTGAACATCGGACGCGTTGAGCTGCTTTTCGTACGCTGTGCTTGTTGGTGATGCTGAGAATGATAATGCTGTTGTTGATGTTGTTGCTTCATTTGTTGTTGTTGTTGTTGTTGTTGTTGCTGCTGCTGTTGTTGCTGTTGTTGTTGGGGGTGGCGCTGTTGTTTTGATTTTGTATGTTTTTCCAATTGGTGTTGTTGTTGTTCTTGCTGATGCTTTCGCTGCTGCTCGTATGATGATGCTTCTTCTCTGTTATCTGATATGAAAACATAAACGACAAGAATAAATTACGAAGTTTTCTACGACTCCCCAAGGATTTCGGCAATCGTAAATTTAAGACCAAATTAAATGCCTGCCTTAATAGTCTCTACTTACCAAAATGACTAATTTCAACTTGTGTACCGGCACTTTGTTGCATTCTTCGTGGCACTTCGGACTCTATGGTATCTTCCACCGACGGAGGCACGATTAAGTCAGTATTGCCGGCATAAACATTCTCATCGATGTTATCATTTTCGTTAGTCATAGACTGAATTGCATCGTTCTTATTGCGTTGATTTTCTGGAGTAGTTTGAGTTGTTGAATCCATTTCTTGAACGTGTGTAGTGCGATCTGAAGTTATTACCGCTTCAACAAATTCCGCAGCAATTTCTCGCCCGCTTCCTTTTGTGTCCTCAGTATTGACGGCTTTGTCTTCACCCTCATTGATTCTCTTTATAGTTTGATCTACAAATTCTTCCAGAACTGGGTTCACAATCTCGGCAGCAATGCTATCATCCTTTACAAAACCTTCTATTATTTCACTTTTTTCCACCTCGAAATTGGTCACATCTTTCGATGTGTTTTCTACTACAAGTGCCTTGCCTTTATCTGCAATTTCTTCCACCTCAGAACTAGTGCGTTCATGCGCTCTCTTTAGAACCTCATCAACAATATGCTCTGCCACTTCATTAAGTTCAGTTTGTGAAATTTCTGTGTTTACTGTCTCAATTTCTCTATCGGAATCACTTTTCACTAATACGTCATTATTATTAGTTTCCTGTTTTGGTGGATCCTCACAGGTCGCAACTACGTCGGCGATCAGTTGATCGTAAACAGCTTGGGCCACAGATTCTGCATTTTCAGGAGATTCTCTCAAAACTGCAGGGGCTTCTTCAACTTTTCCTGGTGTGGGTAAACTTTCCTCTGGTAGCGAGGCACTCGAAATAGTCGTCTCTGGACTCATTGAAGACATTTCCTCAGAACTAGTTGGTGGAGAGATCGTAGACATTTCATCAGCCTCCTCAGTTTCGAATGTGTTTGATTTTTCCTGATTATTATTAGTGCGATTTTCATTCATATCTAGCGAATTATTTTCCTTTACGAAATTATCCTCCGATGTGGCTACGATGGATTCAATATTTCGGTTATCATTTGTCAATTCCTTCGAAGTGTCTGTTGTTTTTCCTTCGCCCGTTAGGCTACTGTCGATTTTACTTGGTTGACTCAAATCTGTTGCTGTTTGAGCGATCTCTTCAATCATTGTTGTTGTTGTTATTTTTTCTGTTGTTGTTGTTGTTATTAAGGTATCGTCGTTGTTATTCAATAGATTTTCTCTATTGAGCAGACTTATATTGTTTTCATTATCGACAATTAATTTCTCAACGCATTTTATCAGGTGTTTCTCATTGTCATCTTTTCGTGGTTTAGGCGTTTCCTGTTGCTGTGACGCTTTCAATTCTTCGGGTACCGGAGCTGTGTGGTTCTGTTCTGTCTTTAACGCCATCACTTCAGAGATTGCTAATTCAATTTCTTCGTCTTTGATGACGTCAGAGACCGTATCCTGTAGCTCAACGAGTTTGCAATTTTTCGCCGCCTTTTCGGAATCATTGGGCACTGCGTTAACATGCCGCTCCCCATCGAGGTGATTTTCTTCTTTATTCGTCGTTGTAGCAACCGATTCTACGGGACTATCATGCGGTAGGTTAGATATTTCCAACAATTCTTCAAGGTGACCACAAGAAGGAGTAGTTTTTGATGACGTATTGTTGCTGCTGGTAAGCTCAGTGGAAGTTGGCGATACGGTACCGTTGCATTGTGCCGGCACAACAATGACTTCTGTCTTGATTCGCTCATTGTATACCGCACTAATGTTTGATACGCCACCATGAGGAGCAATGCACGCCGGTTCTCCGGAATTCATGTCTCTGGGTATGATCGTGGATTCAGATGTATGACTCGTATGATCCACTGATGTAATGTTTTTTTCCTTCTTTTCACACTCACATTCCATTTCAGATGCCTCCTCCATTTTTATCACTTGAGATGTTTCCCCATCAACCCCTACCACTCCATCATCTCCCACATCTACATCTACTTGTAATTCCGGTCTTACTTCTTCGACCTCTTCATCGTCTTCAAGATCATCTTCATCTGCAATAGCGTCGTCTTCATCCACAGGCGCTACATCTTCAAATGACGCTATACTGCCTGTACTGGTCACAGACGCATCAATAGCGTCTATTGGCGGTGCTTTTTCTAAAGCCATCATTGTTTGATGCTGTCTATGGTGTCGCTGCTGTGGCTGTTGCGGCTCATCACGTTCCCAACCACTGATAGTACTAATGGGTCGTGTTTGACGCAGCGCCGGATCGGTGATGTTATCGGTACGTTGGCGCTCGTAGTGTTCATACATTTGTGCAAATTGCAACTTGAATTCCTCGTAAGATACTTTCGAATGGACTATAGCCAACGTATCGACCCAAACACGCCAACCACCATACTCATGTTTAATCGCATGATGAAGTAGCATTCGAAAAAGCGAGTAAACCATATCGGAGATTTTTTGTTCCTCGGAACTCTTGGGATGAATATAAGCCATGGCAATAAGCCATTCTTGCCACACCGACATTTGAAGGACAGTGCGACGATTCTCGCGATTGCTATTGCAGAGCAATGTCATGTCAGAGAGAAAGAGTTTTTTAACATCGATAAGAGACTCAGTTTGTTTGGATTGACGGATGAGTGTGGCGACGACCTTGAGAATCACTAAAAATGTCAGGCGTGCGATAGACGTAAAGAAGAGCGGAAATGTGTTGTCTTAGCAATGAAAGTCTGTATATTTTTTTGAGTATCGTACAATATCTCAACGCGTCACATGTATTAAAACGTGGTCAAATTCTTTTTAAATACTCACTTGGGTTCTCAAGACGGTAATGATTTTCGGGCTCTGGATGACGAGTGTATATGATTTGTTGTGATATATGCTCAGTCATGATCTCATAGAGAACATTATATGTTGGCAACGACAACGACTCCTCGTACAGTAACAAACGTTCGGCCAGCAAAGTGTACAAATTATGCGGCGACATAACGTCATATTTTCTTCTGTTCAAATTAAAAAAAGAGAAACGATTTAAATACTAATAAATTTTTAATGATCGAAATCGTAACGGAAGTAAAAAGATTGCCAACATTTTATCTTAAAAAAGGGAAAAATAATAAGAAAACGGAGTGGAGTCCATCAGGGACAATACTTACTTATGTGTGCTCCGTGATAAAAAGAATCCCAGGAGTTTCAAGGCCTGCAAACGGATCAATTGACTTTCGGCAGCCAAGAGTTTAAAAATACTTCGAACACCATGTTTAACATCGAAAGCAGGTACCATAGAGCTCGGATGCTCGGACATTAACGAGATTAACATTTGTAAAACATCATGTAAATTTTCATCCTGTCAAATAGTTGGAAGGGAAATGTAATCCATAGGAAACATCTCAAGAGGAGAGAAAGTGTGTGTGTTTGATGATCCTAACCTACCTCATGCATAGTCGTCAAATAATTGAGTATGCTTTGCAATTCATCCTCTTTCACGCCATTTCCTATCATTATTAATTGTTTAAGGAAGAGCAGTATATAAGCACGTATCGCTAGTATATCCTTTTGTGCCGGACGTGGACCGTCTGTAGAACAAAATTTTTGAAAGATTATTTAACCCACCGCTGCGAGGAACGCTCAATGTATTCTAAGTATCGGAGTAATTTACTACTAATTTTGGTAATTTGGCTAATTATTTAATAAATGCCACTACCTGAGATATATATATATTCTCTCAGCATCCTACGCATTTACTATGTAAAAATTTGCGAAAGCAACTACAGAAAGTCTTGTAAAGTAAAATGATCGCAGCTATTTGGCGTCTTAGGATGTCATATCCTTTAACAAAACACGGGAATTGAGGGCATGGCGGAGCCTTATTCCCCACCATACCGCCTAGATCTAACACTCAGTGTTTGTCATTTGTTTCCAAATTTGAAAAGAAGTTTTCGTGGAAAACGATTCTAAGACGATAAAAACTCAACGCGCCGATTATGACACTATTTTTTGAGGAACAAGTAGTTAGTTAATTGCTTTGTAGGATAAGAGTTAACATGCAGGTGTAGCAAACGTATGGAAATTACAGGGGACTGTATTGAAAAATAAATGAAGTATTAATTACAAATCTTTTGTTTTTATACCAATATCGAGTATAGATTGAGCGACCCTCATACATAACCGAAAATTCGTACATCGCATCATATACTACAAATACATTTAGTCCTTTAAGAAAGATACTAACCCAAACCTTTCGGTATTATACCGCTTTTAGCACGTGGATTCACAACCCAGTAATAATATTTTAATGTATGCACCGTCTGTAAAACGGTACTGACGCGACGCACATTACTGTACAAGTGCGTATCAGCCAGAAACTCAGTCGCCAAATATGAATAGAGACGCGCTTGCACATTGGCCGGAGTATAAATCCATAATGCTGGATTAAAGAGTACATGATCCAGCAACTGCCAAGTTAAAAATGAGAAACAAAACAACTGCTACAAATTAGTCAAGTAACAAAAAGCTGTCCTCTTACAAAAAGATGGAATATTATTTCTAAAAAAAACGCTGAAACAATGAATATAATTTCATATTTCAAAAAGTATAGAAAATATTTAAAATAATCAAAAAATATTTTTTACGTACATGTTTAAGTAACGGTTATGCAACCAATCAATCAATCAATAACTTCACATGTTTTATGAATCACTCGCAAGCATATCAACGAAAACGTTTGTGGCATGCAGCAAACACAGCAATCAAAATCAGGTTTTATGAAAATATATCGTAGAAACGTATATGAAAATAAAGAAATGCCGATGCAGAGAAATATATACTCGTACATATATATGTTAAAATTCATTTATAATAGCATACAGGGCTATCAAATACGGCGCCTATAGAAAGTTGGCGCCTAAGGCAACCACGCTATGACCATCTGCCTATCGATATTGACCACCGGAACGATAGTGGTGGCACAATCATGATATTGCGACAGATGTTTTCATTAAATATTGTTTGGGGGATGCCTTTGGATAGCCCTATAATCAAAATTATGATATATAAATTATGATTATACGTTAATAAAGTATGGAACTATCATAGAATATATAGAATAAATAGAATATAAAGAATAAAGAATAATAAATATAATATTTTTATTAAGTCCTGAAATAGCGCTAATGAATTATAAAAATTACGATACTCAGTAAAACGCTAGACTACGGTTTATGAAATTTAAAGTTATTCGGTAAAAGTATTTTGCTAAAATCTACTGAATGTATAAATATGTAGAAGAAAAGAAAATAAATTAATTCACGTAAATGGTAGTCAATGCGTGTGTGGAGATCTCTTGGTGTGTGTAAGAGCGAATCTATATGTTTCTCTATATAGGTATGTATGTGTTTATGTGTGTGTATGTGCGTGTGTCTGAATGTGTGTATGTGGGTTTTTGTATATGTGTGTTGTGCACAGGTATAAAGCCCTATGCAGCTCATTGCGGAGATTACCAATCATCATTACCCCTCGCAACATCATCTTACCAAACAATGAAAACAACAACAACATCAAACAACATTCCCATAATAAAACAAACACGTAAATAACGAAGCACACAAGAATACCAAGTTATAAAAACCGAGAAAGTAGCAACAAAAATTAACAAGTGAATAATTAAAGTTTATCGCATCAAAAAGAAAAAAACAACTGAAAGAATTACTATTTGCCAATTCCTCGGCAATCACGTGTCAGCAAACATTTTTTCCTTTTGGGTAAATAGATACGAAATATTGTTCTTATTTTATTTTAATTATATTTTATTGTAAATAAGATAAAATAAAACACTAAAAAGCGAAATGAGAGCAAATTAAAAACCGTACGACCGAAATCAATAAACGCGTTAAGGTTATTAAATTGCAATAAGTTGCGTTGAAAAAATTTTCATAATCGGAATAATTTTTTAATTGGCCAAACTTGATGCTGCCAATTTAGGATGGAATGATCAGTAATTGGTCTGAAGAGCTGACGCGTGAATACAAAATTGCAAAAAACAAAACAAAATGAATTTCTTTCGATTGAATAACTTCAAAAATCAAACTATGGTTACTCAAGCATAAAATAGCATAATTCAATTCAACTCAACTTTGACTCAAAAGTACTTTAAAAATAGCAATCAAAATTAAGGAGGAATGATTTCAAGACAAATTGAATTTTTTATGTCCTTCACCTGATAGAACTGCAAATTTTTTATTTTATATTTTTAATATTTTATAATATTTCGTAGTTGTAGAGTTGTTGAATTGACGTTAGATGTAAACCGCATAAATTCACATAAGAATATAAACAAAATAATAATTATTAATTATAATAATAGTTATTAATTAAGATATACAGCAAAAATTAAGAGAAAGAAGTAGCTTAAGCCCAAGGATACCGGCGACAGTTCTTTCATTTTGGGGTCTTCTCAAGAGAAGGAAATTCCTTTCGGTTACCTTTCAGTTTTAATATTATTATATTCTGTGGATGAAAATAATTGCACAAATGAGGCTTTATGGACGTTGACTGGTATTGTTTCAAAACACCATG
This sequence comes from Physocephala rufipes, assembly GCA_963966595.1. NCBI lineage: Eukaryota > Metazoa > Arthropoda > Insecta > Diptera > Conopidae > Physocephala > Physocephala rufipes. The sequence goes on from OZ016504.1 coordinate 37,465,892, forward strand.
CAATGGAATTCCATACAAATGATATAATTGTGAAATAAATAACTAAATTTTGAAAACGCATTAGAAAAATTATTAAAAACTATTAAAAAAAGAAGGAGGGAAATTAAGTTTTTAGAGGTTTGTAGAATAGTTTTATCTAGCACCTATCTCATAGGCTATGCAAAAGTTTGCCCGATGAAAAAATGTCCATTGTAAAGTTCTCACAATTGGAAATATTCTTCGTCTAGGTCGGGGACGTGAAGCTATAAACAGTAAATTGTCGACAATAAATTTTAACTCCATAGACATTTTACTCTCGGGATTAATGGTAATTAAAAACACTAAAAAGACATTTTCTACAATGTTTACTATGATTACTACGAACATTTCGAATTTTTGAAATAAGATTATATAAATAGTTACTACGAAACTTGTAATAAATAGGATAGCAAGAGAGAATCTCCTCATTTTTCGTTGTTTGAATAAAACTTATTTCAAAAAAAAAATTGTAAATAATTTTAAATATATTACTTTTTTGAATTCAAATCGCAAGCCCTTGTTCAGCTGCTCGCATACAAGACAAGTTTAAGGCAAGACAAAACAGATAAAGTGTAAGAGAAAGAGAGAGACGTAAAAAGAATTATAGAAAAATAAGTAATTTCAAAATAGCTTAATCATGCTTAAATTTAAAAGAAGAATAACTCAAATTAGAGAGGATATAAAAAGACTGAAGAGCTTTGCAGATCGCAATAGCATGCTTTTGTTAAGTAACTTATATCTAATCATTAAAGCTTTTTTTGTAATAGCGTATAATAAAATAATAATAAATTATTTAAATGTATAAATATGTATGATAAATAAATCTTACATGTAATACAATCAAATCGCAAATAATAAAATATATATATAAAATCATTAATTATCATTAATATTATTAATTTACTCAATTTGTATATTATTATACATAAATATCGCACACATTGATTATTTTATTTTAAAATTGCTTTCATAGAGATTATATTTCAATATATATTTTTCTAGAAATAGTTCTGTGTTTGTAACTTACTTGTTTTAGCAGTAACTCGCTATTAGTCGTCAAGCAAGTTACAAAATATTTTGTTAAATTGAGAAACGAACCGAGCACTTCTAATGTCAGATGCTCCCGAGATGAGCGTTGCAGCATAAACGATATGACAAGGAACCCACGGTTTTGTATCATATGCTGTTGTACCGTTAACGAAGACTCAACCAATTCGCATATAAAACCCAAAAGCTTTGAGCTAATCAATGAAAATGGAACATTTGAATTAATATCGAATTTCAAATCTTTCGATTTTATTAAAAAATTATAACAAATAAATAAATGTGTGGAAACTATTGGCCAATTAATTATTGGTTGTAAATTATTCACATGTACAATTTGTTTAATTACAAAGAAAATATTAATACATAAGAGACTATAGAAGATATATTCATATACTAACCATAATGTCGGATCACGTTTGCTTTCGCTAAAGCCTTCGTGTGGCATGTCCAGTTGAGAGAAAAGCGGAAACAGAACTTGAATCCCACCGACTGAGTTCAATGTCGAATGTATGGAATGCGTAACAACGGCTTTAACTTCCTAACAATTAAATAATAATCATTAATAATTTTCATTCTATCGATAAGTTTATGAATTAGAGCCTAATTTTAATCGTTTGGAATACAAGCTTTTTTAAAAAAGGGCATAAAAATACATTAGATCGAGCCTAATTTGCAGATGAAACACAAAAACTAAAATTCTAGACGTACATCATAAAATTATGAATGAAAGCTCATAATAAAATAATGAAAATAATGAAAAATATTCTATCCCATAGAAGTAATATTAAGTTTTTATCTAATAAAAGTAATCTCAAAATATTTTGGCGTACGTTGAAATTTCTTAATAAGATGTCAAGGCTTTAGGTTTGGAGTTTGATGGATTCCTAAAAGTACGTGGTTCAAACCTTCAAAAACTTGGATGTTTATAAAACAATCAAATTGTTTGAAGTTTGGAGCTTTGGAACGCAGATAAATATTGATTGGAAACATAAATCGAGTTCAAATAAATATCGGAAAAGATAAAGAACAAGAAGAAAAATTCAAAAATATACTTTAAAATTTCTCAGTGTTACGCCTTCTTAAAGTTATTTGTTATATACTTTATATAACTTCCACAATTTTATTCGGCTTCATTTTTCATTTCATTTCAAAACTATAATTCCCAATGATGCAAGTGCTGCAATGATGATGATTCATACCCAGACCTAAACTAGCATACACAATTAAAGGAAGAAATAGTTTGATTTACCTGTAGCATAAGAGCATGCGGTGTATGTACAAAATATGAAACATTTCCCAAAGGCGATGACTCCAAACACAGTTGACCGTCCGTTGCCACAGGATTGTACATAAAAACCATGGCATTCGATAATTTCCCATCATAAAGAACCTTTCCATTTATACGTTATGAAATGATGCAGATCGAAATATATGAAAAAGAAGAATGAAAAAGTTTATAGGAATAGTTGTAATCGATATCGCTAGCATTGATACTAATACTGAAACAAACACAAGGTGTATTTTATGTTTGAGTCGACTTAATAGAGAATAATCAAAGGCAGTTGGATTTTTGATGGTATCTCTAAGCCACTAGAATTGTATCTAAATCTGAAAAATTTATTATGATAAAAGCGAAGGATACATTAACAATATTGGTATGTAGAATGTACAAGTATACAAACATACATATAAATATACAAATACCCATACGCAAACACACGCAAGCCTCTGACTCAGATACTGCTTCAGTTAATTCACACACATACATACACACACACTTGCATATACACGTACGTACGTAAGTAATCACTAGCTACTTTCACCACACTCATGGTGTATAATTCATTCTTGTATTATTTCTGCTGTTTTTGTGGGCTGATCTGCTCCAATCAATGTGCAGAAGATTACACATGGATATTATTTTGTGCCTACAAACTACTGCGGTCTGCTCTACCAGCCGACGCTATTATAGGATATAAATTAAGAGCGTAATTCATAAAAATTTAGTAACTTTAAAATCTCTTCATCAGACTGTTAAAAAATCTCAGTATAATTTTTGAATTCAATCATATATTTTACGTTGTATCGCCTACGTGCTCCAACTATTTCCAAAAATTTCTTAATCAAAAATAGTTCGAAATTTATTGATAATAAATATAAAAGCTTTATATGAAACATTTTTTCAAAAGTATTTTTTCGGAGTTCATGGTCCTAACATATAATGGCAGAATTATAGCACAGATTGAACCGAATAAATCCCTACTTTCATATTTTTCCAAAAGCATCAATAATTCGATTCGAGCGTGTTGCATCCACGTTAAGGCGTTATTTATGGCTACGTTTTGAAAAATTTCTCTATAAATCTTCCAACATTGATGGCAAAGGCAGGAAGTTTATCGACACCGTTAAAATGAACATAAAGTTCTGGTCGTTCAAGGCTTTAATATTATTTAGTTTTTTTTTAAATCAGCTAATTCTAGCCAATGCCTCGAAATTTTTCAATCGCGAAAAATAAATATCGTCAAACATATTCATTTCTAAATCATCTCTGGATTGAATAATGATACCAACCTACCCACAGGTCGTATTACAAAACACAGTTCTTTAACGAATATCTAAAGTTAAACAATTGAAAGTGTAGTTCTCTATTAATATGGCTTAGTTAATTAATTAATATGGCTCCATATGGATACTAATTGATTAAACATTGGTCGAAATTGGTACTAATTGGACAATTGGTCCAATTGGAAAATTGGAAAATGTTTTAAAATATTTGGTGGTATTTGATAGAATTCTTTGAGCCACTTTCTAGTCTATATTTTGGCACCTTCGAATTGCGCGGTGGTTGTGAGGAAAGCAATTATGATTGGTTGACCATTAAGTACTTCAAATTGTCACTTGACTTCACTTAGTGAATTTATCAATTTATCAAACACACTTAGTGAGTTTATCAATTTGTGAATTTGGTTTATCACAGTGCTCACGTCTTGCTTTTTTCTATACCAAATACAAATACCGTCAACGATAGGTGTTCATATTTTTTGGTAAAATTTATTAAATCTTTGCAGCTGATTAAAATTTATTCAATAAATAACTCACACCCTGTATGAGTATGAATAGTATGTGTAAAGTATGAGTTATGCACACCTCATTTTTCAAAGAAATTCTCAGGAAAGAATGATTGGGTTCGATTAAAATAATTAAAGGAATTAAATGAATTTTTAGCTACGACTTTAAAAATCATATCGGATTTTCTAACTATTGGACAGTCGTGAAATATGTTGTGTATATCGAGCTGATTGAATCATTCCATAATCCTTGAAAGTGGCCACTTCAGATATCATTGGTCTGAATGAAAGAAGAACCAAAAGAATATGAAAGAATGCCCTTGAGATGTTATCATAAAGTGAGCAATACATACTACGATTTGTTGCGAAAACATGAACGTACCTACACGACTATTTATTTATGTATGTGTGTGCAAATAAATATACATCTGATATTTGTTATAGATAGACGAATATGTGCGTGTACGCGTGATCATACGTGTGAGTACAAGTGTGAGTGAAGACTTTCGTATTTATTAAAAATAGCAAAGGCTTTCTTCACTTTTCTCGTGATGAATAAGCACATAAAGAAAGGGAGAATAAGAAATCAATAGAGGGACGAGAACGAGAGCAGACGAGGAAAGATGTCGCTATAATGGCAAACAAAATCAATTTTTTCAAAAATAATTGTAATCAACTAAATTATTGAATTGAAAATTTAATTGAAATAACAAGCAATAATACAAAAAATAAGGAATAGAACAACAAACAAACAAAAATGTAGGAGACAAATAAACACGACCATCAAAAATTCTTAATTGATTAAAATGATTGAAATTCAATGAATGGAGTTTTATAAAAGTTTATGGAAAACATTCAATTAAATTAATTGAGCTCGTACCACGTAACAAACTAATCAACGAACTAACAAATGAACGATTGCGATAAAAACGTATAAAAAGACAGGCCAAGGACTCCACAAAAAACAACAAAAGTAGAGAAAAACCAAAGCAGAAACTTTATGAATGAACGTTATGATATCTGCTCCCTACTAGATTTTGGCACAGATTTCACACTCTATTAATTCAAAATCTGCTAGTTGGAAATTTCCAATTCATTGCGCTAACAATTTGCTTCGCTACGCAAAACACCAAAAACCGATATTGCAGCTGAAAACAAATCGAAATGAAAATGAAAAATCCAAATGCAAGTCCCCAATCGAATGATTGCCAGAGGGCGAAAAATTAATTACTGCTGCTAAGAAAAACTAACTAAAAACATAGTTTTGATACGATGAAAAATTTAAAAAAAAAGGAAAATTGTATGACTTTCCAAATACCTCGAAAACTATAAGGTATTGATTATGTGACTACTAGGATTCTTTTAATAGCATTAATAGCCTTTTGAAGATTAAAAATTTCCTCGAATACTTGACTGATTGCTTCACACTCCTACAACTTCACTTTATGTATATTTCTAATATTTTCTAATTAAATCTAGCAAAACATATGACCATTTTTTTTTAACAATTCAAATAAAAGAATAAAAACTTAATTTAAAACTTAACTTAAAAAGGAATAGTAACAAAATTTAATTATCAACAAAAGTTTTTGTAAAATCAAATACATGCTTACGGATCGCAACTGATTAAGTTCATGAAAATCTGCCATTGAGTTCTGGTGAGTAGAGACGTTCGAGGACATTCTCCGAAGTTTGACGCCTAAGCCAAAAAAATCATATATAGAAATTGTGTAATAAAAAGGGAAAGTAATATAAAACAAACAATTATATGAAACTAACTAAAGAAAATAAAAAGAAAGCCAATAAAACAACCAAGAAATTTAATATGCAATAAAAAAAGCAAAACGAGCGAAAAATTAATATAGAAATTAGAAAAAGTAGACAAATCATAATAAATACCAATGGGGGCACTCCCGGTGGGAATTAGGCTTAGGGGATCGTTTGTGCTCTCGTTAACAGCGGAAGCGGAAATAAATTTTGCTGCAGATGTTGTTTGTGATATTGTCGTTGTTGGTGTTATTGTAGTAGCAATGATAGTGTCATTTGGGTTTGCTTGTAACTGTTTGGATGTTGTAGTTGTAACCGTTGTTGTAGTTGCGACTGCCATTAGCGGTAATGATGACGATGATGGAGCTGTTGGTTTTCCAACAGAACTATTTTGTTGGTGCTGTTGTTGTTGTTGTTGACTGAATTGGTGTTGGTGTTTTTGTTGCTCCGTTAACCCCGTCATACCCAATACCGACGACGACCCAGACGCGCTCGCTGCCAATTCGGCAGCATTGCGGGCAGCCAGGATGGAGCGGATTTTTGTAAAAGTGGCATTCAAATCCAATTTTTCATCTTGCCAATTTATGGCATTCGCCTCTAGCTCGAGGGCATTTGAATGACTCACCTGTTTTTGATTGGCTGGAAGGCTCAGGTAGCATTCGTTGTCGAAACGAAATTGTGACTGCGGTACGGTACGATGCCAAGCGATGCGTTACATGGAGTTATGATATAATATGACGTAACGATGTGTGCAACGTGACATATACGTTGCCGGAACGTGTCAACAACGATGAAAACAAATGGTGAATAATGCCAAACCGGTGTCAGTGGCAGCAAAAGACGGCCACGATAACATAAGCATTTCAGACGTTTATAAATTGTAAGAAAAAATTGTTTTGCAGTTCAGAAATTTTCATTGGGATGAGTTTAAACACACACAGAATTTTTTATTGTTTTTTTACATTTGAAGGCAGCGTGATTGTGATGAAAGACATGTTGGTGCGTAGCGTGAAAAGAGAACAAGAGAAAAGAAAAAATAAACTAGAAAATATGAACTTTTTTTAGGAATTTTTGGGATTGTTTATAACATTTTTATTATCACCAATAATATATCATCAATGCCAAACATAATGCATAAAATACTGCGATTTGAAAAACAGAGGTTTTTTTAAATTTGTATAAAGTAAATTACGAAATATTTACAAAAATTAGGTATTTATTTATATCTGAAAAAAATTAATGTGTTTGCAGACAGTGAAGTAGCGAAATAAACTAAAGCTCAGGTCCCGACATTTTTTAGTTTATTAACCGAATTTATAATGATTCAAGATCAAAACAAAACAGTTGACGATGACTGACTTCTTATAACTTTAACAAATGTTTCCCCCAAGGAAGCTCAAAAAAAGATCAAGGAAATGGATTAAAATTATTTTTTACGAAAAGTATGTTTTCCCCATTGCTTTCATGGCTACGACACTGAATTTTAGCAATTTTCTTAATGAAGAGTTCAACAAATATCGCTCTACCTTGTAACCTGGTCCTAGGCGATGCATAGCGCATATTTGTTGCGTTGTTAAGGCTTCGCTGAATAAATAGATTGCTGACATTTGGCCACAAAAAACACGCTCCTCATCCACCTCTGGAGTAGCACCAATGAAGCATTTATCAAATGGCTAAGTTAAACAAGAGAAATGAGAAATATGAGAAAGGCAAACGAAACAATAAAAATAACTATATAATAATTAATTTAAATGGCAATCAGTACAACAATCACCATCATCATTATCATGACCATGAATATAAAATACTATTTCGCAAAATTGGCACAATTTTTATATTTATCGTACTTACGTCGTTTGTTGAAACGAACCACGCCATCTCCGTACTAGACGCTAATTGTCCATTTACGAGGCACTTTATTTCGCTTTTTGTCCAACGATTGTATATATACACAATGGCAATCATGTACCACTGCATCCGATGCATTCCAGAAATTGAATGAGTTGCATAAAAAACAGGAAAAGTAATATATAAAATAATAGAAGAAACTTTTAAACCGAATAATTGGTACGACTTAATAACAATGGATAAGAACTGTAATCACGAATGTAATCATAAGGTAAAAGCAAAGTTAAAGAATATAATAATTTATGATTGTTCTCCTTAAGTATGTTTTTTGCGCAGTCTTACTCTGAAAGTATTTGTAAAATCTTTAAAATAATTTTCTCTATTATTATATACTCTCTATTCGATTCTCGGTTGAAATTTCAGGCCATGCAATTTTTATGAATAAAAGATTTTATTATGACCTTTAGTAGTCTAGATTTCGTAATTTGATTAAATTTCTAATTTCGCAATATCGTTGTAGTTCAAGATTGCACATTTCGAGATTTCATCGAAACCGATCTCTTATATATAATTTTCTTATATAAATGTTTTTATATAAATTTTCTTCATTTATATATATCTGCTTACCTTACGCGGTTGGAACTCGTACTTTACACAGTGCTGAAAACCTTTGCCTTTGACTTTCATTGAGGTCAAGACTAGGCAATTACCAACAAAGTGGGCAGTATAACCGACTCCTTTCGATGTTTTAAAACTAGAATGGAGGTAAAAACAATGGAAAGGTTTTATTAGAATTCGTTAGTGCACATTTTCTATGTATCAGAATACCCATAGGGCTTTCTATGAACCTTTTGTTTCTTGTTTTTTGTTTTGTTTTTGTTTAATCCATCTCTATCCTTTCTTCAGTTTTCTTTTTATACTCACCAATAGAGGTAGGGCTTCTCTCGTTCAATATTCACAGAATTAATCGGATCCAAACGAAACCACGTTGTAAATGTAAAACCATTTTCATACGGCCATTTAGCCAAAGGCGGTAGAACCATTGCCTGAGATTTATCGAAAGGCAAAAAGGAATACAACGGAGAGTTTTAATAATCAAGAAGTTATTTTTACTACAGGATCAAATGGTACTAATTGCAAAACAATAAAAAATTTCAACTTTGGTTATTGCTGATATTGCTAATTTTTTGAAACTATTTTTAAAGGAAATAATTAACGAATATACAGGTTGGTCATTGAATATGTACAATTTTTACTCGTATTATTTCTTGAAATCATTTCGAAATTTTGGAAAATTATATTTATATTTTTCATCCGTAGTAGGAAGCTTGTCTAGAGAACATTAATTAAAACCTCACAAAAAATAAACGGCAGGTGCTATAAAACATGTATAAGATATTTCTGGTTCTATTTCTGGTTAACCAATCAAAAAATTCTAAATTATTTTTCCAATAATTAATCTACTATTGCCCTTATAATTCCTTTTTAATTGAATTTATTTTACTTTGTATTTTAATTTTTTAATTGAAAGTTCAATACTTTACAAATGAATAAAAAATAAATATACGTAAACTATATATTTCAATATATATATAAACTTAATTTAGGAAAATTTCTTCACTTATAAATTTGTTAAACCTACCGATCCCTTGCGTCCTGGAAAGCTAAAGAATACATCAGGTCCATTCCTATGGGGCATTTGACGTAAAACATTTAATAGTTTCGCTGAGTGGCGAGGCTATTGGTATGAAGAAGTAAATAGTATTACGAAATCAAAAGGCTTAAAGTGTCGTCGTACTAACCCATTTTCCATTAACGGCTTTCATCGTACCAAAAAGTAATTTCAACTCTTTAACTGTAATGCTATAGCTGGCCAAAACGCCAAGCATTTCGATGAGCAAGTCTAGAATAATTAAGTAGAATATGATTAAAAGAATTTTTTATTTGCAGTAGATACATTTTACAGATAGACATTAATAGATAAACTTAACAGATAACTTTAGCAGGTTCTTAATGATTACAATGTATGTTTTAAAGGACATTTGAAACCTGTTGGAATTTCTTCGGGGCTTTGAATTCAATCTTTTAATATTTAGATTTAATTTTAAAAAATAATATTCATATTTAATATTTATATTTAATTTAAAATTAAATTTTATATTTAATTTCATTTCCTTTTAATTGAACTTCATTAAAATTTATTCTTCCCTAAAGTAATATTTTTTAAAAGGTTTGTCTTCTTGGGTGATAACCAGTTTATACAATATTAGTTATATAAAACTCGGGCATGATTGGGCCTTAAAAAACCCGCTGTGGATGACAGAGTTTTCAAAAAGCCTGGAATTTTTTGTTTTAAAGAGTTCGCACTTATTCCGAACTAGGATAATATATTATTAATTTGTCTATGAGCAAAGGACACTCTGATGGTTTTTTATTGTTACATAAACATTTTTTAAACGCCCTAAATATTTCTAACAAAAATAATACTTATTCTTTTCACACTTCCTTAAAGAATCGTACGACTAGAATAAATCTTTAATGCAGAAACGAAAAACTAAAGAAATGAAAATTGTTTTAAAGTAGAATTCAGTATTTTAATAACTTACTGAAACACTCATAAGCATTACTTTTATATCATCGTTTAGTGGCAAAAACAGCAATCACTTGAAGCTCACTTAAAGATGTAGAAAATGGTCGTAAAAACTTTTTAACCTATTACAAAAAAAAACTTTCCACACGCTCTAAAAAAAGTTAAAATTTTATTCTTTTTCCTCTTCTTCACCTTTTTTCAACTTCCTTTGGATTTCTTATAAAATTGTTGCCCTCTGTTCGGTGAACAAATGAAAGTGGTAGGCGTAACTTAGCATCATAATATATTTTATTCCTTCATCTACACTTCCACAAGTTTTGCAACTTCTACTTTTATTCTCTCTCCTCTTACCCAGCTTCTACCTGAAGACGATAAATTGCATTTTAAAGTGTACTCCTTACAGTTCAATAGACATTAGAAAAATCAACTTCTGAATTGATGAAGTTTTAAAGGAAGCTGGACTGAACCGAAAGAATCTATGATACCGAAGTATTTCTGACTAAGTGCATAGAAATGTACCCTCATACATGAGCACATATACTGACACACACACATATACACACGCACACACAAACATTCACACACACACACGAGCGCAGTCACTCACACATATTGCATATATACGATAAGAATGGACTAATAAACTCGAACACAAAACTGCGCACCAGAGGGCAGTGCTATTTATGGTTGAACTTTACACGAAGTTGGCTTCTGCAGGTATAAGGATGAGGAATATGAGATGGAAATATTTACGAGTATGTAAATATCACTGAGTTATGAAACATGGAATATTGTTCTTGCGGGGTGAGAAACTGTGTAAAAGCTGTGTTGGAGCAATACACAGACGAAAAAAATGAAAGGAGAGGAGAAACGAATAATGGCTGGAAATATTCAGAAGAAATTAATGAAACTATCTCCATTTAAATAACATTCTATCTGGATTGTCGAAGGATGGTCTAGGGTATGTACGTTAGGTGGGATAAGGAGCGGCTGGAGGAATAATGTGTATATATATTCTATAAATATTTTGTAGTTGTTCTCCCTAATGTTGAGTTTCTTTTAGCCTCTTCGAAAAGAAAAAATAATTTGTTAAGTCAAGAGGACAAGTTTGTCAGGACACTTTTTAATATAATCTCTTTGGTTACTCAAGAGATGTTATATTTGTTAGATGTCAGGGGGTGAGTATTAATTGTGGTATCATATCCTTCATTGTAAATCCTAAAACTGTTCCACATTACTTTCTAAACAGTAACGAAACAACACATCGAGAGTAGTCATATCATGCGAAATAAATTCATTTTGATATTGTGAAATGTCATGTAATACGCCTTATAAATTACCCTGAACTATAACAGCTAACATTAAGCATTAACCCTCCGAACTACCCAAAAAACAAACGCTGCAACGCATCCGGCTGAAACAGGTGATCGTGTGTTTCTGATCAATGCATCAGTCACCAATAAACGACAAATGGCTACACGTTGCTTTGCGAGTTCATTTTGCTCAACGTCATGGAAACTCTTCTCGTAGAAAGTTAAAAGTATACTTGCCGGATGCAATTCACTGGTATACGTAATTGAGACGGCAACTTTCCTTTTCATGGTGTTAATCATGGGAGGTACGAAGAGCAAGCATGATGCTAGAGGGTCGCTGATGCCTTTTTACGATGTTTACGTGTATGTGTGTCGATGTGACTGCTTATCACGTTCGAGAGTATGTACATAAAATACATATTTGATATTTGTGTACGCTGTGCCAATGTACACTATTAGAACATCATTGCAATCAAAGCGCAACCAACCAAATAAGTTTGAGTTTTTATGTTGGTAAGTGAGTTGGATAGATGCAAATATAGACAGATACACGCTCTACTGCAGTGGTTTTTATTATTGAGTCATGTGAGAATGTATGCATAAATACGAAATTAATTTCTCAAATAGTGTGGGTCGACTGTGAGGACTGATTATTGCTGACTGGGAGGAAGAAATCTTATCTGATGCAAAATCAGTCGACCACACAATTTTTTAAAGAAATTTTACGTATTATAATCTTATTTAACGTATTAATCTTATTTTACGTATTACGTATTATAATCTATTTTAAAGAATTGTGGAAATGTATTTAAATAAGTAGTTAGTAATATCTGACCCATCACTTAAATCAACTTCAAAAGATGTTTACTTTAAATATGATTTGAATTCAATTTCATTATGAATTCAATTTCAAAATCACTCTAGATAGAAAGTATTTTTTCTATAAACATTTTTCTTTGAAAGGACATTCGAAATATATATTTACCTGCTACAACAGTTTCTGATCGTTGCAGACGCACTAAAACGTGCTCGATTAGACCAACATCCGTGCATGCTTGAAGATTTCGTACACTCTTTCTTAAAATAGCAATAAAAACACTCCAAATCTCAGCCTGAAAGATATATGAAAAATGAAAGAAAGCATTATATATAAAATATTTTTGTAGAGAGAAAATTGCTTTAAATACTGAAGGCCAACCAAATTTTCGATTTGAATTATCCAGATTTTACTTTTCTGCCAATATAACTAAATTGGATTCAAACAACTTGAGACTAATTTATATTAAACATAAAATATTAAGATGTTTGTATCTATGTAGATTATGTATTTTATTTATATATAAATAATATAAAGATTGGGATTTCATCCAAATTAATAATGCATGTATCAAATTCTTAGCTTTAAGAAAATATATTGGCCCGACAACGATAACGAATTTTTAATTCTATGAATAAATAAGATTACTGAAGAAGTAAGCATAAATATTTGTTTATTAAATGAACATTAAATTTAATTCCTTTCGGCTCCCGAAAGAGAAAATAAACGACTATATAAAATGAGAATTTGACAATTGTCTCAAACTGACTATTTCAAAATTCATTTAAAAAAGTAATTAATTTCAAAGTTCAAATATAGAATGAAAGACATCAAATTCGAAATTACGGCGAAATTAAAAAAAAACGAACTAAGAAAAACGTAAACTATTTGGAGAACATCGCCACATCCTCTTCAAAGTTCGAATCTAATGGAATAGGTTTATTATTATTTATAAAAATCCCAGTTTACGAGAAAAAAAATTTGTATAGTCAATTAAAAACTCAATAAGAATAATTTCCTAATTAAATTTTTCAATCTAATTATTCTCATAAATTTAATAACATGTTTATTCCTTGACTCCTTGTGATTAAAGACTAAACGCCGAAATACAATATACTAAACATGGAAAACACCAAAAATAAAATTTGCAACGACCAAATCCTTGATTCGGAGCTATCTCCGTGGCAACCGGTTCCATCGGTTTTATCAGATCCGTTTAGTTAAAGTTTATCATGACGTTCTTTCGTCTGCGGCAACCGCTGATTCAAATATGATACGCCTTAATACTTTTTTCCTCTTTCTACATTTCCTCCTCTTTTCCTACTCCTCTTCTTCCTGCCGTGGTCTTTTTTCACTGCTTTTGACATTAAGAGTAATAAAACGAAGGGAAATCTGCATTGAATCGAAACGGAAATTTACCACTTTGTAGGTCTCTACGTTGATAGCCTTATGACTCTTGACACTTTTGATAGAAACAACAATAACAATAACAACAACACCGCCATCAATATTCGTTGAGAATTGAAAGTTCGTAAGAAACGAGTAATAAATAGCTCGGGGACAAACGTAAAATGCAGTAAAAACTGCAATAAATTCAACATTAAAATTTATAACTAAAGAAATTTTAAATCGTAAAAGACGGTGGAGCAGAAGTGAAGAGAAAATAAAAACAAATATTCGACGGCTATAAAAGAAAGTATATAAAATATTGCCGATGTGAGACATTCTCGAGGAAGGCATGACAGACAAAACAAGGACAGCTCCGAACAAAGAATTGAACGATTTAATAAAAGTCAAAGGAAAAAAATTAAACTAAAAAACATGGAGTAAGAAAGAAACAAAAATAGAGAAGACAGAAATGGACCAACAAATAAGCAAGAAAAAAAAACTAACACACACAATTAAAAAATTAAAGAAACTTACAAGCAAAAAAGTTTACAAACAAACGACTTTCTCCTCAACTTCCGCAACTGTAGTATTTTCGCCATGTCATAAGATACATTGCTTTAAAGCAGTTACGCAGTTGAATTCGACGGATGCTAAATTCGCATGATGCTAACTTCACATGGTCTGTTTTTATCTTTACCAAAGCCAATTTTTTATTAACTATATCAATTTCCCTGAAATTCTCATGGATTTTTCATGTACATTTAATCATTTTCGTGAATTTAAAAGTTTCTAAATGGAAATACTCTAAAACCATGCAAAGAAGACTGACAAATGACGTTTGTATAAACCGAGAAAATGTAGCGAATGAAATGCCACAGAGAGACACCAAATCAAATTCTTTAGCCGCATCGAAAGAACTCCGTCCGTTGAAGTCATTTTGGTTGTTTGAAACGTCTACCTGTCTTATATTTATTTTCAAAGTGTCAATTGTTGTTTCGTTTGGTGCTGGTTAGTGTTGGTGTTATTGTTGTTGTGATTGTTGTTGTGATTGTCGCTGCGTCTGACATCTGCAAATGTAAATACTAATACTACTCGTAACACGCATTGACAAAACAATTTGTGGTTGCTGCTTTCAAGCATCAACGATTTTAAATTGAATTTCAAGTGCTCTTGCTGAGCGCGCGGTATTCGGAAAAGGAGTATGGAAAGGGGGCCAAAGTAGGAGGATACAGACTAAGCTAGAAAAACAATTTGAGGGAGTAAAACCTGTCAGGGAACATCACAATTTTCTTTTTCATATGTACCCAATACTATTGTCGTTCGAGTTGTTGTTGTTGTTGCCGTTACTGTTGTTATTGTTCTGAGTTATTCTGTATCGAACATGCGATTTTTATGCTTTCCCCATTCATCGCATGAACACAAATGAATCCTCGCAATGTGTTTTATATTTCAGTCGAAGAGCGCGACAAAGGGAAATGTTGAAGGCTATGGTAAAGAAAATGCTGACAGACAAATAGCCTGACTTCATTTTTTATTTGCTCGAATAAGTATCTCCTCGTCTGTACAAACACCATTTTATGTAAATATTTCGCACGACTTACCAACGCGTTATTTTGTCATTCTTTTCATCTCTCGCACGCCGTAGAATCCTTGGCACCCGGATATCCGTGTTGACGTTATGAGATATCTTAATGCAAATTAAATCGAATGTTCTGAAGACAAAAAAGCATTTTCTGTTTTCAATAACGCTTTTGATAGACAACTTCTTTTAGCAGCCGCAATTGTACATTAATTCAGTCATAATAAAATAAGGTTTCAAAACGGTAATGCATACAATTGCAAGAGAATACTTTTTAGTATAATTATCCGAACTACATATTTACAACGTTTTACGACCAGTAAAAGAGAAAATTGAAACTACAAATATTATTCTCAACGCTCCTCGACATACTTTCCTACACTTATAAAATGTTTCCAGCGTGAAGCTTCACACTGAAAGAAATTGCAAAAGCGGAACATACAATTTCGTAAAATTGTATTACAAAATCGAAGGAGAGACATTGACTGGGACATTTTTGGTCAGATATCGATCAACGTTCGATTCATTGCATTGCGTGTTTAATCCTATTATTCTTATGGCGTTAATCATCAATTATTAGCGTACCATTTCGTTTTAATAAGCATGTTAACGGATTGTATAATAATGAAATTTTATAATGAAAATTATCTGAGAGGAATTAAACTGAGAATTATATAATATATGATTTTTAAAATTAATTATTAATTTCAATGCACTTTTACATATATTTCTGATAACTTGACCGCATAAAAGGATGAAACCGGGTTGTGAAGTTTAGATTCATCCACGGTATAGGTCGCACTACAATAATTTGTTTCAGTCAATGAAAAACTCTCTCGATTGTGAACAAATAAGTGGTCTACCAGAACGCCATTACAAATGACTTGGCCAAGTTTTTCGATGATAAACCACGCTGCAGTTCTGCAGCGATCAAAAAACCCAAAGTACTCAAAAAGTTGCAAAAGGTAATGGAAAATTAGAGTCAATACTCAATTGATTAAAATTAGTTTTCAGTTAAGGAAATGTGGTGGGTTCTTGTGGTGAGTTGTAACTGAATGTTACGCTCTTAACATCCAATATTTTTCGTTTCTTTGTCCAACTTCGACTGAATTTTCCTTTTCCTCTCTGCCTCTATCTCTTTCTCTTTCTCTATATCATAAAATCATCCCCTTCCACCCATTCATTTTACGAGTAATTAACTGTGGTTTGCCTACTTTTCGTATTTTGCTACTTTAACGAATTGAACGAAATACTCCTTCGGTTAATTGTGCGAAGAGAAACATTCTTGCTTTTTGTTTCTTTTTTCTTTTTTGTATATATTAATGCTGGTTTTAATTTTAGTTCTTACCATTTTATACTAATTACGAGTTGCGAACATCACGTTGAAGTGCACACTGTTTATCACAAAAGTAAAGGCTCGAGAGGAATTTATACAAAACAGAAACAGCAAAGGGCATGTAGAGGAGATGGATAGACTGACGGATAGAACAAGCGTACAAGTATTTTCTCAAGCACCTATTCCTGCCCTCTTCTCTATTAATTAATTAAAACAAAACCCGTCTTCTTACAAAATGATAAAACCCTCTTTTTGGAACTTGTGGCTTACTAACTACAATTTGGCTAAACATGCATAGAAATAGTTAAGCTTAAATATTTAATAAAATATTTAGCAATATTTTTGGCATAGACACACAAGATGATTTAATGAAAATTAACAACCAATTCCAAATATCAATCATATTCAATTCTTTATTATAAATAATGAAAATTCCATATTTGTAACAGAAATCAAATAATTCGTGGAAATATCCTTTGCATTTTATAAAGGAAAATGGGATAATGCAGAGCAAACCAAAAACAAAAGTAGCCGGGAATCGATACTTCACCCCGGATATTTATCATTCCTTTTTTTTTGAATAACCTTCACGAGAACAAGGTCTTACCCCTAAATTTATGCCACGTTTCAGCGCAAACGTGTGACCTTTTCAAATCACTAAATCAGCAGCTTTATGGCACATGTTTTTCTAACGTTCTAATATAAAATAATACGAATCACAAAATAAAGTTGAGAGAAAAAGTTTAGAAAGAAAAATGGAAAATAAATGGAAAAAGTAATAAAATAAGATAAACTATTGAAAGACGTGAAATGTTTGACAAATAAAAAATATATGTAACGGTATCAGTATCGATTATGCCGCAACCTATAAGTCCTCAAAGGGTACTAAAACACATTGGGTATGAATAAAACACTGAAAAAATACTATACTTTTTCTAACCGTAATTCAGAAAGCGGCAGTAGTAAATCAGAATAGAAGATTATTATTCACGAAGTGTTCATTGTAAACCAAAATAGACAATTATTATTCAGGAAGCGTTAATTGCAAGTCTCTTGTAACTCTGAAAACATCAATCTCAGACCGAATAATAAAGGCATATATTCGCGATTTATCCCCGATCGTGAAAAGTAGGTCGTATGTTGTATCGGTCTGGCACAGTCTTTGCGCGTGATGGTTCCTTTGGCAGTGAAATAACAAAGAAAGCGAATTTCTTAATTTCACGTAGCGCATGCTGTTTCAGTAGCGTTGAATATTGAATATTCGGTTCTTGGATCTTTTGCACTATTGCTAGACTTTTCTGCTTCTGCTGACCCCAATACGGTTTCGGATGATTCATTGTCGCACACAATCACCACATCGGACAACTGGTTGTCTGGTTCCTCTCACGAGCTATTTACATATAAACCATATTAAATCGTGAAGGTATGGTGGGAATGAATTTTCATATACTCATCATTATACGTATCAATTTATGCTCCTAAATACTGTTTACAGTTGATGCTTTCTCATTTAAAGTTGACGCATTTTGAATTAAAATTGATTATCCTGATTGATAATTTACACTTTTTGAAATAAAATTGTATTCTTCTGAATTACAATTGGAAAAGATATAGCTTTAGTTTTCTAATACATTTAAAAAAACCAAATCTGGGAACTATATTTACACCAACCAATTAACAATACAATCAATACATTTGCAATGAATTGCAAGGGATTTTATGCTTACAAATTTTCGTAAAATACATTTTCTTAGATTTTTTCAAAATTGTTAAATGCTATTTAAATCAAAATAATCGATTAAACTCTGTATTTATGCTTATATAACAGTATATAATAGTAATTATGAGCATTATGAGCATTGCAGTTTTAAATTCTTTCAGTGTAAACATTTGATTGAGGTAAAGCCATTACTGCTGCTGCCTTTATTGTAAACATCCACAAAATATGATCCCAAATAACGCCAATGAAATCCCCATGCTCATCCAAAATGCCTTTTGAATATTAAATAAAGAAAAGGAATTCTTAGTTCTAAAATAAAAGCAAAAAATATGGGGAGGAATGGGGTGGGGGTAGGTGTTTATAGGGCCAAAGGAAACATGCTTAATGGGTTCATTTATTTTGAATACAAAATAGCAATGGCAGCCCTTTATACGATTTTTTCCTTTCCTCAAAATATACTCGTGGACCAATCAATACTTAAGAAGGTTTGAAAGACGAAAAGAAAACAAGTAAAAATGCTAATTTCGGCCTGGTCGAAACTTATGCACCCTACACCCGTAACATAAATTTACTGTTTAATCGTAATAATCACTAGGCGGTTCACGACCCTTTTAATATTACATCTCTAATCTTTTAATATTACTAATACATCTTTATAACTTTTCTTAAAATACATAGCATGTCCACACATATAAACCCCGCCCATTTTTGTGGACTTATAATATTAAAAAGCTACAAACTCTGTCACAAGCTTCAAATTTTCAATAGAAGAAATGAAGCCCACAATTTTGTTTAATAATAAAGTAGGTTTGTCACTTGTCCAATTTGGACAAGTGGAGCGGAGTTAATATACCCTCATCCCTTTGGGTGTAGGGTGTAAAAATAAATGTAATATCAACGAAATCAAATGTGAAAGCAGTAAAATGTACTGAAATGAGAAAAGTATTTGATGAATTCAATGATGTTGAGGAAAAATGGCACGTAATCACACAATTGGTATAAATACATGCAAACATATATTTAGTATGCATATTCTCCAGAGAAACCAATTGGAATGGATATACCCTGAGGGTTTTTATTTCAATTTATTTTTCTGATATCCTTCCATTTTATTGGTAATGGAAATATTTACATTTTACAACCCATCAAGGTTATTTCTTGTTGTTGTATTATTTACGTTATGTTGCAAATTCTCTCCTCAATGACAGTCTCTTATTATTGCATTGAAAACATAAAGCAAGGTTCAAAGTATTCTCGAATTGGGTATGGTGGAAGAAGCTTGCGTGTTCAGTACAAAATAACTCACCTACTTGTCTAAGAACTGAGCATTAGTTGCCACCTTGGCCAATTACCAAGGTCTTCAAAAGAGTACACTGTGTGGAAGGTAATACCATTATGGCGGGGATTACTTCTAATATATTGTGAGCTCGCTATATGTGAACTCCCTCAATAAAATTCACTGTGAGCCTCATTGCGGCCATGACTAAGGGAGTGACTTTAAGTTTGCAAAGGCGATCTACACTCTTTTTGTGTCACTTCGTTTTACAGACTATTAAAGATGAAATTCTAATTTATCTCCAATAAGGATTCACATGAAAATATGTGACCGACCCACAGCTCAGAACTCCAAAAATCTACTTACGAAGGTTCAGTAATTCTATCTGTAGGTTTCAGAAGTTGTATCGTTAATTTATGACTACCTAGAAGGCTTTTATCTGCAATATTATTCCTAAAATATTACACTAATTTTCATAAGATTTCTCATACAATATTTTTTTGATGCATTAATTAATCATAAAATTATTTTCCTCATGCGATAATTCAATACACGTTGGTTTTTGAATCAGTCTGCAAACATAGTCATCAAAGTATCAGTCTCAAAGTATCTGCAAATGTATGAAATGTGTTAACATTTGTGATAATACTGTATTAGCCACTACGTGCTTTACTCTTAAAAATCCTATAAAAATATCTGAACCATCTAATGAATTTTGGTATAAAAATAGTTAGAGGAACTGGATCATAGAAGGAATCATGTATCGTAAGAAATAACGCAAAGTAAACTTATGTTTTAAAAAATCGATTTATGACGATTTCGCCATAGTTTGTATTTGGAATGTTTTTTCCAACAGGAAACTTACTTTCCGTATTTGGACACAATATATGTATAAGTGTGTGTTGATTGTGTGTGGTTGTGTATGTGCATGTGTGTTATGAGAGTGTGTGCGTGCATGTGTGTGTTATATGTATGGTATGTGTGTTTGTATGCGTGCAGATGTCTGTGTACAGTGTGGTTTAGGTGTGTTGATTGTGTGCCTTTTAATTTGTAAATAGAGCGGCAACAAAGTTCTGCTTCTGCTGCTACTGCTGCTGCTTCTCTTCTAACAAACCTCACTTACGACCGACAGAGAAAATGAACATGTTTTATGTTATTACAACGATAAAAAAACACTCGCAGCAGTCATCAACACTTTACTGAGTTTTCTATTTAACAGCCCGCGTTCATACCATTCGCCCCCTTTGCTCGTCATTAGAATTTCACAAGCCACAACACATCCGCAATGTTTGCTCTGCGCGCTGAAACAAATACTTCATTCGGATACATTCCCTCTTGTACCCTTCCTTCCGTAGTTTCATTCTTCGGGGGGGGTTTTTTTTTGTTCCACTCGTTTATTCATCGATTCGTTCATTCCTCTACCCATTGGTTAGTTTGTCTATTCCCGCGTTCGTCCTTTCGTTAGTTCGTCTACTCGTTAGTTCATTCATTCGTTCACTCCCTGATTTCGTCAAAGTTCGTAAGTATTTTATATATCGTTCAAAGACATTATAATGGCCTCCTCCTTTCCCTCACCCACCATTAAAAGTGTTCCATTGTTTCAATTTTGAGAAAAGTTGCAATTGTGACCAAGACAACACCGGCACCACGAGCAACAACAGCAGCATCAATAACAGCAACAGCAGTAGCAACGACACGTTTTTATTAAATTTGCAAAATTGTTTGCTGTGGTTTCTTTCTGATATTGTTTTAGTATTGCCAGAATAAAAATGCAGCCAAAGTTTTGACTTTTTATTCTTTATAAGTTTTTGTGGTTTTGCGATACCAACTGTTTTTGTTTTTAATTTTTATTTTCTGGGTTTTTTTTTTTTTTTTGCTTTTCTTTTACTTCTCTTTTGTTGTTTTAGTTGGAGTGGAGTAACAATTAATGCCGACCCGGCTGTCGACAAAGTTCAGAAGTTGCAAAAATTAGAAGAAACTACAAATAAAGAGAATAAACGCAAGGGAGCATAAAAGTTAAGTGTCGCATAAGAGTCTTAAAAAGTTATGTGTACATACTTTTTAATTATGTTTTTTAAACGAAGAGCTAATTTTTAATTAACGACAATAATTTAAATAGTTTAAACCATATATTAGGACAAACTTTAAAATAAGTGAATAAACTATCCAAAACAAAATCTAATAATTATTTAATTATTGATATCAAAATTTTCTAATAAATCCGCTAAAACCTTCATTAGTTCACAAATAGTTTCGGTGCGAAATTTTTTTTGCTTTCAATAAATAAAAAACCGTGCGAACTTCACTTTTCCATCCAATGACGCCGCGATTTTGCTTTTTCAAAAGAAATAAAACATTGATACAATTATTTTTAGGAACTTCAATAAATATTTTTATTAAAAAAATAACAGACGAAGAAATAGAAAAGGAGAAGAGCGCGAAAGACGACAACTGTTGTCTTAAATAGACGTCATTTCCAGCATCGATTAAATTGCAAGAATTGTCCTGAGTAACTTCGTTGTAATCATAATTATTGCAACTAATCTCTAGAGTAAGTAGAAGAGTTTCATTGGCTCCTCCTGTTAAATTCCTCTTGCTTTCGTTACTTTTTTTTTTGCAAAATTCATGAGAAGTAATCAGCTAAAAACTAAAAAAAACCACTCAGATTCCACAAAATTGCACATTTTTTCACGTTGCTTTGCCAACGATGTTGCCAACGTGATTCTCATGGAAATGCCAACTGATGGAAAAACAAACAAGTGTAGACAAAAAAAGTGACAAGGAAAAAAACTACAAATATGTGCAAAAAATGAAAAAAAAAATAAGGACTCATAGTGTTCCCAAAAGAATTGTCTCAAGGATATACGCTCGAATTTATATTAAATGAAAAAAGTTTTCCAAAGGTTTTTTTAAAAGAATTCTCAGCAAGAGAAAAATATTAAATTCGAAAATGAATTGAGTAGACATAAAATTATTTAAGACCATAAAAAATATATGAGTGATAAATTATTTAGAGAGGCTTCACTGTCTGGAATAACCGAATTGGAAAACTAAAGACATTAATCTTAAAAATTCCAAATAATTTCGAATTAAGCGGAAGAGAAGCAGTAAAAATAAGAATAAAATACCAAAACAAATTTTGACAATTCTTCGGGAATGTAAAATCGTAGCGGGGAGAAATTAGAAGAAAATTATCGAATTATTGTTAGAAAAAAAATTAACAATTTAAATGAATCAACACTGATTTTATCGCTAATGTTTGTGCAAAATATTTATTTTCGCAGAAAATCAATTTTTTCACCACATTAATTTTTGTAGAATTTTCAAAAATTTTAAAGAATTTTTATCGAAAATTTCATTCCAATTCGGTACGGAGTACCGAAATTTGTGAAGTAATTCGATACCCGACTATCTCGAGTATTCTCGAATATTTCGGTAATGAGATGAGCCCTCCACCACTTCTTTGTAAAAAACACTTAAATGTGTTCCTTGACACCATATCTCCCCACCTCTTTCTTATTCTGCTACTATCTCCCTCTCCCCTCTCTCTATGTAACACTGTATCTATTTGCCACTCTCTTTCCTTTTTTTCATCTTGGCTTTATTATCATTTTCCTGAAAGATTTTTCTTGTGGTGAGCAATAATTTGCATATTTTTACATTGCTTCCACCACACTGGCATGACACACAAATACACAACTCAGAAACATACTCACACATGTGCGCACATGTGCCATCCATACACACCCCCAACACATCAGGTTGGCATAGTAACGAAGCAATTTACATTAATATACGTCACACCGACATTCATCAGCTTTTGATTACCCTTTAAATTACGAAATTTTGTAAAATTCTCTTGCCGGTAAAAGAGATAAAGGAATAAGGGTTTGATAATATTTTAATAAAGTAATAATTTGAACAAATTTAATAGTGAATTTTTTCTCATAATTATCCGCACAACCCTAGAGCCCCGTGAGTTACTCTCATCAGCAATATCCACATCATCATCATTGCCATCCTTACCATACCATATCGATCATGGTATTGTCATCATTCTAGGACACAATTAATATTCTAAATACTTACGAGATTATATTTTTTAACGTCTTCATCGTAAGGATATATTAATTTGTTCTTTCATTTGTATCGCATAAAAAGGGGCTTAACTGATATAAAAAACTATGATTATGTATAAAAACTATGATACGACTCAAAGTCAGGTTCGGTTCAACCGTGTCCATCAGCCATGAACAAATACTTTTATTCTTTGGACTATCTTAAGATAACCTTTAAGAGATTTCTCAATTAATGCAAAAATATTTCTCGAGATTTTATGTATTAAATTCCAACATATTCAATTTATAACGTTTGGTTGCCTTCATTATGAATATTCATAAGATGAATCTTCGTTATCATTTGACAAAAAGCAATGATATTTGAATGAAAAGTGTTAGAACGTACCTGCAGATTTGGTGGGCAATGATCGAGCAGCTCGAGCATGTGTTTGATATTTTGTGCATCCTGTATTACGAAATTCAATTCCATATCAAATTCGCCTCCAACCAGCTAAAAAATTAAAAGAGACAAATTTAATTATATGTCAATAGTGATATAATGAAATATAATAATAATAAAATATGAAGCATAGTTCGATACAAGATCCTGTGCATATAATGCAACAACATTTTAATGCCAAGAGAATTCGTTAGTTAATTTACGGTTCGAAACCATTCTTTAGGAAGGAAATCTACCTTCATTCCTAAAGGGGACCTACCTTCATTCCAGAATCTAAAGCATGCCCCGGGGCAGAAAAAATCGTTTGTAAACATTGGAATAAATTTTGAATTTATACCAGATGTATCTACCAGATGAAAATATCGTATTAATTACCGCCTAACCACGCTTACCTTCAGCACAATTTATTGTCTTGCAAAGAGTCAATTGCTTAGTTAGGTCTCATTAAATAGCAATCGTTCGGAATTCTAAAATCTTATAGGAAATTTCTATGGATTTTCATTGCAGAAACCGCACACTCTCTATATCGCAATTGACATTGGATCATACAAAGCCGCAAAGTCATATTGATACATCGCATATATATAGCTCAAAGAATACATACTGAATATGCACGCAAGTAACCGCAATATTGCACTCATAGGATCACACACATAAAACTCATTCACGACACACTTGTGTGTCTGATGCACGTTGTTGTCATATTTCAATCATACCGAGCAAACCGCAATAATTAAAAATTCAATTTAACCAATTTTTAATAGTGCGATCATTAGGATAATTATGTGCGAATATGCCTTTGCGATTAATCCACTAATAACTAATTATTTATTTTAAAAAATGCATTTATGAAAGTATTTATCGAATGATTGAAAGTATAAAAAAGGTTTTAAAAAGTGCAATATTTTCTATGGACCTTTTAAAAAAAATTGATTGACTCCAAATTGTATTCTGTTAAATAAAAAGTGTATTAAATAAAATTTTGTTAAAAAAATTAAATTTAAAAAATCCTAAATCAATATTTTTAAGCATATTTAATATTCAAATATAAAACATATTCGTTTATATCATTGCAAAATAAGTTAGAATTTTTATCTTCCCTTAATAAACAAATAAAGATTTCGAAAAATTACAATTACATTGCTTATAGAAAAAAAGAGTATGAGATAAAAAGGAATTTTGGAAAAAAATATTGATATTTAAAGTTGAAGTAGCACAAAAAGATACAAGCATTTCCACTTCAACCTGTATTTTTATTCATTTTTACTCTTTTCAGTTTACATGGATTTTCTAATAAAATTCATAATGTCTCCGCCCTTTCTCGAAAGCAATAAATTTTCTGCTCTCTTAAAACATGTTTTGTTGCCAGTTATCATTGTGTAAGGAAGTGACTATTATATCTACCCAACCGTTGTAAACGCCATCCTATCATGCAATATCGAATTGCGAATCATCGATTTTTTTTCTTCTCCTTCTTTATCATTTCACAAAAGCACAAGCGAATTGAGAATGAGGTTCTCTAAAATATATAATATCTAAAAACTCATTCTGCTTTTTTTAATAAGAGTAGTCCACATTTTTTCCATTTTCATCTTCATCGCAATCATTTTTGTTGTGGTTTTTTTTTTGCAAAGACTGCATGGCCCTACACTGTATTTCATTTTGCCAATACGACTGCAATTGCCAATTGGCTAGGCCATCCTAGATTTGATTTTATTCTACTGCCTACCTCTCACTCTCTCTCTTTTTCTATGTTTCATGCCCTCGCTATGGAAGCACCCTGTTTAGACATACATAAGTGCCTTTCCAATTCCTCTAGCTTTTTTCTCAGACTGGTATTTCCTGACTGGTATTGCTCTGATTCTCTCTTTATCTCTATCTGCCTACCCAACCATCTATCTATCCACCTATTTATCTTGCTATATATCTGCCCATCTATCTATTTATTTATCTACCTATCAATCTATCCATCTATATAAATACATATCTATCTATATATTTGTCTCTCTGGCATTCTTTCTTCAATCCCAATATCTGATTAATTTCGATGCTGCTCTTTTCCGCCTTGCAAGCTTTTCATCAGTTCAACTTAGTAATGGCTGTATATTTTTATATATACTTTCCTTTTACTCCTTTCTGTTCCATTTCGCTCATTTATTTTTTTGGTCTTGCCATCGCTACGACTGTCATGATTTCCTTTTGTATTTGAATTACACGCTGAAGACTTTCGTCGTCCAGCACTGAATAATATGAAGAGCTCACGCCCATCATTTTCAATTTTTCCTCTACTATTTTATATTTCCTTTGCCAACGCCATTTTCTGTCATTAATTTAAATTATTGCTGGTGATTTTTCGCTTCATCTCATGCAATCCTTCTCCACGAAATGGCAAAGTTAAAAGTTATTCCGGTTTTATTATGTCCTCAAGTAGTTCAACCCAACGTGTCATTATTGCATCATTTATTATACACTTTTGCTTAATTACTTTTTTTTGTTTTTCTATAGTTCTATAATGTTTCTCTTTTCTTATAGTCTTCCATGTATAAAGGATTTTTTAACATCTTCGTTTTTGTGATGAAGATAAATTAGTTATTAATAAATGAATCGCAACATGTCGACACTTTAACCGCTATCACTATTAAATTTTTATTATATTAATAAAGAAATTCAGTAAAAATTACAAGTAAGAATTGAAACGCTATCACGTCCTTTGGAATTGCAATTGTTTGGTGGCGGTTTTTGTTGTAACCGGCTTATAATCTAGACAGGGCACTCTCTAATTTCCATTTGATCGGATAGCTTCTGAGATGTTTCATCGGATTTAAGCAGATCTTTCAATGTCGAAAAATGTCGAAATATTATTGATAATTGGGTGCCAATGTCAATATTTTTTGTCTTCTACAATTACAATGGAAGATATTTAAAATATTAAGTGTTTCAATACATTACATCGCATCATATCGACTCATCGTAAGAGATGTCATATAAAATAAAACAAGTGAAAAAAAGGTTTGTTAGAGTATTTTTGTAATTATCGTCCTTTCGCTTTATTCATTCGATTCCTTTAAAAATTCATTTATTTCTTAAGCTGAATGAGCAACTGATTAGCCAAAAATTAAATCTCAGAAAACTTAGAAAAAATAACCGTCATTACCACAAATCCTCACGATATATTCCTAATGTGCAATTTTTATTCCATTCCGGCTTTCTCTGGTATTCGTCTCATCCCTACCACGTACCCAATGCCAAACAACATTTAAGCCATCGTCGAAAAATAACTGAGCTACAACGAGAATCTTCTAAAACCGTACCGATTATTTTGATGAGAATAATGACGATGATAACGATGCCGTTTGTGCTGCTCTCACTTTCGTGCCGCTATTTCAATGACGGACATCGTAAAATTTTATGATAACTTTATTCTGCGGACATGTCAGCTCAATTTAGATTACTGAGGGTACGAGCCAAAGCGAGAAATAGAACGATAGAGAGAGGGTAAGAGTCTGAGAGAGAATGTGGAGGGGGGGAGAGAGATATGGAGAGTTAGTGTCAGAGGGATGAAGTTTCTTTTGCCTAACGACTATAGACAAAAGAAAACTGAGAAGTTGATGATTACAATGAGGTTTAAGAGTTCCAACCTATGGCCAGTGTCCTTGTAGAGAGTATTTAACCCCACATCATCAAACATCCCTTTATATAAAACCGATGGAGAGTGGGATAAAATTCGTTATTACAGCAATCACTTTTTCGGTATCATTACCGAAACTTCGTTATGATTAGAAAAAAGTGTGGATTGAAAGATTTAATCAGAAGATATCAGACAATAAAAATGAATGTTTTTTAAGTTGGACCTTTTTGTGCAGGAACTTATGGTTTTCGAGTGTTTCTTCATAAATGAATTGCAGAATCCTTTTACCAACTTTTTGTGAGATGAACGCTGGCGAGCGCCGTATGCGATTAGAACTTTGTATAAGCAATTTAGTGTAAGCAATAATACGTGAGGCAAATCGGATTTATTTAACCAGTATCACATGTATATATTATATAAATAATGTTTTGTTTACTGGTATACAATACAAATGTACTTAAATGCTGATAAATACCTGCGATTGATTCGCTTTAAAAGGCTGTTTAAAAGAACCTGAAAGGTTTGCGAAAATTTGCAAAAAATTAATTCATTCATTCAATCATTTTTTGTTGGCCATGCAAGCACATGTATGTACTCTTATCGGTCCCACTCTGCCGCTCCCAATGCATCGTAGTAGTCATTGAAGGCCAACTTTTTACAAATATAATTGTATGAGATATTCTCTTCAATAGTTCAAAATTAATCAAATCTGACACCGTGTTTCAAAATTAATTAAGGCATTTAAAGTCGTATTTCTATTAAAAGAATGTGATTAGTATAATTTAATTAAGTGAGATTTCTTACATTTGAATGAATGAATTTAATAATTTATTTTATTAATGGACAAATAAGTTTCTTGGTTTTCTCTTCGTCGTATTTGTTTCAGAATTGCAACGGACCATCAAACGGTATCGCTAATTTAATTAGTCAAAGTTTCGATTGACATTATTAGCTATCAATTAATAAAGTTTTTTTATAATTACTCTCAGTTAGTTGGTCGTTGTAGATTATTTTTTGCTTTCCAATAAACAGAAGTGCGATAAACTTCTGCTCTTCGCGCATTTCGCCATAGCGATAAAAAAGAAATAAAAAAGTAAATGGTTTTCTTTTCCTTATCTTTTACCCTCTCGAACCAAGAAAACTTAGTTAACCAAGGGCAAGTTTCCCCTGCCCTTCCTCCCTTGCTAACAGTCTATCTATCTCCCTCTCTCTTTCTTCCGAGCGTCGATGTGTTTTAACTTCTCTTTATTACGGCAATTGACAAACCTTCTCTAATTAAAATTTTATGCTAAGCCGGTGAAATGTCGAACATGCTTTAAAAGTAGTTAGGCAAACTGAAAAATTAATTACAAAGAAAAGTGATAAACGAATAAAAGTAAGATAATAAAAAAGTAGAAAAATTTCATGAGATTATTAAAAAATTTTGAAGAAGAAAGGTGCGCAGATTCAAAATGGAAAGCAATAATACGAAAGAGTGGAAAATGTAATAACGGAAGAAAAAACGTGATTTTATACGTGCATGTATTGGGAATATACCATCTCATTGGTAGACGGGAGTGATTATCATCGGGAGTGGAATATTTTTGCTATACAACTATTCATCGTATAACTATGTTAGCCATATACTCAGTTTCAACCCTGTCGGCCGTCGCTCTGTTGACTTTATCCGTCTCTGGTAAAACAAAATTTTCGCTCTTCTACTTTTTGGCTAAACCAAAAATGACTGTTTCAAATTTCAGACCCTCCGGAATTCCGGCGTTTCGGCATGTTTAAGATAAATTATTTGCAGAAAAATAATAGGATGATGTGCGCAGTATTTTTAATTTCATTTTTATTTTACTGCTTTAAGAGTTTAAAAGTTTCGAAAAAAACAATTCCACATTTATTCACAAATCCTTCTTGCAGATAGTTTCTGCGAAATTTTATATCAATTTTTTTATATATTTTATTTCTTTATATATTTTATTTCTCAATTATTGCGAAAATTATCTAGTTGCCTTTCTTCCCCGCTTCAAAAAAGGCAGAAACTATGATATACATTTAATTAATTAGACTTTAGTTATTTTATTTGATTATACCCGTCCTTTTGTTTGTAATAATGAACACTTCAATTTAGGAATTTACGAGACCACACAAAGCTATAATAAAACCAAACTCCCAGAAGATCTGAAGCCCCTCAACATCCCTCAATTTTGATCGCACCACTACAGTTGAAAGAAAGACAGTTAATGCTTTAGAACTTAGTCAGTTAGTCTATTTTTCTTTTTAATTACTTTCCACTACCGACCAAAAAAAACTAGCCAAGCTCAAGCCATTAACCAAAACCGCTCGTAAACAAAGCTTTCGGAAGAACCGTAGGAATAGTTAAATTATTTGTATAAAAAAAGATACAGAAGCAGAAAAAGTGAAGGAAAGAAGTTTTACAGCAAAAATTGTTTCAAAAAAGTATATTAATTGTTTTAGCCTAAAAGTTAAATAAATCTCATAAAATTTAAGACAATATTTCGACTATTAAGAATAATTTTTGTGAACCTGAGTTTGGACTAATTATTCTGCTAGCATTGCCTAAAGGGCAGGATATTGTTATCCAGAAGAGAAGCTAAGAACTGAACCAACAATATTCAATCACTGAAGCAACGTGTAAAAATGTGTTAAAGAGTGAAATACATTGTTGGGACCATACCTTAAGGGTTCGACACATTGTTGTGACCATGCCAAAACATACCCTGTTTTGAGTCTAAAGTCCGAGACACAACTTTGTAAACTGATGAAAACACAAAGGAACACTGAAGAATTGGAGTTTATGGAGCAACTCAAATAGGGAGAGAGAGAATGAGAGAGATAGAAGAAGAGAGGAAGAGCGAGGTGTAAATGCGGATTAAAGAAATTCTTTAAGCCCCAATTTAAAATTCAAAAAGAGATTCTCTAATCCACAGTAGTAAAAGGAATGGCTACAAGCGTCTTAAAAGACTTCAACAAAAATCACAATTTTTACAAAAGATTTAATAAACAGCTTAACGATTTTAGTGAAACTGAAAGGAAATACTACATTCTAGGCTTTTGTGTACATGGAAGAATTTTCAGGGAGGAAAACCAGGAAATGGGAAAAACGGAATACAAAGTAAATAAGCTTTCTTTTAGGGATAAATCAGCAATGAGACTAACAACAACAATAATAACAATGCAGGAAAAGCACTGATATATTATCCAAGAGGAAGATAAGTAGAAAGGAAGGAAGGAAGAAAGAAAAGAAGTAAAGGACACTATCACAACAGTTAAAATATATTGCCCCCTCCTCTTTCTGTCTATCTCTTTCTTTCTGTTTATCTATGCATGTTTGTATTTTTCTGCCAGTTTTTCTTTTATCCTGACAATTCACTGAGCACTTGATTGGTTGTTTTTGTTTACTCTTTCGTTGCTGCTGCTTTTCATCCTGTTTTTAAGGGCGCCAGTAGTCTTGGCGACAGTAAGGCGACGGATGCTATGGTAGCTATTTATAAAATTGTGTCATTAACAAAAAAGTAAGAAATACTTTTAAATGAGTATGAAGGAAATGGCAAGTAAGATGGAGAAAATAAATGGAAAGAATTATAAAGAGGGGAGGCAGAGAATGAAATAAATGTAAAACAAAATATGGAAGAACCTTTTTTATAGTGTACATTAAGGATTACGCGTATTCATTAACGATACGAAGTACCGTTAATTAAGTAAATATATATTAATCGGTGATGATTATAAAAAAGGACCTCCCGGAGGTATAAGTTAATTTAGGATTAGTTATGAAGATTGGAAGAGTTATCAAAAAACTATTGCATAAATATATAAAAACTTTAAGAACTCCATTAATTAAATTAAGTATCGTTTAACACGGTCGCTTAAGTAATTTTGTCTTTTACGTCAATTTAATTAATTGAAATTTCAAGTAATTTTTCTAGTATGCCAGAATTCCAAAATTTCGAAACCATTGAATCTGAAGACATAATTTATAAAAATCATAACAAAAAAAAATTATGCTATCGAAGGAATTTTGTTATTTTAGTATTCTATCCTTCTGAGGAAAATTTCTATCTTGAGTTCCGAAATGTGGCCATTTTCCTATTTGATATTCCCAGGTTTTATTGCTTTGTGGTCTCAAAATATCGTACCTTCACTATTTTGAGTGTTTTATCGAAACTTTGTCTTTAGGAAATTTTACCACATGTAATTATATCGGTGTTTTTTCTGCTTGGAATTTCGTCACTTTTGGGATTTTGTTGTTAAGTTGTTAATTATCGATAACTATTGTAAATTATGGCAATCTGATGCAATCATCTTCGCCCGAAGCCGAACCGAATCAGCGTATTATTAATTACAATAAATAAGTGCAAAATATTTTTAAAAATTTATTTATGTGAGCAGATTTATACCACTATTTTTTGAATAATTATACACTATTGTAAGTATAATATGCTTATTTGCTATAGAATAATATAATGAGAGAATATATTAAAAATTATTAAACGAAGAATTTTCACTGGCAAAGCTTGCTCACGTAATGAAAAGAATAAATGATGAAAAACGCCAAACAAAAAACCACTCTACTTACTCTTAATTATTCTCACCTCTTTTAAGAGTACTCACTTACAAACATTCATATTTTAAGCGCATTTCTTTTTTTATAATTATTCTTAAATAGCGCGAACAAGTATAGTGCAAGTGCTATTATTAAGCGTACGTTTTAGGGTAAGCCGACTTAAATTCTTCTTCTTCTACATTCGTGGCAAAGCGAAAAGAGAAATGCTTATAATGAAAATAGGCTGTTTTAATAATAAACCCTTATAAAAAATTATTTTAAATTTTAAATTAAACGTTAATGAAAACAGACTGAATTGTTTTTAAGAAATACACTTTTGAAACACAAAAACATACTTACTTTGTCTATTTTTTCTGAATTTATTAAATATTTAAGAGAACGAACGCTAAACAGAGTCTCCTTCCTAATGATATATTTACAGTTTTTTTACTTTTATTATCTTTTAAAATTTTAATTACTCGGTATAAACTTCGTATAAACTTCGGTATAAACTTCGTTTAGTAGTTACTGCTTATGAATACTCGTTAAGTTGTAACGAGTGCTTACTCTTTTACAGGTTACTTTGAATGGTTTCCGTCTAAACTTTTAGAGAATACTTGTTTGCGTGAATTTTCATGTATTTGTATTTGTAGTAGATTTGTGTTTGTGTTTGTAGTAGATAGGACACTTATTAAAAAGCGAGAAATTAATTCTGTTTTTTCTTCAATTTTTAATAAATTTTTTTAAATGCAGTATGAACGATTCTATCTAGTGTTGGAAAAACGTTTCAAGAAAAAGAACCAAAACAGTTCAGCGATATATTCTGCTTATCAGAAAAGACAGTTATTTCGAAAAGGGGGGAGAGAGAGAGAGAAAGAGGGAGAGAATTAGAAACTTTTCCAAAACAGAAAAAGTGGAACTGCTGGCAAAAAATTTACAAAAAGAAAACTTTTTACAATTTGTTTTTACTTTTATTTTTAATTGAATTTTTTTCTCTTTATTCTAAAAAATTTATAATAACAAATTCGACAAACCCGTTAATAGGAAGAAGCAGGAAATGGTAAAAGTGCGATAATTAAGATATTGTGGAGAATAAGGCGAGGAGGAAAATTAAATTAATAATACCAAAAAAAAATCGCATAAACATAAAGGTGGAAAAATAACAAATTTCTCCAGAAGGATTTATTCAAACAGTATAAATACTTGTTAATTAAACGTTTTATTCTTAATGAGCACGGGCGAGAATTTTCGCGAGTTTCTCTTTTCTTTAAGAAACTTATTAAAACAGATTTCGCCTTTTTAGTCGCTTTTATTTTGTTTTCCATGGAATTGCTATAGAGGCTCCTGCTTCTGCTCCTGCTCAATTTTGATTATAGATTTCCTCTTCCATTTTAGCCTTTTTTATTCTTTTTCTTTCTTAATACACCAGATAGATAGGTTTGATACCTTCCATATTATCAGGAAAACTGTGAGTCAACAAAAGGAAGAAAAGAGAAATAAAGTCACTCTTTTCTTTTAATATTTAAGTGTATTTCACTCTTGGAGTTCCGCATCGTTTTTTTAGCCTTATATTTTGCTGCTGTTTCTGCCGCCATAATGCTGTTCCTTTCCTTTTTATATCCTTCTCAAAACACTCTATAGCTGAGTTGGACTACGTGGCATTTCTTTGGTTTCACACTGGAAGCTGTTATAATGTTATCAGTATTTGGCATCGTTTGAGAAAAGTGTCTTCGTTCTTGCTTTATAAAACTTGCATGGATCAATTTCGAGCAGACCGCATACAGACATGCGTCGGATCATACAGATTAGATCGCAGAATATCAAGTAACAGAGTGGTAGAAACAGCGATAACGATGATGCATTGCTAAGTGTCAAGAAACTCATTTATTTTGAAAAAGGTTGGTTTAAAATAAAATATTCTGTATGTTGGAATCATCATCATTTAAGATTAATCTGGTAGTTATTTATTTCTGATATATCTCACTAAACCAAGTGAGCAAATACTTAATACATTCGAATTTGATTTAAACTAAAATTTGAGACAATTATTTTTTCTGAAGCATCTACACACTCCTCTCTTCCTCTCTCCCTATTTCTTCATCTTCCTCTTTTGTTCCTTTGGAAGAGGTCCCTTTATATTTCTCCTTTTTTCTTTATCTAGCATGGTCTCTATCTAGTATGGTTTATATAATATACATCACACCGACTCTTCTTGAGTCATTAATACTCTTCAGTTGATTTAAACATGCTGCATATTTTTAGGCACCCTTTCTGTGGTTAATTACTTTTCACTGGAGGAACATTCAAAACTACATTCATTACAAAGAAAATCACTGCAACATTCCCATAGCACACATCTCTGACATTTCCCATATTATGTGATACACCCAAAAATACATCCTGATCAGCAACAAAATGTGTAGATGCGAACAGATTTTTTTAAAAATATGATCAATCACGTTTGTGTAAAATGCATTTAAATTCCTGAGCACGTTTCGCATATGAAATTTATTTAAAATCAACTTGCACAAGTACGTAATTCTGTGCATACAACCATCAATTTATAGTGAAAGTATCATAGACGTAGTAAAGGGGGAAGGGAGAAGGATGCGGCATGTGGGCACATTTATATAAATACCATATAAACAGATATATTTTCGTTAGAAAATAATACTCAGGTGGCGACTAGATTTCGCTTAATCCCAACAATCATCTGGAGTCATATAATTACTAAATTGATTAAATTTCTGGGAATTGAACTCAATAATCATTATAACACCAATTATTATCAGATTCTTGATATGCTTCATATAAAATATTTAAAAATAATATTTGAAATAAGTCAATAAAACATGTTAAATTCTTGAAAACAAATTATTCCCCCATAATGATAAAATATCGATGCTCCCCCGCCGCTGGTTATTTTTGCACCGCTCCTGGTTATAGATGCAGGCAAAACTTTCAAGCAAACGAATTTTTATATTTATATTTGCGTACGTACCATAAGCAATGCATGAGGTGGTAAGAGGCTTGGGGCGGTATCCATTCAATTATATGGAGAATACAAATGTTTTGTCTTAAATGGAAGTGATTTTGAAATGCATATGTATATAGGATTAAGACAAATCTGAAAAACATATAGTGTATGGTGTACTCGCACATTATATTACACAATATCCCCTGCAAGTATAACAGATCGCTTGAAAAGGGAATATTTTGTTAATTACTGGAAACAGTTTCATTAATAATGATACATAAATTTATAAACCTTATACCTGCTCATATTTATATAGTCAGCAAAAAGGGTTCGTAAATAAATAAATACACAAAAACAAAATATTAAAATGCTTAAACAAATATTTTACAGAATTTTAAATTTGGAAACATTTTTCAGAATTATACTTAATTTTCTGAAAAATTGTCAAGCGCACAAACGAAAAGAAAGAAGAAATTATATCCAAATAAAAAGCTTTCCGTAGGATAGAATATTTTCCCCCGAGCTGACTATTCTCTCGAGATGAAGTGCTATTGAAACGAGTTCAAGTGTTTTAGGCTTGGCTCAGCTTTGATGTCAACAAACTTTAAACTTGACAGTGGGTTGCATCAGCTGTGGGAGGGTGGTCCATGGGGATATGGCCTCTTGGTTTGGTAATAAAGGCTAGGTATGGATATTGTCATATTTTTAAGCATTGTATTTATATTGTATAACCATGATTATCAAAATCGCAGTGTAAATAATTGAATAATTAATAACAAATTAAGTTATAAGCGTAAATAATTGAATTGAATTGGATAAAATTAACTAAATACCCCATCCAAGGGTCTGTACGGTACACACATCATATAATTTTTATACCATTTATTTTTATAACCAATGCCCAATTTTAGGCATATATTTGTAAATGAGACGATCGATTTGATAAACAAGTTTAAAGACTTCAATACACTTGACAGGATGATAAATTAAGATACTTATTTATGAAAAACGACGTGTTAATCCATTATTAGTGGTGGGACTGCTGAAAATATTCAGATCAAAAAATTTAATACAACATTTTTCCTAATTTCCACAGCCAAATGAACAGACAAGACTAACTCAAATCACGGTTTGGTGATACACAAGAGATAACCAAATACTCATCCGTAATTTATGAAAAAAGGGACAAAAGAAGAAAACGAAAATGTGAAACACATAACAACACAGATCCATTCCTTTGCGCCACTGTTGCTCTTTCTCTCTTTCTCTCTCTCTCTCTCATTCAAAACTGCCTCCAATGGATTCGGTCCGCTAACCGTACAGGGTCATGTGAAATATGCATTATATAATTAACCGTAAATTCGACAAAGGTATCAGCGATAGTACAGTGTCATTAATACTCATTAAGAACATCAGCAACACACATCATAAATTATGTTCAGAAACTAAACTGAACTTGACGTGTAAGTGTTGCGCACTTTCATAAATAAATATTTATTTATGCATGTGTGTGCAGGTGTATATATGTGGGCGGGGGTGCGTGTGTGCATGTGTGTTTGTTAATGATAATGATACAGTATAAGAACACGTAGTTATATGTGCAATAGTTGTATGTGTAAATATATGGTTGTGTCAGTACATTTCCCCTCTTTCTTTTCCTGACTTTACGCATGCATGCATCTCTCTCTTTCTCACTTTTGGATTTATGCATCTATTTTAATGTACTTCTGAATTGTGTATACCAATTAAACACCAAGAGTACAAAAGGACTCTTGTATATTCGATTTTATTGTTGGGCGTCATGAACAGCAAGAAACACTTGTAGGATGACACGTCAAGTCGTAATGAAATATTTTCACTTTTATCACATCCCTGACATGTCATAGTACGCAACGGATCAAGATATATTTCGATTAAGTGTGTATGTTTTTCTTAAGAACAATATATCGAGTACTTTCTTTCTCATAATGGCATAAAAATTCTTTGTTTAGAAATGGCATCGGCCTTTTTTCGTCACGTAGCTGCAAGCCTCAACCAACGGGATGATTTTTTTTGATATTCTGAAATTTTCATCGTTTCAGCAATAGGGCATGGAGGCCTTAACTCTTAATATTCTGAAACATTCTTCAGCCTCCTAAGGTGAACCTTTCATTCTGCGTGGCTTTAGCACGATCTGTGTCGAGTTTTTCAAACCATGACATGAGTTCAAAATTATGGTATTTTTTGATATTTTTGACAAGGTGTAGATCACATGGAATCCTTTCATGAACAGCCTACACTGAGCCAAATAGGCTAGGTGAATTTGAAGAAAATTTTTTGTTAATTTTTGACGAACCAAATAATAAATTTGACGAATTCTCATTGAATTTTTGCTCTAATTGAAAAGAAATTATCTAAATAAACAAACATTTCATCAAATTTGAAATTTAAAAGCATTTGATTTTATCAAATTAATTATTATTTTAATAAAACTTAAACTACAAAAATTAAATTATTAAAGATTGTATTTAATAAAATTTGTAGCGATTTCATATTTTAACAAGTTTGCGCCATGAAATATCTCGAATTTTATAAAAATTTCATCAAATTTTGAAAATTTTTTCCAATTTAACTAATTTTCTAATTTTCCGAACGAATTTCATTAAAAAATGTTCTTTTATATGCATATATGTGTGATACACATATGTGATCTCACGACGATGATGATTCATATTCAGACACAAATGTAAAAGCAAAGCAATGATGCGTTATAATAAAGGGAGGGGTTAAGGGATAGAAAAGGAGACAGAAATCCAAACATGTTGCGAACCTTGAACGAGGGGTTCTAATGTGGTGGAAAACAAAGTAAGAGATTCAAAAATAAGAATCATCAAAACATTCCAAACAATCCAAAACAAACCAAACTCAATCCTTTCAGAAATTCCTCTGGTTCCGACCCTTTCACGACTTCCTCTCCACAATCCTTTTATTTTCATAGCTTTAAATATCCTGCTAACATTTTCTGGTACAACAATATTTTTCCATAAATTTTATTTCACTCTTTGTTCGTAGTTCTGATTTTTTAATTTGTTTCTGTTGATATTGCTTTTTAATTATCGTAAAACCATACAATAAAAACTGCAGGGGACTACAAAATGGAAACAAAAAATTAGACAATAGTATAAAAATGTATCACAACACCCATAAATATCTGTAATATGAATAAAGTTTTATTTTAATAATTCTAAAGCAATTTGCCAAGCTTCCGCTGACGCTTTTTAGTAGATTTGTATTTGTGTAGTAATCGTAAAAATGTCTCCCGCTGTGCGAAATTTGAGAAAAGTCTAGAATTGTGTCTGAAATATCACAAACGTACCGTACACACAATAATCGCAGAAGAAAAACAGTCGCTATTCGCTTTCAAATGGTTACAAAGATAGAAAACTGATTTCGCTTTAAACTATCTTTCAATTACAAAACATCGTTTTAACGAAGTAATATTTTTGCACTTTCCAACAGAATTCGAATTCGAACTTAGATTTTCTTAAATGTTTGCCATATTTTGGGGCAATCGGAAATGGATTTCTAAACCGCAGCTAAATATTTACTCATGTGAAGAAGCTTTTAAATCAAAAAATATGGTTTTACCACTACCCGACCTTCACGATTTAGAATTATCATTAATGTTAAAGATGGTTTATTTCAAATTCTAAGGATCACTCTATTCCAAGCATTAATTCCAAGAATCATTTTCTTTTATACAAAATCTGAACTTTCTATAAATACTAAAGTTACAAAAATCTATCATTCATAACCAATCTTTAATCGATAACTAAGAATCAATTAACAATTTTTAAAAGTTTCGAAAAGTTTAATAAACTCTAATAATCCGTTCCGCAAATCAAAAATAAAATGATTTAACAATCTTAATAACGATTATGTGTAGATGATCATTAATCGTTCAGTATTCATTATCCACAATTACGTACTAGAGTACATCGACATCGTCATTACTCTCTTCCATTCAACTTACCGAGAAGGCCTTAAGAAAGACCAAGCATTGTATTATACCCTCCATGGTGTCGCCTGTAAGGCAAAATGTACCTGTCAGATGACGTCCCTTGCGACCGACTGTTGCTGCCGCCAGCGATGCATGCACTAATGCTCTCTGTTGACCTTTTGAGTTCGCACCATTCAGGTTTGTTAGTGCGCGCGGAAGCGGCGCTGCACGCATCAGACGTTCGAGTGAATCCATTTAAGAATTTTAAAGGAGTTTATATATTTACAACTATTAAATCTTTTTTTCTTTTTTCTTTCTTTAAATTTAATTTGCCATTTTAATGAAAATATATGATTTTTTCAATTTGTCTAATGATTTCAATATAATATTATATTTTATATTTTCTTCTTATTTCCACAGGTCTTTCTCTATAAGAATTCCACTCGTTTTCTTAATAAATGTTTTTATTTAAATTATGTTTTTGCTTGATATATTACACCATTAGTGCACTTTTTATATTATTTATGTGTTATTCCTTGTTTTCTTAATTTTTCTCTTGATTTTCAGTTTTTGGCCTTGATTTAATTTTCCTTGTAAAATTTGTTACCAGTATTCTCTAAATATTATTAAACTAAAATTATTTACTTTGCTACAGCAAGTTTCGAGTTTTAGTGAAGAAAATTATGCGGAATGGTAAAACAAAACCCAAATGATTACATGCATGAAGATCTACTAATCTTCTCTCGTCTCTACATTTTTCTAAAAAAGATTCTCAAAGTCGCAAAAGAGATTAACGAATTAAATTGAAATTGAACTGCAGTTTTCCTTAGCGCTTGCAATTTTATAAAACTCGTTCGGTTTTTAGAGCGAGATTAACTTAACTAAGGTTTTAACAAATATGCTGCACCGAAGTCAGTCTTGTCTGAAGAGGTAAAGAAAAAAGTAAGGAAAGGAGTTATATCCACCTGCTGTGGAAAAGGTTATATTCACAATAGCTTGTTTTAATACTTTTATTTCAAGCGACCATATGTCGCGAGATGATCTATCTACTAAAATTTATTATTCGCCGCCACTATTGAGTGCTCTATCTGATACTAATAATTGTTGGTGGTCGCGAGGCATTCTCCTCACAATTTTATTTGTAACAAAAACCATAAAAATCTAGTTAACGATTCCAAATAAATGTGAAACAGGCGATCAATAAATTTATTATGCTTTAAATAGGATAGCACGTAGGATTCAAGTTAATGATTGTTTAGGGGTTTGCTAGATGACTTAAGGTGCAACGCAAAACCAAAGAATTTAAGTCAAGTCATGGATGTTCAAACAAAAAGATACCAAAATATAGAGAAATCACCAAAAGGAAGACATCGGATGAAAATATTCCCCAAGAGTATTAGAAAATGGGTATGTTGGTGAAGGTGGTTGAAAAGAAAGTCTATATTAGAGTGAAAATGTCAACAAAGAACGATTTCTCTGAAACATATAATACATAAGAAACATATAATTTAGGGACAATCGCGATTTTTGGTAACAATTTCGTCAATTAAAATAAGAAGGAGACGATTGAAACATATACATCCGGTGATTTGTTCGAAAAATTTTAATGCATACTTTTAAAAGCATTCAAAACTATTTAGAAATATTTGCTGTGGGAAAATGTATGATGTTGTAAATATTTAGCTAGCGTGTATGTGTGGTTGTTCGTATTTAAGATTCTATTTTTGTGCTCCGCTCTCAAAACACCGTTGTTGATTTTATTTTGAAGGGGCGAAAAATGGTCTAACGTGTTGTAAATAATTTCAAACAAATTTAAAAGAGAAGCAGGTAAACCCACACACATACCCATGCATGCACACACAAGCGCGTACACACATACGCACAGATACACAGCCGAATACAGACATCGCCACAAGCCAAAGATTAACATCACATCAACAAAAATCCATCTCCAAATGAACACATATCCATACTCTTCACTTTCCCTCACTCTCATTCCCTTTACCCTTTTTTCTCTTCGCAGTTTAGATTTTGGCTATATATTCAGTTGCGGTTACACAGAGAACAATTTTGTAAAAAATAATAATAAATTTAATTTGAACTAACGCAATTCAAATATATTGTGTAGATATATGTTTGACTAATGCCGCCATATGCGTAATTAACTATTTTCGCAAACTTTTTGTATAAGAATTTAATAAATTTTTCTTTTGTTTAAAAGCTAATGTAAAAATATATATTGCAAAAAAATATTTTTAGATATCGGTCTGTCTGAGAGGTATCGACGTGTAATTTAGTATTAATATTTTTCTTGAAATTGGGCAAAATCGAGCAGGTGTCACTCAAACGAGTATATATTCCCAAAACTGCGTGTGACACCAAAAATCGCAGATAAATTAAGATACGAATTAGGCAGCAATTAGCCATTGTCCACTACCTACCACTACCTACCACTGCCTACCACTAGCCAATTTGTCTAAAGTCATGCTATCAAATCACACGCCCTATTGATTATTATTATCACAACATAAATAAGTATAGGGTATGTAACCCTCGGCAATGCAGACATTTGATTTTGCTATTCCACAAGCACGTGTTTTTACAGTGCATGTTTGAATTCCGTAAGGATTAACTAGTGGGGTGGGAAATTGTGGTAAAATACAAAATGGCTGGCTTTAAGTGAACGAGTGGGATTTTTTTTAGAAAAATGTTGGTGATGATTTCGTTTATTTTTTCCAGTATAATTTGTGGCGGTGCAAATATAATAATATGACAAACAAACACATCTAATGAATGCATGGATACACGCGCTCGCCCACACACATACGCGCGCGAGCAAACATTAATGCCGTATAGAAAACTTGGAAGCATATATATTCATGTATATTCAGAAGTTGCTCCACTTTTTATGCTGCTGCTGCTGTTTTTCGTAGGGACGTCTCTCATTGCTAGCAAAAAGATGTGATGGCGTTGTTGTTGTTCTCGTCTTCAACTTTGCTGTTTTTTCTACGAGGTTTCGTTCAAATAAATATTCCACACCTCTTAGGTCACGTCAGCAAATTACAAAGTTAAAAAGAAAAACGCGAAATAAATCATCGCATCTTTTTCGCCATCCACGAGACAGTTTAAAACATACATATATTTATACACATATACTATAAATCCATGCGTGTGTACGTGGGGCAAGTTAACTCTAAATAAAAGGTATAAAGTTAAAAAGGTAGAAAATAAAAAGGCATTAAGTAAATCGCATTAAATTCAAAACAAATACTCGAAGCGTTAAAATTTAGGATTTACTGACAAATAATGAAAAAGGCCAATTATGTTAGGAAAATATTGATTGTAGATTAATTTGAGAGCAATTCTTGGTTTGTAGCTCATTATGAAGATAA
Source organism: Physocephala rufipes (assembly GCA_963966595.1). Taxonomy (NCBI): domain Eukaryota; kingdom Metazoa; phylum Arthropoda; class Insecta; order Diptera; family Conopidae; genus Physocephala; species Physocephala rufipes. The sequence continues at coordinate 37,508,706 of OZ016504.1, forward strand.
ATTACAAAATCATCGCGTAGGTGATTTGACTAACTACCTTAGCGGTGTCACTGACATGCCAAAAGATTCAAAGAGAATGCGCTCTTCATTTGCAAATGCAACAAAATTCCCTGCGGAAAAGATTTGTTGGTTCTGAATACGGCATCTTTAGAGCAAAAGGAAGTGTATAATTTGGAAATTCAGTACACACACATTCACTCGCACATATAACGACAACGCTTTTAAAGAGAACGACGAGAATTTATTCACGTTCTTAAAAAGAAATGGAGAACGATTTACGACTGAGTTAATAACTATGAGATCATTAGCCAAATACTTTAAAATGCAGAGGATACAGTTCAAAAGAATAAACCAATAACCATCAAAGGGTTACTGCACAGGTCAAAAATTAAACGCCAACGCCATACCACTTTATAATTAATTATTGTATTAATGTAATTATTAGTGATCTATGCGAAAACCTCTTAAACGTTGGCTAGGGTGGCGTGAGAGATGCGGGATATTAATGAAGTTTTGTTAGTGCAAAATTCTCTTAAAAGTCTTCAAATTATAATAAAGAGAATAAATTGAATGTGTGAAAAAGCGAATGTGATGGAAATGGATATTTGTATAAACTTAATATTCAAAAAGTTTTTAAAGGAATTTTTTTAAAGGAAAAAATTCAAATTTTAACCCTTTGTGAGTCTTATCTTCAAGTCTTTCTCGAAATTATAATCAATGAAAAATGCTTTACTTTTCTGCATTATTTTCTTCACTACACGATTTGCATATTGCTCGCTAGCTCGTTAAACTTTTTGAATACCTACGGCATTAATTTTTTTCTTTTTTTGTTTTCCCTTTCTTTTTTCTCTCTTTTTTGCCCTTTATTTTCATTGAACGCGTAGTAACGCGTTAGTTGCTATACGATGAATGAATGACTGAATGAATGAATGACATCTGGTGTGCTTTTTGAAAAGTTATTGTATGGCACTTAAAACTTCTCTGAAATGCTGTAGATGCGCTTAACATTCACGCACTTGCGACGTAAACGTTCGCATTCGATTTCACGATAATCTGCACATCCAGTAACGCCAACAAATTGCTTAGCTTCATTGTAGCTGTCGTCGTTATCGTCGTCGTCTTCTTCATTGTGAGAAATAGCGGCGGCATTAATATCTTCATAATCAGTGCAGGAAGCCAACGTGGCAGAACCAGCAGATGCTGACGATGATGATGATGATGATGTATCTGATGAACTGGAATTTAAGTCCTCAGAAGTTTCGTCCTCGGCGTCACCGTCACAGTCACCGTCGTTAACATATGCGTTTGTGCTGTCTTCTTCTTTGGCAGTTTCTTTATTATTCACTGAAATAGACAGATTCGTAGTGGCAAACTGTTGTTGTTGCTGCTCCTTATGTTCCTCGGTATTTTCTGGTAACTGATTTACGTTGTTGCTCACAATTTTCCTAGGGCTGTCTGTCGGTTTGCTGCTGCCATTGCAATTATTGCTAAGTACCGCACGTTTCAAATCTAGCACCAGTGATTCTGCTGGCAAAACTGATGGTGTACAGTCAAAACTGCTTAATGTCGGTTGGGTGGTAATCACGCCACCCACAGCTGCCTCCCGCGGAAAAATACGATTATCTGAAATAGATGTAAGTTTCGACAGCAATGACTTTGCTACAGATTTAGTTTTTAAGTGTTGTTGTTGCTGTTGTTGTTGTTGTTGGTGATGTTGTTGCAGGTAATAATAATCACGCGGTAGCGATGCGGTGGCATGCGAGTAATTTGAACTACGAAAAGCAGCACCGAGCTCGCTAATTGTTGATGGAACAACGGCCAAGTTGTTGCTACCACCGGCAGCAGTGTTAAGCTGATTGCTATAAATGCTGTTAGTACTATTGTTGTTGTTGGTGCTACCGTGACTGTTATTGTTATCGTTATTATTTGTTGCGGTGGCTGTGCTGCTACTGCCGCTTCTGCTGCTGTGGCTGCTGCGATTGCTTCTATTGCTTAATGAACTGCTACGACTAAATGCCTGCAACTCTTGAAGTAACTGTTGTTGTTGCTGTTGACGTAGCTCGTTAAGAATGCTTGCAGTGGTTGAGGGTGTAAGCAATGGCGTGAAATTTGCTAAGAATTGCTCCTGTTGTTGCTGCTGGCGCTGTTCATCGAGTTGGCGTCGATAAGCATCAATTTGGTCGCTTGCAGTGGGTTGAGCACTATGCATGCATCCTTGAAAGAAATCCAATGCTTCGTATAGGATAAAACATAGGCCAAGAACAATAAATGTCTCCATCATAGCTGCTGAGTCAGCAACAGCAGCGACATTATATTCACACTAAAACACACTTTTTATTGCATTTAGTAAATCATTTATTTCATTTTTTTCATTTAAATATATTATTAATTTTTTGTTTGACACTTTTGAAATATGTTACAGAATTATTTTTTTTAATTCCAGACTAAATCCAGAATAGCGTGCATGATTCAGTCGATCACTTTTATAATTTTTTATTATACGAAAGTGCATTTTAATTTGTTTTGTCAGTAAAAAAGCGAAAATTTGCCTCTAACGATTCATATAAAGAATTTTTTGTATAAGTGTGAAATATTGATCGAATTTTAATTTTAACGGAGTGATTAAATTGGATTCGTACTTGTTGTTAAGTTGTTAAAGTTGTTAATCATATTAAAGTTATGCAAACAATTTTAAAAGAAAAATTAAACAAAATCAAAGGACAATAATGCAAAAATCATGGAAACGTAAACAACACGGCGGCAGGAATTTTATATTTAGGCCGACTATAATATAAGCTACAGTACTGCTATCGGGAATGAGGACAATTTAATGTAGTATCGTGTATCTCTGAATGCGCAGCGACTATTTGTGAAATTGCAGAAAATGCACTAGTAGTGCGTTTAAATGGCAATAAATGCCATTACAGCATTCATGAGATTCAAATTAACATTGTCATGCGCAATACACACGCACACACACATATGAATATATACCAACTCACTCACACACATCCTTAGAGAGAAAAACTTATTACACGTGCATTCTTGCCCTCTAAATTATGCAACATTATTTGCTTTGAAAGTTTCGCATTCGACTGTTTTTCTCTCTCTCTCTCTCTTTCTGTCTGCTATGCACTTACTAAATTTCTGCCTCCCCTCCCCCTTCCTTTCAATTATTGTCATAATAAATTGCTTCATGTTTTTGATTTTGTTCGTTTTTTCTTTATTTATTTCTTTTTGTCTTTATTCTACAACACATTCCTTGCCTGTGATCCTTTCTCGTTCAATTAATTGTAAAAAGTAAAAAATTGAATTAATGTTTCTGCAAACGATCGTTACAAATCTACGAAATTTTTATGAACAATGGAGACAGCACCAACACTACAAGTAACCAGATACCAAGAGTCACCAAACAAAAAAGCCTTAAACACCATCACCGTCAGAACCAGTTTTACACTGCTCGGTATATAACAAAGGGAACAACAACAACAACAACAGCAAAGACGACGACGACAGCGGCAGAAACATTAAAAGGTTTAGTCTTAGACTCATGCTTCAGCAGTTTTACACTTCGTGTGCTTTATCATTTCCGCTGCGACGCGCAATTTTCAAGTTATTAAATTTCTCAATATTTTACTTTTATTTCTTTGCTTTGGGAGAATGGTTTTCTACAGGAGATAGCAAAACGTAAGAAACTGAAAGAAGAAGCATATAATACCGTCTTTGCATCATTTTTTTTTAATTCGTGTAGTAACTTTCTTCAGCTAAATTTTCCATTAATTTTTGTTTCATTTTTCCATTCCATTTCTCAACAAATTTCTTTAGAAAATTTATTGCCTGCCTTAAAAAGATACACTAAGGTTATGTTACCGATGAAATAAAAAAGGAAGTTCTATACATTGAAACCGTTTAAATAAATATTTAAGTTTTAAACATATTTTAATTCGTTGAGTTCAACCAATTTCTCACCCTTCCAATGAAAGACTATTTTCAACACGTTTTTAAATTTTTGGTTAAGATTTATTGCAAATCAATAATTCTTTTAAATATATTTCCGTAAGACTTTATAAAAAATACATCAAATTATACAGACTTTCGTACAACATACTCAATCTGAACGAAAGTGTAGGAATAAAAGGAAGCATCACTTTTCTTTTTCATTGCGACTCATTGTCACATTTTAACTTCTGTCACTGCCCCACAAGTCGTTTTATTACTATCTGGTCATTGCTTCCTTCGGTTTTAGTCTTAGAGTGATTTTATTTCGATCATAGTCTCATATAAAGAATTACTGCATGCCAAAAAAGGTGTCTCGTCAACCAATACATCATAATGTATCATAATAGCGAATAACAGAATATACACTTTTTTCTTGGTTAGGTAACTAATATATTTCCGCCTATGCATACATTGAGGAATATACTAGTCTATTTGCAACATTTTGATCCTAGTGGAATGTTAGTTTTACTTTAGTGAAATGTGCCTATGATTGCTTAGTCTTATGATAACAATTTGGCAATCGGCCCATTTGTAAAGAAGTTATCAGTGGCCATGTGTCCAAGATATATACAAAATATCACAACAAAATACGATAGAAACTCTGGTGGCAGATCGCGCCCACGGACTACGCAACTGTGCTTATAACGACGTGCACTTTATGATATACTACGTCAATTTGTTTAAAATTATACTGCATACAATTAGGCACAAATAGTATTTATAGACATTATGAAATAAAACTATTCCAAAGGACTTAAGTTAGGAACATTTTAAAACTATAAAAAATTGTGGATGTTTCGTTGTTCTTCGGATGCATAACAGCTGTTGAGCAAAAACGAACGTTTCCAAGCCTTTTACCCTCAGGTGAAGAAACGTTAAAGGATTGGCTTGACATTACAAATTTCCAAGCGAAAGTGTGTCAATAGAAAGTGTTGATGATGTTGTTGTTGTTTTCGTTGTTATTATTATGGCCGCTTTTGTTTCTTAGCTTTTTTGTGTGAAATGATTGTTTTTGTTATGGATATTCTTAACAAAAGATTCCTTTTGTCATAATTATTCTACTAAAACCAGTTTTTCTTTGTTCTTGAGTCCTGTTGCTTGTTTATTCGTTGACGCTATAAAATTGTAATTGGGCCCATAAGTAAATCAAGCTAGAAACATAAAAAATGTAAATATGCATCCTCTTATTAGCTTCTGGTGACCTGAATAACAACAAAAAGAAGCTAAAAGTAAAAAAAAATTGAACTTTTTCTGTCAGTACGAAAGAGAGAAAATCCAGCATCATCTAAAGCGGAAGCAGCAACATCACCAAGAGCACTATCAAAAGGTTGAAAAAGTTGAAACAGCAATGGTTGCAGCGATGATATCAAGATTTAGTGCAGTATAACCTTCACCTTGTTGCTGACCGTTTTGTTAGGGTAATTTGTTGTCGGAAATCAGGTCAAGCAACTGAACATTTGCATTACTGACGTACACAAAAGTTTGCAATTTTCGTTAAGTGTGCTTTAGTTAAATCCCTACAAGGAAGTTTCGAATATACTCTCACTGGCGCGTTAAAAAACTCGGCAAGTACGATGAAATGCTCACACCTTTGTCTATTGTTAGACCTCATATAATGCCATTTTCGTATGAAATATATGATTGCATGAAATAAAAAAAGCACAAAGCTCAATATAGAAGAAAATACGGACGTATTTAATACCAAGCTAGTCTTGAGTTGTGGTTGGAAAAAAGATACGAAACGGAGCTCTAAAAACATAAAATCCTGAAATTATTAATATAGTTTTAGGGTTTTTTTCTGCCGCAGAAAATTGTTAAAGTTTAACTTCATCCTGATTATGTAGCGGCCTTCGACTTCTGCGACTCTAAGTCAACTCTTGGTCAACAAAATCCTGTGAGACAGCTTAGCTTAATAATTAACCGAAAAGACTATAACTCTCCTGGAATAATACCATAGAGGACTATATATTCTACTTAACCCCTTACTTCTGATGCTAACGAAATGAATATTGAGGGTTTAGATCGTTTGATTACTATATCAAAAAATTATTTAATATTAAAATGTGATACGATTTAGACACTTGCGATGCCTTTTTAGGGACATAAATTCTTCGTGAAATGTAAAACTTTGGATCGCGCTGATAATTCGAGATCCTGTTCGAGGTATTTTAAGTCTTTAGTCTTTCACATAATTATTACTCACTGTAGAGCTATTGCTTTCAAAGCTATGTTTATGGTCAGCGAATTCTCTTTGATTTGACACATTTCTTAGGCCTTAAATTTGGCAGAAATTGAGAAAATTTAAGATCGACGATGAAACCCTTCATTTGAAGCAAATATTGAAAATTTTGATATAAAAAAATTTGATTATTTTAAAAATATTTAAACTAATTCTTGCAAACGAAAATTATGGATTTCTTCATAAATTTAATATCATTAAGACTACTGTGATTCCTCCAATAATATATACATATTGCGAAATTTAAAATGTTAAACTCATTGTTAAATGTTAAACACATGATTATTAAATATATAATCACCTTAAATTAATAAAAGCTTAAAGGAATTATATAATAAAATTCAATTCAAATTCAGAAAAAGTCGAATCCACAATAGCTCATTTAATCTCTATATTAAGCACATGTCAGTTACTGTGCCAGCAATGCGCGAATTGAATGCATTCAGAGTTGGATACGACAACAACAACAAATATTCCAAAAACATCATCAAAATAAAATACGAAAAGAATTATTGAATATTGCAAAAACCATATTCCGTCGATTCAAACACGACTCTACAATCACATTCACCACCACATGGAATGCAACAAGAAGAGAAGCACATGACACTAACACTGTCAAGTTCATGCCAAGCTCTCTTCATACAGCAATTGAATAACATAGGTTTTTATTATTGTTTGAGATGTTGTTGTTGAACTGATTTCGTTGTTATTATTCGACTCCTTTCTTGTAGCCAGTGCTTCATTATTATCCTGCGCGAATTCAGAATATTGTCATTTCGGCAAATGCAACGATTTTTTATAGACAAAACGATGCCGTTTCCAATGGACTTTTTTTTTTAATTTTTCGTGGATTTGTTAATTTGTCCGTTCCGTATCCGAGGCAGATTTATCCTCGACATGAATTCAACAACTTTTTTGTCAGCCTAACTTTTAATTCGGCTACGCTTCTCTTCGTCTGAAAAGAGTTTTTTAATGAGTTCGTACTTAATTTCATGGATATATGGATATATGACATGTTTTTTCTATTATTTATCAGATTGAAATGTTGTATCACGGTGTATATATCACTGGTGATATTTTATCGTAGCAATTAATTGCTCTAAAATACTAAAATTTTTAACATTTTAAAGATTAAAGAAACGTTGCATTCTCTTGAACAAGAACATCTATTTTAGCTTTCAATCTAAAGGGTTTTCCCTTCATTGCTATTTCTGGATTAAATTTAATTTATTTCCCAGGTTTCAATTGATCAGGATGGTTGTTGTCTCTGCTGAAATAATAAAAGTATCCACTAACACTATTTGAAAGAAATTTTATGGTTCTTCCATAATATTCTCTGATATAAATTTATCTTTTATGATTTTTCCATAATATTTCTTTTTAAAAAATTCGATCGCCTAGCACCCTATTTCTTCTCATTTTTAAATTCCACGATTATCTACTCGGCTCAAAACAAATTTCTAACTTTCTACGTACGTATATCGGATTTTGTACGTGTGTGACATATCCGTGCTTGTAAACTCCTAAATCTATCTATCACATCTACCCGTCAGCTTACTTTGTTTTCTTTTATCTACACCACTTACCCTCTTCCTACCTCGCTTAAGCCCCCAACTTGTAAACATTTCTTTCTTCAAATAAAAAATTTTTGCACTTCATTCCAACGATTTACTGATGCTGACGTGAAGAGGAAAAAATGTAGTGAACGTATACCAACGACAACACCAATCACATCAAAAGCAGGAACTACATCATCAATTCTAACATTCGCAAGGTTTGTCAATATAAGCTGCAAAACAAATTAAACACAATCCAGATTTGATTTGTGCGAAGCAAAATCTGAGCCGTCTTTTTGAAAAATCCGACAGGGCATCAGAAAAAATGGAAAGGGCAATAAATAAATAAATAGAAAAAGTAGAAGAGAAAGGGAAAGAACAGAAAGGCAGTGAGAGAGAGTGAAGGAGCAAAGGAACATTCTGGAGGTAATGTGGCGAATGCAGATTGAAGCCTATTTCATGAGATGATGAAGGTGTTAATGTCATTGTAAAAGTATTGTGTCAACGACAGCAATGCCATTGGTGAAATTTCAACCCACCAGTTTCCCTAAACAATGTTTTATGCTTTTAATTATAATTTGTTGTCAACTGTTTTCGATATTTTTGTTTTTTCATCATCATCATCACAATAAATTTCAATAGTTTTAAATATATTAATATTAATTAAGATCCACTAAAATATATTAGGACTAATTAGGGACTCTGACGTTCGGATATTTTGACATATTTCGAAAGTCATCCTCACAGAACAATACTCTCCCAGACAATACTCTCTAAGAAATATTTCTACTACTATTTTCTCGCTTAATTTCGATATTAGAAATCAATTAAATTAACCAAATTAAGATGAATGACATGTAAACCAAAGTAATAAAACATTCGAGTATAAATATAATTTCCCCTGAAAGTATCTATCAGTTTTTAGGCGAAAAATGAGGAACAACAAATAAAAGGGGAGATTCATGTCCAAACAAACAAAAAATCAAATCTCAGCAAAACATCAATATTCGAAAATGAAGAAAATAACATTCCAAAAACAACAGATATCAACGTCATGAAATAAATCGCCAAATTAATATTGATTCGTAAACACTCCAAGTGTAAGACTAAGACTGACTTTGACTGACAATAGAATGGCCAAAAAGTTGAATAAAGGTTAAATAAAGATAAGATCAAAGAGGTTTCATTACGTTGTGACATTTATTTGACTAAACAACAACCGTTGCTTTTACGACTATCAATTAAGATGCCAAACGATTTTGATTTCATGAAGAATAAAATTAAAGGAAAGCAAATACAAAACTGGAAGCGCCTAAAGCTCATTGGAATTATTTTCAGCAGTTGTGAACCGAAATAGAATTAGATCCCATCCGGCACGTGACGGGATTGTGTCTTATTTTTATTAATGGAGACACATTTCAGCCTTGGATAAATAAATAAAATTAAGAAGCCAAAAGACATAAGATGTCAAACTTGCAGCGCGTCAATACGCCACGTCATACGGTCAAGATATACCGGTCGGTCCAAATGGAAATGAATAATTAAATAGATTGGGCAAAGATGCGGTTAAAAGTTATTTGGAACATTTCCGTGCTCTATCAGAGCTTAGAACTCTCAATGAAAGAACGAAAGTCATCCATCTTGTTGTAAAGACATGTTTCCAGAAAAATTAAAAAGAATTTGAAAAGTTTCCGTTACTTTTGTCTTGTATTTCACCAGAATTAATCAATTTGTGTTGTGAAAAAATAACAAAATGTATCAAAAGAAAAATTCTTAAGTGGTCGAATACGATATTTCAAAGTGAAATGCTTTTTATTACTTTAATACCTTTTTAATTATCTTTCCAAAGTTCATTCATATTTAATTGACACCATGCCAATTAAATTATAAACTTAATTAAATATTTTTTCAAAAATACTAAATATCGATAATCAATAAAATATGAATATGTATGCAACCTCATTTTATTAGGCTCAACAAATTCCCTCCTGCAGAATATTTTTATACCCTACAGTTGAAACAGAAGATAAAACAAATATAGAAAAGGATATACAAATAAATAATATATATACTTGGAATCATCTCTTGATTGAGAGTGAATAGAGTTGTTTTGGTAGAATTTAGCTCAAACTATTCATTTGAAGATTAGTAGATTTGGGTGAAAGTGACGCCTATTTTTTACCGTCAATACGAGTTTATAGGTGGAATTGCTTTGCTGCAAAAATCAGTTCATTAAAATGAAACAATAAATGTTTAACATGGGGGTGTAGGGATGCGTACATTTCCACCAGGCCAATTTAAACTTGACTTGTTTATATTATTTATATTTCCGCCTCTATCTGTTTAAAACGCACATGTCATTTTTAATTAAAATCGAATGCAAACTAATTAAAAATAATAAACATAATCAATAAATTACGCTAAGCCAAAACGGTAAGAAAAGAATCAATATAAATATACACAAACACAATAATATAAAACAAATTAAGAGTGATATTCACTCGATCGTATTATATGATTTTAATTGGATTATTTTCCATTTTTATAAAAACAGCTTTATTAAATTTGTCCTTAAATCAAATTAAATTCAAATATTTATATTCATTTTGTTTAACGGATAACTTACAGGACAACAGTTTTCTAAAATGTTTGAAACAACCAGGAATTTTTTAAGGTTTATTTGCTAGAGCTATATTTCTGAAATCTCTCTGGAGTTTTGACTTAAAATTACTTAAAATTGATTAATTTAAATCCAATAAATGCATATATTTTTGTCTAAATATGCCCCTTTGAATTTTTCTTGTAAAACATACTCATTAATTACATAATCACTCATTAATTACATTAATTACATAAAACATACGCATTAATTTAGAATCGCTAAGCAAATTTTCGCTCTGTTTTAATTTATTTATTTCCTTACTTTTCGTATCTTTGATTCAATTTTCATAAATCCTTGATCGTAATTAATAAATACATATAATTTCGTAATGTCATAATTCATTTTCTAAATTTTATTCAAACTTCATTTTTTACCAATAATTAACTTCGCTTCAGATTTCAAATTACATTTTTAATTTTATAATAAATTACTAAATAATTTATTTGACGGATAAAATTATTTGACTTTTTATTGATATTTATTAAGTCGCGCTTAAATTCTTTTCTAACTTTTTTTTATATTATCTCACTATTAGCTAGAAATGACGGATCCTTCTATCGTTGTCTTCTTCATTTCTAATTTTACGAAATCATATAATTTTGTCGTTACAAAACATTTTTCATTAGTCTATTGTTTGCTAGACTATTGTTTCGTTAAATTGTAGTTGCTTTTTGTCGTTGTTGTTGTTGTTTTTGCTTTCTCTTGGAATTATTTAATCCGATTTGTACTTGTTTTTAATTATATCCTTATATCTTTTGTAATTATCACTAAGTTTAAATTTAATTGGAATTTAAAATTTTCATATATATTTTCTAAAACTTTTGATTAATACAATTATTTTTTCTTTTATATTTTCATTTCGTTTCACTTTTGTCGAATTTTCACATGCAAACAAAACCGCACACGTGAAAACAAGAACAAGCTAATCTTTTCTCCAGTCCTTCTCAAATTTTTAGCTCTGTGCAGGGGGAAAAACTGTTTTGAAACACTGCAGTAATTTCTGAAGATTGTCGGAATATTTTTTGATTTTAAATTTTCTATTGTAATGTGTTTGTGATTGTAATTTTTTGTAAGTGTCACATGATTGGGAAGTAACGCCCTACCATCATTTATTTGTTTAATTATCCTTTCTCCTTCATTATCAAATTGCGATGAAGAAATGCTCATGAACCGAATAAAAACCATGTAGATAAAAAAGAAGAAGGAGAGTTATTCTTCGTCCATTAATTTTTTCATTTTATTGCAGAAATGAATAGTACCAATGTTGTTTGTTGCTTTTCGACAAAAGAGTTTTATATTTCTTTGTAAAATTATGGTCAACTCAATACACCGAAAATTTCTATTCAACACCAAAAAAAACTGGAATTCTATTTGAATTTTCTCATCAAAAACAACCGAGCGACCACGTTGTCGACCGTCTAACGTCCGTTTAAATCACACACTGAATATTTGTTAGCCAATATTTTATGCCCGCCCCATCGTACACGCAAAACTTAAGGTTTTTATTTGATCCTGCGAGTTGCATCTTCTCTTCTGAAAAAGGATGTTGTGCCGAAACAGAATTTCAGCGGCAGCATCTTCTCAAAATTGGTATGCGAGAGAGCCAAATTCGCAAGACTCTCATCGAAAATAGTATAAGATTATGAGAGGCAAAAACAGAAGACAACAACAAGAGGCAGAGGTGACATCGAATTTAACAAAATCGCAAAAGAGAGCAAAGTATTTTCCTTTCTCTTTTCTTCGATTTTCTGAGAACGCGAGTTGGATAAAAATTGAATTAATTCTGTGGTGGTGGTGAATTGACTTAATGGAAGAGAAAAATCATGCAATGAGAGTATTATGAAATCAAATGTCAAACAAAGTAAAAGGGAAAACAGATAAAAGATAAATATATAAATAAATTTTTTAGAGTGTGCAATAAGGACGAAATTGTTATGAAATTTTTTAGAAACGAGTAAAACTTCCTTATAAAAGGACATACAGGATTTAGTACGGATTAACATCGTTGCATTTTTTTAACATTTTTAGATTTTGAGCAACGGAGGCATGTATGTGAAGTTAATTATCGACAATTTATAAATAATATTTCTAAAACTTGTTCCGGATTGTTCTGCGTGTAATTTGATATATATATATATATATATATATATATATATATATATATATATATATATATATATATATATATATATATATATATATATATATATATATATATATATATATATATATATATATATATATATATATATATATATATATATATATATATATATATATATATATATATATATATATATATATATATATATATATATATATATATATATATATATATATATATATATATATATATATATATATATATATATATATATATATATATATATATATATATATATATATATATATATATATATATATATATATATATATATATATATATATATATATATATATATATATATATATATATATATATATATATATATATATATATATATATATATATATATATATATATATATATATATATATATATATATATATATATATATATATATATATATATATATATATATATATATATATATATATATATATATATATATATATATATATATATATATATATATATATATATATATATATATATATATATATATATATATATATATATATATATATATATATATATATATATATATATATATATATATATATATATATATATATATATATATATATATATATATATATATATATATATATATATATATATATATATATATATATATATATATATATATATATATATATATATATATATATATATATATATATATATATATATATATATATATATATATATATATATATATATATATATATATATATATATATATATATATATATATATATATATATATATATATATATATATATATATATATATATATATATATATATATATATATATATATATATATATATATATATATATATATATATATATATATATATATATATATATATATATATATATATATATATATATATATATATATATATATATATATATATATATATATATATATATATATATATATATATATATATATATATATATATATATATATATATATATATATATATATATATATATATATATATATATATATATATATATATATATATATATATATATATATATATATATATATATATATATATATATATATATATATATATATATATATATATATATATATATATATATATATATATATATATATATATATATATATATATATATATATATATATATATATATATATATATATATATATATATATATATATATATATATATATATATATATATATATATATATATATATATATATATATATATATATATATATATATATATATATATATATATATATATATATATATATATATATATATATATATATATATATATATATATATATATATATATATATATATATATATATATATATATATATATATATATATATATATATATATATATATATATATATATATATATATATATATATATATATATATATATATATATATATATATATATATATATATATATATATATATATATATATATATATATACTCACGAAGCCTCTGAACAAATGCAAGGAATAAAGCCACACTAAAGGACATGTCGCCTTAACATTTGGCGCTAGTTGATCATAGACGAAATCAAGTTAAATTAAATAGAAAATTATCCCAAATCCCTTATACAAACTTGAGGACATTCATTGTGAAAGTTATCTAAATTCATTCCGTGGAAATATTCGCATTCATAAGTAAAAATAAGCTTCTGCTCCTTGACTTCTAATTTGAATTTTGCTGTTTTTGCTGTTTTTAAAATTGCTTCCCACAAAACCGATTTTGTCTTTGTGACCCGGAAAAATTATAATATGAAAACTTTATTAACTAATTTCCACATAATCTTTATTCCATTTGCAAATCTTAATGATTATATAAAATCAAAGCGTAATATTTGCAGATGTTACCGAATGATGTTTCAAGAATTAATTCAATTTAGTTTCGCACGAAGTGAATTTTAATTGCTTTATTATTGAAGGTAAGTAGGAGGCAATCGTTATGTAGTAGACGCAAAGTGGGATCATCCCTCTGGTTTGGTCATTTTTCTTAATTACGGTAATTAGTGAGCGTTTGTTATTGGGACTCCCTGTGGAGTATCCGTTCCATTTAAAAGTCACTTTCAATCGGAAAACTCGCTGAATTAGGTAAGTATATAGCGAAGTAAGTAACGCATCTAATGACTTAACTCACCTAAAAAAGGCTAACTTTATAGTTGAGGCATAGTCAATTTTATGCAATGTTAGTTACGTTAAATGAATTTATCACCACGATTTAGTCTTCAAATCAGACCATTAGTGCAAGAGACTAACAAAGAATTCGATACGGAGTGTTATAAAAGAAATGGAAACACCGTGTTATGCGTGGAAAAAAGATGTTTTCACCTTGACAAATTTTCTGTTAATAAAAATACTTATTCAGACACGACATACTGCCTATTTATACTCGTATAACATTAATTTGACACTATATATTTTACAATCTGAAAAAACAAAGTTATCAATATCTGGAAAAAATGTATGTCACACCTGACAAATAGTTACCTCCAAACATGAAAAAGAAGAAAATCGATTATGGTCCATATTTCACAATACCACAGATAAAGTGTGCCGTTATGTAACTGTATGCAATATTCTCAGGTGTATGTCTTGTATGCTTGTATATACATTCTTTTGATATTGCTTGATATTTTCGCACTAATTTTTTTACCTTTCTACTTACGGTTCATTCTAAAATATATCTATAATCTTTCCGGTATACGTAAACAATTTTTTCGAACATTGCCGCAACTACATAATTTATAAAAATACATACAAAGAATAACAGCAGAGAGGTGGCGACAGAGACTAGTGCGTAAAAAGAGGGAGATATTAAACCAACTAAATGTCTATAGGTAGTGTGACTCAAATAAATCTGTATTTTAAAAATGTGTGTCATATCAAGAATTTATTATCAGGACACATTGTCGGGCACTTTGTCAGAAATCAGTGTAAAAGAAAAATGCGATGGGAAATTATTTGAAAATCAAAAAGCTGAGGCAAAACAAAAAATTCGTAAGTAGTTTGGCATACAAATAAAAATATTTTTTATTTTTATTAAATATTAAACCTTTTAATAAAGGTTCGTTTTTGTCTAAGACGTTTTTCATTTTTCACGATTGGAAATATTTTTTAAAACACAAAAAATTGACGAAAATTCGTTTTGTCATTGACGATTTATTAATTATATTAAGAACCATTTCAAAAAAGTAAATGAATTTAACATTTTTAAATTTAAATTAAATTTTTAACCACAGAAAAAAACAATTTTTTGAAAAAAATTTTAAATTTTAATAAAATAAATGTGCCCAGCACAAATTCTGCAACATAATTTCGACGTAATTCTAGCGGTTGAGAAAGAAATAAAGCAGGAGAGGATGAAATAATGAGATGTTACAAACACAGTTAAAGCTTTCGATATATGAATAGAAGAATAGAACATATACCCATAGAACGAAAGGAGTAGGCAGTAGACACAACAAGAAAGACATATAGCAAACGACAGAGTACGATAAAATCAAAGTACACAGTGGTTTCCAATTTTTACACTCTTACAATTAATTGACCACAAATGAACCGACGAGCAACCAGATAGATCGGTAGTATAAACGGAGGCAAGCAGGCAAATGCAGAATATATTCAATGTATATGTAGAATATCACAAACCAAAAGCAATCTCAGGAAGAAAGGAAGGGAAAGAGAGAGAAATAATAGAATGGGAGAGAGGGTGAGAGATATAGAGATACAAACCGAATTCACGTGATATGAAAGACTTTTCCATTCCAAAAAGTAAACCGAAGCATTTATATATTTGGGGATTGACTTAAGCAAAAACCGGAAGGATAGAGAAAAACCGCATGACAATTAAACATGCAAGGACAATCAGAAAACTTACACATTTTAAATTATTTTGGAGCCGGTATATAACGAGTGGATTATGTGCTTCGCCCGCAAAAAAAAAACAGAGAAAAATCTCATGTAGAAAGTAACCAAATATCCTTTTTCAAAAGCTTTAGAAATCCTGATAATTTGACAATGCCATGCTAATTAATTCTACTAAATTAAAAAGTAAGTGAAAATTCTCTTCATGAATTCTTATTTTCTTCCTTCCTCCCATCCGCCCTTTGTCCTTTTCGTTCTAGCATCCTTCCAACTTTCCTTCCTTCCATCCTTCACTCCTTCCTAGCTTCTTTCTATCCTTTTCCTTTTACCTCTCATCCTTACTCACCTTCATTTTAATTTACTTCCATCTTTATTGTCACAAAGCTCAATCTCTCTAATTTCCTATTAAAATGCATGTGAAGGACAAACAGGAATTTTCCCATCTGTATAAATGATTACATATTATTCCTTCCTCGAAGAAAGTAAACAAAAAGCAAATAAATCGAGTGATCGCAAAATCCTAGACGAATACTAAAAGTTTAGAATAAAAATATGCAATTTTAGCATAAAAAATTTAAGGACTATTGCAACAAAATCACTGTTTTATTACCCCGACATTTGTGATCTACAGACATATTATTCAAATATTTCGAATATCAAAGAAAGAAAATAGAACTGGTAAGATCCATAAAATGAACTGGTTATATCCTGAACGTACGAAACAGAAAATGATGAGAGTCTTGGTCCCTACCAGAGACCAATGTCTAGTCTATTAAACAATTTTCATATTACGTGAGGTTTACAAGTTTACATTTTATCCATAAGAGTACATAGAATTCATGAATTCAAAAACTCAAAACCGCTTTCAAAATCAAATTGGTGTAATAAAGAGTAACAAATAATTACAAACCTCTGGGGCTTGGTCTTGTAATGTAAAATTTTGCAGATTATTTAGAAGCTTTGGGGGCAAGTTCCCTTTGCTTTCAGTTGATGAAGCGGATCACTAAATACGTGCATAAACTGCCAATACCAATAAACTCTGATGATCGTCTCTTCGAAAGTATCAAGAATTAACACCGAGTTATTCCGGAGAACTCTAGACCAAGAATCCTAAATGTCTGGGAAAATTAGTTTGCTAAGTTACACCCTTTCTTCTACCCCTTGCTTATCAAACATAAATTTCTAGTTTTGTTAAACATGTTTTTCTGATTTTGTTTCAAATCGTTTTCATAATTTTGATAACGTGCTATTATTTCTGCCAAAAATAGGAGAAAAAAGACGAGACGACAAAGACATTATTAAACAGATTGCGGCATTTTGTCACTCGACACACTTTTTCGTTATTTGTACGAAATGTATGGAATTCCAATATTTCAATTATTACTCGCTGATTAAACGACAACAAAAATAAGTCTAATTGCTCCAAAATTAGAAAACAATAAAAGAAAATAATGAAACAAAAAATGCTAAACGAAAATCATTAGAAGCATTCGTTTCAAAACGAATCATTTTTTAAAATGAATTCATATAAATGTTGTTGAATGTTGTTGTTGAATCCTTTGTGTAACATTCTGCCGAAATGGAAAGCAGAACATTTTCTGCTTCTGCTTCTGTAATCCCGATTTAGCCATTTCGCGAATTGCAGCAATATTTGGACTGTAAGAATGTTTACTGCCGAAGTAGGTACGTTTTACAGAAGCATGATTTCAAATGCACAACCAAAATAAAAAACCAACAAAAAAACTAAAACAAAAAAATAATACCAATAAAATAGAATGCAACTATAATAAGCACCCACAACAAAAAATGAGAAATATTTAAACAAATAATTCCAAAAGATTTTTGAAAAAGAGAACGAACATAAATACTGAATACTGGAAACCACGAAATCGAAAAGTCGCGTATGGAAATAGAATATTTTGTAATTCCTTAAATGTTTCTCTTTTACGTTTCACTTTCTTTCTTTTTTATTTCTCTTTTTTATTTATTCTCTAAATCTCAGATTTGTAACAAAAAATTAAGCGAAAAATAATAAATTACGTAATCCTTTCACTCAAAACCTTCACGCACAATGGGATCCAGTATGAAATCAATGAAGGAATAACAAAAATTATGTAGTAGAAAAATTTGGTTGAAATTTATTTAAACCGAATAATAAAAATTTGGTGCCCATTATATAAAATACAAAATTAAAAATGATGCTCATTATATAAAATAAAATTGAATCCATAAAAATAAACTAGTGATTAAAAAAGTCTTTAATAAATTTTATTTATAGTATTTATATTATTTGTTTTATTTGTAACCTAATTGATCAGAAGTGATAATAAATCCTCTAACGTTGCTTGAATTTTTATGTGTTTTGGATGCAAAGCACATTCGCATGTAATCAGTTTTACCAAATTGACGAAAATTACAAATTGCGTTCAAGGAATAATTTTAATTATACTCAAATAGTTCTGTGATTTCGCGACACCATAATTACTCGTTTAATTATTGACGTTGAAGACTTTTGCCCCAGAACGCAGTCACGTGCGTTCGCGCATTGTTGCGAGGTATCCTAAATATCAGGAATAATCAAATAATCTTGTTCTATTAGGAGGCGAACAATTGCGTTTGCTTTACTTTTTCAAGGACCACAATCCTTTCGAGGGTGTAGTCTAGAAGTTACTCAGAAGAAAATTTTCACTAGGTTGTCAAAAATTTTAAAATCTCTTCAAACTGACCGCATGTAATCATCTACTAGCCTTTTAACATATATGGTGTATTTCGCAGCTGCGAGATAATTACCACCGTAATTAAAAGATTCAATAAACGTCACTGAATAAGCGTCACTGAAGTTCTGCAGGAAAAGGGGCGGTGCTAGACGACCATAATCAATATACATACTATCGACCTAGATAACATTGAGGCTTCGGCTTGCGTTGAAACTGACTACGACAAAGCCCTTCGTTAATATTAATTTATACATTAATTTGTTGATCTCTAATAAACGCTATATGAATAATTCATTTCAAATATTTCATTACCGCAATTAAAAACTCTGTCGTCACTTCGTTTGAAATCTGTGTAATTATAAAAGTTTGTAAAAGGACGAAATTATATATCTGAATAAAACGGAAGATGTATTTATAATTAATTTTGTTCGACTCATTATATATTTACGTCATGAAATCCGAACTTATAGCAGAATTTAAATGATTACAAATTTAGTTCAAGAAAGTTCTGCAACTCGTTTAAGCTTTATCAATAATTTGTTGATCATCAATCTACTCGGAGCATTGAAATAAACTCCATAATTTTAGTTTTAATCTTCAAAAATTAGTCGTAATTACTAAAAAGTTTGATGAGCTTTTTAATGCTAAACCGATTAACTTCAGTCAATTATTAATTATCTTTTGGCACCTTAGTCCAAGAGAGCCCCAACACATATTTGCTATTATATAAAATATACTGATAGGGCAAAACGGTCAGTCGGTTAACAAGTAACTCAATTTTATATCATGTATAATTTAATTTCACATTAAGTAATAGAGAATAGAGAATAGAGAAAGATTGAAAGAGTGAAACAGGCAGCAAAATATACCTGAAAGTGTAGCAAAGGGAAAGAGCAAAAATCACTTAATATCATTAAGTGAAGCAGAGCAGCAAGTCCTTACGATTTCTCCAGGGGTTTTCGTTTCCTTATCGATCCTCCTCAATGATAATCGACAGAGGACAAATTTTATACGCAATTTTCGCCTCCTCTTCAATCACGTCATGACGAGGATGAGGAATTTTATCATCCCCTTCAATAATCTTGCACCACAACCGTCTCAGTTTCTCTAGCTAGAACAAATATCCCGCGGGATCATGAGACCATAAGCAACAGATGTTCGTTCGTTTCCTTGGTAGTTCGTTCAATTGGGCTTGCCAAGTAAATAATGGATACAATGTTACTTGATAGAGAAAGAAAGACGATAAAAAATCACACACACATCTAACGACTTCTACTCTAAAATAATCGCAGATACGTTACACAATTTTGTCGCACAGTTGTCGACTGTTTGCGCAATTCCCCAACACCGAAAACAGCAATAACGAAAAATCAATCATAAAACTTTGCAGCAATTTGACTTAAGGCGTTTAATTTAATTTATTTAAAGGCAATAAAGTTAGTTAAGCTTCAATGGCGCAATCAATTTAAACGAAATCAATATCAAACACACCGTAAAGAATTTTTGATCCTGT
Organism: Physocephala rufipes; assembly: GCA_963966595.1. NCBI lineage: Eukaryota > Metazoa > Arthropoda > Insecta > Diptera > Conopidae > Physocephala > Physocephala rufipes. The sequence continues at coordinate 37,529,467 of OZ016504.1, forward strand.
GATACTAACTAACTTGTTTAGCTAGAGAGCTTAGCTGTCGGCTAAGCGGTTACCAATATAAACCAAAAAAATATAGGGCGCACTAATAGCACTAATGTAAACCAAAAAAGGGTACGTTGAACAAGTAACAAAATCGGACATTTAATCAGAATATCCCCATCCATAATGAAAGGTATTTTTCTGCTGCAATGATGTATAGTGCGGACATTCTTACGAAAAACGTTTCAACGTTTTGTTTACAATTTTCAACGTTTCTGTTCACATTTTTACTCAAGTATTTCTTTTCCGTAAGAGAGAGAGAGACAGAGGCAAACTCCTCCAAATCTTAATTCTAAAGAGCTGACAAAATTAACGTGTCAGGATTTTTTATTTCGCAAATAAAAACATTTTCAGGAGTTCTGTAGCATCGGATTTTGAGGCTACGCTGCTCGGGGATCTTGTCGATTTGGGATTAAAGGCGTTAAAGTAATTATACCTTACTACTATTATTTCTTACTACGTCTTATTTCAAGTAATTGTATCCTTTTAAAATTGTATCGTCTCTAAATTACCCTTAAAAACGTGAGTTAAAGTGAGGGGTGAACGTGAGGAGAGGGAGAGAGAGAGAAAGAAAGGAACATGTAGATACAAGAAAGAGAGATCTTCCAAGCTTTCTGAATTTCGGCAAATTTCTTCAACCGTCAAATACAATATATTTAATCAATTTAATATTAATTTTGATAGTATTCTCTTTGTATTCTTTTCAAGTCATTCATTCTCGCAAGAGTGTCTTTTTCGAAAATCGAACGCGGTGAACAAATTTTATATAGAATGCGAAATACTATAAAAAACTGAATAAATTTTGATACGTTTTTACGTAGCATTTTTCAACAACGGGGTTGGCTGCACTAAAACTATAACGAAAAATAATGGATTGCAAAAAGCAGAGGATAGGATCAAAGGAAATACTTAATAACGTCCCAGTTAAAATAACAGACCATTATATTCAAAAGCTTTTCACGAGACGCATTTCCGCTGCGTGTCATCAGCGATCATCTCATCATTAAGATAACCTCAATCATCGCCGTCATCATTATTATCATAATCATTATCAAAGCAATTGTCATTACGAGAAATTCACTATTTTACATTCATTTCTATTGTTTTTTTTTCATGACTGCTGATGGTGGAGTCAATATTGCTGCTGTTGTTGTTGTTGAGATTGTTATTATTACTGTTATTATTATTTTCATTCAAATACATGCCATAAAGCACGAGATAAATGAGAGATCGAGTAAGAGAGAGAGAGAGAGAGAGGATAAGTGTAAAAAGCACGTGAGCTCAATTTTTATTTTTATTGTTTCTCTAGCGCTTTTCAAAAGTTATGCTTTTAAAATTGCTTCGTTTAATTGTGCCTACCCGTGACTACTGCTATCACTTCTACAATTGTATAAATATCTCTGTCCGTGCAAGTGTGTGATAGAGTGCCTGAGTGGGAATGATGCGAAAGAAGGAAAGGAGATGTGTGAAACTCTCACAATTACTGGCTGTGACAATACGTACGCTTTTAGTGTATAAAAAAGCCATGAAAGATTTCAGCCAGAACATCAGTAGAAATGTCCCCAATATCGCCCAGTATCATCAACAGTGCAAAAGCAACAAAAGCGTCAGTAAAAGCAGCAGCAACAACATCAGCAGCAGCAACATCAACAGCATCATCAGGTCAAGTCATGTCACGAAGTTGGATTTTATTTTATGAGCTCTACTGTCATTAAGGTCTTGCTGGTGTTGTTGTTGTTGATGTTGTTTTTGTTCCTAGTACAGTCATTGTTTCGTCATCCTTTTGCGCCAAATGCAGTTTCTACATTTAGATTAGATTTTAAAAGTCGGATGCTTTCTTTCATTGTCATTCTTGACAAATATTTAGTTTACATGACGTTTTACAAGAAAAACATTTTCTTAATTTTTGCAAGTAGAGCAAGCTACGGCCACGTAAGACAAATAAAACTTGAGTGGAAAACAATGAAAAAAATGAAATATTAATTGCGGAAAGCTGAAAATGAAAAAATAGCACAAACACTCAACTACAATTAGCAAGTGCTGTGAAAGGCAAACTAAAATCCAAAAATATATTTAAACATTTTAACAAAACCGAAAAAATGTTTCGATTTTTATAAGATTTATTTTAATCGAAATCAAATCGATTCGAAATTTAACCAATTTTCCGAAACTTTATATTTTACAAAATTTATAAACGTCTTGTTTATTTAACTTCAAAAGGATACTCATGGTATTTTTATATTTCTAGAAAGATACAAAAATATTTCATTGGTCTCATTTTCTATTTATTCTTTCATCGTCCTTTTAAAGCTTTGCATCACCAAAAAACCGTAAATAAATTATTTAGCTTCCAACAACTTCTGGCATAATCTACTTATGCGTTCCTTCGAACGTCCGCCTCTACCACACACAAGAATATGAACATAACTACAATGAAATGAGATCCCGTAATTAATACAGTAATCTTAACGATGTCATTAAGCTGTTTAATTAACTACGTCCGTAAAACTTTTACGTGTGTACGCCTCCCGCGTAATAATTATTTTTAATAACCCCAATGAAACGTTTTGTATATAATAGTTTTATGCAATTCACAATTCTTCTTTAAGTTTTTTATTGAGAAAAAAAATAGAAAACATAAAACCGAAAAATTAATTAATGGAATACATTTTAGAAATAGTTTTACTGAAAAATTGCAGTAAATATAAAAGGACAAAAACATAGACTAAGTCAAGAAGAAAGAGAAGCCGGAGAAGGTGTAAAAGTAAGCGGGTGAAAAACATGAAGAAATGTAACAAAATTACCTTGGGAGTTTAATGGATTATAATCAGATTAATAATATTAATGAAACACTTAGACACACTACAATACCGAGAAAATATTGAACACCCCTAATGGTATATGCAACTATGAATTGTTATCTTACATCTTATTTCCGAAAAAAATTGTTTATATTATTTTCAAATAAACAAATAAATATATAAATATATAAAATTATTAAAATAAACAAATAAACAGTTTTTGAGAGAACTTTCTGAAGAAATTTAATGAAATTTCAACAGTAATCAATAAAAGTCCTTGAAGCAAGAAGATACTTTGTCAAAACGAAGGATAAAACAAAACGTGAAATAATATTAAGGAATGATTTTGTTCGTAAGAATTATATGATAACAATGTATTGCTTTTAATTAGACTCAAGAAGAAAAAGAGCATGATACTGCGAGGCAAGGTCGAGACAGAGAAGTATTTTACTTTTATCTCGTCCTTCCTTACGATTTTATTGTTTTCTTTTTCTGTAGCTCTACAGACATTATTCCTAAGGAAAGAATGAGTAATTAAAAAAACACACACTCTTTCTCTCTCTGCTTTCTTTAATGATCCCAAAAAACCGCTCGCAACGCCAATATGCATTCACTTTCAAAAGGTTTAAAGCTATAAAACTGAAACTTCTACAGGATTAATATTAAAAAAGGAAATCCATTAAAAACACTGAAACGAATAAACTTAATACAAATTGAAAGCATTCATACCGTTAAAAATTTACATTGTGTGAAAGATTTTGAAAATGAAATTGTTAAAAATTTTAATAAAGTGATGTGACAGGAAATGTAATGCCATTAAAATCATTAAAGTGATCAAAGAGAATCAAGGTCATTTAGATTTACAATTTATTTATAAGGATGATATTATGTCCGATAATGTAAAATTACCCAAAAATCCTTTCAGAATATTCACGAACATTCTTGATATATTTTATTCTTGTAACTTCCTTTAATCTTCAATCTACCTTTTCAAGAACGGAGAGGGAGCTTATGATAACTTTCAGTATCTAATCATGTTCTAAGATGTAAAATTACTGTGCGTATCTAAAACCATCCAAATAATCGAGAACAAACAAAAAAATGGGGAAAAAGACACCGTAGAGCATTTACTTAGCAGATATCCAAATTCTCACAGACAAGTCTACATGGCATACAACGGCCCTTAGTAAGCTAACGATAACCCGAAAATACACAGGATGGCAATACTATAGACTTCAGCGTTTGTAACACCCAGAGTAAGCTAGCCATAATGAAGCCAAGACTAAACTAGGACAAAAAACAGAGCACTGCGCAAAAGGCACGGTGTCCTTTTAAAAACCATTATATCCGAAAAAACAGCAATATAAAAATTATATTAAGCAAGAGCTGCCCTAAAAATCGGAATACCATTCTTCTTTATGTTTCAGTAAGAACGACAGCAATACCAGCAGCTATTCCTGCAATAAGGATGGATTACGTGCGGGTTGTTTGGTTTTTTCGAGCAAAACACAAATAACATTCTTTTACAAGAGTAAACAATATATCATTTTTATTAAATTTTGAATTAATAAAAATGAAATATTTGTGTCATCGTGTCATGTCAACAGTAAACATTTTACAATAACAAAATCCATACAACGGTTGTTCACAGAGAATTGTGGGTAGGAAGAAGAGGCTGAAGGGATAAGGGAAATTATATCAAGAACAGAAGATAAATAAAAAAGAAAATAAAAATAAATTTAGCCGAAGGATTTCAAAAAAACCAAACAAAAAAGAAAAAGAAAAAAAGGTAAAAACAAAAAGGTAAAAATATTGCAAGGCACGGATTTAATTTGTATACAAACCCCTTCTTATACACTTCTAAATAAACAACTGTGGATTTGGTCAAAAAGTAGACCGAATTTCATTCCATTTCGTCCCTCTTACTTTATGTTTTTTTAATAAATTTTTTACATTGCGTCTTTGTAATTGAATGTCCTCGAAAAAAAGTCTCGATAAAATATTACGTCAAAAGAGAAAAAATAGAAAAGATAAATAATTCTTAAATATATAAATTATAATTCCTAATGAATTATGTATTGGATATTTGATCGCTCCCAGATATTTGATCATTTCCGTAAAAATTCAATAATTTAGTTTTATTTTTCTGTTCAGTGTGTTTAATGTGCACCATTTTTATCCTTATTGATGTCTCCTTTTCCTCTCTCTCTCTCTGTCTGCCTCAATATATTTAGCCCCCTCCCTCTCTATCACCGCCTCTTTCTTTCGATTTCTACATCTCTCCTTCCAAATATGTAGAATGTTCGCCATTCTATGGCTGCTAAAAAGTTTTCTCTCTTGTTGTTTTTTTAAGAATTTCAGTGTAACAAACACATACCCGCATTCGAGGGAATATCACACGTACATGTAAGAAACACAAAGACACGTAAGAATACATACATAAACATACAAGCACAATACGTGCCATGACTTTTGATTAACTTCACATGAATAATATGTTTGCGCGCATTCTTGTGCGTATGTGTGTTCAGGCGTGTGCTTATATGGGCTCGTGTGGTCATATGTATATCTATATAAGTATATCTATACTATATCTATACAATTCAAGGATTAATTGTAAATGCGGTGCATCCCTAAACAAAAACTTTACATTAATTGAATAAACTCTAGCACATAAAGTTCTTTTTTTCTACTTTAGAACGTTAGTGGGCGTTAGCGGGGACATGCCATTTAAACCATTATAACATTTGGAACATAAAACACATGAAAATTTGTTTTTGTTTTTTGGAAAAATTTTTACAAAATTTTAAGTTTTTTATTTAAAATATTTACTTTAAAATATTTAGCTTTAAAATATTTACAAAATTTTAAGCTTGAAATTTTTACCTCTTTTTGCTTTTAGGGTTTGGACTAAGGTTGATCAAAGAAGTTGAAACAATGGAAATAGCGCACGATTAGAAGGTGTCAAATAAGAACCAACGAAATCATGGAGAGCCGTGGATGAATTTATTGGAGAGGGTCGTTGTTTTAGTTTTTTTTTCGCCTCCTTTACCTTTTGTTCGACCAATATTTGTTAAGATCCTGCCGATTACAAAGTGTCAATAAAAACTTATAATGACAACAAAATTAAAGGCTAATAACATTTTAATGGCAGCACACTTTATCAATTTAATATCTTATGCACCCAAAAAACCTCAAGAGCATTAGAGAAATATGAGCATGAAATATTCTCCAATGAAAAAACTACGTGGAACATAAAATTTACTTCTCTTATTCTGACGTTCAACAGAAGCGCCGCCAATGTTAACAAATGTTGTTCCATAGTATGAAATATACCATACAGCTATTTGGAGTTATTTAATTTAGATGACTTTATTTTAGTCAGTTTGCTTTAAATTATAAAGTTTTTATTTTCATAGAAAATGAAAAACTCAACTAACTCACGATGTGAAATCCTTTAAATTCTTGAAAGCTTCTTTTTGAGAATTATATAAAAGCGAAATAGCAAACACTAATCACGAAAGCACAACTGAAAGCTTTCCAAGTATTAGTAAAGTTTTACACCACACCACAAAACTTCACCTCAAGCACAAACCCAAAATATGTAAAAATGCTTTCAACAGCTTTTAACGCTTCTTTTAGCTTCGATAATTTATTATAGTGAAATAAATTTTGTTAATCATATACATATGTGTGGAAAGCTCTTTCTGTAACCAAGAGATGATGATGGAGAGGAAAACGTCAACCTATTCGGTTTTCACAATATAATATACCAATATTCACAATAAACACCATTTCAAGCTGAATCTTATCTAGTCAACCCACTAATTTTGTAGCTAGTGATAAGAGCGTATATGAAGAAGAAGATAGATACTGGATCATGATAGGAAATGACATATGCTCAAGTGTTTACACCTGTCTTTTAAAATGTAATATGTGTATATAAGTGCTAAAAATTATTCCAAGGATACAAAAAAGATGTGATTATTTATAAAAACTAACAATAATTTTTTTCAGTGAAAAAGGAGGAGGTGAGAGAAGGAATTAGCGTATTGAAAATTAGTATCTTCGTAGCCAACTATTTAAGCCTAGGTGGTTTACACATACACAATTTCTATATATTATTTTGGTTTGGGCTGATTAACTAATTGTCAACTAATTAGCTTGTCAACAAAGCTGGATTGTGTTTTTTTCGAAAAATGGTTATAGTATAAAATTAACGGCTAACTGAATTAATTAAGTAATCGTCGTAGCAGCGATAAAAAATGGGAGGAAGAGCTAGTTTCTATTTGTGCGCAGAGCACAATGAAGATAATACGATTTAAGTTCTTAGATTTAGCAACCATAATTCCAATAATTAACATAATTAACTTTTATTTATAATATAAATTCAGAAGATGTTTTAACAATGATATTCCTGTAGACGTCTTTGTTTTACGGATGATTAAATCATTACAGTTAGTAATAACTAACAGTTAGTAACAGTTAGACACAAAGTTTTCAGTGAAACTGATAATACACTGCGCCAAAAACTCTAATGCCCGACTTACTAAGGGCCGTTTTCACAATGTTCGGTTAAACTTGTGGTTAACTGATGGTTAGTTGACGAGAGGTTCGGAACTTATCCTTCGGTTAATAATTTTCGTTTTCACCAACCTTCGGTTAACAAACCTTCGGTCAATTACAAGTTGTAATAGATTGTGACGTTTGCTCTATTACATTTGAAAAAAAATTTGTAAATCGTTGCATTTTAATTTATTGGTATAAGTGCAGAGTAGGGGCCCGGCTTCGATTTATTTTATTTTTGGTGCATCGTTACACTTCACATTTAAAAACCTAATCAACTAAAATTTTTTTTGAGGTCGCCCGCCATTTTGGATTTAGGAGCACTTAAACATTAAAAAACACAACGTTATATCTCTACAACCGATCGAGATAGAACACTGGCAGATATACCATTTTAAAAGTATTTAAATTGTCTATGATTAATATAGAATACCTCTTTGTCGGTTTAAATCCCGTTACAGAGTTATTTCAATTTTTGTAAAAATATGTACTTTCTTTGTATAAAAAACTATTTTTCTCTCCTAAATGAATACATTTAGGTACCAAAAAATTCCCTTTTATAAGAAGTCCAACCTTTTTCCTTTCAATCGATGTATTGCATGATATACTTATTGCTTTAGTTTATGTAGTTTACTTAATTAAATATGTAAGGGGTAATATTTTCAGATGGTACATCTAAATAAAAAAGGAACAAAATTAGAGTTGTAAGAGGGTAGAACAACTCCTACCATTTCTAGTATATCGTACGCTACAGTTCGTAGACCTGTTCCACGAAGGTAGGCAATAGAAATACCTTTAAAATGATATTTCTGCCGGCATGATATCACGATTGGTTACCGAGATATAATGCTATATATAATGAAAGTTTGGTGCTTTGGCTGCAATCCAAAAGGGCGGGCCATCTCAACAAAATTTTTAGTTTATTACGTTTCTGATAGCGAAAAATAAGGGTAAAAAATGTTCCTTACAAAAGGTTTCCTACCCCTATTCTGAACTTATTGCAATTTTTTTAAGACGAAAATATTGTTGACTTTTTTACAAGAATGAAAACCTTCATACAGTATCAGCTGACAAATTCAATGAAATCTTTAGGTTAAACGGAACCCCAGATGTCGGTTAAGTTAACTGAGACTTTAACCAGAAGATTCGCTTAACCGGACATTGTGAAAACGAAATTTTTTCTAACCTCCGGTTAAAGTCCCGGTTAGCACTTAACCGAACATTGTGAAAACGGCCCTAAATTTACTAAAAAAGCAGGTGATTTTATAAAAGAATATTTAAATAAAATCAAATCGACAATTAAACTGGGTATCATTTCCAAACCAAACATAAAATCATTATTATTACTATTATTATTATCACTATTACAGATTTCGTTAAATTTTTTGATCTATAGAAATTTGTTCGAAATTAAATCAATAAACCATTTACTAACGGAAAAAGTTTTCATAATAGAGACATTTTATTCTCTAAAATATTTCATTTTCTTAGCTAGAATTGAAATCTTTACAACGGTCTTTAATATAAAGAAATTCAAGTTATAAAATACATTTAGCAAAACATAAATTGTTTCTCGAATAATTTTCTGGATTTATTTCAATCACAAAAAAATTCCGAATCTTTTCATCGATGCGAAATAGAAACCATTTTGAAATAATTTAAAAAATAATTTAAAAAACAAAAGATGCCAAAACTGACTTCTTTAACTACTAAGTTTAAAAAAATCCACTCATTTGTCCACCAGAATAATAAACAGAAAACAGAAGGGGAAAGCTGCAAAAGGCTAACAGGGCGTATGATTTTATTATAATTTCTATTTTTTTAATATTTATTAATGTTGCAAACAAAATTCGTATAAATTTATTAAATTCAAATACCAGCAACAACACCAACAAAATTACGTCAATCCAAAATAGGTTTGTGTATGAATATCCGTTTAACAAACTGACTGTAAAGTTATCGATAAATTTCACATAATGCGGACAGATAGTGTAGCCAATATATTATTCTAGCTTTCTGCGTTTGCTGTTGTTGTTCTTAAAGTTGTTGTGGCCGCTACTGATGCCGATGCCGTTCCTGTTGTGAGTTTACGCTCCTGCTGTAACTTGCATTACGGCTGTTCCGTGGCTCTTATTGTTGTAGCCATTGTTGTTGTTGACGATGGTGTTGTTATTGTAGGTATTGTTTGAATTCGGAATTGTTCTATTCTTCGCAAACGATTGAGCAAATTTTAACGCACAAAAGAAACATTTGCATATTCGTAAAATCAACAAATGAATGAGAAGGCAGGATGGGATGGATAGGATAGGATGGATAATCGGAATGAATAATTGGACCGTCAAAAAGACAATAAAGCAGAACAATCAAATATAACCGCTTAGCGTTTTCCTTCATCAATTGTCAAGTTTAGAAAGCAAAACCATTGAAATCTTTATGCGATTGGGAATATGAATTGTGCACTTACAGGACATATATTTTTTGTAGCAATTCATAAAATATACTTGCTTTTTCGTAACTGAAATTGGAAATGATTAAATTGATCAATGTGGGAGTACGATACGAGTTGACGACAATTGTCTTGTTCTGAATTTGTTGACGCATACCGTATATGCGCGATTTATTGTCATATAGAAATCTGTGATTTATTATCATATATAAAAATATTTTTATAGAATATGAAAATCATATAATACTGAGCAATGACGCACGTCGTATTGTAGGTCTTTTCGTACAACGTCCTTAACGTATCAATGACGTTTCTATGACGACTGTCTACATAATGATAATAACTTATTCAAACATTTAAATGTCCTATGGTTCGCCATACTGCCGAAATAAAAGCCAGTCATTTAAAATATTCGTCAACTTTGAACTCAAAGTCAAATTCAGATCCATTTCTTTTTGATCAGACCATCTTTATTCATTATTTAACAAAAGAGTTCAAGCCTTAAAATTTTCAGATTTCAGGTAATTTTGCAATTAAATGAGTGGCATGACTCAAATTCATAGAAAGACACCCTCGAGCAGCAAGTGCAACCAAAAGAATATCAATGCTAACAGCATGAAAATAACAAAAAGCAACAGCACCAGCAATAACAGCGAACGCAACAAAAGCAACAATTTTAACAGCTACAACAAAATTATAAAAATAGTACCATGCAGAATCGTCAGTCACAACAAAACCCTCCCGTTCTTTATAAGACTATTTCTAAAAAAAGTCTGCAAAAACGAAAGCACTTCAAACTCTATGTTAAAGGGAAGCCCCAAAGCGCCTTAGCAGAAGTTTTTACTTTCGGAGAAATACAAAGGCCCAACCGACAGTCACCGACAGAGATGCCGGCCCACCGGCAAACTCACCAACCAAACGACCGAACAACCGAACTTATCTGATTAACCGACACGCCAACCAACCGACAGACAGAGGCACTACAGGCAAATATTCTGATACAAAACAAACACTTACAAAATTCTTACTAGTTTATGCTAGTTTATTCATCTTTATTTTAATAGAGAATGATGGAAGCGTAGTAAAAGGCAAAAGAGAAAGACGGCTACGAACTCTCCTCCAGATAATTCGAAACCGCTTTCGTGTCGTGTTTTCGTGACCTGACCGGGCAGCCCTTCGTACAATTTGGGCGTCAGACTTAATTGCAAGAGCAAGAAATTACTTAGCTTTACTCTAGAGTGATTTCACCGTTAGCTGGTTTAAATGAAGGTGCTCGTTGAAGAGTGAGGAAGTTGCGAGTGAATGAGGAGTGAGGTGAAGTGATGAGTGAATAACGAGGAATGAGGAGGAAGGAAAACTAAGAAAAGAAAACGAAAGATGAAGTTCTATAGCGGTAAAATTATTCCCTGTGGATGAAATAATTTCAATTTTAAGGATCTTTTCATTTATTCACATACAGACACACACCAATGTAAACACACTCAGGCAGACACAGACATACACAGACACACACACTAACAAATGCATCCAAAAACTATCAAAAGTAGTTGTTGCTTTTTTATACAATACGATGTGACAGAGAAAGAAAAACGTTGAAAAGAAAAATGAAAACGATGAAGCAGTTAGAAAGAAGTTAACAAGAGAAAGAAATTGCGCATACAAAAAAAATTCTCTCAAAATACTCAAAATAAAAGCGAATGAAGGAACCAAAGGCCTTTGTTCACAGCCTGTCTATAACTTTCCGAGTACAATTTCATTTCATTTATCCTTCTTAATTTGTGCGGTTATTCTTTTCTACCTCTTCTTCTTACCTCTCTTATTTTTCTGCAATACCGTACAATGGTTTGCACCAACAGCTACGGCCCGGTAATGAATAGATTCCATTCCGGCAGGAAGAGGCAGAAATGGTGGGCATACCTTCAATGCACTTCTTTGAAAGAGAGAGAAAGGAAGAGAGGGTGTAATAGAAAGTCATAGAGAGTGAAAGAGATGGAGAGCTTTGAAATACTTCACTTTGAGAAAAGCAAAACATTGGTGAATTTGAGATATTGAAGAAATGCTTCTATAATAAAAACCGCAACTGAAAAAGCTAAACAAGAGATAAGGTTTCCCCTTTTGACTCATCGCTCTTTTGGGGGTTTTCAGTGCGTTATGTACTCTAAATATATACTCCCGATATTGGGGGCTTCTAAAATCATTTTGAAAATTTTCGTTTGAATACTTTTAGGATGAAGTGCGAAAAAATAATCTCTCCCAATTCGGTATCAACGCAAATACAATACATAATTACCAGCCACCTCGGCGCCATATACCCACCCATAATCCACTCCACCACCACCCGTAGACCCACCCTTACTTATCGACAATCTAACCAACAGCTGCATCGGTGAAAACGAAAACAACAAAGCAGTTAATTTTTTTTATACTTTTGAAATATCTGAATGCCAGATAATGCAAAATGTTTTATGGTCTGACACTACCCCGAAGAGCATTCATACATGCGTTTCCGGAAAATCGTTGACACAGAAAAAACGCATAAATTGAACCAAATTTCCAAATGATTAAATTTCGCAACATTTTGCCAAATAATCAATTATGATCTAAAATGATAGCGCGAAAATGAATTACAACAAATAAAATACGATTTAGCGTATTCAGAAAACTCAAATGAACAATAACAATAACGAAAACAACAACAACAACGACAGCAGAATAAATGAGAATTGCGATGATGTAAAGTGGAAGGCGGAAAGCAAAAATATTCTATTGCTCTTTTCTAAAGCGATAACCGCAGTAATCACAATACAAAATCTTTAATTTAATCCAAAACAAAAAGGCAATAATTGATTCAGTTGAAGAAATTTCAACTGAAGTCTAAGAATATTTTGCACTGCAAATCGTTGCATTAGCCTCAATATCAAACAACATCCAACCCAAACAAAAAAGGGTAGCATTGGTTGGTTCTCTCAAAATGTTAAAACACCATTGTTCATTATTTAATAAAGAGAGATAAAAAATATGTAACTGTGAAAATATCGAAGTGAAAATGCGAAAACGTGTAAATTACATAAACTAAAAAATATGAAAAAATATTTTGAAAAATTTAAAAATACAGACGTATAAATAAGATATAGTAAAGTTTAAATATAGTTTTATTAAGATTTTTATATTTAATTGAGAGCTAGTTAACGATTCAAAAATATGAACACGCAAAAAATTTGAATATTTGAAAAAATCCAGAATTAAAAATAATAAAATATGTGTGATTTTTCTATCACGACTCAATTTATTCAATTTAGAAAAAAAGGAGAGATAATTACTGATTAAATTTACAAATTAAGGTATAATTTATCTCTTCGAAATTCTTAATTTTTCTAATTTGCAAGTTTCCTCTACCTTCTTTTTTCTCTTTTTTCTTTTTCTTTACTTTTATTTTTTACGTTGTTTTTCTTTTATCTTTATTTCAATTTTTATTTATCATTTTCGTCTCCTTTTTATTTTTTTATCAATTAAATGCGAAATCAAGAAAAAGAATAAACCCAAAAGCACTGACTCCGAAGAAAAAGGGAAACGTAAAAGCATTGCATGAGTTTCGCGGAAATTTTTTAGTTTACATTTTTTAACAAGTTTCCATTAGTTCTAACAGAATTTTTGAATTTCAAAAATTTTGTCGGAGGAAACGAGAAAAACTATATGGAAGCGCTCTTTTTAACTAATTAGAAATAATTGCAGGAATCAATTCATCTGGTACATTATTGAACGGTAATTCTATCGAATTGGTAACAACAGCAACAACAACAAGAATAATAATAGTAGTAGCAGCAGGATCAGCATTAACAAAAGCAAGCCACGAAGTCTTAACGACAACGACATGAGAAAATGCAAAAAGGAGGCAAAAACTCTCAAAATATTGGCCCAAACATTTGCTGCAATAGCAAAAATAACAACAATAGAAACAACACTAAAACCAATCTGCTCCCCATAGAGGATAAGTAAATGAACATGAGGTCACAAAAAGGCCAACAAAAAACAACCGGCTCATTGCGTTTAGAGCGAAGCGTAATGTTGTAACAGCATGCGAAAACTATTGGTACAATATCGTGTTGTTTTTATCCTTACTACTATTTTTTAATTATTTTTCTTTGTTCTCGTTTTCTATTACTCTCAACGTTGCAGTTTTTGTTGCTTTTGTTATTTGCTTAACCCTTATGTAATTCCTGAATATAAAAAATCAACATATGGAATTTTTTCGTTTGTAAATTTTCATGAACGCATATTCACGATTTTTGAAATCGAAGGACGTAAATAAGGAAGAACATTTTTTTAATCTATAATTTCAGTCATTTTCTAATTCGATCCTAAAGACTTTGTATTTGCAAAGCATTGCGTAAATGACAAAGTTCTCGTTGTTTCCTCAATAGAAATTTATTTTTATTTTTGAATGTCACCAATGCCATCTCTGATCTCTGAAAGGTCTTTGTCCAGATGACCTGGGTTTCCATTGACCGCTTGTTCAAATTCTTTGCTTTCGATCTTTATGAACGAACCGTATATTTGTGTCTTTGAAATTAAGCATTCTTTGTTTGGAATATCGTAATAATTATACACTTGGTTTAATAAAATTCGCTGGAAAAAGGAACGTATTTTTGTTTCATATTCGATGTCTTCCTTTGCCCTCTAAAAGAAAATGCTGAGAATTTATAAGCTCGTACGTGACAATATCCCAAAAGACATTAGAGAGGTGTAAGGACAAAATGGAGAGAATTGTTTAACGAAAAATAGGAATTTTTTGGAGATTTATATAATTTTACCCCCGAGATCGTATTACGATTAAACTCACTGCAAATATTGTTGCATCGGTTATCATAATTGTATTTTTTCTAGGTTTGGAAAAAGTATAAAACCAATTCGTTAAAAGTTTCCGATCCTTTTTACTTTTCGTCCCTTTGATTTAATATTTTTTTTCTCAATTTTCCTTCTCTTCTCTGCCCCTTTATCCTTGTTTTCTCGTTTTTTATAAAAGTCTGCGCAAAATACGACTTCGTTTAGAAAGAATGTTCCCCCCTCCTCATACTTCATTTCTCCCTTTCACGTAAGGTCGCTTTCAATAACTTGACTTTGAAGTTATATAGCTGCTAACCTCGCCTCAAAAGGAACCACATTCAGAAGGACGAGAAGCTGAAACCAAAACGTATCCCAAACCAGAACCTTCTGACTGGCTAGATTATTGGATGGAATGATTTGAAAACAACGATGGAGTGGATTGGAATACTGTTGGGTGTGAATAAAAATTATTACAAAATATTACGAACGTAGAAAAAAATAAGAAAAGTGAAAATGAAGCCAAAGGGAAACACTGAAGAAAGCTCTGACTGAGAATTCGAATGCGATCATAAACCTAAAGCAAATCAAACAAGCCCACCAAAACCCACACAAACCCACATAAACAAAAATAAATTTAAAAGAGAATAAACACATTAATCCTTATAAAATAGAAAATGTGAGCCTGGTCAAAATTTTTTAAGCTAAAAAAGTACTTCTCGTATTAAAGTCTATCTTTGATAAAAAACACCGTTTTTTCACCGATAAAGCCATTTATTGATAAAACATAAAAAACAACTTTCTTTGTGATTGGATAAAGCGACAGACACGCCTTTACCGATTGTTGAAATGGTTGACAAAAGATTTGCGCCATTTTCCCATTTTGTCATATAAGAGAGCACAAGGCTGACAATTCAATTCGACTGACAATTGATTCACTTTGATGAACGGTCCACCATGACGTATTGAAATCCGTTATGTTTTCGTTTTATGAAATGTGAAAGAAAAATGTGGAAAAGCAGAAAAGTCAAAAACAAGAACCAAATAAATCACATACAATTTGTGATTTTCAAAAAGGATAAAGAAGGTGACTGTAACCGCAACTCAAACAATTCCAGCAACACAAACAACTCTAGCTCACTCGACAACTCCACCGAACCCAACAACTCCGGTAACCCTGACGTGAGTAAAATAAATGTATCACTTCACTTCTCTCTTTTCCTCTCTTCTTTTCTCCATGACTTCAACTGAACCGGAATTCTTCTGACGTTTGAGTATTGTAGTGATATAAAAAATGGTATTCGTTTGGTTAAATGACATTTCGTTTGCCCAGTCTCACCTGACCGGCTGAAAGATGGCTCCCTCAACAAATAAGAATCTGAACATCATCCAGGCATCCAATTATTTAGCAAACTTGCAGCATTCGTTTCTTACTTACTTACTTACTTCCGTCTCTCCTTCCTTTGGCAAATAATGAAATGCTTTTCATTTTTTGTTTCTGGTTTTTTGAAAGAAAAGCTTGGTAATTTATAAAAGTGTCCAATGCATACAATAACGACCCCAACGCATCAGCCAAAAATTTTGAGGAATAAGGTCAATCAAGGAATGTCTTGATAGCGCTTGTCATGAGTTTGTTGGTTTTGCATATCTATAGAATAAAAAACCCAACAGAACAAGATTGAGAGAGACAATGATTGACGTGGATGCAATTCTATAAAAGGCACCGTATGAAAAGATTATTATATACCGTTTACCAACTGCTTACCAAAACCTTAATTAAATTTTGAAAGCAAACAGTCATATTCGATAATTCGATAATTTGTTCAATTCGATTTCAAATAAACCTTTAAAACCTTTAATTTCAAATAAAAAATCTATCTTAGCAATTTTAATTATTTTTCACTTTCCGATGTTATCTGCTCAAGCAGTCATAAAAATTGATTAATCAAAGACATCAGATTTCCGCTTCCGAGGAACGTAAGAAGTTCTACCAGTTCTGAACAAATTCAATGTAAGTTATAAATAAATCTAGATAAAATATATTAAATACACTGGACCTGTCTTAGGTACTCAAAATTCTGAAAAATATATAACTGCCATTCAAACTATTATTGTCTTTTTAAATCCACTTTAAAATCAATTGAGTTTTGACATAGAAGTGTTAAGGACTTAATCTGAGTTGTCCGTGTATACTAAATCGATTAAGAATCTATAACGAGAGTATGTCATCGCATATCCTTTGTAAAGGGCAAACATTGTACAGAATCAACCAGAACGGTGGCTCTTTTGATTGCACTCTGTTAGTTGGTTTTTAATTAAAATCCAATTGTTAACCGATAGGCCATATCAAGGGTCCATAGCCGGCAGCTATTCTACGTATTCTTTTTAACTCTCTCCAATACTTCCTGCCATTCTAACCGCTTTCACCGCAGTAGAACGCCCCTGACACCACAAATAATGCAATTAATTTTGTGTCGACGGTGAACATTCAAGAGCAATAACTGAATGACGGACAAACAAACAAATACAGGGGGCGTTGTCATAGTAATCCAATGTCATCATTCATGACAGTCATACTTCTCATACGCTCCTCATTCAATCAATAATCAATGACCACGTGATATTACGTGTGATTTCTCACAGATATCGAACTGTCTGATAGACGGACAGACTGACAAACGGAATAATAAATAAATAAACAGACAAAACCCCGCCAGACAAACAACAAACAGACTGAAAGGTATGACTCGTAGACTTGTAGGAGTAGAGAAAAACGGACATTGACAGAAGATAAATCAAAATGGCATGACTAAAAGTATTAAAAGGCGTTAAAAAATATCTTTAAAAATTGCTTATATCAATCAAATGGGCTCCAGAATATTTGTGATTTCTAAGAATTAATTCCAGAGATTTTTGAAGAGAAATTACCGATGATTCATTTATGTTTGAGGCTTGTACAAGGAATTCGATGAAGAGGTTTTTTAACTATTTCTTTTCAGCTATTTTTCTACTTTACTCAACTGTACTACTCCTTGCCGCACCTTTAATAAACTCGACAAACACTATTAAACACTCTATCAATGCCAAAGATACAAGCCATAAGCTCCTTTCGAACAATACACACCCACACAGACACCCATAAACGCCAACACAAAACGGTAAACAACACAAAAAAATAATACCATCCTTTGAACAAGTCAGTGGCCTTTGCCGGGGGCGATAGTCCTGAACTTCATCTTGCTCGGAATGACCGTTAGTTGGTTTTATGCACAGTTAAATTTGCATTCATTTTCTGCGGTGCGGTCTGCGTTTTTTAATGATGACTGACTTAGTGATAATTACGACAATGATTATGACCATCGCGATAATAACGATACTTATCATAATCATCATAATAATTGAATTTAATAAATAAACCGGAAGATGATGGAGAAGTTTAACCCGGATTAGTTCATTTTGGCCTGTTTGTCACAGCCGATGGACTCCAAAAGCCGATTGCTTAAGAATAAAATGAGTTTCTAATTAAAAAGTTGGAGAGAATTCTAAAATTACTACGCGGTGAAACTACGCAGATTTTGCCAATTAAATTATGATTTCCGTAGTTTTCGTTTAAGTTTTATTTTCCATCATTATGTTCTCTTTTTCTTTCCGTTTTTAGACAACAATTAGGGGAACTCCTGAAGCAGCTTTTGAGGCAACTCAACAAATCCGTCGAAACGGATTTATTCGCTTCTGCTGCGACGTATTTCTCTACTAATATTAAGAGGAAGTAAAACAGGATGCAGGATGTCGGTTGCTTTGTTTTGCATTTAATTAAGTTGAACACGTGGTAAGCACAATAAAGTGCGATGACTGACAAGCGGCGAATATACTTTATGACTAATGAGTATGGGTGTGGCGAAGAAATGAAGAGGAGAGGGAAGGTTGGCAGAGCAGCTGCCAATATTGTTGGTGATGCTTTTAATGGCACTAATGCAGTTCCGCTAGAAAGAGATCGCCGATAAAAAGTTCCCAATGGATGAAATAAAATAAGAAAATCTAAAGAAAAGAGCGCGTGGGTGGTGAGTGGGTCGTTGGCTAGAAGTTTTTCTAGGTAAGAAAAAGGCCGAAAGGAGAATGCATTAACAAGAAAAAGCAACAACAACAACAACAGAATTTAAGTCTTTGCATAAATTTCATTTCTCCAAAGGCAATATAATTTTACGTTATACAAACGAACAGACTTCCATCTAACTGCGAGGATAAACGAACAGACGAAATGGATAATTGCAGTGACAAACTTTCTGAAGAAAAAATAGTTGGAATCGGAAGGATCTATATAATACTAAATTTTTACTTCAGTATTTAGAAAAAATTATTTTCTTTCCCTTAGGATATAAAAAAAATGTTCAATGAATAAAAAATTTAAATTTTGAAGCGAAATTAATTACGATTTCAGTAGCCAACAAAAATGAAGAGAACAGAAAAATACACAAAAGAGTAGGAAAGGATTGACAATTTTAAGATGCCTTCTAAGGAAAAGAAATTCAATTATTTTCTTATCTCCATGTAGAGATTTTTAAAAACAGAAATATATATTTTCTTTTCTAAAAAATTAGATTTATTTGGAAACTTATTCGATCTTCTGACGCATGATGAAATCTTAATAGCAATAATTAAGTTTAAGTTAAAACTAAAGTTAAAAATAGGAGACATATTTAACCGTAAACAAATATCCAAAAAACCTAAGTTTTTATATATATTCTATATAACTTAATCTTTTGTTGCATCAGCCATGTTATTCTGTCAAAAAGAATCAACTTCTCCAAATAAATGCATTCTTAATGGTCCTTAACTCCTAAACTGAAATCTAGAACCAAACCATGAAAATGGTAAATTCAAAAGAAATTAATATATTAATATCAATCAATTAAAAATAATAAATTAATGATAATAAAAAACAAAGAGAAAAACTTCTAAGAAGTTTTCCTTTTAGGACTTCATAAAGAAAACCTCCATTTTCTTTAACTTCATGAATTTTGCGTTTGCTGACACAATCACAAAGGACAAAAAATCCTCTATATATAAAGGGTTTTCTTCTTTCAGAGCATCTCTGCGGAATTAATGCTATTATCAATAATTAAGGAGCTTTATTCGTAAAACGAACTATAAAGAACAAACGACGCGAACTTCAAAGGTACATAAAATCCTTTATCGCAATAGTGTGAAAACAAACCCTTCTTCAACAATATATTGCATTCCATCGAAATGGAATTATACGGAATGAAGGTAACGCTCGATCAGCATCCAAAGCAACAATAATAAATCACAAATGCTCAATCATATTCCTGAACAAGATTGGGTTGCCGTTGATTAATGATGATTGGGGTGGCTACCGTACTCAAACCCGTTTATGTACATAATATTCCGTTAAAAAATACAAATATAAAACGAAGGAGAAAGGTGGACAGTAAAAACTTTGTTGCGCTGTAATCCCGATGGGAGCGCTGTTGGATACGCCGAAGGCATGATGATGATGATGGTAATGGAAAAAATGGGGGGAGCCTGCGCTGCTCAAAGGTTAAAAGTGAAAAATTACTTGGAGTGACAAAGGGAACGCATTCACCAAAAATATAGAAGAAAAAAAATTATTGCCATAAAAAATTATTACCACGAAAAAAGAGGCAACAAATAAGAACGCTTTCTTCAGCCTGGCCGAAATTCATATATCCCACGGAAGTATCATAGAATTATGGCTTAAAATCAAAAGCTTTTGAGCGGAACACGCCCATTTCTTAGAGTTAACATATTAGCTTCGAAATTTTAAAATAAAATTTTAGAAACGAGTCTTCTTTACAAACTAAGGAACTAAGAAATAACACCGAAAACCTTGAATCGCATCTGAGAAGTGGGCGTGACTCCACTAAGCCCACTTTTAATACTAAGCAGCTCATAAAGAAGGAATATATGTGGAGAACCTCTTTGGGACAGCGTTCTCACGTCATCTTGGCCATAGCTATCAAAGGAGATATTGCGTCCATTTTTTGCGAGAATACTTTTGCCTTAAATGATGAGCTCGTATGGGAAATCCTACTTTTTATTACTCTCTGGAAATTGAGGTATTGCGCCATTATCGCAGATGAGTCCGTATTAACTTTGGATGTAGTTCTGAAACTAAGATTCTGAAGAATATATTTACTATATAGAGATCATATCTCCCATCCGATTTTCGATTAAAAACAGCCAGTGGTGACAATGTATATTCATGGCAAATTTTATGTCGATATTTATTTTCGTACGTCTATAATCGTGATTTTCACAGACAGACGTACGAACAGTCATGACTAAATTTATTCAGGAGCTAATCCCGAGCAAGAATATATACACTTTCCTTCACCTATCTCACCATTCTTAAAGTGCCACAAACGGAATAAGTGAGTGAATAAAGCCTATCGCTTCGGGTGTAGTGTTTAAAAACTGAGCTATACAAACTACTTGAGGTGGGCTTAGTTCAATACCCCGGAGTAAAGAGAAAAGGAAAACTCACGTTTTACGCTCCCGAAACTCCTAGACATAAAAGAAAATGGTAATGGAAAAAAATTGCTCTCAGGTTTCGCCAATTCGCCAGGCACTAACAATTATTTGCATACAACAGACCAAACAATAAACAACCAACAAAACCAACCGACCGACCGGATGGCTAACCACCAACGCTACCTTCACCACAATAGTGCACAATGAGAAACAGATTGATGGAGAAGGGTGTTAAAGGAAGCGGGGGTAGGTGATGCGGGACTATAGAAAGCGTTATTGGTATTGCAAAGGAATAACGAACGAACGATCCAACCTCAACGGCCAACAACATCCGTCATGATAACACCTCTCCCTCTGGCTCTGTCGCTGACGTACCAATCACATCTTTACCACTACCACAGCCTACGACCGTCACCCTACGACCAAACCGGGTGGCGTCAACATCAACTTGCCCCAACATCAATGAATTTTATCAAAATTAAAATAAATTTTCAGGCTTGTTAAACCGCCGCTGAAGTGGTTACCACTTCTAAAGGATCTCAGTATTTCGCATTGTTGAAGAAATTGCAGATTTTTTTAGAAAAAATAAAAGTAAGAAATTTTGCGGAAGGTGGAAGGTCGGAGAATGGCTGGCAGTATTTTTGTTAAATTCAATACAAACATTTTAATGATGTGGATGTTATGTTTTTATTTCTTGTTCCAACGAAGTTGCTTGACCTTTTTAAAGGGGTCTCACTGAAAATGCTTTCATCATTCATTTCGTTTCACAAGAAGCGAATGGAAGACTTTGTAATCATAAAATATTTATTGTATAATCATAGAAATTTCTTCAGTATCATTTATAATTCTCTTTAAAATGCCATTTTATTTAACAATTTAATTATTAATTATACAATTTTTCTTTGCATCGTTATTTCTATAAAATACTCAACAGATGATTTAAAGCATTTTACAAATTCAATGAATTCAAAATTTCAAATTCAAAGCTGTGTTGTAACTCTCAGCATAACAACATCAACAACATTTGTAATATCACATAACACGCTTACAAGTTCAGGCAGTTCAAGCAGGACGGAAATTCATAAATTTAACAAAAACAAACAACAATAAACAATAACAACAAAACGAATAAAAACGGAAGCAACAGCACCAACAACAAAAGAAACTTCACAATAAATCTTTAATCAAGTCGTTGATGCTATAGAAGAAATTATTTACCGAATAATAGAATAAAGAATAAAAGAATTCCCATTTAGAGGACCTTCGTCAGGTCGGATGTCATGTCGCCGTCTTGTTGACGAGGTCGTGTGAATAAAGGCGCATGTGTGGAAATGTTTTTGACGATGACGGTTATTATTACCGTTTTGGGTGTGGCAGGTAAGGTGTGGCAAACAAATAAACGCTTTTGCAAAGAATAAATAATTTAACGAAAATTCAAATTCAATTGAAATTGCTTTCGCGAGCTCGGGAAATGTTTTTGTGGTAATTTCTTTTGTACCAAATTCTATTAAAAGAAAATAATTTCAAATAAATATCTTTAAAAAATAATTTTAAAAATATTTTTTATATTAAACAGTCTAAAACTTCTGCAAATTATGGGAATATTAAACAACCAAATTTTTTGAAATTAATGAATATTTTTTAAACTAATTCGAAATTCAATTTAATAATAATATCCTTCGATTGAAATTCAAATTCAAAACATTTAAATTTTAAATTGATGTTCTCATATTTTGATACTTTCATGGAAGTGAAATCCCTTAAACGGGATAACGATGAAATGAAACCATAGAAAAATCCATCATTGGAGCTTTATTATCTGCAATAGAAGAGAAGCAGGAAAACAGAAGAGAAACTTCAAGGTCCTTGTCTGTTCTCTTTTCCACACACTCTTTCTCCCTTTCTTCCACTCTCTCTCTCTCTCTTCACCTATCAAGAAATTCACAAAATAATTGTACAGTGTGTTGTTTAGACGAAATTTCCGAAATAAAATTATTAAAATAATTAATAAATAAAACTTAATTTTTATATTTCACTACACGGTTTTCGCTATTGTAATTAAATATCTGGGATAAATCCAAGATGGACAGCTGAAAAGCATCAAAATTTTTATTTAGAACTATTTTCGGCACCCTTTAAGGTTTCTTTAACCTAAACGAAATGTCAAATGGTGTAAAATTTAAGATAGATAATTTTATTTACCTTAGAAAAGTTTTCAACCGTTGGAGAATATTATAGAAAATAAACTTATATTGGTTTAGAGGTAATACAGAAATATCCGATAAGTAAGACGAAGAAATTATATGCTAAAAATATTCTTGGAACAAATTTGTTTAAACTTTAAAAATTATTTTTTATGCCAAAGGATTACAAATTTCAAAAGAAATCAAAACAGAACTGTAGATCGAACTGCATTTACCTTTATTTGGGAAATATCATTTCCACTCCAAAAAGTATTTTATTATCAAATATATGATAAATTTTAAGGAAATTATGTCATAAAAATTTCAAACAACTCATTATTCTAAGGGTTTATATAATTTTTGTAAATGTTTTAAAATAAAATGAAAAAGATACAGGCACACTTAGTTGTACTTTAGCCCACTGTGCAGTGCTCAATATTAACAAATTCGTCAGTGTATATGGGTACAGAGTGAATAAAATTATAATAGAAAACAAGATGTTTTAGTATTGCTGTTTTGTTGGCACTTTCCGTACTTCTGAACAAAAACAACTATTATTGGATGAATTGGCTGAAAAGGGGCTAACGGAAGCGGGGTGTAAATTTTGATAAAAAATATCGTTATTTACTTGATTGGAATGGCTAAAGTAATAACAACAACAACTACTGCAACGCCAGTAAGAGTTCTAAATAACAAATAACAACCAGTCAACCGATTCAGGTCGTCTTATCTCGTAGCATTTTGTTATTCTGATAAAAAGTAATAAACTAATGTAAGAAACAAATAAAAATTTCTTCTTTATCTACTGCTACTGACTGCTAATTGAAGATCTAATAACATTATGTGAGTTTGTATGTGTGTGCGTGCATGTGATATTTATACCATCATACAAATTGTTAATAACGATATTGCACCACGCCAACGCAATCAATTTTATCCTTGATGTTGAATATTTGTTTTCTTAGCTTTCGGTCTTGTTGTTACGACACGAAAACACAAATACGACGTGAGTGGTATTGTTCAATATATCTTCGGTAGCTTTAAAGAAAAAATATCATTATATAATTAATACTGTTTTATTTTCCAATGTAATCCCCTAGAACTCCTCTGCATAAAATGACTGTCATCCTACTTTGAACAATTGGCTTTATTTTAACCTTTCAACTACTCGTCATCGGGAAGTATTGCCAGATAGTACCCTATTTCAATTTGGAGGCAAATAACAACCAGCAGAAATTTTGGTCCCACATATCAAGCATAATAAATAGTTGCGAAGAATTCCGCTTATTAACGCTTCCGCGTTATTCTGACTGTCATTAATCGTACTATTAGCAAATCATATCAATGACGGGAATACCATGAACGCCCCTCGGCGCCCCTCTTCGTATGCTATGAGTGCACAATACATATATTTATCAATATTATGTTGCAAGATGACTTTCCACATAAAATGTGTCAGACCTAATATCGGAACTTATATTTCTCAATCAAATTTTTTACGATAAATTTAATTTCAATTGATTGTAAATATTGTATGTCAATAGAATATCATGTTGGCGATGGATGAAGAGCACAAGAAAAGAAATTAATAGAACAGACATGCAATCAATGAGTAAGCAACAATCGAAGGTTGTTGCTGAAAGATACTATAGTGAGATGATGGCTACATAGCTTGCGAGCTACATCATTATGCATTAGTTGTTTACTATTATTAAGAAATTTTATTTATGAATGCTAATATATAATGACAAACGGCGTTACAAGACCTTCCTCTGAGATCGAAATCAGAAATTAACAGTCTAATAAAGTTAACTTGAATCTTTCTATATTTTCTAAACAAGAATGATTATGTAAATAGGATACATTTATCCTTGTCTCTACCTTCAAAATACACATCTTTAAATATCTCAAAATAAAAACTAGTGTGGCTTATTTGTTTGCTTAAGTGTTGCTTAATGCTAAAAATTTTTGAATGAACACAAAAGTTTTAATCAATTGGGAGTGAGGATAAATTCTCTTCGGTTTTTATTTGGACTTAATTTATAATTTCTGACGATAGAAGACACATTAGTGGAACAACTGGTTATTGTTATAAAAAAATCGCACTTTTTCTTTTGGAAGCATCTGGATATTACGGAAAAAAAGGGGGACGATTTAACCATCCACCCAGTTTTGTTACCATCATAGTATCATAGTATCATAAACCGATGTTCAGACAAACCAGCTGACGGCTTTGCTTGGCTCATGAAGCGAATTAAATGAAACAGCAAGTGCGATCACTTTACACTGACAAAAGATTTTCTATCGTCAAGTAAATTTTGACTGTCATTGGCATGCGTTTTCATGTGGTAGAATTATTTTGCTATGACTCTCCCCATAAAGTCATCCTTTATCTTTCGCGGTTCAACCCATCGGCAATGTTGTCGTGAGATGGTTTCATTAGGTTTGAGGAACTTGTAATATAGTGTGACGCCGCGTTCGTGCCACTAGATAGAAAGCATGAGCTCGAGAGTATAAATATTCGGCATTGGAGGGGATTTTAATGGACGTCCCCAAATGTCAATAGAAATGGATTTTAATTGACGCTTTTGCTCAATAATGGATTGAAGGTTGAATGCTTGAGAAACCAAAGCGACAATATATATGATGGGTAACATTCCACAGACTTCGTTACCCATTCACGAATGAATGAACAGGCGTGGGAATAATGTGAATCATTTCAGGCTATGGCACGGTATGCCGGCGAGTCAATAGAAGTAGCAGTACGTTTCTAAGTATTTATGAGCATGTATAAATATATTGTTGATGGCTTTTATATTTTATAAGAGAAAAATATGCTAACGGTGTTTGAAATAGTCTGTAAACAAGTTCTGAAAGGATTCGCCACAACGATGAGAACGACAAACAACAAACGCAACACAAATAACGGCAATTATAATGACGGCATTAATGGCTATAAAATATAAGCCTCATAACAATAGAAAAGAGAAACAATAACAAAGACAATAATAATACTAGCAACAACACAACGCCACAGATAGCACAACATTAACACTATTGAAGGTTACAATTTTTCTGTCACCGACACAACACCAGCAACAACAACAACAACGCGGTAGAGCAACAACAGTAATAACGAAAGCAACAGAAACATTAACACTCTGTTGAAGGTTACACCTCGTCTGCCGCCAACACAACGACAGCAAAAATAACAATTATTTCCCAAACCATTATGCTCGACATTCAGCTTGAAATACGTTGAAGGACATACGCAATAGTGTGCTCACAAATAACACATCCAGACAATCAATCCAAAAGGAAAGCTTTTGCACTTCATTAAAAAACTTTATACTTTTGGTATCGGCGTTTACAATATACGATAGTACGTTTCAATATATAAATTTCAAGATATAAATTTAATTTAAATTATGAACATATTTTTAAAAATATTTGTTAATTGTATAAATATTTAACTATGCGTAATAATGAAATATGATCATTCTGATTTCTATTCTGATTTTTATTCTAAAAAAGAATTTATTACAAACTATTATAAATATCAATTTAATAATTCTTTCTCCTTTCTATAAATTTCTTCCCACTTTTCTTGCGAATAAGGGAGAACTGAATTAATGGAAATACATTTGGGGTCGGAATTCTTTGAAGGGTAATAAACTTTTCTGCTTCCGCAAACGAAGCAAAAGTGCATTTTAAAATTATCAACAACATCTATAAGCAATTACTTTCTGCATGAGTAAAGATAATGCAGTAAAATAAATGATGGCAAAGTGAAATGCAACTAAAGAGACGAAGCAAAACAGAAATTAATGTACTCGCTGTTAATGCATTTAATTTGCAGAAAGAACATAAATTTAAATAAAATGTTTAAAAGTACAAATTTTAAAGAAAAAAATTAATAAAAAATTTCTATTAAATTTTTCAACTGCTAAATGATTTGCAATTTTTTCAATTTTAAATTTTTCGAGATTTCAAGAAACCTTTTTTGCATTACAACTATTTTCATGACGTGACAATAGGATGACTATATACGAGATTAATGGATTGTTTAACACGGAGGATTATATTGTAAAGTTATGGGACGATTTTCCATCAACCCTCGTCAAATTTTGTTTGGAGTTAAACCGGTTTCGGCGATGTTTCTTCTTCAGCGTCTATTTCCGTTGAGATTAGTCTGCCCCTCGCTCGTCGTTTTTGTATGTTTTTTTCCAGGCATTGTCATGAAATTTGTCATGAATAGTAAATGTTTCCTCGGGCTATTTGGTTTGTGGTTTATCATTCTTAATTATGATCTCATTGCCTAACATTTTAAAAAGTTTCCCAAAGTTAGTTAATTATGTATGTTTATAAAAAGGTACTACTTTGTAGATTTCAATTTAATCTCACTAACGTAGTTCCCGTTTCATAAAAAATTTAAAACTTAAATGAAAAACAATACATCCCATTCCATCTCTCTCACGCCTATGAAGCATTCTTGAGCTCAAACGGAAACCAGAAAAAGAAGAACAGAAAGAAGGAGAAAATACAAACTTTGATAACCGCATTAAAAAGCTTTCGTTAAGATGAAGCAAGCGCAAGCCAACACTGCATAAATTTTCATTAATAAAACAGAAAAAGGATCTGATTAATTTTTCTTCTCTGCATGTAAACCTAATTGCTTAAGTATACTATGTCAGCACTGCCACACTGCCACATGTACGTAAACATAAATTCATACATGCGCGCATAAAGACAGAGACAGACTTACGTTTAGTCACTTGTACATGATTACACCCAAAAAATCATATATTCTTGTTAGGATATTACACTTAAAGACAACTAATGTATAGCAAAAAATTTTGCACATTTTTTTCAAAAAAACTTGCTAAAAAAAATTCCGAAACACATTATTCTGAATGAAAAATTTAAGAATCATAAAATTTTCAACAATAAAACTTTAGAATGCCAAAAACATGAATCGTAAAATTACGATGCTACAAAATCGTGAAATTATAGAAATATCTCTCTGATAATCCTCACAATTCGGGTAAAGCCTTTCCGTACTCTAAGCTTTAGGTTTTATTTATAAACTTTCTTTACTTGTATATTCATATCTACTAAATTAAAATTTACCTTTAGAACTTTTGCTATCGAGCTTTTTATTAATTTTTATTAATATTATTATTGATTAATTCTTTCTAATTGAATTAGGAATATAATTTCTTACTAATTTCTTTAGTTGACAAATTTATATTTCACATACAAATTTTTTTCCAGTGTACAATTTTACGAAACAGTTTTGCTGCATTTCAAAGTTTTACAGCTCTACAAATTTTTCACGCTCCAGCACCGCAAAAAATATCAAAAAGCTTGAAATTTTTGGCAGTTTCCTCGCTAAACTAAATTTTAATTTAATTTTTTGTTGAATAAACTCACATCCACATGACGCTCTGACTGCACGCTTTTTGGTTTGGCTTCCACTCATACAATAATTCATTTACACATACATGCTTCTAAATCGCGTATGTTTGTTATGATCGCACATACACGCAAAGAAAAATACAAACTAAAGTCGAAGATTTTCATTTCAAAACGAAGGTAAACTTAAATGAAAGTCAGGTAAAGCGGGAAATTTTAATTTCAAAGTTTAATGTCAAAGAACAGCTTCGGTTTATGAGATAATTTAGCCAACATCAATTCCATTTATTTATGTCAAATTAAATGCTAAGGCTTATGAAGTATAGTGATTGCGAGGCACTTTTAAAGAAAGAGAAATATTAATCATCCGTTCCTAAGTTTTTCCGTTATTTATGGAATAAATATAAAATGGAGCAAAATTAAAATATAACGTTTTTATTTTCTTTTTTTAATTTCATTCATTATTCGATATTATTCGATCCCAAAATCTATTTTTCAATATTTCCCAAATATTCTTTTTCTGCGCTCGCTTACACGATAAAAATGTTGTCACTGTTTTCTATTTGGAAACGATTATTATTATATGGAACAATTATCCAGCGATTTTCAGTGTCTATTCGATTCGACGTATTAACAGTTAAATTTTTTGAATCCAATTTTAAATTGTTCACGCACGAATTTTAAAAAAATCGTTCTTAAAACTGTTTACAAAATACGAAGAAAGTTTTCTGTGTTTAAATCAATGTCAGAACAACTTCGATTTCAAAAAATTAGTTAAAAAATATGGTCGAATGAAATTGCGAAATGTGAAATCAACGTTTAAATTTTCACTTTTAAATTTCAATATTTCCCTGAGTGTATATAATCCTTTTATGGCCACTATCATTGCCATAACAAAAGTTTTCATATTAATTTTGCCATTAAGAGCTTTGAAAGTTAAGTAAGCTGTAATTTACTACGAAAATTACAACAAAATTTGGATCATTAGGAACCATTTATGTAGAAAAATTTGTCAAGTTTTTTGCAAAGTTTGTTGCGTTAACAGATAATTGATTTCGAAAAGTTAAGACTAATTTAACACGTTTAGCACTAAGGGAAATATTACTTACTCTTTCTACTCTATTCTCGGCATTCTAAACGATTCTATTCTAGACATTTTGCCATGGAAAGCTGATTCAGCGCGTCACTTTGTGATGTTTTTTCGTATAAGAAAACTCCTCTGACTTTGAATGGTTCAGTACTAGTTCTACTAACACAAATTCTGAGATCCTTAATTTTACAAAATGTTCTATTGTACCCTTAATTTATTCCCAGTTTTTATAAATAAAAACTGAAAACTTCTTAACGATATCTGAATAATAAAATTCAATTCAAACGATGACTTACTTTTTATTGATGGGAAATATAAAAGCTTGATGAAGTAAAACCCAAAATTTTTTAAAATAAAACATTATCCCTTAATGCCATCCGCGATTCCATAACAATCTATTAAAAAATTACAAAAAATCTTACATAAAAGCACAACGGAAATGACCAAAAAAGAAAGAAATTAAGGGGACATAATGCGGTTATTGTGTGGTGCGGTTGTATGGTTATCGTTTACATTGATATACTAATTGTTATTTTGCCGCTTTTCCCTGATCCCAACATAATGTCATTGTTTACCACGTTGTTGTTGTTGTCTTTATAGTAGAGTAGTAGTAAATCGTGAAAATATTATTGAACAAAACCTCGAACTCTTTAAAACTTCGCTTTTTAGTAAAACGTTTAAGCTCAAAATCCATTGATTTCAATATTTTGAAATTCTCTGCTATTTATAATTTGCAGTTGAAATGGGTGCAAATGAGGGAGAGGGGAAAAAAATACTTTTACGTTACTTTGAAGCACTCTAGCAAAATTTCCTTAAAAATAAACATATTAATTCCATTAGACCTTATTGTTTTCCATTCTATTCTATCGTTTGTGTTTACGGAACAGAATATTGGGGTCCGTAGCAATTTCATTTCACTTAGCCAGATCCACCTTTTGGTAAGTAAAAGGACTTCTTTTCAAAGAATTAAAGGTGTTTCAATAATTTATAAGTTTTGACGAGGAAGTAAGTGGCAAACTGGAAAAGAATGGGCTATGAAGCATAAAAAATTCTCAGGTCAAATCTCGAACAACTACCAGAATTCTAAAACAAAACGGAAATTAACTACCAAGCCTTTTAAACAAAAACACTAAAGAATGAATGAAAAATTAATAAATTTGCAGGAGAGAAAAATAGAGTATAGGAAAAGGAGAGAGAGATAGTGTGTGTGCCCGTGAGTGAGAAAGAGAAGATGTGAAACAATTTGCGTAGATAGAATGTTAAAAGTTTCATTTCCTTGCGGCTTTACTTCTACCTACTTTTTCGTTTCTCTTTTGCTTCTAACAACAAATATTTTATGTTTATAAAGTATTTGTGTTTGTATTTGTATAAGTCCTTGTTTTGTTTGTGCTTTTCTCATTTTGGTTTCAGACCGCAGCTGTCATCAAGTTAAATACTATTATTTACGATTATAAATCCAAAAATTATGACCGAGATTGTTTTTGGCTTTTTTCCTTGTTTTAAAGTTTCAGTATTGCGGTACACACTATGAATATAACCAAAATAGTTAAACAGTAAATCCTTTTTATCCCTCAGGGTGAGAGTTGAGTCATATTTTATGCCATTGGCCTAACTTTCTCTTCCTCTCTCTATCATCCTGCCCTTTCTGAAAACACTAATCTATATCAAAAACTTTGTTAAGCACATATTCTGGTCTTGAACAGGATACGTTAGTAGAAAATACGTTAGTAGAGAAATGTATTTTTTTGTGATTAAAAACGTGTGCAAAAATATGACACAAATTGCGAATATCATAACCAACGCCTCCTACAAATGATTTCATATCTTTTTCTCTAAACAGCACACTATCAATGCTTTCAAAAGAATTGTCGAAAAATTTGTTTTGTCCTAATGAAAATCATCGTAATTACTTGCATACACACCGACACAGCTATGAAAATTCCTACAATACATGCACAAACTATTCCATCATCACACCCAATAAACCTTCCCCCGATCAACACCAAATTCTCGAAATTACCTAAATTCTAAAATTAAAAGCCACAGTCGAAACAACGATGATGATGACGATGATGATCATCTTCTGCATCTTCCGGGAATCGTTCGTGATTAAGTTCAGTTAGTTCAATGGATAATGAGCGGCTCATAAAAACTAGTCAGTATATTTTGCACTAGCATGCATAACAATCACATCATGTTGCAACAGATGACGGTTAATCATTTAACCAATAAACTGAATTGACACGGAAATTTTGTAAAACGATTTAATGGGTGTTGGTGCTTCTCTTCAAGCATAACGATACTGAAAATTATCAGATAAAAGAAATTGTATGAATAACCGTGTGATTAAATTGTAAAATTATTTCTTCAATTTCAAATTCCGTAAACAAAATTCAGTTTTTATATCGTTTTTTTACTATTATTAGTTAAAAAACTGTATAAAAAATGAATTTTTTTTCACAGAATTTAAAATTTAACAAAGAATTTTGCAACACAATTCAAAGTAATAACATGTTTTTGAGACATTTCCGAATAATTTTTGATCAATTACTTCTATGCTATGGAGTTACCATCTCCATCTCCCTTACTCACCTTCAAAAACTTCTAAGGACTACAAGAACTATAAGTTCAAAATGATTTCTTGACAGTTCCAATATCATTCATAGACAAAGGCAACACATTTGGTTATTGCAGTGTTAATTTATGGTTTTTACATGTTTGCCTTTTGTATCTCTCGCATACCCTTCACACATTTTAGTGACTATAAAACCAATGTGCTGAACCTCGCCAGAACATCCTGCAACTGGTAGTCAGTTTAGTTGTTCAGTATTCCAAAGTGTTCATGCTGCGACATTTTGTTCCTAACTGACAATTAATTGCTACTACTGCTACTGTGTCGTTATACCATCTACGCAAACATTTAGACGAAAGTGGAGAAGAGGAAATAACCTTATCCTAAGTAACGGTAGCACGACTAAACGAACAATGGCTAAGGCGGCATCCTGTCGCTTGATCTTCGCTTGTATGTATATTTATGTGTAGATGTGTAAATATTGTTTCGCATGTATGGAAATGAATGTACACGGCGAGGATCTTGCTCGCCTGCTCGAGACAAAAAAGATAAATGAAGCCAAAATTATTTCTTATGAAATTGCAAACTATGCATCGGATAGAAAAAAATTTATATGGGACAAATAAGTTTTTATTGCAATTGACTGTCTAATGGAAATATAAATCCAAATATACAATAAAAACTAGTGGATAAAATTGACGCGCTGCTCCCATTTTTTCACAAGATTCACAAATTTGATAGACACCATATTGAAATCTAAACTAGAGAGCCAGACTCGAACCCATAAATTCAACTTCGAATTCGAAATCATTAATATTTTATATAAAAAGGAGTGGCAATTGGCCAAATTGTTTATCCGCATATGAATATTCTAGAGGAAATTCATGATAATGTTTTTGTTGTGTTCAGACCAACCACTGACATTTTTTAATTACTGATAGGCCGATTAGTTAATGATAACATTTGTGTCTGAGGCACTTGCTTATGAGAAAAATTTTAGCTTTAAATTCATCCCAGAGACTTACGAGGAGATATTTCTCACCATCTCAAAAGTGTCAGAATCACTATAAGTTCATAAATGAATTAAATGAAAACCTATCCTACAGCAATAAATATATAAAATGTTTATTTAAAGATATAGTAATAATGTAAATAGAGTCAGTAAATTGATTGCTTTAATTTGATTAATTATTCAATTCACTTCAATTAAGAACATGTATTAGTGTACATATTTTCCAAATTGCACCACCACGCATGCAAAGCACATCTTCAGTGTCTGAAAATGAATAAATATCAGTCACAGCAAGAAAAAGTGTAAAGTAAGATTTTGCTGTTTGAGAGCGCTATGCATGACATTGCAAATGATTATGCATGTGTAGGAAATGCATATTACCCACTCGTACACACGTATACACTCACACATATTATTACTCCAGTTCATTTCATCCAAAGCAGGATTGACGACATGACGAATCTTACACGACAACGTCATGCCCATAAAGGACTTTTGAAAGCTCATCTTGGTCATCTTGGGCATCAATACAATCGTCAGTTGGGTCATTCGCGACCACAAGTTCGTCGCTAATGTTTTTTTCTAATAATTAATTTTTAAAACTAATAAAAAAATATTTTTAATGAACACATTTTGAACTAAAAGTTTCATTTATTTCATAGAGCCGTTCTACTTTGAAATTTCAAATTTTCACTAATATGCAGGTCAACCCACCCAACACGTTCACTCTTGGAATCTCCCTATGGGGACAATACCGTTTACTGCGTTGGCCAAAAATCATGACGCCAATGGGTCTACTAAGGGAAAGCACATTCGTTATTCATGACATTTGATATTCATGTAGACGATAAAGGATGAAAAGGATGTAGTAGATAGAGATGGAAAATCGGGAGAATTCAAAGAAGTAATGTCGCTGAGTAGCAACAAGAGCAAATTATTCGTAGTGAATACCGACAATTGAGTGAGAAGGATGAAAAATAAATGTTTGCGTCAATAACGTCACAGCATCCATCATCCTACTACATTTATGGCCAGTACCAAGATTGACAACATTCAGTAGCTTTCTCTATCCACTTGCCTCCCGGTTTGAAATCAAGTCAAGTGTAATATTAATGAAATTGTCTCAAATTCCATTAGAGATCCCTTCCATAAATATGAATAACTTACAATCATATAATGCAAATTAGTGACACGAGCACCAACTGGAGAGACAAATCAAAACGATGCTGAAGTCCACTTTGCGGATTCTGTCTATGAGCATTATTAGATTCTCGTCGAGCGCAGACAAAATTCTACACGATTTGAGTTTTTCGAGCAAGTAGCATACAGTATTACTTTAATACAGTTATTGAAACGTTGTTTTGTTAAAGAGATCGTGATTCATCATCGTTCATTAAGACTACATTTGCTAAGACGAGATTAAAATTTCTTTTGAATTGTTTAATGAATGTATGCATCGTAAATAATTCTGGTAGACCACAAGGTGATGCCTTCGTAATCACTATGGCTTTCGTCATTATTGCAATTATGTGCATAATGTAATTTGATCTAATCTAAACCGAAACTGCAGGCTAATTTTATTATATTTTTCTTATTTTATCGAAATTTTAATAAACAATTTTAAACTTTGATACCTTCTGCTAATTTTCTGATTATAATTAAGATCCTTGTTAAGACACTCCTTCAAAGAATATCGAAAACTTTCAAGCCTTACGTTGATCGCTAAACATATTTACTAAAGTGGGTGGTAGGTATTTAAAGAAAGATGTATGTGCTCAAAGCATAAGGACTATATTGTACATATCCTTATCTTTATTTTTATATATCCTTTTCATAATAAGAATATGAATATTTTCTAATTTAAAAGAAAGAAGCGCGTTAGGGAACAGTCTAGACAAACGGTAAATACGCACAAGTCGAAGGTGTAGAAATCGGTGTGTGTTTATGTATGTGTTAGTGTTTGCGTGTGTGTTATTGGTGCTTTGTGTATGTGTGTATGTATGTGTGCATTTGCGAGTGTCGTTTTGTAGGATAGCTTTCACCAAGCACGACAAGCTCGACAATGAAACGTGACCTCCATATTATTAATATTTGGAGGTCAAATATATGAAGGTATATTTACCTCCATATATTTAATATTAATTATTATTTAATTATTAATATTTTCTACAAATAGAATAATTTTCTCCGCTACGACAAAAATCGGTCTCACATGAATGCCACCTTTTCAATTAAATTATATGATGATGCCTCCAATAGTTCTACAAATTTAGGACAATATTTAAGCTTGTATAACAAACTCGAAAATCAAAATTTGGACTCTAATGCGCCCAACGAAATAAAAAATTGAAGATAGTCAAGAAATGAAAACGAACTTAACATAAGAAATAGGTACGATACGGATAATAAAACTGCAAATTTTTCTTAATTAAAAATGTGAACGTATATTTATAATATTTTTGTATACGTAAGCGAGGTAAATTTTCAAAGTCAGATACAAATAATTCAAATATATAGCTACAAATTCGGGTACAAATAATCCAACACATGCATGAGAGAACTCCCACCCACAACCATTCTAATGTCATTCAAGAGATAAAATATCTACTCTTAAAAAAGTAAAAAAAGCAAAGCTAATATTAATACTTTAATTTCCAATAAGGCTCTGAAAGTCCAAAGAAGGCAAGCTAAGAGATAAATTGCTTCAGATACTCATAAATAAATGCATATTTATACTCCCGTGTGCTTGTGCATTTTCGCACAACCGCAATCTCTCTAATGAGAAACTTGACTTCCGCCCGCCCCCCGCATAAGCAGAATATATCAATGTATTTGAGTCAAGCCTCGATCATGTAAGCATAAAATTGCAAACAGCTGTAAAAAGTTACTTTAAATATTTAAAACATAACAAAATATAAAAACGCCATAACATTCAGGAATTGACATAAGTGTAGGATACGATAGTACTATTCACCAATAACAACAGCAGCAACTGCAATCAGGGCCAGAAGAGAAGTAACAGTTACAGCATTAGCAACAGTAGGCAATATCGGAAACAACTACTGTTAACATTAAATTCATTCATACCTCACGCTGTGTACATGAGGGTGTGCATGTGTGTGTGTAAGTATATATGTGTGTGGGCGCGTGTGTGCCATGATGCATGTATGTGGTTGGTAGTGTAATTAAATATGTATTTAAATCATAGATGCAATTTCGTGATGTTTAACTTATTGTTATTTTAGTAAATTTTGTTTAGGTAGAGTGGAAAAAATAGCAATTCAAATTCGTATTAAATTTTTAATGAACAAACAGTTATTCATTTCGAATATAGTTTTCATTTTGACTTCAACTGACCATACTAATTAGAATTATTCAATTAATATTAAATGTGTGTGTGCGATACACAATGTATTTCGGCAATAAAAATCAAAATTATTTTTCAAATTTTTTTATATTTTATTTTAATTTTTTAATAATAAAAAATATTAATGGAGTTGAGAACTTTTTAAAAGAATAAAAAAATAAAATTAATTTTATTTGCAGAATAAAAACCTTCAGAGAGAAAAACGTCTTTTCGTCTTTTTCCCACTCACCGTATTTACACAGCACTAATCTTCTTCTTTTGCTTCCTTTCCTCCTCCCACTCGTTCACATTTTTTTAAATCGACTCTTTCATCAACCAATTGTTCAATCACAATCGATAAAAATGCATATCGAGAATTGGTTCAATTGTTTTGAAAACCAAAGTCCATTAAAAGTGGCTGCCGCAAATGGAATAATTTCCAATTTATCCTTATCAGAAGCAGAGAATGTAGGAGGAAAAATCATAAAAGTGAGGATCCAAAACAATTTAAATGCGTGCTTAAGTATTTGATGAACGTTTGAGTGTTAACACAAGTAATTTTCCGCCTTTGACCTTCAAGAGTAAGTAGGCTTTCTCTCTCAATCTTTCTCACTCCTTCCCAACATTTCCACTTTCCTTAATTCTGTTTCTCAGGCGTCGACTTGAATGTTTCTGTTTGTCAGTCTTTGCATACATTGAGTGTCGATTGCGATCATAACAAATGAAGGAAAAAAGACGAACGTTTCTCAAAGTTAAATTTTAGAAGCTTTTCGTATTAACACATTTACACACTCGAGGCACTCATACGTTCATCATTCATACGCCCCCTATTCACGCTGATGGATATTATTTGTAGACTTCGACAAAGTTGGTCACGTCCTCGGGCACTAACGAGCCGAACGATATTCCGATTACCTCATTTCCATAATTTTTTTTACGAAATTCCAACATGTGTGATAACTTTAGAATTGTACTATTTAAAGGTAGAATTTTTTCATGCAGTTCTTATACCCCACACTATTATATGGGATAGGGTAATGCATTCAAGGGGGTGACAGTTATAGAAAAGCAGATACTATGACTCAGAATTAGCCACTGGTTCTACAAAACCGTCTTTCTGTCTATCTGTCTTTCTGTCCATGTGATCGCCTATAGGAATCATATCTACAGAAGAACGAATAAAGATAGCGTAATGAAATTTAGAACAAATATCGTCTGCTTTTTTACGCTGTTTGATATTTATAATGAACAAAGTTGAACCAGTATCGCGGCTGCTTTCTAAAGTCAAAATGTATTTATATATGCTTGTGAGTGGCCCGCCTACCGACAGCAAAGATTACAGTTACACAAGAGCAAAAAAATCCATTATTATAAAATTTTATAAATAAATTTTCGGTGCCAATGTGAGTTTATCAGTATTTATAGCTCAGCACTTCAGCTCGTAGGATAAGCTCGACCTAGCATCCAATTCGCAATTGTTTCATCCCTGAATATTGTGACTTCACTCGAGCTACAACAAAATATTCCATGCGCTCTTATACAAACATTTTCTGTACGATTCAAACATAAAATTTCATCGAAGAACCGAGTATCGATTTTGGATAAAATATCACTCGAGTGTAAAATTAATCTCCCACTTTTGAAAATATTCCAATCAATGAATTCACGACCGCGAGGGCGTAATAATCGAAATTATTAAAATTTCATCATCAGTTCGATTTTCGATTATAAATTCTCTATAGATTCTTAAGTGTTATTACGAGAAAAGCGCTATTTACAATATTTCACTGAAAGTTTAACACAATCAATGAAAAATTATAAATAATATCATCAAACATTTTAAATGTATCGAGGTCAATCTCGTGCAAGGACGAAGATTAAATTTTCTCTTGATTTTCCTCAATGCCTTTCCCTTTTCTCCCCTCCGTTGTTCCGCCGCTCATTCCTTCCAACCTTCCTCCTTTCACTGCTTCAAATATCCTTCCCATTTTGCTTTAATATTCAGTGAACACTCAATATATTTTCACAGAACTTAATTTGCTATCTTGCCCTCTTTCACAAGATTACAACAATTGTCTGTCCCAAATACAATAGTCGTTAATCCCAACTTTTTTATCAGTGATTTCTTTGCCAGAGTGTTAACAACATTGTAAGACCCATAAAAACTCTCAATCATTCAAGCGTTGCTTCCTCGCATGCTTGAACCCAAGCAAAGGTTACGGTCCCGAATAAACGAAAAGGGGCGATAAATGCTGACCATCAGTTGTTTAACCAATAAATGGTTCAATAGGTTCTCCTTTTATTCAGACACTGTAGCATTTATTACAATTCGCAATGTGTTTAAGAAATCATAGGTTTCATTTGTTCCTCAAAAAAAAACTAAAGTATGAAATTTATAAAGTATGAAATTATTTGCACATTACAAATTATTTGTGCAGACCAAAGTACTGGTAAAATAAAATATTTATTTAAGAGTAAAAAAACGAAGATAAGATTCTAAATAAAAGATGATATACCATAAAAACATTGTGAAATTTGATGGTATATAAAGGACCATATCAAAACATTTCAACACCTGGGAATAAAAATTGGGTAGAAGAATGAGCTGAATGTGGCGAAACCTTTTTTATATTCTCCCCATTACAGATTTACAAAATATTCCCATGATTGTAGTACCTTCAGGATAGATAGCTGTTAGATATGAAACGGATACTTATATGTGCGCAACAGTTACAATCACACATACATGTTACAATCACATACACTTACTTATACAGTTACGATCGCACTCATATTCAAAGTACGTTTGGAAAATGATTTATTGTATAATAAAATTTTTCATATGGAAATCCTATTTCGCATTTATTGCATAACGAATGTCGTGTACCATCATAAATTTTAAAATAGTTATGAATTTCAAATTTCACCTTTCCGTTTCAAACACATTTTTTCGTCGAATTTCCTGACTGAGTATAGACTAAATGCAGAATTTTTTCCAATGTTTTTAAAAGAATGTTTCGAATATAAGTGGCTGCGGTAAGGTGCGGATGTACCGTACGAATATGCTATAAATTAAAGTTCGCAGATATTTGGCCAATTTTTGGCTAGCTCTTGAATGTGTGGTAATACATTAAAAAAATTTATTAAAAAACCCTAAATTGACCCTTAATGCTGCGCATTCTCCACCGCTCGAATGATATTGGCCCGCTTATCAATCAAAATCATGCCTTTTTGTACCGTTTGCTCGAAGGAATAAAAAATATTCATCTATGATGCAAATTTTTGACCTTTAACATGTACTGTTTCAAGATTGCCACCAAATAATGTAAATTGATTTTTTCAATTTTAAAGCTTATTTGAATGTTAAAATTTTACCGCCACGTTTACCGCATTGATGAAACTCATTTTACAAAAGTGGCATGATTGAACTATGGGTGTGATATACATCCCTATCATATAGATAGAATTTTTTCTTTTTAAATTCCATAAAACTATTAAAGTGAGCTTCATATTATTTGTCTGGAATCCGTTTTACATATTTTAAGGCAAGATAAAGGATACCAGTAGGCTGTTATTTTGACGATTAATCATAATCTGAGTTCAAAAATGTAGCACTGTTGTTTCCATTGGCAAACCAGAATAAAAAATTTTAAATATATTTATTCCTCGTTTGATATAGTCATGTTTACTTAATAAATTCGTTAATTCATACATTGCATATGCAATCATACATCCATTCATTCAATTATTTATTCATAAATATTGACCAAACACCTTCCTTCTGCTTTATAAAATAGTATTGGTGCATTTTGTAAAAACAATTCGACACAAATTAAGCATTTCATAGTCATGGTTATCGTTGTTTATTGTTGTGGTTGTTGTTAAATAATCGTGTTTATGATCATTGGAAATAAAAATCGTAACAAATGGGTAATAACTATCGAATGTAATTCGTTCATGCTAAGAGGTAAAGCGGCAAATGGTGGAATAATAAACAAAAATTACCACAAATGAACGTAAATAGCCTAGGAGGTTATCGCATGCATCTACCTCAAAAACTGTCCCATCGCAGAAGTAAAAGAAAATATAAGATGAAAATCAAATTGGGGACGTAAGAGCGTATTCGAAACAGCGTTACCCGAATTTCTTTGTCCTAGTAAAATTTGGAGCAAGTTTGAATTTAATGTGTTCTCATTGTAGGTAAAAACGTTGAGTGATAACATAATTTTTTTAATTAATCCTTTAGGATGTTAATACAATGATGATGTTGTTGTTGCACATGTAACAAGAGATGTTGTTACTCTTGGTCACAAATTTTCCAATACCCTGTAGAAAATTACTTCCGCTGAAAATTTAGCATTACTTGTCGTCTTCCGGGAAAATACTTTTTCACAAGTACTAGTGTTCAGGATCCGGTCAACATATCGTGTCACTTCACTTACAGCATTTCATAGAACTTTATTGTTATGTCCTAAGGAATCGGGATTAATTAAGTAATCAGCCGATTAGTTAATTAGGTATTCTGTGAATCCATACGATACCGAGAATACATCAAACCCCTTTTGTGACATTTGAAGAAAGAAGTATAGATATAAGAAGAACAAAAAGTTATTTTGAGGACTTTGAAGGTTGAAGAAATACAAAACTTTAAATATCTAGAGGGTTTATAACATAAAAATTCAACACAGCATCTGGAAGCTATAGAATACTTCTTCTACACATGCTACAATACTCAGCTTACTCCTTTTACATTAACTCTTTCTGTACTCAACCCTTTCTCTATTCATTTTTTTTTTTTGCTATTTTAAGAAGAATGAAATTCATTTTTGTCAAAGAAGTTGAGAATTTTTTTGAGAAATTTAAGAATGGCTTTTACTATTTCTTTCTGCATTTTATTTTTCGTTCTCTCCATTTGTATTTAGTTTTTCCAATGTTTCTTTCTTACTTTCCTGCTGTTTTCCTCTAGAGAATACTCTTTCGAATAGTATTTCTCTACATTCGTTCTTCCTCTTTCTAGTTTTTAAAGTTTCGTTAGAATTGTAAAATGTGCAACGCTATCGTGCCCGTCCGTAGCCAAAGCTTTTCGCAAAGCAATTCAAGCGACGAAGAATAATGGAAGTCAGCATGACGAAGGACCGAACAACAATTATTTATAACACGCTTTATGCTTGATTTATATTAAGATATTTTGATGACAAAGAGCACGCTATTAGTTTCTTGCAATTGTTGTCCTTTTCAAATGATGCGAATGCACAAAACACAATAGAGAACTATTTGTTACAAACGTGCTGCGAAATCTCAATGATTTTGTTATCAAGAGAGAGAGAAAAAAGGAAAAAAATAATAAAACATTTTGGAACTGTAAGAAGAACGACCATATCGTTACAAAAAGCCGCCTCAGAGTTGCTGTCAGAGACATTTCTAATTATATCTATCAGCTATCACGCAAACTCTTGTTTTCAGCTTTATTAGAAATTATATTGAAGTTCTGAAAACTCCGGCAAAGTGCTTTTTAAATAGAAATGCATTTACAGTTCGCTTTGATAACAAATAAAAAAATTAACTCCGCGCCACACAAGCTTTACAACAAGCCGTCTGTTGTAGAGAAAACATGAACTTATGATAATTTGAAAATTCATAGCTTTTTGCACATTCACCGCTGCGAAGCATCCATTAAAAAATTGCATCCTGATTAGCAAATTATTAGTATTAATTTCAGTCTAACACTTTGCTTCTCTCACGCACTTTAACTACATGCGGCTTGTTACTTCCGCTCGTTAATGTATCCTGTATCTACACGTATTCGAACACACACACACGCACACACACTCATACACACACACACTCATATACACACGGCCATAAAGTGACGTCAGTACATAGACGTAGTAACTATTCCTCTCACACTTAAGCACAAATCCATACAAATAAATAACACAATCGCATGCAACAACAACGGCAGCAGACACAACTACTCAATCTCAACCCCAACAAATCCATCGAAATTGTAGAGAAAGCACACAGGGTATAATTATAAAATACTCACTAATACTTACACACATGATGGTTTATTCTTACGAAGCTGCAGCAAAAAGTGTTTGCTTAATAATCTCGCATAGAAACATCCTTCACAGAGATAATTAAAATGAATATATTAATCGAAATGCGGGCTATATGATTCTCAACCGTAGCGAAGATGACTGATGGATGAAATGGAGGTATTACGTGAATTACCACGATTATATCGCACTCATGATTGAATTTATAATGATGACAAATAATCTTAATGAATAAATCAAATGTTTACGCAAAGTAAACCATCAAAGAATTTGAAGTAGATAAAACAGACAGAGACAAAAGAGGAAATGAGCGAGGGAGAAAAAAGCCCAGGTGGAGAAAAATATACAAATAGTGTTAGGAAAAAATAATTATTTTAGATTTTTTTAAACTAAAGTAATCCAAGAGAACATTTTGGTAATATTTTTATTAGATATTTCAAGAGTTTTCCCCCTAAGGGCTTTTGCCTATTTTTTTCTTTCTTTTAATTGCCTCGATTTAAATTGTCGACTCAACACGACCCTAAATATTTTTTTTGTTCAAATCGACAAACAAAAAATTCAAGCTGGATTCCAGAAACCTTAAACTCGAATTAAAAAGTAACAAATAAAAGTAAAGACAAGAAAAGAATAACAATTAAGAGGAAAATTAATCGCTATTGACTCCAAGTCGGCAAAAGATATCTAAAAAGAAGTCTTCAAGAACCGAAAAGTCAGAATGGAAAAATGCTTGTCTAATAAATAATAAAAAATAACGATTTTAATACGCAATCGTATGAAGGATTAAC
The DNA here is from genome assembly GCA_963966595.1 of Physocephala rufipes. Taxonomy (NCBI): domain Eukaryota; kingdom Metazoa; phylum Arthropoda; class Insecta; order Diptera; family Conopidae; genus Physocephala; species Physocephala rufipes. The sequence goes on from OZ016504.1 coordinate 37,573,115, forward strand.
GAATAAATCAATATTTGTTCGTAGAATGATTAAAGCAGGGCAAGGGCTGGAATAATAAAATGGTCAAACGAAAATATATGGGCGATGCAAGCAATATGCATAAAACGCACGATTTTAGAGGATTCTAAGTCTTTTGGTTTTATTGCTGTAAAGACATAAATTATTATTTACTGCCTCGTGCTTTGTATAGAAATTTTTCTGTTGTAATCATCGTTAGTGTAACCCATACAATTACGCTTTTAGTACATTTACATATGCAATTGTACCAAAACTGTCATTTCGGCAATTAAATGAAATATTGTGAATATACCAGGTGTAATCACGAATATTATACCAAGAACCATGTACCATGCACTAGGAAAATGAGATCAAATCGAACTCAGGTGTATTCATGTAAACATTCATATAAAGTAAGCTTCAATAAACGTTTGATTTATTTTATCATAAAACAAATTATTTTTTTAATTCGAAGCAAAATATTTTGTCATCAATTGTTTTGTCTTATGCCCAGATGCGATTAAAAGTCCTTTTGATGGCATCCAAAAGAAAATGAGGCAATATTTTTTGACATTTTTTGTGACCATTTTTGTCACGATTTTTTGTTCCTGTTTGGGGTTTACGTGCCATAAAAAATAATTTTTGTGAATGTAAAAATTTTCTTTCAAGCTCTAAAATCTAAACAAAAAAATTTTTAGTGGTCACAACGTCCTTTTAAGGAATTAATTGAAATTGATAAAGAAAAACAAAAATATCTTGTAGTACCTGTAGTATTTTTTCGATATTCATAAAATTGGAACACGCTGTATAACAAAATATGAAATATATGTTTACGAATTGATTCTTCTTTAAATCTTATACAATTATCTTTAATATATTTCTCTAGACGTTCAGCAAAAAGCTTTCTACTGAATTCCCCAAAAAATTTAAAAGAATTCCACGTACGTTCGACTAATAGCCCGAATCTTTAACATACAAATTGTACAATTCCATTACTGACGGTATGTCCAAAAATCCAATTGCATTACTCTCACCGGAAGCCGACAATGGCACCGGTATCCTAAATGAATGCGAAATATGTGCCTGTATGTGTATGAAGGCATGAGTGTGTGCGTGTGTACGCGGGAGTGCAACAAATTTAACAATATCGGATGTATCACATTACAATAGAAATACAAAATCGAGTACAAAAGTGATAAAAAATTTAACACGTTGCCACCGCTACCACCCACCCACCTCTCTACAATGAAGCCAGCAGCAATAATAGTTACGATAGAGGGCTCCAGAGTGAATGGATGTAAAAGGTGGGAGGGAAAACATACCTACATAAAACGCAATAATACACCATACGAATAAAGATACAGGCACACAACCCAGTAGGTAAATATTTTGTTATAATGTTTGTAATAATTTGTTGTTGGCTTTATATTCGCTTCTACAAGTTCATTACAGCCAAAAACTAACTAGGAAAATTTATAAAAGACTATAAAATTATCTTGAATTGTTTTTCTTTTATTTTACATTGTTTTCTTTTATTTTACTTCTTCGACAGATTTTAGGATGTTGCTATAATTTCTTAGTAAATTTGAGTTCGAGTTAAATCATAAAATAATTGTCGAAAAAGGTAAATTTTTAAAAAAAATCCATTTTATTTTCCATCCGTTAGCCCGAAAATTTTAATCGTATTTTACATTACTCTTTACTATTAATGAAATTTATTAAAGTTATAAAAGAAAACTGATATACGAGCTCTGTCACTAATGTTAAAAATATTTCAAAAGCTGGAGTTGACTGATTTCCGCAATGAATAGCTTATTGCTGAAATATTTAACATAAGGCAACTCCTACAGAGTTGCCTACCGATATCCATATAAGACACATTTACATCCTTATGAAGAAGAATAAACGATAAAATTCATAAAATACGTGGAGCGACCTTTTCCACGTATGGTCATTTAATTTTTCTTCCCTTCTCTTCCACTTTTACTTATTTTTTCATTTCTACTTTTTTGTTGTTTTTACCTTTAATCTTGTAGTTTTATTTGTGGTTTGTTTGGCTTTTTACTCTGTTTATTTTTATGCTCTTTTTTATATTCCATTCTGATTTTATTTTGCCTTTAATTTTTCTCATTTCCTTTAATGGTTTTCAATTCTCGTAAATTTTGCACTAGTAAAAATAATTGCACTTCAGAAAATTTTCAGAGAGCAATATTTTTTATACTCGATAAAGGATATGAATAAATGGATAATAGTAGTGGACGTGTTGATAGGTCGCTGAAAATATTCGACTTAATCTACTGAACCGAAGAAAAAGCAGATCGATTTCAGAAAATGTTTACTTATTTTACATTCGCGTAGCGTACGCATGGATACATACAAATATATACACACTTTTTTATGTGTCAATACGTCCAAAGTTTATATAATACAAAGCTCTCTTGGATATGTTGGCCTGTATTCTAACTTCTTTTCAACGTCTTCTTTAGTTGAGCGTTCGGCTTATTGGCCAGATTGAGTGAGCGTGTGAAACCCTGATATTCTTTCACCTTCCTAAACAAGTCTTATCCTGGCTTAGCCCCCTTATCTCACACATTTTTGCTTTATCCGGACTCAAACTATTTTTAACGACGACTTTATACTACATCTCAGGAATAACACCATGTATATCTATAATTTTAAATAAAATAAATATAAACAATGTCTGCTTGAGCGATTATGCATGTTTCTATGCGTTGCTTAAGGTATGTCTAAACTGAAAATCATTTGCCAACATAATGAATTGATTTGCGGTAATTAATTTCCAAAGCCAAACTTCATTAATTGTTTTATTCTTGTTAGCGTCGTACTCACATAAATAAACCCCATATACCTGTTGCTGCCGTAGTTGGTATTACTCCTAAAATAATTATTGTAGTTATTGTTATTTTGCTGTTATTGTTGTTAATTTAGTTGTAAATTAGAGCGCATTTTGTACGTAATGAGAATAATCTTTGAATGTTATTTCTATTTTCATGTTTAAGCGCAACTGCCGCCCATTAATTGCAATTGTGGTACCGGTTGGTTCAGCGAAACAGTTCACCAATCTATCAATTCATCCATTCGTTGGTCCACTAGACCATTGATCGATCGATCGATGGAATGCTCTTTAATTAAATTGTGGCCACAAAAAGTTGACGGCTTTTATGGCTGCCGCATCAGAAGCAGGTAATCAACTACACCGGAAGAGTCTATATAATGGGATCGATCCCGAATGGAAGTAATGTAATAAAAGTTGGAAAGCAAAACAGAGAACAAGAGGGAGTGTGTTTGTGTGTTTATGTGTGTGTCTGTGGAATGGAAACAACAACTACAGTTGGCTACTCGTGCAATTTAAATTAAACCTCTCAAAACCTTTATAAAAAACCAAGCAGGACTACTCGGTATCTGCGAGTAGATAATTTCATTTACTTTAAAATTATACACAGTGACGCAACCAGGTACAATGCGATGGAAGAAACATAAAAGTAGCTTTAGTACATCATAATTAAAACTTTCTACTAAGGGCGGGGGCTGAACAAGAAAATAAAGGAAAATATTCCGTTTAATTTTATGATATTATTTTAAGAAAAATTACTTCAATTGAAGTTTAAACTATATTTTTATTCCCTTTATAAAATAACTCAAAAGCGTTATATACATATGTTTATCTAAAATTCAGAGTATCATGGTATTTATTTTCACCTAAAAATATGCAACATTCCTGGATTTAGCCTCCAAAAAATATAGAACATTATCTGAACTTACTAACTAAGGATTTAATAACTGTAATGAACAACACAGGCATTTGCTGATTTTAAATAAACAATAACAGATTTTGCCATAAAATAGTTGTATAGGATCAATTATACACAATTTTTATATTAAAAGAATTTCTGCTAAAACAAGGAAAATATGAACATATAAAGTAGAAAAGATAGAGCAAGGAAGAAAGATTAGATTATTCGGTGACTATATATTAAAATCCAAATACAATTTATAAAAAATTTCATTAAGTTCTTTTGACTTTCATGTAAGGATAGCTCGTGTGCACAAAAACCGAAGGATGAAAGGACACCTTTTCGAAGCAGCTGCTTCTAGTAAATTAAATTAGAATTTTCATTAAGTGGTTAAATATGAAGGCAATAGGTTCAAACCATTTAACTCACAAAAATTTTTGTAGCTCCTTTGAACTCTAGAATCCAAAAAATGTTATATGTATCGTCACGGTCTATTAATATTTTATTAACCAGTTTACCAGAAAACAAAATGCTCGGCCATTACTATCGAACTATCCGTTGTTCGCCCTCTGCGAGCAATATTTGGTTGAAAGTTACTCGATATTTTCTGGATTTTGTTTCTCTTGCCCACTAGTCAGAGCCGGTATGAGGTAGGTTTGATGGGATCATCGGAAACCGGCCAGTAGCACGGATCAAAATTGAATATATCGTCCTCACGTTTTCTCTACAATTTACTTTAATATTTTCTTAGGCGATGATATGAGATACCTACATTAAATGTTAAAATTTTAACGGGTTCACGGGGATATTATTCCAATTCTTTTGTTGTTTCTGAATAGCTTTTAATTAGGAATTAATACGATAATGAATTAATACGATACATGAAGTGAGGCATAGAAGTTTTTCAGAAGAAATTGTATTTCATATAATGGTTTTTGTAAATCTAACGAACACTTTTGGGTTTCGGGCAAAATTGTTACTTAATCTCTCGATCTTTTAATATCAGTATTATGATGATTATATTAATAACATAATCTCTTTTATGTTAACTTTAGGTCTCCCTACTGATAAAAGCATCGAGCTTAATCATTGAAAATAGAATTATATAAATAAGAAATAAGATTCAACCTACATTTTCTAAAAAAATTCCTAGGATTAATTGCATTTCGGATAAGAATTTTTTATATCTGTATAATGTAAAGAATAAATTTAAATAAATTTAAAATATGCCTTAAAAACATTGACTAAAAAATTGAGCCATTTTGTAATGCCGTTTCTGAAGTATATTACTTTTTATTTCACGCTCGAAAGCTTTTTACGATCAAAGTAGAAAAACAAAAAAAAGTCACCGAAGCAAGTAAAATATTTTTAATACCATTTTCTTTATTTAATCTAGGATAAACTTATTTATAGATTATTTTATGACCCTATTTTCGTTGTATGGCGTCTCCTCTTTCTTTGTTATTCATCCGTAAACATTGCTTCTCAACTTCCTTTATCTCTTAATCTCTCATTCTCCCTTTCTCTCCCTCTCCCCCGCTCATCCCTTGTAATGACTTTCTTTGCCAATATTCTTGTTTTGCGCGGAACTCTTGCAAAACCGTAAAAAAGCTGCAAGAAGAAAATAAAATAGTTTTTTCCTCTAAAACCAAATATATACTTTTTCAAAAAATAAACAAATTAAAAATCGGGTAAAACGATTGCTCCGTGAAAATTAATTAACTGCCAAACATCATAGTACTAGATAAATTTACTATAAATTATTTGCAACCAATGAATGATAAACACAAAAGTACCATCCGATATATATTATGGGTGTGAGGAGAGGGATTTCACCCCGGTAACTCACATTCACCTAGCTCCACAATAAAGTTGTTTCCAGAGATCTAATTGGTTTGTCCTTCATTTCTTCTCAACATTTATATTTGCAATACTTTTAACTTTTAACTAATACTTCCTCACCATCCCTTAAAATCAGGGTTGAATGTTCAATTGAAAGGAAGTATGTTCAATTGAAAGGAAGTATTAAAAAAGGGAGGAAATTAAAATGTTCTCTACTTCAATTCATTATTGATTCTTCCCAGGAAGGCCGGATGCATTGATGTGTGCCTATATGTGTGCATGAATGTGTATGTCTTGCTATATGGGTATGGTTCGAGTGTCGAGTAGAATATATATCATTTCCTTTCAAGAGTAAAGTAAGCACTAGACGAGAAATGACTCTCAGAAAAATTTTAATAATGATTTTTTTTTGCTCTAGCCAACGACTAGCTACCAATAACTTTACTCTCAAGAGCATAGTACTTTCTTTTTCTCAAGTTACTTTTCTGGCCTATTATTCAATATCTTCCTCTTTAATCCTTAATTTTTATTTTTATAGGTTTAAAACAAATTCTTGAAAGAAATCATTTTATTCTTTTTTATTCCATTCACGCGGTTTTATTATATGTCCCCACGCAATTTAATTCAAATCAGCAAATAAATACTTCTAAGCCTCTTTTAATCTAAAGCCTTAACTTTAAAACACTCAAATATTTTCTCGCGAATTTATTTTGAAGCTCTATTATTTCATAATAAAAAACTAAATTTTTAATATCTAAAAAATAATAAAAAATGTATTTAAATAACGCAATAGACGGTCATATCCTTTATGATATACACCTTCAATTTTTTAACAGAACCCACCAGAGTTCGCGATAAATGTTTCATTATTTAACATTCATTGATCAAGAAATTTGAAATAAATCCTTATTTACTCATTTATTCAACACAGAAATAAAATTATATACTTTCTCCCTCTCTCTCTCCAACAATCCTAATCTTCCGTTATTAGAAAACAACTAAAGTTCTAAAGCCTGCCCATGTTAAATTGAGCAGGATTTAGGGTATTGCTCGGTCATGATACTTTGTATGGTGGCTTGATTTTGCTTGAATTTTTTGCTCGTATAACTTTTTCTTATCTGTCCGCGGTTGAGAGTGAGATTAAGTGAGTTTTTTTTGAGATTAATTATCAGAAAACGTGTCGTCGTTAAGGTAATAAATTAAGAAAGTAGGAGATAACAGGAAAATTGACAAGGAAACGAACAAACAAACATGAGCTTGTTGCAGACGAATTGCTTAAGAAAATTAATAACAAGAGTATTATTTTTGTTACTTACTCTATAAAATATCTTTCGTAATACTAAGGTCATTTTGAAGGATTTAGCGCTTACCTGAAAAAAGACGAAAAAGACAAAATTATTAAGTTTTATACACATGTAGAATTAATTATAACATAAAAGCTACATAATGAATTTGAATTTATTATTTCAGATTGTTTATCATGAATAATCCTCAAAGTATTTGTACAAAATTAGTTACATAAGGATTCAAATCTCAATTTTTTAATTAATCCAGAATTTCACTGGCTACACGAAATTTATAGCTCCTTCGTGAGTCACCGGTAGACATCATAATTTTTTATTCTCGGCACAATTAGCTTATGTTCAATCCAAAATAACATCGATTCAAATTTTAAAAACAAAAATTAAAAAAAAGAAAAAATATGTATATATATATATATATATATATATATATATATATATATATATATATATATATATATATATATATATATATATATATATATATATATATATATATATATATATATATATATATATATATATATATATATATATATATATATATATATATATATATATATATATATATATATATATATATATATATATATATATATATATATATATATATATATATATATATATATATATATATATATATATATATATATATATATATATATATATATATATATATATATATATATATATATATATATATATATATATATATATATATATATATATATATATATATATATATATATATATATATATATATATATATATATATATATATATATATATATATATATATATATATATATATATATATATATATATATATATATATATATATATATATATATATATATATATATATATATATATATATATATATATATATATATATATATATATATATATATATATATATATATATATATATATATATATATATATATATATATATATATATATATATATATATATATATATATATATATATATATATTCTGGTAAATTTCTCAATAAAATTCATGAGAGATAGAGTAAATTCTGGTATAGTATTACGATATTTTGATTTATACAGTCGGAAGAAAATATACCCATTTTTCTCTTTGCAGTTTTATGGAAATACTCATAATACGTAAGAAAATCATTTCCCATGTAAATTAAAGACGTTTTGGCTATTATAAAAATTAGTTGTATACATATTTTTTCCGGGGGATCGACGACTCAAATAATTCGATACAGTAGAGATTATTTATCCCATCAAACTTATAAACGAATACGAGTCCTTTTATCAAATGCTGATTCTGAGCAAGTTAATCTATGATATTACATTCAAGGTCAACCATTAATTGTTTAATCATAAGATACGTGCTTTACTCCACAAACAAAGAATTGATATCAATAATGTTTAAATTAAACACTGATTAAGTTAATCGTATAATTAAGGATATGGATAATTAATTGAATACGTGCACTAAATAGTTATAAAAACAAACACGCAGGTATCCTCATGAAAACGTACACGTATACGTACCCTCGAGCATGCATACGTACATACGATACATATAATAAGAATAGTATTTATCATAGACATATTTACACGAATAATTGCCTCCGATAGTTTAATGATTTAAATTAAATTATTCTTATAAACTTGAACATATCGAACGAAGTATTTTCTCTTAAAAATTGCTTTAATTTATATATTCAAGCGAATTTTGCAATCGCATTAAGATTATTCTATTGGAGGAAATAACCTTTTATATTGGAGGAAACTTTTATTTATTCTTTCTCTCTTTTTTTTTTTTTTGGTTTTTTATGCTTCAACTAAAACCAAAAATTTATTTCTTTCACTTTTGCTTTACTATCGATCTCGTATATTTTTCCCCAGAAAAAAATAATAAAACTTTCAAAAGGAGAATCATTTAAAAATGGAAAAATATGAATCCAATGAATACTGATTTATAGAATCAAAGAAGGAATAAGGATCAATTGAATATTACGTCAATCTTATTCAAAAAATTAAATAAATTTAGAATATATTTTGATTTTTTTACTTTTTTCTCTGAGTAAATACTCTTAAATGTCTTCAAAAATATCTTTGTCATGTAGAAGAAGTCAACCGCCTCCTTCTTCGTTTTTAACTGGATGACTAAATTACAATATTTCAACAATTGCATCTCATTTAATTGAAGACTATTATTGTTATTAAGACTTATTTTGCAAATTAGTATTTCAGAAAAATAGTTGTGAGGAATTCATACATTTTTTATATAATACTACATAGTATTAGATGTTATAACAACGCAGAAATACCCAAGAATTATTGTCGGATGACAGTTAACCAATGTTTAGAAAAGAAAATAAGATTAAAAATTTTACGTAAAATTAAATTAAAACTAAAATTAAAATGAAATTACTTTCTTTATTTCTAAATGTTTCCCGCAGTTTTTCTAAAGCCTTTCATGTGGCAAACTTAGAACAAAATCTTCCTGAATCACAAACATTTATAATTGTAATCAAAAAAATTAATTCCAGCAAAATTGCTTTATAAAAATCACCGCCCATCAATAAACAAAAAAACTACGAAATCGTAATAATAGAAATAAAAACGATATACAACTATCAAATCATGTACGTAATGTACCCTACTCAACGGACGCAAACTTCATTATCATTATAATCATCACTATTGGCGTCATAGTTGCCATTTTTTGAATTGCTTACTCAATGATATTGAAAAACTTTTCCACCAAAATTACCGTACTTCCTTCGAACCGATTCTGGCTCCTTCTTCATAATTTTCCCCACCATTTTTCCTTGTTTTGAAAACAGCCTTGGCCACCCACTCACTTGCATCAGAAAAAAACTGAATAAAGTCATTTTGATGTTTTTGGGTCTTTGTTTTTCTTGATTTGAAAAAGAATTCATTGGATAAAATAATGCTCCCCGCATCATATATTGTTTTATATATCGTATGAAAGATGCATAAAAAAACTATATATCGAAAGTGTAGAACGAAATCGAAAAAAATCGAAATAACAATATCTAACGCAAAACAACTATCAAACCAAATGCGTGGTCTCAGCATGACGAACTTATGAGTTTGGAAATATATATTCACGTATGCGAATAACCTCAGAAAATCGCCAAACCAGAGAAATTGCTGAAACGCAGTGATGAGTCAATCACTACATGAAAACCACGAGATGAATGCATGGAAATCACTCGCAACTCCGTAACGGTAGAAGAGCAGAGGTTATATAAAACTACAAAAGAGCTTTTGGTCGGAAAGTGAAAAACAATTTTAATAAAGTTGCCAAAAGAGAAATTTAATATATCAAAAGTAGATGCAAAGAATGTGAGGATTTAAAAAATTAGTAATAAATAGCAAAAACTTTCACAAAATCACAAAAGCTATGAAAAGACTCTTTCTGAAAACTCAACAAGGGTGTATATATTCCTCCAGTTTCAATGCACTGTAACAAAATCTGTCATCGATATCGATTTTACGCGATTCCTGAGAGCGATATTATTTTGAATGAACACCTTTATGCATGATCTATCAACACATAGATCATGTGGGAAAATCTCACAACGAAATTTAATTTGAAAAAAATTACGAGAAAAACCGTAAAAATCGCGAAAAACTCCGAAATGCATACAGAAAATTCCAAATTGGTCAAACAGTATTCTTTTGGCTCTCTGTAAATACACAGTCTACTTCGCTGCTAACAACATTCTGGTATAACAGTCTGGCATTCTGGCATCCTGACATTCTGTACTTTTACCGAGGCAACGATTTTAACTATCAGTAATCAAAATTTGGGCAGTTGTATGCAATATTATTGTATGATGATTTTTTTCAACGAGGTAATACAGGATTTTGCGATTTGAGATTTTGACGCTTCGGAATTTTATAGTGCGTGGTGTCGCGGGATTTTTTGGGTTCGAAATTTTTTAAAATCTTTTAGATATTGTCTGTCACCCTAATATTCACCCTCTTAATGAATAAACAATAATACATAATTTTTACAAACGTTGAAAATATCACGGCAAAAAACGTTCTTATAAGAAGAGAAGTATAATCGAGTAGTAAGACAATATTTCTCCACAAACCACAGAGTTCATTTTATTACAAAAAAAACCAAGAAAGATGATTCAATTACGAATGTACTCGAGTACCTAATTATACATCTATAACATCAAGCGCACCTGATGATGCGACGTACAAAGAAAACAGTAATGGTATTTTACCGAAAGACTGATGAACAGCATGAGAGAAGTGTGGGTATAATGTGGGTAATATCCATATTTTACCTCTTACAGAGGAGGAACAAGGTGAATTCCGTACAGAATTTTACATTCTCACAGATGAATGAATACATAAATGCATGAATAAATGCACTCTTTGTAGTCATAAGCAGTGGACGTGAGTGCGATGCCTGAGTGGCAGCTAATAAACCATAGAAGAAACAACCATGCATACAAATTATACAAGGTTAAATTACAAAGCAGTCGTAAAGCAGGGAGAGAGGTGTGGGAGGAAATAGAAGCAAAAGCACAAATTGAATTTTGATAAAGAAAAACAGCAAAAAGAATTAAATTGAAAATTGGTTCTCGTAGTTTTAGACTAAACAAAACGAAAATTGTAAAAGTAAATAAATGTATATAATATAACGATTATATAATAGATGGCATATACCGAATATTAAACTGAGTTTGAACATATCGAATTATATAATTGCATACACCGTTGAAAATTTTATGTGCTATTCTTCGATCGCATTTATTTATTTTATCTGAATTTCAGAAAAAACTTTAATACTGAGTCAGAACGCGAGGTAAAACGGCATACTTGCAACATCCTATGCATGCTATGTATACTATATCGACGGCAGTTATCTCATGGGCTCAGTCCAAACGACCAGCAAGTCGTTTATTTTGTATTAAAGAGCAAATATATAAAAGTAGGAAATACAATAAAATAAAACTAACGACATGAGGAGAAGCACCGGATTCGGCCACAGCATCAAATGGAAAATGGAGTTTTTCTTCTATACTCCATCCTAGACATATTCGGTACATGCAAACGTTTGTACACAAGCATCAAATATTTAAATAGTAATTTCCAAAAGATAAACACAATCATCAACAAACATAAAAGGCAAATGATAAAAACCTCACAAAAAAAGAGAGACGAGGAAGCAAGAAAATTAAGGACGAAAAATGAATAAGGATAGGATGAAGAACGGCGGCAAAATGAACAAAAGGCAAACATAATCATACTAGTAAGACCCTTAAGCACTGCAATCTGAACTCCTAAGCTCATTTTGATAAAAGCAGGGAGAATCACAGCATCTCCCAAAGGAAACAAATGAAGGTGTATGCTCGCCACACACCGGAAGACTTAAAGGTCCCAGTGGTGTGTTAAACTTTTCTAGATTTACAGGGTTGAAAATCTCAAGACGGGAATATAAAGTAGTTTTGAATTTGAAAGAGTTCCAATTTAGCAAGAGTAGCAGATAAAATGGTAATTTTTTTGGGAAACCACAAAATGATCGTAAGTTATTTTACTTTAGCAAATCATCATAAGATTTTTTACGGAATGAATGTAAAAATAACGTTAAATTACTAAAAAATAGCCTCTATCAAGATGAATGAAAGGAAATAAAGCAGTTCATAAAAAAGCTCTAGAGCATAGTTTTTGGGATCTTCAAAAAACAGAAGTGGGTCTAATTCTGTCTCAACCAAAAGACGATATTAATAGAAAACCATATTTTAAGCCACCGATTTTGTTAGAGAACGAATCAAAGCGATACAAACATTTAAATTTTAGAGAGAAGAATTAAGAAAGGAAGGAAGGAAAAAAACTTATACAAGTTTTTACAAAACAGTGATGGAAAAAAAATTCTTATTATCAAGATTTTTAGCAAAAACTCTCATAAACTTATCTCAGAAGAAGTCGAAGAAAAATAAAGAAGGTATGTGATATGAGAGCACTTGGATTTGTTCTAAACTTTCTAAAGACATTTCAATTTAAACAAAAAAAAAGAAATACATATAATATTACTTCACAAGCTGCTGCACATCGAGTATGAGGACGTGCCATATTGAGGTCCAAAAGATGAAGGAGAAGGTGAATATCTAAAGAATATATCAAGCCAACGGCGACCATATGGAAATTTGAAATTATGATAATGACAAAAACGGGACCAGAGTGAGACGATAAATAGAGACACAAAAACGTTTTTAAGGTGAGTTAGTGCAAGATAAAATGTTGAGTTAAAATATTATAAAAACAGGAATGTCTGTTAGTCTAATGCGGACGAATAGCAACATATTTTCCCAGGACGACAAACACAAACACACATGCGTAAAGTTTAAGACATCTTTCTTGCTATTGTTGATGTTCTTTAGAAACATTCAACGACAAGAGGGAAAACATAGCAAAACTAAAAAGAGAAACTTTTCCAAACTAAAACTTGACGATGGAAAATTCCTTCTCGCTCAACGTGGGCAATTGTTGGTTTTGAGCGGGTGAAGGATAAATGAAAGTTTTAAGAGAACAATTTTATATCCACGGTGACTAATTCTGGAGGCATTATTGAAAACCAATAGTCGAGCAGAAGAAACACCTAAAGCGCTTTCAAATTGGGAAAGAACGAAAAATTAAAAAAAATTCCAATACATTAAATAAGAATGCATTTTTGGCTTTTTGTTACCAACTTATAATTGTTTATTCTACACCATAGACTCTGATCCTGATGATCTCATCATCGTGTACCTCATCCTCATCCTGAACATAATCATAAAGGATATAAAATATAATGAAAATTGTGATAATATTAATCAATAAGAAAACAAAAATTGGTATTCCTTGATAAATTAAACAAGCCATCGACAACGACAGAGGGGGAAACAATTTATGACGACAATAATCTTTCCCTCGTAAGGAGGAAAAAATTAACTTTAAAAAAAACTTAAGTCATAATTAGATTTTAAAAGAACTTTAATTAGTTGATTGTAATTAAATTGAAAGTTCGGAACTACTGTTTCCAATCAATGTCAATGACAGACAAAAATTGTTAGTTGAATTGAAAAAATTGTTGAGGAAGGAACAATTAAAAAACAAATTTCACTAAATCGTCGCCGTCTTGTAGACACCACTGATGGAAAGTTTGGTATATCTAAATGGATAAGATAATAGTTAAGAGAAATTGTGGCAATGGTGATTAAGTAATTCCATATATTTTTCCCCATTCATTCCTGTTTGATTACAGTTTTTTTAATGTAATTATTTTAACTTTAAATCAGTTAAAAGTTAAATAATCCTACATATCTCACGACGTTTTTTAACAGTCATGAAAGCATACAAAAATCCGCTGGTATATAAAAAACTCGAACTCGTGTCAAATGTATTTCAGAAACTATTCAATGTAGTTCACAAAGTGCAAACGTAGATCGGAAACTATTAATTGTCGTTCAGAGACTATCAAATTTAGCTCAAACAATTTCATAATTTCCTTTTTTTTAAACATACAAAGAACATAAATTTTCTGAACTACATTGGGTAGTTTCTGAAGTATAATAGATCGTTTCAGAACGTGGGGGTTTCTGAAACACGTGTGACGCTTTCTGAAATTAAAGTGACGATAAGAAGAACTTGACTGTTTTTAAAATCAATTTGATGCTTTTTTCCGAAAAATTGTAGGCAAGTATAGTAAAATTTAGGGGAGGATTTTTCTTAATTAAATTTCATTTTCTTTAATTTGATAACGCTAAGAACCTTTGAAAATTGTCGTAATGCAAAAAACAAGGGCGGAGATTTGAAAAATAAAAAAGCCTTAAGATAAAACATACTGTTGAGAATTTATATAACTGGCAAAATTTATATAGTTTTGGAATATAATAGTTACAAATAAAACACGTCGTACTCGTAGTAATAATTTTTGATTTAATTTTAATAACAATAGCGCTGACCATGACCATTTTTGGGAATAAACATTGTCTGTTGGACAATTTTAAGACGATTTGAAAGTATAATAATCCACGATTTGAAAGTATAAGTATAATTGAAACTTCAAATTTTCTTGCAACGCTGAGAAACTGAGCGCAGTCTTAATAAAATCACATTCGCTTTACGAAGGGCGCGGCAATAGCCTCAGTATTCCTACCTCTGATACCAAAAAGGAGGACAGGACGAATATGCATACAAAATTTCATAACGATGGATTTATCAGTTCTCAAAGTTTGTGGCTCTCAAAATTTAGCTCTCAAATTTTAGAAGTATAATTCTACCCGAAATGACAATTTCAAAAGTACAAGCCTTAAAACCACTTTACAAGCAAAAAGATTAAATAAGAAGCACGAATAAAAGCATATTAACTTAAAAAGGGAGGAATGGTATTAATGTAATTTCGCCCGCTTTCAGAAGCGAACAGCCTATAATGTCACAAGACGTTTATAACAAATTTCATAGCAATCGTTCTTTTCGTTCCCAGCAGTAATGAATTCCAGAGGTAAAGTTATAGAGAGACGGATAAGGAGACGAACAAACAGAGCTAAATTGTATAAGAGGCTGCCGTCGGTCCTGAGAGTTACGAATTGTTTATATCTGTGATCGTCCTTCGCCCTTCATGCATTGCAAAAGAACCACAAACTCGATATATTCTACTCCCCATGGATTTAGCGATTGACACAAAGCGACTGGCGATTTACCTTCATTTCGTTAATGATAGGTTTCAAGTACAGAAACGATGCTTCATTTAGGGCTTCTACTTCTTAAAATTTAAGGTTTTAAAAGGTCATAACTAGCTGTACAAAAGGAACAAGATAAAGGCTGTACAAAAAGTCATCAAAATTTGGAATTATTTTTTATATCCTCTTTGAAGTGTCATCACATGCCAGCGAAGGACTACTCCCGGGCTTTTTCTGTGATAAAATAAAGGACGGATATAAAGAATAACGAAAAAGGAAAAACACAAAAACATTGTTTTATTTATCAGTTGATCCGGGGCATAACAAAATTTTTACTTGAAAAGAAGAAGAACAAAACGAAAAATATTTATATGCAATCATTTCAGGAATTTAATTTAGCGATCGTCAAAGGAATCATGAATCATTTTCTCTTAAAAGCAGACTATTAGGAGTCACAAACACATTCCTTCTGTGTACATCCGGACAACAAAGAAAGCAACAAGATTTTAGCCAGATGTTAAAAAGACGTTGACAAAAATGTTATCCGAAAGGATGAAAAGGGTATTGTCTTTATAGACCATAAAAACAAAAGTGGGAGGCACACATTTGTGAGTTGCCTTTTACAATTGCAGTTAAAGTTATTCACGGGTTTTTGCGATAAAGATAAAGTTGCAAACGAAATACTTGCAAACGAAAGAGTTGCTAACGTCCATTTTTATAAAATGAATGAATGATCGAAAAAAGAGAAAACAAAAACCGTGGAATGGAGAATGGAGTAATGAAAGAAAGAAATTCTCCTGAATTGATGAATAGTAGAGTCAGGATGTAAAGCCATAATAAAACGAAAAACGAGGATTACGAGTATGTATTCTGCTGGCTTTTATTTATGCTGACAAACATGATGCCAATCATTGTTGACGTTATCATTTGTTAAATACACTCCAGTGATAAGGCCCTTGGCAAATTGTAGTGAAATGACAAGAGAGATGAAAAGAAAAAAGAATAATTGTTACAAAAATATTCCTTTATTTCACAAATGCAGGAAGATAATAACAATAAAAATAAATAGATCAGTCAAAATAATATCTTAATACTTGTGTAAACTAAACTACATTTTAGATATCTTCTCTTTCATCTCATTTAATTACATGATGAAAATCTAACCAAGATATGAATCTTTTGTAGAAACTTGTTAAAAAGGTCTCGTCAGAAAATCTCCTAAACCAAATTTCTTTGGGATGGGTTATCAAAACGAAATCGAAAATTCGCAAGTTGGAGCTTTCCCGAAAATAAATTTCTCAAGAATTTTCATTTTTTGTTTCACTTTGTTAATTGCACTTGACAAAACAATATTCAAGTAAAGCTTTTACTAATTAGGAATGTCTGTTCGAATAAAGGATGGATTGTTTTTCACCAAAAATTAATTTTATTTTTTAATAAAAGGACAGGACAAATTCCACAAATACTCGAAAAGCAATTACAAATTATAATTTCATTAAACTCTAGTGAAATCAATTTTAGAGAACGCATCTGATGGTTTCCACACCTGCTTGGGAAGTATCGTGAACAATGTCTAAATACGAAAATTACTCCACTTCACCAACAAGCATTAATTTCAAACGGCACTCTAAAAAGCCGCACTTAAAAAACGTCCCCAATGACGTCAAATCAGATTGGCGTCCCCAAATCGCAGTCTAAACGATTGACAAACGGAGGGCAATTTTGAACGAATTGCAATACACGAATTGCAATTTTATTGAAACGAGCCCAGAGCTCACCCGCATGCAATTCTTCAATGTGTTGACGACACGAAGAATCTGAAGTATCTGATGATTCCCAACGCTCCATTTCATCGACTGTAACGATGTTGTTATTTTCATTTTAAACGCGTGTGTGGGCAGTAGAAGCTACCGCTTTAAAAGCCACAGTAAATAGTTATTCACCTTACCACAACTTTGAACAAGAAGCTTCATGAGCTACGAATATATGCCTCTAGCGATAAAGTGCGTTACAACCGAAGAGAAAATTATTTCAATATTTTTTAAATTATGTGTTCAAGGACTGTATTTCATTGTAGAATTGCAACTGAAAAATATTTTCTGTAAATCTGGTTTTAAATATTATTGACTTTTTAACGCACACAAAGAATTTATTAAATATTGGCGTAAAAACGATTTCTGTTAAAAATCAAAATATAAATAATAAAAAGTAAACGGATAACCTTGGCAAAAACCAATAGAGTGAATAAATTGATGATTTAATAATTTTGAAAAATGTTTTTTCAATCAAATAAAAAAAATTTAATAATTACAGTAAAGTCGAATAACGACGTTTACACCAGTTCTGTATTTACAATCAGAATATTATTTCACAGAACTTTTTCTTAATTCGCTTTATAGTCATAATTCATAAATAATTTTTGTGCCTCAAAACTAACACCATGTAAAATTTAAGTAAAATAAATTAGAAAAGAAAATATAATTTCCACAGATTTGCAAAAAAGTTCATTTTACCCTTGCAACTAATTAATGTTGTTTTTCTTCTAGAAGAGGGCTTGAGAGATAAGAAAGTGCAGTCATTATACTATATCCGGACACAGAATAAAGTTTGCTTAATTGAGAGAAAGTTTTATATTCTGATAATAACCAACGGGCAATAATTAATGACCTTAAAGGAATTAAAAGAAGAAAACGAAAGGAACGAAAGATAAGGTTTCAAAAACAAAGAATGTAAAGGACAAAGTAAGCGGAAAATGAAACAAAGGAAAAGTGGCAAATGCTGAAGCATGGTGTTGTTTTTACACTACGCAAAAATATCGATGACGAAGAATTATAAAAGAATGAAATGATTTTACGAGAAATAACACGAAAGTAGTATTAATGAAAACAATAAAAGATGCAAAATATGCAAAAAGTAAATTAAGAATTAAATTATTCTAAGTTTAAACCGCATACCGAGAGAATACCAGATAGTCATTTTGTTATTTTTCTATACTTTTATTCAATGTAAAAGTTTACCAATATTTTATTTATACATTAAATATTTTGTATATTTTAAATGAATAAATATATTTATTTGTATAAAAAATATTGCTCTTCCTATTTTATACCCTACATTGAAAAGATCCGTTCATTTTGTGCTTCCTTATATAATGCAATTGAGGAAACTCAACAAATGTTGAATACATATCGACTCAATATCAACCTGATTTGATTTAGTCTCCTATGTCCATCCGCCTTTCCGCCCCTACAGACGCAGACAGCAGTTAAACAGCGCTAACTATCTGTGGAAATCATGAATACAAGAGGAGGATTAATAATAATATTATCATCCCCCGTAAGAATATTATCAGCCCCTTCTTCCTTTTGAAGCTAATATGAATTTACCTCTCCTTATGATTGGGTTTTTCAGCCTAACAAGTGAGTATGATACCGACAAAGATGAAAATTAAGAGAAAATGAGTACACTACGCATTGCCGTGAAATTGCACATATTACATATTTCCGTCCTCCTGGGCTGCGTGATAATGAAGGTTAAATAAACCAGATCAGTGTCATGCCCACCTCCCAAAGCTGATTTGAGTTTATCAGTGTACGTAACTTCATTCTTAAGCTTTAGGAAAAATTTAAAGATGAACTAATATACTTTCAAACTGCCGTCTACGAAACTGGAATATTATAAAGTGGCTCGAACGGCCGGACCATTCAAGTGTAAAGTTGCATCAGTCAATCTGCCATGTAATTATTTATATTTTGTTATGGGTTCAAATTAAACACATTCAAATTCTAACGTAAATAACGAACATTATCGTAATATTAATTCATAATTCTCAGCGGGCTCTCTCTCCTTCTTTTACTATCACTCTCTCTTTCGCTCGCTTTCTTCATAATGCACTAAATTATTACCGGGTGCCGGGCCCCACAGACCGGCAGAGGTTGGATAGGCCTCGACTAAACCTTAAGTGGAATGTCCATGCCCCACATATGGCTTCCAAAGGTACAAACGCCGCGGCTTGGTAACCCGTAGGCACTGGGCGTCGGTTGTCGCCATAAAGATAAAAGGTACGTTCACAGCGTTCGTACTTGCAACCCCGTGCGGGATGGCCCGCCATGGACTTAAGCTAACACGGCAGGCGTCCATGTTAAACACATAGAGGAATCTGCACAACTGTATCAAAGCTCTGTATCTTGCGAGAATATCACAGTTGCGGAAGCTAAAGAGAAAGCACGTGCACCAACCCAGTTTTGTTATTATACAACAGAGTGGTAATCAAAGTACAATGGTGAATTCCCAAATTAGTAATCGATTTTTTTATATAAATTAAAAAAATGCACCACAGAAATTGCACTGCACGCCATTTCAACTGGTCAATTTACTTTTACATAGTTCTACCTTTAACTAACAACAAATAATTAATATACTAGCACCAGAAATTAGAGAATACTTAGAACATTTAAAAAATGAACCAAAAAACCATCAAGAATTCGCCAAATCCTTAAAAAATACATCTACAAGCTTAAGAATCATTCAGAAATGTTCAGCATACTTTATTCTTTTGTCCAATTTTGTTGAAAATCATCAAGAAATTCCCAAATCCTAAAAAAATGAATCTACCAGCTTAAGAATAATTTAGAAATGACCTCTGCCTTAGGTCAGTGACCTCTGGCTGAGCTCGATGACCTCTGACTGAGATCAATGACATCTGGCTGTGGTCAATGATCTCTGGTTGAGGTCAATGCCCACTAGCTGAGGTCAATGACTTCTGGCTTAGGTCAATGAC
This sequence comes from Physocephala rufipes, assembly GCA_963966595.1. Lineage (NCBI taxonomy): Eukaryota > Metazoa > Arthropoda > Insecta > Diptera > Conopidae > Physocephala > Physocephala rufipes. Next base: position 37,593,487 of record OZ016504.1, read on the forward strand.
CTCTGACTGAGGTCAGTGAGCTCTAGCTGTGGTTAATGGCCAACAAATTTTGACCAAATTAAAAAGTATGATGAACATTTGTAAATGATTCTTAAGATTGTAGATGTATTTTTTTAAGATTTGGGAATTTCTTGATGATTTTCAACAAAACTTGTCAAAACAATAAAGCATGCTGGTCATTTCTAAATGATTCTTAAGCTTGTGTGCGGTGCAATTTTCGTGGCACATTTTTTTAATTTGTGTAAAAAAATCGATTACTAATTTGGGGATTCACCCTTGTAGTTTAATTACTACTCTATTGCATAATAACAAAATAGGGTTAGTGCATGAGCTTTCTCTTTAGCTTCCGCAACTACGATATTCTGGCCGTATCACAAGATACAAAGCTTTGAAGCAGTTATGCATTTGAATTCGCCTGATACAGAGTTCGCAGGATGTCATCTTCACACCGGTAATTACTTCTAGTAAATAGCGATAACAATAATAATAACAACATTATGACAGCACTCAGAGTAATAATGCATGGCATACTAAAATTAAAATTAATATTAAATGAAATTTTGTTACTTCTATTTGCGTTTGTCTCATTCTCATTCGACATCTGACGTGAGTTTCAGTCACGTTAGACATTGTACAATATAAAGAATAATTAACAGTTCTCTCATAAATACACATACCTTATGTTGTCTTCTTCCACTCATTTATGCTTTCGTTATTATACCCTACGCTTTGTGTACTCCGTTTACTTTATGCTTCCGTTTGTTATGCATTAAAGGAGGCGGGGTAGGTATAGAAAACTATACATATTTTTGTTGAGAATCAACCGTGTTGTTGCAAATTTTCTTGAGTAAAGTGCTGTTGAAAATTAGTTTTTATTGGCTATTGCATTTAAACCATTTCTATATTACGGGTGTAGGGTATATGAGCTTCTTCCAGGCCGAAATTAGCATCCTTACTTGTTTTTAATTTCAAAAAGGAACAAAATATTTCCTCGTATTTCTGGGACATGTCCTCAGAATTTTTCAATTTTTCGATGAGAATTGATGAGAAGCAAATAAAAGCAGACTTTTAGGCTTTTTATCTATGAAAATAATAGGTGACCTCCTTCTTCAACTTCAGGCGTAGCCATAGCACACCCCATTACAACTATAATCGTAGGTGGGCGCACATATGGATCTCACAGTAATCCAAAACGTAATAAATCAACGTTAAAAATTTGTAATGGTGGTGATTTCAAAGAAAACAAAAAATGAAAAGTTGGTAGAAAAAAATTTAAATAAATACAGTATAAATATGTTTAATTTTTAAAGGAAAAAACTTGCTTAAAACAAGCATAAAACTTGTATTCTCCTCTGCATAATATTTACCCTGGATGTGTGATAAATAATTCAATATTGTTGTCCCATTCAGCTTGTAAATATATTATCGGCCATTTTTTCTAGGATATATATGGATTGACATGGATTTATATGGAACATGGATTGACATGGATGGATTTATATGGAAAGGACTCTACCAGTCATGTATTTTAAAGAATTATGCCCAAAGTGAACGTATTGAGAACGCCTTGCAATTTTAAAATTATATAATTTATATTTTAATATAAAATCTGGCAAATCATTACAAGATTCAAGGTTTCCCTACCGGATATCAAATGAAACTTAAATAAATGGCAATTGAGTATTTGTACGTGCGTTTTACACAGATATATGCATGCATACGTACAATCAAAGGAACATAAGTAATCGCACGTACACAGTCATTCTGTCAGTACGTATGCAAAACGTCAGCCAGTCAACATTGAAAACATTCAGAACGTGCACATCATTTGCACTTCAACACGCAACATTTTCACGCAAGCACACCCTCACATTTACCCACCATCACACTCACGTATACTCACTCACATACTCACATACGGTTAAGGCTCATTTGCATTTGCACAAGAGTACATTTTTATACTCATATGTACACATGCAAAAGCATAAACACGTACATATACACGCATTCGTGCGCTAGAATACATTGCCTTTATTTTAATTTACTGAAGCGCCACGTTTATTTTAGAGGGAGTGCAAAATAATTGCTAGAGAATGTTTTCACAAAGGAAAGTACATTTATGTAAGATTTGCCAAAAGCAAAAAATCAGCAAAAAAAGAATAAAAAATAAGACCCAAAATGAATTTCTTAACACTGTGTTGGGATGTTGTCTGATTTATTTTTAATAATTTTTTTGTTATTTTTATTATTTTTTTATTTTATTTATTATTATTATTATTTTTTGTTATTATAATTTTTACAAATTCTTTTTTTACTTTAAAAAATAATAATTCGTGTATACGTTTGTTAATTTCAATATTAATTTTTAAAAATTCCATAAAAGAAATTAATCAAATGATGAAGGGTTTTAAAAAAAATATCAGCGTTTTAAATATAAACAAAAATAAAAAAATATTCGAAGCAGAACAATTCTAAGTAAATTTTTCGCCCTTCTGATTTAATATCGTTTTTTAGCATGAGCTTGTTTTAAGTATGTTTCTGATGAATTCTGTCAAAAATCAGCATTAGAGGAGAGCAAGTATACACGAGGTCACCGATGGCTTTTTCTCAAGGAAGGACCTCTCTCACGAGATATTATTCCTCTATGCAATGCCCTCAAAGCTTCAAACACACTAAAAATGCTCAAAATTATCTCAAAACGAATTGTCTTTTTCATGACAAATAGCTTCTTTTTAAATTTAACGACACAAAAGGACATCAATTCCTCCTTATTCGAGACAATTCGAAGTCGATTTTGTGCAAATCCGAATAAGTAAGAAGCGAAACGTCCCGATATATAATCATGCCATTGGTCCCTAATCATTTGGTAAACCTAATTACTCTGAGTTTGAACTGCTTAAACGTTTAACCAAATTCTGACCTCCTGGTCATTAATCACCAAATACTCTGTCGACGTATTAAGATACTGTCATTGAATATTTTTCATTCAAATCTAGCCAACATAAGATGCTTGATTAAGCCGAAACTCGATTTGAAATTTTTCCTATACTTCTAGGTTTAAATGCAATATATTCCACATGGATGCTAAATTCGGTGTCGCAAGATACTGACATTTTGCATACGAGTTTTTCATTAAGAAAATAAACTGCGAAAATCAGTCGCGTAACGCCCCAATTTTAAAAGCTAAGTTAGCGACGTGAGATGTAATTATAGCTATATGAACGTAACCAGACACTGAAGATGGCACAACGCCGAAACCGGTTTGTCTCCAAACCAAATTTGACGAGGGATGACGGAAGTTCGTTCCAATATACCTCAACATCCAACCCTGTCGGAAACTTCAACATATATCAAGAATCAAATAGCTATATGACTTAATTTCAATTTCCGAGAAGCGAAAACAATTTACTGTGCGAGCAATAGCTCGGGGCATAAGGGTGGTGAGGTATAGTCATAAGAATCTACGGTGCAATTCATTTCAAATTTTAAAAGAAGTAATTTAGGGCAGTTTATTATTTCATCAATCCATCATCAGCCAACCAACTTCCTTCCTCACTTCCTTCGTTTCTTTGAAATCACAGTGTAAATTCCGACCACCTCTCACTCTCTCTCTCTCGTTCTGTCACTCTTTTTCTGTATATTTAAAGAAGGCATAAAATAGCAAAGTCTCAGAAGATATTCCGCACAATCTGGTAACGATGTGCTACTTTTTGATCTTTCAACCGCATTTTCCTACCCATTGCCTTCAACCATAAACCACATTGCTTTTATGGTTGTTGCTTGTGTTGAGCATCATTTACAATACCAGTATAGTCGGCTACCATAAAATCATACTTTTTAAAAAAAAGGAAATACATTAACGGAAATCGTCCTTTCATCGTTCGCTTTTTTAAATATACTCGACATAATTTTTACATAAACGAAAGCTAATCATGAATTAAAATGGAAGAAGAAAAATCACAGTAATCACCGCAATCATCATCAGAAAATCACAAAGGACACCAAGTACGAAATTATCACAGCAAAAGGAAAAACAACAAATACAAACATTTGCCGACTGTGATATCGTTCCAATGAAGGAAAGTATCAAAAGGATTTTGTGAGACAGAAGCAACAACAAGGAAAATGACACTAATAACAATAACAATAAACATTGCATTAATTTGTTCTGAAAATATATTCCAACTGACTTTTTGGCGCGACAAAAAGTAAGCGAAGAATTAAGTAGATGAAAAGAAGGCAGCATAGAATAAGCAATCATAATAATTGTAACAACAACAATTTAAATGCTAATTGTGAGAAGACATTGTTGTTCATTATAAAGGACAAACAAATATTTGCACCCCCGACGGAAAGAAAAAAGAAATAGAAGAGTAAAGGTCTGTCACAGTAAAGTAACAATTAAACAATTTCACTTTAAGTTTTCAACAAAAATTAACTACGATACTTCAGATTATTAAATTATTTCTCAAGTCAAAAGAAAACAACATACTCCCCTTAGTTCACGCGCATTCGAATGACACCAAAAAGGCAGTGCTGCATTTAATTTATTTAAATTATGATGATAACCATCACTGCTTATCCGACAAAAAGGATAACAATTATTAAAAACGATTACAATCGTTAGGAGAATAACTATTTAATACTCAATCAATATTGGACATTTTTGTTTATATTTGTAATTGTCTCTATTTTGGCCCGTGTAATACATAAAACATCATTATGATACCAACAGTTGAAAAATATTGAAATTTAATCAATCATATTTCACACATCTTATGACAGTACTGCAGCCAATAATCATTGTCACTTATTGCCTTCACCACCAGTCAGTTTCATTCACTGATTCAAAGCGTAACTAATGATGTTTCTTACTTTCATATTTTGCCATCGTAGGAAGCTTCAACGACCCAATATGAAGCAAAGGTGGTCATCAAAACCGCCATCCTGGCTTCTGTAAATTACCCTTCAGTTTTTATTGAATTTAATCGATACACATCATGAATTTTTTTAATCCTTTAATACGTAACAATATTCTCCCTTTTGGTTTTGCTATTGCATTTTTCACAAATTTAATTGTTAATTAATACTTTTAAAAATTCAAAAAACGCACCCCGAGAAACAATAACAAAGCAGTAATAAAAATAAAACAAGTAATAAAAAGAAATAATGTAACATCATCGTGGTTTGTCTTTAAAATAAAAGTATTGTTTTAAATTTTTTCAATTCTGTTTTGGTCATTTTTTACAACGGCACATCTATCAATTCATTTACCATTTTGTGTCATTCTGACAGACATGGTCAAAACAATCTCACTTTAATCTGTCCCGCGCACTTTGACACGCGGTCTGATGTTGGAATTTGTCTGAAAAATTAATGATTTTATAAAGAATGAAAAATGGCAGGCACTCGGGAAAGCCGTAATGGCCTCAGGCTTTGTATGTGTGTTGCATTGTGTTTGTATATATTTTCACTTTTTTCATCTCTTCCTGCCTCTGTCTGTCTGTTTTCCTTTTGGCTTTTTATACTAAATTAACATGTCTGTACATGAGACTATATGTGATAATGTGAATAATGATAAATCACCCAAAGGAGATTTTTTGTTTTTACTCTTCAAGAGTCGCTCCGATTGTCCGTTGAATCAGTTTCAGGAGCCGAGCACAGTTTATTGCATGTGTACGTTTCCACAATTCTTTTTCTATATGCAATATCGCGTGCAGACTCTTCATATCCTTTTCAAGGATACTACATGAATTTTTTTATATATACTGCGTATAAACGTATGAAACATATATGCTATTCACAATATCATAATCAAGGATAAAATTAATAAATTCGTAGTAAAGTGTGTGGCAATGAGTTGGAAGCTCACATGCATTCATTCAAAAATAACTTTTTAATCTTAAATATTCTCCTAATAAAATATTTAAATTTTTAAGGCTTATGCGAAGAATTTTATGGGAAAAAAATTAAGAACTATTAAATGAATTCACGATATTTGTTGAATTTTCTGACGGGTTGAATTTATGAAAATATTTGTAACGTGTTTCCATAAATTTTTTTCATGTTTGGTAGGGTAAACCTGTCCCATTTTCGACGCCGTTCTCATTCTTATAATTATTAATAATATTATTGAAAAATTTTAGGATGTTGCTTAGCTTTAAACATCCATAAATAGATATTGTTAAACTCTTAATCTTTTTTACAATTGTTTAAATTAAAACGCTATTCATTCCACTTCCATTAAAATCTCATCAAAAATTTGGCTTGGATTATAGACAGGTTATAGACAAAATAAAAACAATTAACAAACTTTTAACAAACAAAATTCAAAATATTTAGAGTTCCTATTAGGGTTTAGATCAGTTTGGTGATATATTAAAAATTTTCTCTGTCACCTTCAACAAAAGCATATCTATAAATAATCCTAAGGATTGAAGATTTTATAATAATTGTTTTTCATGGACTCTCATTTCTAGATCGCGATGGGTCATTAAAGGTGAATCATTATAAAAATAATAGCCATTTTGTGACTTATTATTAAAAGAACTTTATATTGAATGTCAAGGAAATATTTATTAAAAATCATTCAAAAACTGACACCAAAACTGATATCATTCAAAAACTTCCGATATAGAGTTTCAATAAAAATTTTTAGGGATGTTGGCATTATTTTTGCTTTGACTTTGAATAAATGTCAAAGCAAAAATAATGCCACCATCCCTAAAAAATTTTTATTGAAACTTAATGAAAACGCATACAACTTTGTCAAAATCCAATAACTTTATCATAAATTGAACTTTCTTAATATTGGTTTCTATACTTCGATATCTTGCTCTGCCCAACCTGAACTTTGGAAACTAACCTGAGTAAACACAATCTTCGATTGTGGGCAAGGAAAAGATTTTTTGAATGCTCTAATAGCAAACCGATCATTCATGGAAATGAAAGAGAAATATTATTAAAAAGCTGTTACTATGCAATAAATAACATTTTCTGTCACTTCCCTTCCCTTCAATACCTCTTCCTCTCTAGGACTTCCTTCCACCTTACTTTCCTCTCTCAAACTCTCTTTATCTCTCTCTTCCTCCTAATCCTATTGCCTCTTCTCTTTCATTATTTTCAGATTAAATATTTGCCATTGTAAGATTGTAGAAATAAAATCGTTTTCTGACTCTGATAAGTATAAATGAACTTCGAACCTAATCCTGCCACTTCTACTACTACGACGGTTTTCCAAAGGCAACGATGTTCGTTACCCTAACCCACCTGCTTTTATTATTTTTCGTTCAAGTTCTAAATTCTTGTAATGTTCTTTGATTTTCTAAAAATTTATCGTATTTCTATAGCGACGCCAACGTTTTATGCAAAGTTAGACAATTTATCACTCACACTTCAGGGGCGAGTATATACCTAAGATCGGTGTGGTATGTTGACACGACACAAGGAAGGGCAGCAAGGAAGAGAGCATAAAAAATAGGATGAACAGAAGAAAAAATAATTAAAATAAAATTATGAAAATAAGATGACAAAAAATGTATAAACGAAAAAATGCACTTACGAAAAGATAAAATTTTCTTAGAAGATTAAGAAGAAAAAGTCCAAAACGGTGTTGGTACGAGAGGAGGTGAAAAGATGGAAGAATGGGGCACGAATCAAAGAAGAATAAGAAGCAAATGTTATTACAATAACGTTGTATTTATTCTCACATTAAGTCACCTTGACTAAAACTTAGACAAGGCGTGATGCGACATGTGATATACGCACCATCGATAATACCCAACATTAGGAGCTCCTTATACATATATTCATATAAATAAGTGATTTCTCAACATCATCGAAAAAGTGTTAATGTATTGTATTTACGAATACGATGGGAATCGTCCCTACTCCTTAAATATGGAAAATTTGCCCTCAATTCCAGATATAATTTGTCCAAGGTAAAATCAAATAAGGCTCCGTTTAATTATGGAATTAAAATAGTCGACGGTATTCCTGCAGATCATTCAGGAAGTTCAATTTTTATAGGACTATTTCAGCGACGGAACCAGAATCGATTATTATTGCATGACAATTTTGAAATACTAATCTAGTGTTTCGGAAACCCTGACGAATATAATGTTGTTGATGTGGTTAATGCGAACGGTGCCGGAGGGCCTTGAGTTCAGCGCAACTGAACACAATCTATGTAGACGCAGCAGGTAAGCTCTGCACTTTGGCTTCATCAGACCGATTGGTTTAATGAACTTCATTGTCACCCCTGCCGCCGCTACTTCTTAATGAGCAGAGACTTTTTCTCTCTAACATTATCTAGATGTAAACATCAAGAATACTGTGCATAGAGCGATGCATTTGTTTCTTGTAGTTGGAATGCTGCAATTGCTATCACTATGACGATAGAGTGATGCTGATGATAGTAATGTTTTGCGGTTCAGCGGAAATGTACAAAGGAAGCGGCTTAGCAAGTACAAATAATATCAGTTAGTTCCATCCAACATTTCCAACATAGATAAGCAAGAAAGAACACAATCACAAACACACATGCGCATACACTCACGCACACAACCACGCATTACCTTAGATTATTGTCAAGGGACCAGCATCATTAATCAACATAAACGCAGGCAGCATCAGCTCACAAAACGTCGACGTATGTAATTGACAGGACGCGCATTTAAAAGAAAGTCACCTGAAGCAATTGCAAAAAACAGTTCGAGCAATTGGCGCCATCGGGAATACCCGCAGCATCAGTTAATATTAGTATTATCTATACGTACAAAGAAGCAGAACGGGAGCAATGAGCAAAAATAAGAACGAGAAGAGAAGCTACGTGTGTGCAAGAACATCTGCAACTGCAAAAAACTCTCGACGGTAATATCCTCGTGCACAATTTATGTATGCATGGCATTGGAATTTTCCACATGAACCGCAAGATTTTTATACTATAAATTCATTTTTAATTGCTTTCACACTTCACGCAGTTTTGTGAGTGCGTAGATGCGTAGATAGAAGCAATATTGCTCTTTTGGGAATTTCGAAGATCGTTCTAGTTTAGAGGCTTAAAATATTCTTAAGAGTTTTTACCTAAAATCCATCCCTAAAAATCTGTGGGGGTTGCTTGGAAGTTTCTTGGTAAGTAATTTTTAAACGAACATTCAAGTGCTTTAATGTCTCTTGTTATTCCATAGCTTTGATATTTGAATCTGGTATTAATTTGGACAGCCTAAGTGGCTTTAATAATTTTTCTTAGAAATCAATTCTAAGTAATGTATTTATTTAAGCCAATACAAATTAATGACAAAAATATGTAATGATTACAATAATTACCTTTCACTATTAATTCTTTATATGTTTGCATGACCTCAAAATCTTTAACGCTCTAACGCGTTGGTGCAATACTAGGATTTTAGTACTTTTAATTTAATTAGCAAAGTTAATTCTTCACCACATTCTTTAGCACCCAACCTAAATAAATATGATTTGTCTCTACAATTGCATACGATACTTACGCCCACACGTTGAATATAAGTAGACACTTAAAGTTAAAGTTTTTCCAACGCATTTAATTCGAGTGCCATTTAATGTGTCTAGAACAATTTTTCAAGTGTTGCCATATGTGAAAAGATAAATATATGGAATATAAAAAATAAATGCATCGAAATTAACGCAATAATTTCATAATTTTGTATTAATTTCCTTCATTTTCAAAATGAAAATTTTTACTTAATTATTAATACTTTTAATTGTATTAATTCTAATTGTATTAATTCTAATTGTATTAATTATAATTGTATTATACAATTAAAATATACAATTGTGGAGTGATAAAGAGGAGTATTCCCGTAAAAACGAATCACGAATGCGTTAAATGAAAGAAAAAAAATAAAGATAAAAATTATTCTTCTAAAGATAAAACATTTACAAATAAGAGTTTGTTGACTAAAAGAAAAAGTTTGCTTGAATACATTCTAGTATATTCAATTCTCTCTTTTGATTTGGTCTCTTTAGATTTGATAAACTTTGAAAAAGAGAATTATATTCTGAATTTATCAAGCCATTACAATCAAGAGGAATTAACTATTATTTATATAGAAGACAACTAAAATGTAAAGAAATAGAAGAGGCTACACAAAAAACCGCCGAAATAAAATAAAGCCCACTATGGATTCGAACAACAAAATTAAACAATATCCCTTTAAGATAAAATAAAATATTAAGTTCGATTTATAATAAAACAAGATGGATTTTAAGGAAATTTAAAATTTTTGTTAAAAAATGAAGTAAAGCTTCTATTATTGTCACGCCCATAAAAAATTTAATAAGACACAAAATTGACGGATTCATAATCTTCACTTCGGAGTGCACACAATAAAAAAAATTGACAAAAGAATTCTCAGACAATTAGCATCGCTCTCGAGGAGAATTTATTCGTCATTAAAAAAAACATAGCATTTCTATGGATGCTGATAATCTTCCAGAAAATATAGCAAATGTTTGTATTTTTGCTTCTGTAAAAAAAGGTCTTTTAACCAATGAAAGTAATCACTAAGCCGATCCAGAACGACACCAGAATTTGTAATGCAAAAATTCTAAACCATCCGTAAATAATTTCAGAATCTCTAGAACCAAAATAACAGAGACAAGCAATCAGCGCAGTAACAAAAAGAGCAGAAGCTGAATCGTTTGTTCTAACTGAAAATTAACAGCAATAAAAACTACTGCAAAAATATCTACAATGACGGGTTACGAATACCACTAGTTCTTGATGAAATCATTCCCGGCAGTTGACAATCGTTTAATTTCGAACACTTTTATGACAACATAAAGCCTTAATTTATCTTCCTAATGGTGATGATGATAACGACGAGAAGACAAATGAAAAATATCTATGAATAAATTGCGAGTAAGGATGGCAAGAGTAGTGATGAATTGCCACACAGTGAGAAATGATGATGGCTTATTTGCAAAACAGCCCAAAACTTTTGCTGTAGATTTCACTAAGCAATTGGTTTTTGGTGAAGTTGTCTGATAGTTGGGTTTAATCTTTCTCTGGTGAAATTACAAACCTTGTAGTTATTTTTATTATATTATTTCTTTAGTGATCTGACTATCCTGAAAGTATGCTAACATGAAATTTTGGTAGCTATTTTTATTTGTAAGCAATTTGTCTGTAAACAATTCGAATGATTATTTTTTCTATTATCTCGATAAAGCTACAATTCCGATAGTTATTTTTACTATTATTTACAACGTACAATTAACATACAATTAACATACAATTTTGATAATCATTAATAATTTTTCCAGTATCCTTTAAATTTCGATGACCATTTTGACTATTCATTTGGTAAATTGACCATTGTGATAGTTACTTCTTTCTCATTTTTCGCCAGTCTTACCATTCTAGTAACTATTAGTACTAACTTTTCGATACTTAATTTAGTAATTACATATATTCACACACATTTAAGATATTATCCGACATAGGATCAATGCTGACTAATAAAATTTTCTCGCCTTTGGACACCGGTGTACCAAATTCTTCTCCTACAATTTTACTGCACAATTGCACGCTATTGACTTTTACATATATTAGTGATCGATAAGGTATGTGGGCAAAAACAGAAGTGTAAATGCGAAGGGCAGGAATTAATAATAATAATAATAATAATAATAATAACAATAATAATAATAATAATAATAATAATCTTTAGAGTCATAATATCTAATATAATTTTCTCCATAATAGTTAATTGTACGATAAATTAATGAATGAAATGCTACGAGGCAGGTGTTTCGGAGCAGAAAATATATGTGGCCCGGGTAGTAATAGCTTTAGCGCATTAGAGTACTTGCGCCATCTGGTCCAAGCGTAATTACAAGTGAAATAAATGTGTTTTTATTGCTTCTTATAGAAAACACAACGAAAATATTATCAGACATGGGAAGATATTAATATGAGAAAACCGCAAGATTTTTATACTATAAATTCATTTTTAATTGCTTTCACACTTCACGCAGTTTTGTGAGTGCGTAGATGCGTAGATAGAAGCAATATTGCTCTTTTGGGAATTTCGAAGATCGTTCTAGTTTAGAGGCTTAAAATATTCTTAAGAGTTTTTACCTAAAATCCATCCCTAAAAATCTGTGGGGGTTGCTTGGAAGTTTCTTGGTAAGTAATTTTTAAACGAACATTCAAGTGCTTTAATGTCTCTTGTTATTCCATAGCTTTGATATTTGAATCTGGTATTAATTTGGACAGCCTAAGTGGCTTTAATAATTTTTCTTAGAAATCAATTCTAAGTAATGTATTTATTTAAGCCAATACAAATTAATGACAAAAATATGTAATGATTACAATAATTACCTTTCACTATTAATTCTTTATATGTTTGCATGACCTCAAAATCTTTAACGCTCTAACGCGTTGGTGCAATACTAGGATTTTAGTACTTTTAATTTAATTAGCAAAGTTAATTCTTCACCACATTCTTTAGCACCCAACCTAAATAAATATGATTTGTCTCTACAATTGCATACGATACTTACGCCCACACGTTGAATATAAGTAGACACTTAAAGTTAAAGTTTTTCCAACGCATTTAATTCGAGTGCCATTTAATGTGTCTAGAACAATTTTTCAAGTGTTGCCATATGTGAAAAGATAAATATATGGAATATAAAAAATAAATGCATCGAAATTAACGCAATAATTTCATAATTTTGTATTAATTTCCTTCATTTTCAAAATGAAAATTTTTACTTAATTATTAATACTTTTAATTGTATTAATTCTAATTGTATTAATTCTAATTGTATTAATTATAATTGTATTATACAATTAAAATATACAATTGTGGAGTGATAAAGAGGAGTATTCCCGTAAAAACGAATCACGAATGCGTTAAATGAAAGAAAAAAAATAAAGATAAAAATTATTCTTCTAAAGATAAAACATTTACAAATAAGAGTTTGTTGACTAAAAGAAAAAGTTTGCTTGAATACATTCTAGTATATTCAATTCTCTCTTTTGATTTGGTCTCTTTAGATTTGATAAACTTTGAAAAAGAGAATTATATTCTGAATTTATCAAGCCATTACAATCAAGAGGAATTAACTATTATTTATATAGAAGACAACTAAAATGTAAAGAAATAGAAGAGGCTACACAAAAAACCGCCGAAATAAAATAAAGCCCACTATGGATTCGAACAACAAAATTAAACAATATCCCTTTAAGATAAAATAAAATATTAAGTTCGATTTATAATAAAACAAGATGGATTTTAAGGAAATTTAAAATTTTTGTTAAAAAATGAAGTAAAGCTTCTATTATTGTCACGCCCATAAAAAATTTAATAAGACACAAAATTGACGGATTCATAATCTTCACTTCGGAGTGCACACAATAAAAAAAATTGACAAAAGAATTCTCAGACAATTAGCATCGCTCTCGAGGAGAATTTATTCGTCATTAAAAAAAACATAGCATTTCTATGGATGCTGATAATCTTCCAGAAAATATAGCAAATGTTTGTATTTTTGCTTCTGTAAAAAAAGGTCTTTTAACCAATGAAAGTAATCACTAAGCCGATCCAGAACGACACCAGAATTTGTAATGCAAAAATTCTAAACCATCCGTAAATAATTTCAGAATCTCTAGAACCAAAATAACAGAGACAAGCAATCAGCGCAGTAACAAAAAGAGCAGAAGCTGAATCGTTTGTTCTAACTGAAAATTAACAGCAATAAAAACTACTGCAAAAATATCTACAATGACGGGTTACGAATACCACTAGTTCTTGATGAAATCATTCCCGGCAGTTGACAATCGTTTAATTTCGAACACTTTTATGACAACATAAAGCCTTAATTTATCTTCCTAATGGTGATGATGATAACGACGAGAAGACAAATGAAAAATATCTATGAATAAATTGCGAGTAAGGATGGCAAGAGTAGTGATGAATTGCCACACAGTGAGAAATGATGATGGCTTATTTGCAAAACAGCCCAAAACTTTTGCTGTAGATTTCACTAAGCAATTGGTTTTTGGTGAAGTTGTCTGATAGTTGGGTTTAATCTTTCTCTGGTGAAATTACAAACCTTGTAGTTATTTTTATTATATTATTTCTTTAGTGATCTGACTATCCTGAAAGTATGCTAACATGAAATTTTGGTAGCTATTTTTATTTGTAAGCAATTTGTCTGTAAACAATTCGAATGATTATTTTTTCTATTATCTCGATAAAGCTACAATTCCGATAGTTATTTTTACTATTATTTACAACGTACAATTAACATACAATTAACATACAATTTTGATAATCATTAATAATTTTTCCAGTATCCTTTAAATTTCGATGACCATTTTGACTATTCATTTGGTAAATTGACCATTGTGATAGTTACTTCTTTCTCATTTTTCGCCAGTCTTACCATTCTAGTAACTATTAGTACTAACTTTTCGATACTTAATTTAGTAATTACATATATTCACACACATTTAAGATATTATCCGACATAGGATCAATGCTGACTAATAAAATTTTCTCGCCTTTGGACACCGGTGTACCAAATTCTTCTCCTACAATTTTACTGCACAATTGCACGCTATTGACTTTTACATATATTAGTGATCGATAAGGTATGTGGGCAAAAACAGAAGTGTAAATGCGAAGGGCAGGAATTAATAATAATAATAATAATAATAATAATAACAATAATAATAATAATAATAATAATAATCTTTAGAGTCATAATATCTAATATAATTTTCTCCATAATAGTTAATTGTACGATAAATTAATGAATGAAATGCTACGAGGCAGGTGTTTCGGAGCAGAAAATATATGTGGCCCGGGTAGTAATAGCTTTAGCGCATTAGAGTACTTGCGCCATCTGGTCCAAGCGTAATTACAAGTGAAATAAATGTGTTTTTATTGCTTCTTATAGAAAACACAACGAAAATATTATCAGACATGGGAAGAATATTAATATGAGAATATACAAAATTAGAACTCTTGCGTTAAAGAGCCATATTAGTTTATCGAAACTAATATTATATTAATGGAATTAATAAATTTTCGTCTAGTTTTTGTTTAAAAGAACATTTTCTCGTTTAATAAACAAGAAGGATTACTGCACAAAAAAGGAAAATATTAACTCTATACTAATAATTCTAAAATATTTGCTCTATTTTTTCGAATATTTAGGAAAAAATTGCAAAATTATAAATAAAACTAAACGAGGTATAAATACTGAATAAACATTGCATATTGAAAATTCAGTAGTACGAATTTATGTTCATAAACATTATGAACGCATGCCGTGAGGCAGACAATCTCTTGACGAAACTTATATAAATTTGTAATGATCACATCGTAAGGACATTGTTATTGGTAGTTGCCTTTGAGAACCAACTTAAATGTTACCGCTTGAAATGTTTCATCGTCCTTTACTTTTTTCCCACACTTCGGCTAAAATACTTGTCAATATCCCGCATTGCCACATAACACTTTTATCAGCAATTTAACAATGTCTGAAGCCATAACTGGTGGGACACTAAACCAAATAAGAAATAGTAAAATTGGTGTCATCAACTGCTAATATATCAATTCCCAATGGCTGTTTATGCAGTGTTGACTCTGTCTTTCTTTCTTCCGGACTTCCATAAGTCTAACACTGGCTACATGAATCATTGTCAAATTGCTATAATTCGTATTACCGTTAGACCGTTTTAGTATTACTTTTCTCATCTGTTTTTATTACTGAAATATTTATTCAATACAGACCCTGTAAGGTTTTCCGGTGAAGAGAAAGGTGGGAAGAGAGAAAAGGAGGCATAATAAGATAGTTGCCCATTTTCCTCCTCGATTTGACTGGGAACGGTTTTCACTATTAAAGCAGTAAACATCTGTAGCGTGAAACCTTTTGACGTAAATTTCTCTTTATGGTCCTTTTTAATATATTTTAATGGTGACTATCAAGCACATGTCGGGTGGCCGTAAATTGAACTTTTACGGCTTCTGATGGTGTAAAACAACAGCCCCGAAGACATTAATTAATGTTGATAGTATTTAGTAAGTTCATTAGTAAACTTCACGAAAATAAAGTGAGACAAAGGAAGAGAGAGCGATGAAAGGAAGGGGTGAGTAAAATGAGACTTCCGCTTTCTTTCAAACAGCATATTGTTCAAATTTTGCTAAAAAAGAAACAGCATGATTTCGACTTGAGTGACGAAGAATCGTGACAACTTTTAGCGAATACTTTGAAGCATTTTTATTTACTCTTTTATTAAGAAAGTCACAACAAAAACTAAACACTTAAAATTCATCATCATTTTAGTATTTTAGCTAATCAAGCAGTGATGCATATATTTCTTCTGTGAATCCAATTTTTGAAGTGAAAACAAAAAATTGCTTTGAACTAAAAATGGTGTCGGTTTCAATTCAAACAAATTTGGAAGAAAATAAAAAAAGTTAGTTCATAAAAATTCACTCAGAAATGAAAGAGTAAAATAATCAGTAATTACATATTACAGAATTTCAAAAAAAGGTTATTTTTTAAAGTTAATTTTAATTTCTTAGTTTTCAGTTTCAAAATAATTTCGATAAGATAAAAAATTTGGTATTATTTCAAAAGACTTTTCTGAATTTCCAAAAACTTTAAATATCGCAAGTGTTTATCTTTATCAGAAACATTTTAGAAAAGAGATTAAAATCTTCATAGTTACAAAGCTTGTTCTATACATTAGGCTAAGTTAACAATTTTTTGAGTAGACTTGATAACTTACAAAATAACGATAATAAAGCTGGTTTTATCGCTTTATAAGTAAAGATTCCTATAAGGGCAATATTATCTAAGATTCAATTCAACTCTCTGTTAAAATACTGATAGCAAGACCCCAAGATAATAACAATAAAAATTAGCGTACATAAAATATATTTATTCATCTAATCAAATAAAAACAAATATAATGATAAGATTTTACAAAAAATTGCTTTTTATAGAATGATAAACGACTGGACGACAGCGATCAGTTAACAAAAAGAAATTACAAAAAGGCATAAAATATAAAAATATCAATTATATACATGATTGTATAAAATGCCAAAGAGAGAGGAAGCGAGTAAGCAGTGGCGTCACTGAAAAGAGGGAAGAAATTTAAAAAACTGAGTCAGTTGCAAAATCGTATATTTTCACCTCAGAATAAAATGTATCCACCTGATACGCATCGTGGGGAAAACCCAATAGTAAGTGATCTCCTATATCCCCTATCTCTATTCTATTCTATACCGACCAACATTTTACCTACCATATTTTTAAAGCTTTATTTCGAACCTCTTAGCGTGAGCTTATATGCTTTATGAGTTATATACAACTCACTTTAGAACGTTTTTCTTGTACTTCATAATCCTCTATAAATAGAAAAATCTGACTTAAAACTTTAAAAAATATTAATTTAGTGAAATAAATGAATGATAATTGTTCCCTAGACCCCGGATGTTATTTTGCAGTTCTTTTTCTAAGATTCACTGGGGTCACCTCTACCCATCGAACTCTCTCACTTTACCTCTTATGGGCTTAATAATTCTAATTCCCAAAAAGGCACGTCATGTAATTATTTCATGGGATTAAATTTAAAAATCTCCTTTCGAAATTTATATCGTATCAATTTGGATAAAAGTTTGTATAAATTAAAATATTTTCGCACTATTATAAATTCATATAAACTCTCTTTGGTAGCATATCTTTATGAGGTATTTAATTATTTATAAATTAACTACATTAACTGAAATAAATCACAATCCAACGAGTATTGTTTCATTATGAAATACTGAACTATCTCTATAGGAAGGATGCTATTCCTCAGAGGAGTGGAGTGGGATGGATATAATTATTTACCGAACTTCTTTACTAATTAAAATTATATCAATGAATTATTCTATCAAATATAAAACTCATGGCCTTTTTATAATCGATAGGAATAATCAATAATTTCAAACAATTAACAATTTAAGTAATTTTAAAACAAACTTCACAAAAACAAAATTTTCCTTATGTAGAAAACAATATGCATATAAATAATTAAACAAGGGACCGATACAATTAAGAGAAAAAAATCAATAAACTACGACGTTGTCTAATGCAATGCAGTAAAGCTATTAGTTACTCTAGAATAAGTTATGAATGTGTAAGTGTTCGAGTGTTACGGGAACACCCACCGCTCGAGGCATCTATTTTCTTGTGTACTTATTGATTTACTCGCAATTAATAGTTTTATCAATTAGTAATATTTTATTAGATATACATATATGCACACGTACATTTGTACACGTATAAACACACAAACACAAACATTCACACAAGCAGAAAACGATTCGCGAGTACTTGTGTAGTTTTTAACAATTTTATTGCTATCTTCCTCTCAATATTTGTTTCTTTCTCCTAATCGTCCTCCTTACGATTTTTCTTTTCCATGACATCTTATTTGAATTTGGCTAAAAGGCAGGTATTTTTATTATTTACTTCATATGCTTTAATGGTGAAGACTTACTTTCAATCACGACTATACTTGAGCCCAACCACAACCCCGCAATGTATCTTAGCATTCCCAATACATATTTTTCAAAAAAGGAAAGAAATTAATTAAATGAAATTCGGAAGAAAGCGATGAGCTAGATTTGGGGAAAATTTATTGAAAAAATTTGCAACAAAGAGCAGTCAGTGATACAGGAGGCATCCTTCGTAAATTTGTAGTAGAATATAATTTCCAAATGTGTTGGAATAAAAAATTCATATTATTAAGAATTACTATTAGTCGTTAATTAAATTGTTTACATTGGAAGTTCCAAAAATCTCATATAGTTTTGCTACTTTGGTTCTAAGACAAGAAAACACACTTCATTACAGAGATATAATTGTTACAATAAATTGCATATATGTATTTATAAATTACATTACGTTATGGTAAGTTTTATATTAATAAATTGAGAATCATTTTACTTGCGCATAAATTGAAACCTTGCTCGAAAACTCTGGCAGGTATTCAGAATATATTCAAGCTTCGTTTAAAATAGACAGTAATGATGGTGATGATGAATGCGATGATTACGACAATGATGATGATGCTATATCTATAATAATGACGGTGACCCTAAAAGCGAGCCTAGATAAACAATTTACATGCGTAAAGATAGTTTTCACAAAAGCTTCTCCATAAAAACGGGATCATAGAAGACGAGTGAGAAAAAAAGGTAGAAGCCTGAAGAACATTTTTATATACTCATGATTGCGTGGAAATAACTAGAATACACGTGCATGTGTTATAGACATAGATGTATGTGTAATACCTTCGAACGTGCACACAAGTATTTTTATTCAATTTAATGCTCTATTTACGCTTTTGCTTTCTTAAGGATTTAAAGCTCGTTCATATTTGTCTTTTCTGTTTTGCACTTTTTCGTGACACACTTTTTCTTATTGTAGATTAACAGATTACTCTAAAAAAGTTGATATGAAGGAAATTTTGAGAACTCATACCGTTTCAAACTTTAAATCTTAAACTTTAAAACTTTTAAAGCAGATTAATCCTTTACAAAATTATTTGCGATGATGAGCCTTTGGGCTCAGTATATTCCCGGTGTGGGGGTGAAAACGTCAGGAATCTGAGCTTTATCGGTGACTCCATCTAAGAGTATGTTATAGAAAATTTTGATAATTAATTCGGGGAGTTAATCCTTCTCAACGAGAATTCGAATTAACGAAATTGTGCCCTTTACAACCTCAAACTTATAGGAGATCAAATCGAATGTAATAAAATGATTCATTATCATTAGCAAAACATAAAACATATCTAAACTTCTTAGAAACCATCCGATCTTGAAGAAAAAACAAACTACTACGCGCCTGGAGGGGTGAACAATTAATTCTGTGCACAGACTTTATATTTCGTATTTCTTACATTACTAGATGAACAATTATTTTTATTGAATAAAACTTGTATGCAAGACATTCAGACAATGAATAACCTCCTAATTCCTATCTCGTATCTTTTGTTCTCTTAAACTTCTTTTTATTTAAAGTACCTTAAAGAAACAGTCTGTTTTACTGAATCTTCATTTTTATTGGTTTCATTTTTTAATAAACTTGCAAAATATGTTCGAGCCATTGATAATATTTTTACTACCACAATTACTACTACTACTACAACCAGCCCAAGAAGCACAAAATAGTGCTTATACATTATACTTCAACTAGGTCTACTACTATTATTGCTATCGCCTGTACTACTACTACTACTACTGCTATTACTATTACTATTCTTTTATTATAGTAAAGTATTATTCTATTATTCTATTAGTATTATTATTAGTATTATTATTAGTATTATTATTATCGTATGTAATACTATTGCCATACATTTGCTACCACTACTCTTTCCACTACCACTAATAATGCCATCGTAACTGACACTATGATACCATTATCCACGATTTACTTTTATCCACTCACTACACTGCATTACTTCATCATTTTGTTTTGTCTCTTTTGTATGATTATATTTTTATAGTATATGTTATTGATTTCTGCCTCGCCTGTATACATGTTGTTCTCTTGTTGTTATTGTTATTGTTTTTCCAATTCTCACATATACCGTGTCTTGTTTTTTTATTGGTTTCTGACACTTGAAATGCAGAATGTTTGTGAGAAACGGGGCAAAAATAAAATAAGGCAAACATGAAATACGGCAAAATTATGGCAAAGAAAGGGGGGAAGGAAAAAAGGAAGGAAGGAAGGAAGGACGGAATAAAGGAAGGAATAATGGAAAAAATGATGAAGAGAAAAATAATAGTCACATAAAAAGTGTTTGTGCGTTAGTTAGTTGGTTATTTAAGTAGGCTTGAAAGACAAGAACTAGTAGAGAAAACTGTCTGAGACTCTTTAACATTATTGCATACGTGTAACTACTTTGCGTTTGTCATCGAGTTGTTATTGTTATTTTTCTTCTTATTAAAGTTATCGTAATGATTGATAGTTCGACTACTGCTATTGCTATTTCTTTAGTCAGTTATTCATAAGTGTTACCTGAAATGCTTATTATTGATTTTTTTATTAATTAGTTAAAAACTATCGTTCTGCTCTTCCTTACTTCCTTTCTTTCTAGTAACGACCTTTTATCGAAAGTTCTGACTACATTCAGATTAATTAGACCATATTTCAATATATTTTCCTTTATCAATTAATTAAATATATGGGAAAAAGTTATGTGAAACTAAATACTTTTGAGAGAAAAAATGCAAAATCATTATTCTATTCTTGATAATAAAAGATCCATCTGGACTCGTTCACCTTGAAAGCGATGTGCTCTATATTCCTACAGCTACTTCACCCGACGTCAGTAAAATCACTGGCTGAATTTGCACAGTACGCGTTGCGAGAGAGAATCCATTGGCCCAGAAGTGCCATTACATGATTACGAACTTTCCAATCTTGAAATAATTTCATCTCACTGAACTTCTCAGGACGTCTGTAAGGCATTCTCCTTCGACTGACTGTCTTCATTTCTCTGGGCTAAGAATATCGAACGGTAAATGTATTGACTCAAATTTGTCGGTCATAGAAAGCGTACCTACGTAAGCGTAGGTTATAGAAAGTCTACCCGTTGGAGGAAATTATTACCACCGAAATTTCGATTATAAACCGACCATCAGACTGCCTGTCAAAACTGTGATAGCAATCTTTAATAATTTCGAAGCATTTTAAAGGAATAATCTCAAAACTACAGAAAAAAGCTGAATGTCGTTCAAGGCTATAATAATCTGATATAGTCATATTACGAAATATTTCGAGAATGCCTTTATATTAAAATACAAAATTGTTATGTGCTTACTGGAAAACCTTGGGCAAGCATTGGACATACTAGCGTAATGCGTCACAGTGTAAAATCCTAGATCCAGTAACGGCTCACGTTCGCTAACTCTATCTAACTAACCAACGATGATATATAGTGCTTATATATATCATAAACATTAGCTTCTTCACATAAACTTCTTACATAAACCAGTTTTGCCACCAACCCCCCCCCCACATGAATAAATTTTATCCACGAATCTACCATTCCAGCGCATACTGCTTGTAAATACGCAGGCTATATTTATACCACGTACCATAAAACTATCTTGAAAAAATGAGTCCTCTTTTGCAAATTTTGTAACGCGACGGTACACAAGCCACTCGTCAGAATTTAACCAATTGTGTTTTAACTAGTTGTTCCCAAAACGTTCCTATTAAACGTCCCTCTCCCCGTCATATACTCTAACCACTTGACAACGTTTGTTCTTTTTTGATTTGCTTTGTTTTTACACTTTTTATGGCTTTCTTATGACCCAGCAATTTTTTATAACCAACAGCACCATCACACCTACGCCACCTATTCGCAAAAACAGAAAAGCTGCATTGACAAAAAAAACAGAGAGATTCTTTTAGCTTTTCAATTTCACTTTCGACAAAAAAAGGAAAAAAATTCAAAACCAGCCAAGAGTTGAAGGAATATTTAAGAGAAGTTAACAAAGCGAAATATGTAAAAAAATTAAGAAAACTGGTTATCACCGGTTACTTTATGCTCGTTTAACACCGACACATATAGAACGAAACCTTTTATGGCCGTTTCAGTGCTCTCTCTCCCTCTTTCTCACTCTTCCTATCTCTTTCTACCTCTTTTCGTTCTCTCCTTAATTATCTTTCCCTCTCTGATCATTCTCTCATTTGAAGAACGTCTTACTGACATTCCTCAATCTTTCATTATATTATATTTACTCTTCGTCTAGATACGTAGAATATCTCGCAAAAATACGCGAAAAAGCAAAGAATTATCTGAAATGTAGAAAATCAAGAAACGTGCAAGTGCTAACAAAAACCTGCTAAAGATAAAGCAAGTAAGAAATTTTCAAGGGAAAAAAAACACGAAGTAACAATGAATATTCATCTTTTGTTTAATTTGTAATTAAAAGCAAAAAACTTATTCCAGATATTTAGACTTGCAAATAAATAATTTAACGATAATATTGAATGTATAATAATTTCATAAATACGAGCCATGCGAATAATGTTCACAAAACCGGTCAAACTAGTGGATAATCTTGCATTCACCGGCACACAAAAAACAAACGCACACGGAGATATATATCAGATACTTTATGATATACGAATGTTATTCCTCATAGGATTTGCGAGAAGTCTCGCATGCATAGACAGTGATTTAATTTACCCCCGTCTAGGCGCGAAGGCCAATTCTCGAGAAGAAAATTACTTAAAGTGGGGGTGGGTAAGGGTGAAGGCTATAGGTTTTTCAATGGGGTGGGTAGAGGGTGAATACAATAAAAAACCACTGCTCCCTTTATGAAGTGTACGAAATAGTGGAGCCAGTTTTGACTAAATAACATTAACAGAATTTCTTGAAAAAAATTTATAGAAAAAATATCCAATCAAGCGACTTTTTTTAAATAAAATTGTGCCAATCAATTAGCGATAACACGATGAAAACGGCCACAGTTCGCTGTGACGTCAAATTTTTCAAAAAATTTCAAATAACACGAAGCATAGTTTTTTGACTTTACAAAGAATTTTTAATGAAATATGTTGTGTCGCAGGAAAGCGTCTTCCTAATGTTTTATGAGAAATTTTTAAAAGAATTCGGAAAAATCGTTTTCTTTAAAAAAACACTTTTTTCTCATTGAAACTTTGTGCTTTTGTTTAAATAATTATCTGCCAAACTTGTTTCTCAAAAACCGTTTGACCAACCGCTTGACACTCTAGCCTAATGTTGCACCCTATCGAATCTAACACCCTGTATAGATACTCTTGTATAGCTTACTAATTTGCTTGAGTTAATTTTCTTTCTTTGCTTCTTTTTGCGATGGCTTTTTTATGATTTCATCTATGCTTTGTAAGCATTCTCTACATTTCTCTCCATAATATTTTTCGTCAATTTTATAAAAACAATTTTAATATATTTTTACTTTTTTCCATTTTCTTCTTTTCCTTTTTTCAGAAAGAACAAATTATGTGTTTCTCCAAAATGTGTCTTCTCTCTTTTGATGACAATCACTCCATTATCAATCTTCCATTTTTTATCTAATCTCTTTATTTATTTAATTTAATTTCTTTTTGCTTTTTCTTTGACCGTTACGTGGCTCTCGATATATATGAGATTTTCAGACTTCTAACATTTTCGATAAATGTTTTCAAAAGAGAGTAAAGAGGTGTGAAAAAGACGGAGAGGAAAAAGACATTAATTTAAAAGTGTTATTTTATTGACGTCTCTTCTGACTTGTAATCGAAGTGAAGTACAAACAGCTTATGCCAGAAGATCTGCCAAATAGTGATTATCCATTAAAACCGAAATTGAAAAATCAAGAGATAGATTCCTTAATCTTTTCGAATATTTACTCGAAAAATTCGATTTGCTCCATTCGATATTTTCAATAACGCTTTAACTATAAGTTATCCTTGATCTTCAATCCATTAGTTTATTCAAAAAGTAATTTCAGTTTTACCTAAAAGAAATATTATCGAATATTTTTCGCAGCCAACTTAAGCTTAATTGCCTTTCTGCAAGGAAAGAAAATCGTGCCGTCGTCTTTATCGAAACTAACAAGAAACGAAAGTACTTTTCGGACAACCCAAAATTGTACAAACGAAAGAAAGAGGATTGCGGCTTTTTAATATACAATATTTCGTTAGAAATGCGATAACATTGGAACGAGTTGTAGAACGTCGGATACCTCAAGCAGAAACCAAAATCTATTTAAACCTCTTTTACTTTTGTTTCTTTTCATCTCTTTTCTCTTTTTGTTTCTGCTCATTTACAGTTCTTAAGCTTCTTCTATGGCATATTTGCTTCTCTTCTTCATTTCATTCTTTAATATTATTTCTGCAACCATGACTTACCAAATGTAAAACTGTGTTGACCACTTCACGATTCGTTACTTGACCCACTTCGATGAGGCCGATGAGTACGGCAAACTTAAGATTATCGCCAGTTGTCATTCTGACAATCTCGTCTGGCCGTTTGATTTCGCTGTACGGAGCACGTATTAAATCAGCCATTTTGTATGTTTTTTAGAGAAATTTTTTCAAGTTTTTTTTATAAATTGTTTTTAAGAAAAAAGAAACACATTAAAAGTATTCAAATACGATTTTGTTTAAACTCTTATTTATTTCAATTGTCTTTCATGATATTGCAATTTTTACTGCAATCATTATTGTTGTTGTTGTAGTTTTGAACTATTGTAATATAAATTACTGAAATTGTCAACATATTCCAAAACGCCATCGACGAACGCACGCGAAATCATTGCGTAAGGATAAAATTTCGAGAGATCGATACGAGCGTAGAAGGAAATTCGTCTCTCCAGATTGACGATGATGATGATGATGGGAACAATGATGATGACGTCCAGGGAGAAAACAAGAAGGCGGGCAGGCAAGCAAACAGTCAAGAAGGCCAGAGGGCTTGGCAGGAACAACCGCCCGGGCGGTTGGGCGGTAGAGATGAAATAAATGATTCCAGTTAATTATAATAATGCAAAACAATAATTAAAGTTGTTGTTGGTTTGTGAGGCAATTCTGTTTTAATTATGACACAGACACACCGGATTTTTTTAATCGATTTTTTCTCTCTTTTCCTCCCCTTTCTGTTTTTAATTTATTTAAAATCAAATTTTGCGGCTCGATTTTTGTTGCTTCGCTTCGATGATTAGATTAAATTTTTAATAATAATTAATGTAATGATTCGTTTAATTATTTATTGAGTTAATTATATTGATGCAAACACAAGTGCATATTTTTAGTTATTTATTATTTTTTTTAATATAATATAAATACTTGTTAGTGTTGGTTTCTGTGTCATTATTTATTAATTATATTTAACTATTTTTTTCTTATTTTGGCTGTTGGGGAAAGGATTCAAGTACTTTTGTAATAAATTTAAATTTTATTAAAGAAAATATTGCAAAAGTTTATTACATACATGTTTTTATTTAATCAATTTTTGTTGTTTTTTTTTTAATCAACTTACAGGAATATATTACAAAATTTTCACAAGAATTACTTTTTTTATTAAATTAATTTGTGTTTTAATTTGCGTTCATTTTACACTTTCTCACAATTATTAAAATTAAATTGATAATTATTTCATATTAAAGTATTAATTATTATATCTCTTACACTCACTCACTCATATTTTTCATTTATAATTCTTTATTATCGTTTATAATTTTATATTAAATTCTTATTTTTATTTTTCTTTGTTTGAAAATTTTCCGATTTCTTTCAACCTCAAGCAATTTCAAGATAAATTCACTGAAAAGAAAATAAATATTTAAATTAAATTCTATTGAAATTTTTTAAGAAATAAATATTTCTCTCAGAATACTTAGAATAGGACTAAAAATCTCACAACGATCTCTGGATGCGAGCCAGTCTTCCTTGGACTCTTGCGTTTCCGGATTTTAAGCAATTCAAATATATTTTGATGAAATAAATAAAGCGATAAATAAAGCTTCGATCAAGATATCCTTTATAGGTTTTTTAATTAAAAAGTTCAATCGATTTACTAGAAAAAATAACAAAAAGCCAGAGACATTCGTTCGCAGCCTTCTCCCTCCTCCCCTCTTAATTTTTTCAAAGAAATTAAAACTAAAAAAATGGTCGACTTCCAGGACTACTGTTAATTATTTTAGAGCTTGTCACGCCCATTAATAATGTAACAAAAAATTCAAAAACAGTATCTCAAAACATGTTTGAACGGATTTAATTACATCAAGAATTTCTTATAAGACTGGACTTTGAGCTGAACTATGTAGGTATTGTTTGGACAATTTTTAGCAAAAGTCTGTTTGTTCATCCGATTCCGTGGGCTAAATTTTCAGGGAGGTTAAGGTTGGCTAAGGACAAATTTTTTGTTGCCTATCCGAAAGAAATATTACAAAATTATTGACTTTTTGATTTTTATTTCAAAATAGAAAATGCTTTTTAAAAAATATTCATTTTTTTTAAATCCCGTGAATATTTTCGGAGATTAAATTTTCCAAGCAAAATTTATTTTTTTTTGTGTGACTGGTAAAGCAATAACTGAAATATATTTTATCTTTCCGATTAGTTTCTCTTCAACAAGCCACAAACTTCTCTCCCGAAAACTTCTCATTTTGAAGAAATCTGGTGCCAAACCATTGCAGTGAATTAAATGGCATTTTCCCTGAGTTCATGTTGTTGTTGTTGGTTTTGTGTTTATATAACTACAATGCATTCAAAAGAGGGGAAAAAGTTAACAAAAAGTGAGAGGCAGACGCCACGGAAAAAAATTGCAAAGTCAAGACAACGTTCTTCATCATCGCAATAAATAGATGCGAAGTCGAGTAAAAATGCGAGAGAAAAATTGAATCAAAAGAAATGAATGAGTGCATTGCACCAGAAAAATAACGCAAAAAAGGATTCAGAACTTGAAAGCTGTTTGGGAGTGTTGGCAGTAGAGGTGAAAACCCCCACCGGTTATTAATTCTATCGCATGAAGTGAAAGAAAACGAAAAATAAAGGTTTTTTAAAGCAATGTTTTGTACTTTTTTTGTAAGATTTATCTGTGATAAGAAGTCTTTTCTCTCTCTCTTTCTTGTTTTAACGTAACTCTAATATATTTTTTTCATTTACACTGAGAAAAATGTGGGGATTATTAAGTTTAAAGACTTTCTCGCAAATTTCCTTTTCATTTTTTGATAAAGAAAATTTTGATTAGAATTTTTCATAAATATTCAATTATTTTCTCTCTCTTTATAACTTTCTTTCTGCAAATTAGTCATTTCTGCGAACGTTCGGACACCAGAAATTGGAAAAATCAATGAATGACAACGAAAATGCAAAGAAAGGAGGAAAAAAACAACAATGTCAACCACCCTTCCGTTTCTCTCACGAAATTCAAAATATTGGCGTACTTGTACAACTCATCCCTGTAAAAGGACCCCACTACGCGGTTGACGGTAATAACCATCACTTTCAAACATTTCCGAATTCATCGTATCCGACTTATCACGTAAGTGGAATTTTCCAATAAAACAGAATATTCCTTTCTATGGAAAAATTCTGATCAGAATTCTTTACTTTTCTTTCTTGTATTCCTTCTACTGTGACACAGAGTTGCTGTTATTGTTGTTGTTGTTGTTGTTTTTGTTGGCAGCAGTCACTCTTAACTTAATGTCTATATTGATTTACAACAATTACTTCTTTTCCTCGCTCGTTTCTTATTTCAAACGAGAAATTGCTCACATTTTCTAATTTTTGCACTTTAGTCAGTTTTTATATTCTTTGTGAAATCCTTCTGTACGAATCGTATTTATATTTGATAAATTATTTCACATAATTTTATAAAACACGGTCACAGTTCACGTCATAGACGGCGAGACGGCTCACAGCCAACGTCCATTTTGGTTTTTAACTTGTCGCCTACTGTGAAGTGTGTTGGTAACAAAACGACCATGGATCCAAAATTCCCAACCGATTGCATTCTCAGCAGAAGTTCTCATAATGACATTTTACACTCTCAGTAAAACAATCGTCTCTCAGGATTAATTTTTTATAGTAAAATATATTACACATAGCAGCGTAAGCAGTCTTCGAGAAATGAGTGGAAGGGAGATAATAAGATACACTCGTTTGTTATCTGCGCAACACCTGTGGCAGTACTGACAACCGTAACCATATGAATTTCCGGGAACCTGACTGAGGTGTAACAAGTAATGACAGCTGTCAGAAGGACTGCTCTTTCGATTGACTTACATGTTTGTCTAGAACCGTCAACTTGTGCAAGAACCAAAACCGAATTGTCTATTTTAGAGTTTCATACAGCACCATCTACCGCCTTTTAGTCGAACGAAGGTTCTATTTTACGCTTCAAGTCTACAGGAAGAACACAAAAACTTATTATTGAAAATTTTCAAAATTACTAAGAAATTTACCCGTATAAACCAAATAAGATTATGATAAAATAATATTAATAAAAAAAATAACGAACACATGTGTATATAAAAATTAATATGAATGTCAAAAAAGAATGGGTAAATAACAATTTTCAAATCACAATGGGAAAATATTCTGCAAAATAAATCTATCCTTTAAAGGTGCGGACAACTAACCGGTCGATGAGGCTTCAGCTATGTTTTGTACCGTTACATAATCGTAAAATTGTTAAAATCAGAATTCTAATTTACTCACTGGTTTGATTTTAAGAAACTCAGTGTGGCTATGGATACGGACGGTCATCCCTAATCTATGTGAAATATATTATTTTTAAAGTCTTTCGGGGGTATAGGCCTCATAGAAACAACAGTTATGCATTTAATCTAGTGCAAGGTTCGTTTACATTGGTACAAATTTCCCTCGGAATTTGCACCCAATTCCTAAGGAAAGTGCACCTTTTTGTGATTAAATACCGAAAATGCGCATTTGTTAGTGTGAGTGTACTATCTTTTTAACTCTGTGTTGATGAAAATAATACAGAAATAAAAAGTGACAAAAGACTGTTTTTACATTCGAAGGAAAATATGTCCTTGGTTTCGTTAGCCAACGCAAAGCAAACAAAAACAACACAGGACGAGTATACGTGTTTTCACATACAGTATACTTGAATTCGACATACTATAAAAGAAGACAATTGGGTCGAATTTTTAATTTAAATAAACGAGTGTCCTATCTAAATTACTAAAAATTATCGAAAAAAATTATCGAATAAATGTATAATTTACAATTATTGAATAACTGCAGACATTTTTATACGATATTTCCCAACACAAGTTGTTTACAATAATCCCGACACCGATATTTAATTTTTACCTCAATTCCTATAAGAACCTGTACAAATTTGTACATCGTCGCGATCGCAATCGTTAGAAATCACATCTCTATCTTGCATAAATATGTCGCAATATGTCAGTTTTTGAGCATCTGTTTCTGACAATCACTGTTGAGAATATATAGATTGTGCGAGACGTTGAATTCTTTGCTGATTGTTTTGACAGCCGTTTCGCCGTGAAGTGCAGTGAGTGTTCGAGTAAGTTGGTGAGAGTGTTTTCTGTTGATTTTGTTATTGTATAAGCTAATTTAATTCAACAGTCTTCATCCAAACATTTGGAACGACTGCTGGATTAAACTTCGTATAAACTTGATCATAAATTCAAATAAATATAAAAGACAAACATTCACCAACAATCGCAAATAAAATTCTCTAAAGTTCTTTTAAAATTGTTAGGTAATCAAAAGTGTCTGCCTGCATTCAAGGTAAGACGTTGACGTTAATACGATTTAATTTTTGTTCATTCGATTCTTTCATTCCTTCTAGTTTTTGCCATAACGGTAAGGCTGTGACCACATAGGCTTGTAATCCATCTATGATCTTCAAAATGGAATATTTGTGAACATCCGAACCAAATACATGCTTTGATTCCAAAGCTTTCACCTTGATCTCGGTATGTCCGTAGACTACTGCTCTATCAGTGTTTATACCAGAGATTATCTCTGTTTTAGACTTTATCTCCGTTTTATACGCCCGCGAATTTTATGGTATCAGATAATAACAAATTTAAAAAATAAATGTAAAAATTGCATCAGTGTGAATTATTCTCAATACCTGAAAGAACTCACAATTTGCTTGTTTAAACCGCTTAGTGCATTTTCAAAATTTTATACCGTATTATAATTTGTTTATAATTTTTCTCTTACGTTTATATACGTCGTCTCGTATCATATAAATATTCTTATTAAATTAGTCGTTCAAAGGGCAAAGCGATTAAGTGAAAAAAATGTTTTTTAAAGTATTCAGGTTTTCAATTTTTGTTTATTTGTATTAATAAAAAATATATACAATCATTTTTTACAGGGTAAGAATATTCTAAACAAAACCATTTCTAAAAATATATTAAAGATTCAGCTTGGTTTTTGAAAAATTTTAACAAAAGATTTTAACGTTTCTGAATAAATTATATGTTTCGAGGAAGAATTGGTTGTATATCAGTTTTTATTTTTTGCATTCTTTTGTATTTATATTTTGAAAAGTTTGGTTTTATATATAATTGCTTGTGATTGACTTACCTGTAAAAATCTCCCCTCTGAAAATTTAAAAAATTATGCATTTCTCAAAAATTACATTTTTTTAAAAGGCAGGAAATATTAAAAAAATACCGGCCATTAAATTAAGACTTTTGAGCCCATCAATTAATAATTGTAATTTATTACGGAACAATAAATATGTATGCGTAGAAATATATAATTTGGTATATAATTAATATTATTTGTAAATTAGTATTAATTTCCTTAAACTTTTCTTTATTTATAATTTCCAAAAGCTAAATAATTTCAAAATTTGTTTTTATAACGAAAATAAATTAATGTTTGTAAAGAAACAGAACTTTAAAAAGAAATAGATTATTAAATTACATTCGTTTCAATACTCTCTTCAGTATTTCATAAAATATCACACAAAGAATTACGAGCACTCAAATATTGAAAATATTAGATAATTGGTATTAAAATTTGTGAAATATAAACTAAGTTAAATTATCTAATAAGTTCTAAATCAAATCAGAGATTAAACAGCCGAAACAGTCAGAAAAAAGGCTAAATAAATTTTGAAACATGTATCAAAAATTCGAAATTTTTCTATGATTTTCGCATGTAAAAATATATTCATAGTTCTTTACAGATTTAACTTTGTCTGAAATAAATCAATAACAATTTTCCTTACAAAACAATACTATTTAGAAGTATAATTAACTGCCAAAATATCCAATATCGTAGTGCTTGATATTGCATTTATTATAAAAGACTTACTCTTGATTACTATTATTTATTTTTAATAAGAAAACATAATTTTTATCTTTGTAAGCACAAGTGGTGTAGGTGATCCGCATATAGATTTCCATCAAAAATATGCTTTCATTTAAAATAATATTTTAAAGTAGTAGTAGTATATTAGTAGTATAATATTTTAAAGTCTTCAGATTTTGAACCATCATTAGGTGAGTTAATATTTCTGCAATAGATCAGCAATTTTACAAAAATTTGAAATGCCAATGCAAGTTCAGTTAAACGTAATATATACGGTTTATAATTATATTTTACTTTATAACGTTATACCATTATAATTTCAATAAGAGAGTAATAAATTTCAGGAATCCTCCTAAACTTCAATAGAAAGTTAATCTCCTTCTTAAATTCGTAGTTGTTGTAGTTTTGCGATATTTATTTTTATATA
The DNA here is from genome assembly GCA_963966595.1 of Physocephala rufipes. Lineage (NCBI taxonomy): Eukaryota > Metazoa > Arthropoda > Insecta > Diptera > Conopidae > Physocephala > Physocephala rufipes. Next base: position 37,625,789 of record OZ016504.1, read on the forward strand.
TTATAAGTATATTAATTAATTGTACGCATATTAATTTCTGGTTAATTAGTAGTAACTAGACTCTTGGCAATAAGTGACTGATAGCGACGATGGGAGGTACACTCGTCTTGTATAAAAAGTAAATACGTCTATTATTTTATTTCAATTGTGCAAATAACGAACGTTTAACTATTGATCTCAATTTCTTTCTGGGGCGTATAAACAAATATAATATGGTTTCAAATATTTGTATTTTCTACCTTATATATTCGTATTTGTTTTTTGCTATTACTTCACTGTATTCCTTGCCATTCGCTCGGCTTTCATACATTTTCACATTTGCAAATAAAAGTCTTATATATCTGCCTTGCAAATTAAACGATCAGTATTAAATTTGTGCAAAAACAACAACACCAACACAATAAGATATATTTTTTCACAGCTTTAAAACGTGTCTCAATTTACTTTATGTAAACTTTTTCCTTCCATTTTTCCATGCAATTTTTACTCTTTGTTTCTTCAGAACAATAATCTCTCTCATTCTCAGCTAAATAATATTCTCTTCCTTGTAGATCGATTTGGTAAAAACCATTCAAAACAACACTTCTACTAAACAACAACAACATTTCAAATAGTAGCAATAACAACAATAACGAAATAAGTCGAACAAAATGAGTCGACTATTCTTGAGCAACTCTCCATCAGTACTTCAACGCAGTACTATTGCTAATGCAACTACAACAACAACAACAACAGCAACACTACCATCAATGATTCCAAAAACAACATCACAATATAAAAGCGCTAAACTCGTTGTGCGCCGCTGGAAATGTTTTCAACAGCAAAATCACCAAAAGCAACGACAAACAGTAAACACGAACGATGCGTTACTATTTAGTCGGAGCGGAACCGTGTACTGGGATGGTTGGTCGTCATATTCAGCCTTTAATATTAAATCGTCGTTATCGTCGCGTTTATTATCGTCATCACTGTCGTCACAGTTGAAACCATCATCACAATTAATATCATCCAATTCCTTGCGTCTATCATCGGCAGCATTATTTAACTCAGCATCATTTCAATCTCTATCATCGTTACTATTGAAATCATCGTCAACGATTCTAGAACAACCCAAACGCAACATGTCAACGAAATGTTTACAATTGGATAATATTAATCCAAATTTCATAACAATGGAGTATGCCGTACGCGGTCCTCTGGTCATACGAGCGGGTGAAATCGAGGAGGAATTGAAGCAGGTATGAGAAATTATTATTATCATATCAATGAAAATTTATCGTAATTCAATCAATTCAAAAGACATTTTAAATTCTCTTATTTTTATATTTGCGTTTTATGAAATTCTTTTTTAGAATTCTTTCCGATGGACTGACTGAAAGCTTACGTTTAATCGCTCCATGCTATTCAGTCTTTTTGCGTTTGTTCTTCTTGATTACTAATCCCGTGTTGCTTTGATTTGTGTTTTATTTTTTGCTTTAAATTATGCTCAATTTACTGCCGGATTTTCGCAAGCATTTAATTACTTTTTCCTTTCGGTGTTTATACTAAATCAATATAATAATAAATTGTAAATTATCGATATGTTTTGGATATCAAAATAATGAATAGAAAGCGCTTTGAAAAATAATTACTTTTCTATAATGTACGACGAGAAAACACAATTCAATAGTAATCACGAACTTAATAATGAACATCTCATTAAGAGTTACGTCTGACATCGCGAAAAAAACTTCTCATGGATAGACATACTTGCCTACATACATACGTACTTTTTATATCACAAAGCAAAGCAACAAAGTAAAAACAAAAGAAAATTAAAAGTTCAATGACGCGGAAACAGCCTTGACAGTAGTGGCGTGCTTTTATTTCTGATGTGCTAAGAATTCTCTCACCATTGTCTATGATTTTCGAGGAGAAAAAATCTAAAACGCTCCTTTTACAAACGTAAGAGCATTCTAACATCCACTTCTTCATACTTTTCCCTCACGTGAAAACCGATATTAGGAAAGATGTCATTCACCATTTCCCATACACGCTATTTTCACGTTTATTTCAAAAAGGACATGCGCACTTCGTGTTTGGTATGTTTTAATGAACATTCTCATAATCTCCAATTTTTTATTTAATCATGATTCCTTCTCGTCCTTTTCAATTTTGCCGAAAAGGATTTATTTATTCTTCCTTTTTTTGTGAACTACTGCGTGTATTCTTCCTTCGCCAAATTAAGGAGAGACACAATTGAGAACACTAAGTTCGGTCTGGTCGAAGTCTGTCTATCCTATACCCAGTTTGAAGTTTAATCTTGTCAGTAATATTTAGTCTAGACTTATTACAGTTTTTATCAGAATTTTAGCTTCGAATTAATTTTCAAGGCTGCAAAATTAAGTCATAAGCAGAAATAAATTTAATAATTTATCACCGGATGGCCGAGGTGGAGGGCTAATACGTTAATGCAAATTTCATGACAATGCTTCTGGACGTTCTCCCGTAGTAACGATTTGAGCAGACCAACCGGTTGTGAATATGTCTATACTCTATACAATAAAACTTCTATGGATACCCTACATTTGCAATTGTCGAATCGATGATTAATTAGTACGCAATGAAAAATGCGACGTAAATCGAAAATTAAGAACATTTTATCTTAACCTCGTCTACATCTAAGTAAATAACAACAGTTTCAATTAATACAGCTGATTTCTCTAGCGCGCACTCGAAATCTCTGGCTGAGTTTGTTTAAAGGTGAATGTCATCTTACAAAAGTGACCTTGGCATTCACAAATTTGTCATTGCTATATCATATCAGGGTGTAGGGTATCTGAAATCCGACTGGAATTCATTCTTATTTGCTTTTTAATTTAGATTAACCCCATAAGGCAATTAACGCGCTAAAACAAATTTTACCTTCGCTTTTGCTTTTAGTCTCTCCTCTTTCTTCTTGCCTTACTCGGTAAAAGATAAAAAAATAAAATTTAATATCAATAATTAATATTGATTAATGATTAATCTTTTAGGTTTGGTTGATGAGCATTCAAACGAATTCTAGAACTTTTGGTCTCACTTAAAATAAAGCCATAAAAAAGCACCGTCAAATTTGATAGAAAGTGGGGGGGGACACTTCTAGCAAACTTGTATTAAATTTCTTATCATATCGTAAAACATATAATCTTGTCATTTATATTGGCGCGCGAGCTTTTTATAGTATTATAAGCGCATAATTTATAAAACTGGATCATATTATTATTTGTGTGTTTATCGTATTTCCTCTTCAGAGCACTCTAATTATTATCACAATTATTTTATTTCGTATTTTTGTTTGCGTAGTCGGTTTATTCAATTTAAAAGATATGTCGTTATGTTTTTGTAAAAACTGAAGGTGGTTTCAAAGTTAATTTTATTTAAACATTATTATATGGAATTTTATTGATATATGTATTACGAATATACACAGTTAAAAAATGCAAGCTACCCCAACAAATTAGCGGATACGATTGTTTTGGATTTTTTAATGTATATCAATAAAAATCCGTAAGATTTCGTGAGAAAGGAAGAGAGAGAGAGTGTGTGTGTATGAGAGAGAGGGGGAGAGAGAAATTGTTTTAATTTTAAATATACTTTTCCTTTTTTCAGGGTGCGAAGAAACCATTTGATCAAGTTATACGTGCCAATATTGGTGATAGTCATGCAATGGGTCAACAACCGATAACCTTTGTCAGACAGGTAAAACTATTTCAGCTTAAAACCGACATGGATTTATAATAAATGTATAAGGCAACATTTAATACCGTAAACTTTAAAAAAATTGCATCTAATTTAAGAAAACTGCAATATTTAATGTTATCCGAAGGAAAGACGAGAAATCAAAGACATTATATCCTTTATCGTACTTTGGACCGTTTTATTTGAAAGTTTGCTCACTTCGGAATATTTTAAATTTACGGTATATATTAAAAGGGATTTATTAAATTTTAAACATTGATGAAGTGTATGATGACGCGATTTCCCTAGCCTTATTCCCCGAATGCAATTTGTAATAGTGTTATTATTTTATAAAACAATTGTGGGAGGAAAATTAGTAAATAACTAATTTTGTTTATAAATAATTAATTATTAAAAATTACTAATCAAATTCATAAATCATACATAATAAATGTGACAAAAATTTTCGGGCCGAAGATGATTTAGTGATTAATCGGCTTTGGCGATGATGTTTCCCTAGCACGTATATGTCAAACATTTCTTTTTTTACATATTCTGTAATTACTGTTTACAATAAAAATTTACTACGTTTTTGTTTCTATTTTCAAGTAGCTTTTGGGATGTCAATAATAAAATTGTATTCTTAATTGGTGGTGGTCATTAGTGTTGTTTTGTAATATATATTTCACAGAGTTCCACCAAAAGGGCGTTTCATAATGAATGAAAGTAAAAAATCTCCACTTTACAAATAAAAATTGGACAAACAAAACTCAACCTTTACCCTTTATTGGGTTCATTCTGCGATGTATTCACATATAGTATATTCATATAAAATTTGTGTGACTTTATAGGTTGATAAACTTACACTAACCGCTTAGGATTAGCTAGAACTGTAGACGCAGTCGGTGAGCATGTGGACTCAGCATTAAGTTTTACGCTTCACTTTGATGGTTTAAAACAAAACGAACAATCAGTCTTATACTAAATCATACAATATAGCAGTATATATTTTCAAAGATGTAATAGTTATCTCTAAAACCTAAAAATCAATCTATTTATATTTCGTATGAATGTATCTATGCGTCTATATTGCGCCAAACCACAACTTGCCTTTTGTGGCCAGAATATCTTATATAACTAACAAAACATTATAGATCTTATATAGTAATTAGCAGTATATGTAATAAAACAAATCACGTCACTTTGTTATCATTCTAATAATATTCTACCAGTTTAAGCTTTCGAAATTTCAATTATTTTCCATTCAATAATTTTTATCAAAACTCTCTCGAGAGAGAATCTTCTAAAGAGAGTGTAAAAATTAATTCTCATTATAAATAATCGAAAATCTTTTTGTTCTTCCTTCTCTAGCTATTGGCGACATGCTTGAATCCGATTCTTTTGAATTCGTCCGATATTCCCGATGATGTTAAACACCGTGCCAATTGCATTCTAGATGGCTGTCAAGGTCGTTCAGTTGGATCCTACACAGATTCAGCTGGTTTAACAGTTATACGAAAACAAGTGGCTGAATTTATTACAAACCGCGATTGCTATGAAAGTAATTGGGAAAATATTTATCTCACCGCAGGTGCCACTCCCGGCATTAAGAGTATTCTTGCATTAATGAAGTAAGTATTACTACATCAATTTCAGCACGTTAAATATTAACTTTTAGCACATGTTCATGATAAATCGTTTAGTCGCAACATGCAAGGAAAGAAACCTGGCATTATGGTGCCTATTCCTCAATATCCTCTCTATTCGGCAACTATTGCCGAATTTGGCATGGAGAAAATCGGTTACTATCTTGATGAAGATTGCAATTGGGGATTGGATAAAAATGAATTGCAGCGTGCATTTGATGAGAGTAAGAAAGTGTGCGAGCCACGCTGTCTCGTTGTTATTAATCCGGGCAATCCAACCGGCCAAGTATTGACATATGAAAATATATGTGAAGTTGTTAAATTTGCTTACGATAACAAACTATTCTTGGTGGCTGATGAGGTTTATCAAGATAATATTTACGACAAAAACTCAAAATTCTTCTCATTCAAAAAAGTAATACAAGATATGGGCTCTCCCTACAACGACATGGAAATAGCCAGTTTTATGTCAACGTCAAAAGGTTACTTGGGTGAATGTGGTATACGAGGTGGTTATATGGAACTCATTAATATTTGCCCGAAAGTACGTGCGATGCTAGCTAAATCGTTAACAGCGTCATTGTGCAGCACCACCGCGGGACAGGTGGCAGTTAGTGCATTGGTAAATATTAAGTAATATTAAATATTTGAAATTGGTATAAAAGTTATCGAAAGATTTTATAATTCTAATTTATTGTAATGAATACTTTAACAGGTCTATCCCCCACAACCCGGTGAGCCGTCGTATGAAACATTTATAGCGGAAAAAGAGAGAACATTAAATTCACTTAAAGAGCGCGCAGAGCTTGTCTATACGACACTTAACAGTTTCGAAGGATTTAAAGTAAATGTTATACAGGGCGCAATGTATGTATTTCCACAAATTATTATACCACCGAAAGCAATTAAAGCAGCTAAGGAAAAGAATATGCCAGCAGATACTTTCTATGCATTTGAACTGTTGGAGTCAACCGGTGAGAACAATTAATAACTAAAATGCGAAATTTTATAAATTATATATTTCGAGTATTTACTGATTAAATTCAAATTATTGTAGCTGCTTTTATAGAGAAATTTCCAGGCTTATTCAAAGTTTTTTTTTATTTTTTTAAAGGCATTTGCATAATTCCTGGTAGTGGTTTTGGTCAAAAACCTGGAACATATCATTTCCGATCTACGATTTTGCCACAGACTGATAAGTTACGGATAATGATGGATAAATTCGGAAAGTTTCATGCCGAATTCATGAAAAAATATAAATAAATATGTTTTCAATGTATATGATGGTTTAGGAAAACGTATCTCTTCTTGAAATACTCAAAGCGATTATGATATAATTTAGAACACCAAGGATGGTGTGCATGAAAATAGCTCCTCTAGAAACCATTATTACTTGTATGAGAAACATTGAAATTTTGGAAATATTGCATTCTAAACTAAAAAAATAAGATAAATCATAAATTTATGTTTGTATTGTATATAAATTGTGATAGTTTCTGTAAAGAGAAATCCTGAAATGTATTTCTAATTGAAATTCTAAGAATTTAAATATTTTGATGTAATCAAATTACCAATGAATTGATTCTAATGCTTTTGTCTGTGTTAAAAATAAATCGATAATTCGATAAAAAATTTATAAATTTGTTTTCAATATGAATTTGTTATTATATTATTATTATTGTATTAATAGCATATGGTAAATTATGTTATCGACGTAGTTTAGTTAAATCCGAAGCAATTTGTTATAACTTTTTAGTGAAAATGAAAATGAAATCATGAATTATTGCCAGAAATTGAATTTATTTAAATAAATATTTTAAAAAAGATGTGTGAAATTAATGGAATTGGTCATTAATTTTCCTTAATTACATTTCACTCATGTTGTCAATTTAAAAGAAATGGTTGCCGTTTTAGCATTACTGCACTATGAAGTTTTATGCTCACTTATATTACTGATTTCTTTCCTCTTCCACGATTTTTTCCTCCAGCAGCTTCAAGGTTTCCGAGAGTTAAGGTTGAGAAAACATTATCTTTTACTACGAGTGTAAAACTGTAAAAATGATATTCATCAAAAACTAAATATTAAAATAATATAATACACGGTTAATAAAAAAATTAAAGTAATAAAATTAATAAAAAATAACATATTTTAGCTTTTATTTTCAATTACAGTGATATATTATTTTCTGTTTCTCTTTATCTTAAAACGAATAAAAATCTAAATGTATTTTATGACAAATATTAATATTTCTTACCCATTAAATTTTTATTTTTTCACATTTTTCTTTTATGGGCTTTCATCAAATTTTCATGGATTGTGATTTACATGAAAAAGCGTGAATTATTATTTACTAATTATATCGGTAAATTATAAACATATTTTCTGTGGCGCATGAATACGAAAAGATACAGGCATTACTTTCAATAAATTAAATGGGAAAATCAAATTATTTTCAATTGGTTTTCATTTTGAGTTGTATTACACGACCTCTACACTCTTTCACATTTAGGTTTGAAAACGTTTTTATTACGTAACTTAGATGGTAGTTTGTTAAAATATTTGTTAAATTTAAATAATAGTTTACTGAAAATCGTAAATTAACAATTTATACTTTAATTATTTTAAAAATAAATTAACAGCAAGAGACAAAAGACGGCATGCCGGAAATTAATCACTAGTTTTGATACGTTTCGCAGGATCTTCGCTAGCTTGGGAATTAGAATCCTCCGAAAATGGCATACTGGATACAAAATCTGTGGCACCCTGTGAATCGCTGACCATTGAAAAACCTGAGAGGAATGAAATGAAGTAGAAGTCAACTATTAGTTCTTTTTTAAACAGGCTCTTAAAACTGATGGGGAAATATGTAGAAAATTCATAATGCAAACATTTAACTTTTACTCTTTGATTGCGACTCACAAGTGTTTGAATCCTCCGCCGTAAGTCCACCATAGTTGGGTGTTATTTGCGGAGGAGTTGGCGTTCCCTTCTGTGAGTTCTCCTTGTCATTTTTAGAATTATTATTTTTTTTCTTTTCGGAATTCGAAATTGGCACCCATTTATATATTTTCATTGTTGTATCACCGATGGTAACCCATTTCTTTTCCCTGCAATGGAAATCAATGATAGATTACAATTTTCATTTTCAAAATAAATACAACAAAAATCCTACCAATGCCGAACTTTATCAACCGCCTGCATTACCCGTTTTATATCATCCTTCGCTCGACTACGAGTCTCTGCACGCACACTTCTCGACATTGCCTCAATATTTTTTTCGGGTTTTATTAATTAAAATTTTTACAATTTGTTATATTTCTTATTTTAGAAATATAAATTTATGATACAATTTTCGAAGAACGCCGTAGACCAGTTCAGAAGAATGTAAACACACGCACCACCTTTTGACAAAAATGGCCGCTACTTAATAAATGTTTTTGACTGTGACAGCTGGGTGGTTTAAGGCCTAGCTGTAGAAAATTGTAAACGAATTAACAATTTCACACGAAGATGATGAACACAAATTTATATGCATCAGAAAATATTTTCCTCAAATTTCATCTTGTTTGTGGATACATTTCTTCAGATATATATATATATTTTACGCTTAAAACATATATAATTCCTTTAAAAATAAAATATATAATAGGAAATTACGTGTGGAAAAATCAATATCAAGACACACCTCATGCCTATGACATACGTCGGCGTGAAGATAACAAACACTTTGAAGTCGAATAAAAGGAGGTTTACAAAGAATTATCAGTTTCGACATATCTGAAGTTTTTAATCTGATATTTGTATCGAAATTAATTAACTATAACTCCAATTATGACTTTGGTTTACTTGTTGAAATACTGAATATTTTAAAATTGTGTAATTTGCAAATTATTGCAATTAAATATTTTAAATTATGTATTTTGCAAATTAAAAATTATGTAATTTGCACATTATTGCAATTAAAATATTTTAAAATTATGTAATTTGGCTTCTAAAATTATGTAATTTGCAAATAATTTAATTATCGTTATTAAAAGCTTCTGTGGAATAGTTTCGGAAACCCAATATACATTTATGGTCATTAATATAACTCTAATATTATTGAAATAATTTTTGAATCTCCCCGAACTAAATAAATATTTCCGTTGAGGAGAAAATACACGTCATTGATTTTTTAATACTTTGCATCGAATTCGAGATCATATTTTTCCTAAATTCGTTTCTAATTACCGTGAGATTATTACAGCGGATTTATCTACGAAAATTAATCAATAACAAATGTAAGCGTGATTCAGAAATATTTTAACATCAAGTTTCAAATCACAATAATTTTTTTAAAAGAAATTGTTTAACTAATTTAATTAGTTAATTTAGTTAGTTAGTAATTTAATTAGTTAAATCAGTTTCAAATTCAATTCGAATTAGTAGTCTATTTTTTATACGACTTCATTTAGGAAGAACTTCATATAAAAATTAACAACTATTAAATGTTTTCAATGATTTGATACAATGAACGGACTCAGCGACCGACTCATCAACTAAACATTTCAACCATTACAAAATAGGAAACATTGTTTAATAGAAAATATAATCGATTAATTTTTACATCCTTAGGAAACCAACGAAACCATTATTTGGCATTATGCGAACTCTGAATGTTCTCTGATAAGTAATTGATTTTTAATAAATCAAATAAGACGAATTGATAGGATCTTCTATAATACATTTTTCTCGTGTTAAGTGCACTCAAGCGGATAATAAGAAAAAGCCAACAAGAAGTGAAAACAGATGGTGTCAATATCCTTGGAGTTCGCAAAAGTATATATAAAGTTTGTCCTGCAAAGAATTCTCAGCATTCGTGTTTGAGCTCATGCAAAGAAAAGGGCCAAAATGTAACGTTTGGATCAAGTAAGTTTTTAATAAAGAAAAACTAAAATTCTATATTTTGATGGATATTTTCTGATTTCTTTTAGGTTGGCATTACAAATATTTAATTTTTTTTGACTGATAAAATTAATTTTAATTAATCTATTTAGGGTTCTTGAATAAAACTCAGAAAATAGATGTACGTCGAGGCATTCACATCGTTGGAAGGATCTCAAGAATGCTTCGAGAGTTTCTAGAATATTTCAAGTTTTATGTTCGAAACCACTTTTATAAGAAATTCTTATCTACTTTGCTGGATTCTTTCATATAATAAATAATTAAGAAAAAGTGCTTGATTATGAAAACATGAAAGAAATATACGTAAACTCGTATAATACAAGCATATTATAAATACAATATACGACTACCCTACTAGAGAAATATGTGAATCACAAAAGGATATTTATATTGAAGTGTGAAAGTATCTGTAGACTTTATAACCGCTTTCTCACACTTCTTAGCGATAACCTAATTCTGTCAAGATAAAATTATGATTGAAAAATAAAACCCTAAATTTAATCGATATAATCATTCAGATATTTAAATGCTATGAAATTATCAATGAAATATTTATCTCTAAATATCTATATATATTGTTACTTTTTCGGAAATAAATACTTTACCTCAATGTTTCAAAATATCGTTATGAATAAAATAATTTGCCAGAAAAGAAATATACACTACACTAAAGTTTGTTTTCAATTTTTAAAATTATCGGTTCGAGAAAAGGGAGTAACAACACTCACAAAATATATTTGCAAAGGTAATTAGATGTCATATATATTTCATTTGAAAATCCATTTTTATAACTCAAAATATAATTCACTTTTATAGAATCCACCCCAGTAAAATATATGGGGCGGTGCTGGAATGAGGAAAACCATGAGACGATAAGGTGCGGCTCATCGCGATGCGATACGAAATACGATTTTCATGAACACACCGACGGGCAAGACGGATGAGCGGCTGATTCAACCCCTAAACGTATACGATTTGCATCCGCAATTTCTGGTGTTGTTTTAAAAATACGCGACAGATGACGGGTTTGGAGAATAAAAAATGATTGTTTAAAATAATCAAAATGAAATAATCAAAATGACACATTTCGATATTTTCTATGTCAATTTCTATATTTTTAATGTAAAGGGAGAGATAAATTACAAGAAATAAGCGACAAAATTTAATTTCAAATTTTAATTTCAATATTTATATATTTTAATTTTTAATTTTGACTAGAGTAGAATATAACGGTAATTGTCAAGTTATTTTGAAGGTTCTACATGTATGAGTTATCTTGGTTTTATCCAAAATGTAATTAATTGTTAAATTCAATTCTTTTAAAATGAATAATTATTGTTTTTAGCAATAAAATAATACTAAAATTACACATTAATAATAACTAAATTAAGGCAAATATCTTAAAAGACTTAGAAGCTAACAAAGTGGTATCGATTCACAAAAGCAATTCATTTGATTTCGTAGTAGGAGAAATAATTAAAAAATTTAAGAAGTAAGTCAAAACTATATTTAACACTAAAATAATTTAATAGAGTAATTAATTTAATAACCACGAAGGCTAATTAAATGACAGTAAACATTTAATTTCCCAAATTGAAAATTTATTTTGTGTAATAAAATTATTTCCTTTTTAGTCTTCTCTTCAAAAATGTTAATGTTTTTTTAATTAAATTCTCTTCCTTTCACGGCCCAAAATTCATAATTTCCCTAAATATTGATGTCCTTCCTCAATGAATAATTTATTTTTGAAACAATAGTATAATTTGCACGCATGGTATGTTTTCCAATGTTTGATAAAAATCCCATTTATTATTCATGCTTTGTTTTGATACTTTAGTTTGGCAGGAAACCAATATTTTTGAATGGCGGCTAATTTTAAAAATCTCTTTTTCTCTTTATAATTTATCCTACATTCAAATTCTGCTTATATCTAATACTAACAATTATGCCTATTAATTCCCGATATCGGACGATTGAATTTACTTTACGGCACGGTACTTTATTCCTGCGCTGGCAACGGATGATTGTTATATAATTTATTTTTTGTATCTTGAATACATAAATTTAACATAATTGTATAATATTCTTCAAATGATTTTTTGAAAATCATGTCAGAATATTTGTGTTTATTATTATGATTTTAATAATTTTTATTTATATAATTATTAAAATAATTCTAAATTATTTTAATAATTTTTATTTATATAGTTATTAAAATAATTCTATATTATTTTAATAAATTTGTTTAAATAATTACTGAAATAATTCTAAATTATTTTCATATAAAATTTATACATTTTCAGTCAACCCTTTCAACCTTTTCATTAATTGGAAACTATTTTATTTAAATAGCAATTGAACCAAACTAATATGTATCAACTTTTGCATGACAATGCTCGTCAAATTGAGGTTCGAATCAATTATAGCGAAAAGCAATTAAAAGCATTTGCATTCGCTATTGCACAGCAAATAAAATGTTTTTAATCCGTATGAATTTATTTATTATTTTTGTCACTAAAAAATCCTTCCAGAGCACCATTGAAGCGTCCCTTACTTAAAGCTTCTACCAGCAAGTGCAGCCGTTCCTCTCGCTCTGAATGGCGCCGCTCTAGAGATGTAACCTTAAATTAGAAGAGAATAGAATAAACCAAAACCGATTAATTTATTCTTTGTTGTACCTTAGCTTTTAGTGCATAATAATCTACTGGCATTTTTCTACGTTTTTGTATGGTAAATGCTTCATCACGCTCATTAAGACGCTGCTGAAGAACGCGTACAGTTTCATGACATGATGAGAGTTCACGCTCATGAGCAGTTTGTAAAATTTTGAGCTGCAGAATAAAATTTTGGACTTAAAATTTATGTATTTATTATTCAATTGATGTAAAAAAAGTTTAAAAAATATGATATAAAGACATTAATTATTGAGGAAATTATTTACATCTTGCAAACGCTTATCATGCAGCGATTTATAGTCAGCTTCTAATAATTTTATTTTATTTTGTGCTTCCTTCAGGGCTTGATATTCGGTGTTGGTTGGTTTTAAGTCTTGATTTACTGAACCATCATTGCTACGTTTTGATATTGTATTAATCGATGTGTTTTGGTTCTTTTCCATTTTAGCAGCTGCAAATGAAATAATAAAATAAAATGAAATACTAAATGTTTTTTGTCACGTAACAAATTGCTTATAAGAGTTGGAGCTATAAATTGTTTTTGAATAGAAAATAACATGAATCGATGATAAAACTAAGAGTAATATCTTCATGTGATATATTCCTAGGTTTTAAATCGATAGCCTATATTAATCATTCATAAGCTACCTATCGAATGGTTGTTCGAAAGTTCCTTTTGGTTTTTCCTAATGGATTAATATGTATCTTCAGATAACTTTACGTTGATTGATTGAAATTAATAAATAATTCTTGTCGATTTACTGTCAAAATTACCACAGTCCACCGCTTTTTCGAAACGTCCGTGATAAGAAAATCGTCTTCTAATTTTACCAGAATTACTTAGAAGTGACATTATATTAATTTCACGCCCCGCCTGAATTCGAAATATTTCCTCAAATTGTCACGTTGTTGATGTTATTGTTGTTGTGGTTGTTATTGAACAATCAATTGTAAACAAAAATTCAAAACAACATTTGGTAGAATACTAATTGACTTCTATTCCTTAAAAATAGTTTCGCTTTATCTGCATAACTAAACTTAATACATACATTCTGACTGCTGGCTGTTGGCTGTTCTCTCAAAACTATTCAAATGCTAAAGAAATTAATTAAACTTCGCTCAAAATAAAACAACGTTAGCATAAAATTTCTATCATTAACAAAAAATAGTAAGACCTGAATATAAAAACTTCTTCCTCGTTAATTAAATCACTGTAAAAGAGTTAAAGAAGTGCCAAGAGATTGACTATATATCATATATATGTGCTCAATTTTAATTTTGTTTAATGGGTGGATTTGTGTTTAAGGTCTCTTTGTAAAAGATCTGCTTATTGCTTTTTTATACTGTATATTCATTATTGTTTATTTACTAACTTTCTCTAGCTACTATCTCAAATAACAATAACAAAAATATTCCATATTCATAGCAGGTAGATATAAGAGAGCTGCACAAACTATCTTTAACAGAAAAGAATGGCTGAAAATATTTTGAAAACTCTTAAGCTCAAAAGAAAAGCATTGAGAACAGTAGCTACAAATATCAGAAAACAAAGAATAATTAACTTGATTTCACCAAAAAAAGTGTATGTATTGAGAATGAAGAAGAAAAAGCTACCACCGCCTTGACGCGAAGACAAATAAGGCTACCTACGTTTTGAAGAACAAAAAACTGACCATTTTTTAATCTTAAAAAATCCTCATCTGGCGTATATTCATATTGCCGTTTAGAATTTCTAGCAGACCTTCTAGTGTAATGTTTTATTTAAAGTCATTTTAGAATGGTTTGTGTAGTACTCTTGCAGTCAGGTAGATAGCAATGATTTTGTTTAGATACTAATAAATAAATCGAAAAGCAACTGAATGTTGTTTAGAGTTTGTTGACGAGTTAACAGATAGCTTTCAATAATAATTACATGCCTGTCATACTTTCGATACGTCGTCAAGAAAAATAATTGGTTATTGTTATTGTTGCTAGCAGGGCTCGCTATACAACCAAATTTCATAAATTTGAATAATTTTGATGTAAGACTCGCTTCATACTTATATGCATTTGCTCAGTTTTTGGATGTAATTAATTTGCTGTGCGTGACACATACGTCATTCATTAGGCTAGAATTATTCATGAGTGTCGTTTCGTGTACATTTTATTTTAATACTCTTTCTTAAGCTTTGTCTCACAAACAAATAAAAAGTTCGAAAGCGAAAGTGTAAACGATTATCGTATGCAACTTTAACACCTTCCTTATGAAGCAAAACTCTTAAAATAATTGTTATGAGATAACTTTAAATTCATATAATTTAGATTTGTGTATAATTCAATGTTGTGAATATAAATAATGTTTATAGGCGTCAGTGCACACTAGATAATTTTATATTGGATAATTTTATATTTAGACTTGGTTAAAGAGACGTGTCTCATTTTCTCTCATTCTCTACTTCTCTCTTACGCTCTCGCTCTCTCTCTCTCTCTTCTCTTCCTTACCATATCTCAAATATATCTCAAAATTTTTAAAGAAGTAGGACTAAAATATGGACTAAAGGCAATTAGGAACATTCCTTCATTTTTACTTACCATCCCTTTGTAGTTTTCTAATTGTTTTCTTACACTCGTCGAGCTCTTTAGATAACCGTTGCATGGCTTTGTCTTTTAATGCCAAATCAATCCGCATTCCACGAACAGTTGCCAATAAATGTGCATCCTCTTTGGCGTAAGAAGAAAGCGATATTGTCGAATCGGATCGAGAAACAGGCAATTTCGATACAAGAGAGGAAGATAATGCAGCGCCTGGATGCAGTGGAGGTTTCCGTAATCCACTTTGTTTTGAGTTAGGTCGCGAATTATTGGGTGTTGAATTGGCAGTACTGCTGGTACTAGAGCTGGCTGAATGATTAGTTGTTAGGGCGCAGGCAATAGTATTAGTGCTATGGTTGCGGGTGACAATTTTGGTTGTTTGTGTCGCTATATTACCACGATTGTTGTCGCAAGTAATGGTAACGGTATTGCTCGTAGCATCACAATAATTCGAAGAACGATTTATGAAATTGGGTAGATGATCGGTTTGTGTGCAATTGTTGTAATATTTTTCAGCCTTTTGGGTTACAAAATAGTCCAATGTGCGAACATGAGACTCGATCTTCTCATTGAGTTTGGTATTAATATCTTGTAGACTAAAAGAGAGAAACGATAAATTTAATAATTAGAAGAAAAAAAGATTTTCGAATGAGAAGCTGGTGGGTGAAGTTACCTCAAGACCTGCATTTCTAAGTCCGCAATGTGAGTCTCATATTTCGATTGTACTGAATTGAAACGAGCTTGTACATTGGCTAATATCTGCTGAGCCTTTTTATCCTGCTCCTTAGCATCAGCCTCAAGTTGTGCGATACGCTGTTCCAGCAGCTTGCGACTATTAATATTCTCCTGTTCATTATTTATCACTTTGCCAGGATTTTTGGAGGCAACTGGAAATTTCAATAAAAGCGTAAAAATCACGAAAACTTGAAACTTTTCCATTCTCACCGATTAAAGCCGACACCGAATCCGGATGTTTGCGCATCAGTATTCTTTCCATTTCCCTGCATTGACGTTGCAAATCTTGTATTGTCTTCGCATCCTTATCATGCTTCTCCTGTTCCCGCTTCTTCTCCTGACGACAATCTTCCAACTCGGTCTGCAATACTTTTTGCAGTTGTAGCGCTTCGTCACGATCGTGCCGAGATGACTGCAGCTCGGAGCGCAACACGTTAGCACATTCGTTTAGATGTTGCACATCAAGCTTCAGCATCTCAGACTCTTCTTGTAAACGCGTATTCGATTCACGCAAATCACGATGCAACTGTGACAATGAATCGTGTTGGATACGCAGCGATTGCAGACGTTCTTCGGTATCCTTAAGTTTCTCTTGCAGTGCATCAATATCCATTTTCAATGTATGCTCACGTGTAATCACCGAAATTGCTTCGATCGGTGAGGTTGCACTATCTCTAAGAGGTTTTGGTGACGTATTTACTGATTTGCTAACATAAAGAGGCAAGGGCGTCGAATTGTCCGGGAGATCGTTAGGCATTTCAGTAAAACCATCATTCCGTGGTGTCTGTGTTGACTGTGTTTGACTGCTAATACCACTGTCTGGGGTTTGCATTGAATCGCTACGCGTTACAGAATTCTCACGTATCTCCACGGGACTTCGTTTTTGCGTTCCATCGAAATCAAATGGCGGCCGCCTTTGGGTAGCAGCTAATTGATCAAGAGAAATGGATGTATTAAAAACTGAGCTCTTGGAAACGCGGCGGGAATACTGTTGCGAATGAGCGGAGGATTTTATCTGCTTTTGGTTGTCATTGAGATTATTTACTGCTTCAGGACGAGCGTAATACGACTCATCGGTGACTAGCAATTCAATAGAGGCTACACCGCCAGTAATATCTTCTGTAATCTGCACAAAAAATACCAACAAAATCAAATACACTCGGTTATTTTAAGAATAATAGAAAAGGGAGGAGTGGGTGTAATAAAATGCATTCAAATGTATTTTAATGGTCTTCTTCAGAGCCATTTTCACTTCATTGGTTTATCAATTTAAAATCATTAATTTAATTAAACAATTTATTTGCCCACAAACACCAAATAGTGCTCCGCAGTAACCCAATGTTGAAATTCGTTACACAAAATGATCTCCCAAATTGTTACTTTCATTTCACTTGTTGTTTTTTTTTATTCAATCTAATAGAAAAACCACTTTCCATTTTTTATTATTCCCACATGCATGCAAACGCGTTGGAAAAGGCAGAAGCTAAATAAACGATACAACATTCAGAAGAACCAAATTCATGTTAAAAATAAAACAAGAAACAAATATTAAAATATCGTTAATCAAATTCAATGGATGGTATCTATCGTGATATCGCAAATACTCTAAATTTTGACTGGTTTTTCATGACTGATCTGAATATCGATGCCATGACAGGGTATGGTGCTTCATTCTCTTGATTTTTTTGTTAGCCGTAAGAGGTATTTGAGTGATCACTTTTTCTAAGGAAAAGCACAAAAACAAACTATCAAATTTAACAACACCCTCTCTATCAGTGATTACTGATAGAAATTTCAGAAGCAGGTCCAGGTGGCAGCAAATGATTTTGCCTTTCGACGGATAAAATGTGTTAACTGTAGTAAAATTTAATCTTTTTTTTTTTTTTGGTTTTTTGTAGAAATCATAAGATGAATTCGTTAAATTAGACGAAAAATTTCGCTGAGCTTCAGGAAAAAGTAAAAGTTTTTGATTATCGCCTTTCAGGGTTCAATTCAACGGATGTCCATTGCTTTTTTATTTTATTATTCTCTTTAGTTCATTTTATTTATCGCCAATAATCTTATGACAATTTATCTGTGAGGAGTTGTTATTGTGATTATCAAGGGTGAAAGCTTTTGCTTGTTTTGGCTTTTGCTATTTAATGCAAATTTTATAGTGGAAGCGAATTGAGGAGAAAGAAATCGATCCAAAAACCGATATTTCTAAAATTACTTCAAATTGATTACAGATTTAGAAATTTCCAAAAAAAGAGATATCATTTAAAAACAGAATCTCTGGAAAAAGCAGAGCAGTCTGCCGTAGTGTTTTATAAAGTCCTTCGGAAAAATTACTGAATTTAATTTTTGACTAAGTAAACTTTAATTGGAAATTAAGTAATTGGAAAACTAAGTAGTTTTTTGGTATTGCACAGCTGCTTAAGGAGGATTTGTGCAGTCTATTCTCAATCTGTCATCTTTATATACTTCGTCGCGGCCTTTAGTCGCTAGGAACCCAACAATAAGAAATGTTTCTGATAGAGACCTCTTGTATTCCGGGCTTGGTATGTCGTGAACATGACCCTTAACTCAACATAAAACTTCGAATTCTAAAAAGTTTTACATTCACAACGATTTCGAAAATGCGTAGCGATTTTATCATTTTGAATTTTGGACAATAATCTATTTTATATAGCTAAACTTTTTTACGTGAAATTTAGCTATTATAGTTAGATTACGATTTTATCTATTGCAATAAAATCCAAACAATTTTTTAATTACGCATCTTCTATTAATTCGCGAACATCACGGTCATGAACGAGAAAAGTCAAAAGAAAGCCACTAAAAAAAGAGATCACTTGGCCATTTAGATGATACCGTATATTTACGAATGATACGGTATTCGGAAGAGCACGATTATTGTATATATTAATCCCTCAAAGACATGTGTGCCACCGGAATATTTGGTCGACGTATGGAGAGGAACAGTCTAAAAATTTAAGATATAAAATGCATTTTTTTACGCGTGTACATTTTTATAACACGCTCTCACCTGAATATAAAATCGAAATAGCAGCAACAACAACGACAATAATACATATATATATGTTATGCATACTAACGGTACGACAAAAATGAATAATAAGAAGAAGGGGACAAAGAAGAGAGTACTATAGTTGTCCAGTGACAAAACCACTGAAACTGAAACTGAATGAGGCAGAGTCGAAAGAAATTACTTTCCCAAAAGCGATATAAAATGACTGACCGGCAATGGTGATGGTCTCAATAGAGTTGGTGGTTAGATCTCGTAAAGATGTTGGCCGGTCGTTTAATTTCAACATCAACGAATTCGTACGCGCCGCTAAAAACTTTCCTGTGGATTAGTGGATTTTTAATTATTTTGAGTGTCGAGAATGTGACGACCTTATCTTTGGATAAATTATCATTGAAACACAATGAACTTGCCAAAGTTTCGACGGAAGTGATTGATGATGTGAAACCGCAACGTCTAATCTCGAATGGAAATAATGATATTTATGTTTTATTACCGGATCATGTCAATGGCATTGCTAAAAATACAATCGATGAAACCGAATTAGAATCCGGTCTCAATGGCAGTGACATGCTGATGATGGAAACAGAGGATGCACCAATGATGTCGATATCTTATAAACCTGTAAACGATTTTGGAAGTGAAAATGATTATGTGTTATATGAAAAAGATGTTGATCCGGAGGTAACGGAAAAATTCGAAAATAGTGCCATCAATGAAACCACCGCTAAAATAGATGATAATTTTGAAAACCAAAACGAAGAAGACGCGAAGGAAATAAGGAATGAAGTTATGATTGAAGAGATGGAAAAACAAGATAATGACCCAGTGGAAACTTCGCAAAAGTACGAAGAGAATGAGATGGAAGTTGATAAAAATTCGGAAATTGACTTTGTGGGAGAGGCGGCGACAACAAAACCAGTTCCAGATGTTTATGCTGAAGCGATTAAGGATATTGAAATTAGTTTGAAAAAGCCTGGAGGAGTCGATTTGAATAAAACTGATGCACTGAAAGAGACAGAACATTCGATAGACCTTAACATAAAGGAAAATTCGCAAAAGATTAAGGACGGAATGGGAACAAGTATTCAGGATGCTGATAAAGGAATGATAGATTTTTTCATGGGTCAAGTGGTCGATGCTGTTCAAGGAATTGTTGACGAAGCAGAAGCACAAAGTGGAAATAATGCTGAATCCGGGATAACCTTCGATAATATACCGTCTGTTAACAAAGAAAAAGAAATTGTAGAAGATCACAAGCAAGCACAAAATATGCAAATTCAAGACAATAATAAAATCGAAAAGAAACCAGACGATTTCACTACTACCAAACAGGAAATAGCTGCCTCCCAGGGAGGAACGGATTATGAAGTGATAAAAAATTTTGAAAACGATACAAAAGCAGAAAAAGAACAAGAAGATTTATTACAAAATAATAGCGAACAATTTGAGGATAAATTTCACAACAAAGAAGAAATTTTGGAGGAGGGAAAAATACCGGAAGATAAGAAAGTAAATGATAATCAAGTACACGATGCACAGATAGAAGAAAATGCCATGAAAGAAATGGTGGAAGAGCATAAAGTAATTGAAGATAATGACAAGGCGTGTTTTAAAAATAAATCAAGTGCAGGTAATGAAAATATCAAGAACGACCTCAACGCTTCAGAATGGAAGGAGGAAGAAGATATGGTAGTCGAACAAGAAGAATTAAAAGAGACCGTTGAGAATATGAAAGCAGAAGAAGAGCAGGATGAGAAAGAAGAAGCTGAAGAGGTGTTTAAGGTGGAGAACATGGATAATACACGACCGGAAGTTGATGAAATATTAATTGAAAATGAAGCAGAGATCACTGAACGATATTCGAGTGAGTTAGAAGATGAAAAGAAAAACCCTGACGTAGTCTATGCAGGAGATGACAAACATGAAGATACTATTTCCGCAGATGCAATATATGAAAATATCGGTGATACAAATGAAAAACCACATGAGGCGGAACAAAAATTTCCTGAAGTTTTAAATGGAAATCAAGACATCGAATCAAATGATAAAACAGCAGTCGAAAATCCTGCCGAAGCACCAGAAAACGAAGACGGGGTAGTAACGGGCACAGAAAGCAAAAGTGAAAGTCCATCGGAACAACAACAACAACAACTAATGGATATTGAAGGGATGTCGGTGCATGAAGTTCAACTGGTCCCCGAAAACAATGATCCAAACAAAGAAATGCCAAAGGAAGAAGACACTCAAATAGAATTGGAAGCAGAAAAAGAATATTCAAACCTCGCAGAAGAACGTGATGATATTCCGAAAACAGATGAAACACATGTCGATGCTATGTCAGCAATGTCACAGAGCACTGAATCGAATACGATGTTAACGACAATCATACAAGCACCAAAACAGCAAGCCGAGCAAGAACATGAAGATCAAGAACAAGAAATACAGAAACTAACACACCCACAAGAACACTTAATCCATTTAGAATCAAATCCTGAAAGTATTACAGAAGAAGAAAACCTAAAACCATCAAAAGATCAGAACGTATATCAGTCCCAGCCAGAAACACTGCCCACCCTTCACACACAATCCCAAGCTCAATCTGGAATCACTGAAGTGTCTCAGCAACTCGAGCAACAAAAACAACAAGTAAATAAAGTGACAGTGACCGCAGCTGTTGAAGGTGATCAAATGCCAACATTTAATGTTATGGATAACGCTCTTAACTACGTCAATGCTTCCTTTATGAACAAAACGAACAACAACAACAAACCCAAACAACCCGAAATGGTCGAGGAGAATAATACAGGCCAAAGACTTTACGAAGGCGCTCAAGTATGGAGAATTGTTGTTCAGAATGCTAAAGACAAAAGGATGGCAGATGAACTACGAACTAAATACGGTAAGACGATATCAAATTTCAAATACAAATTACAAAGAGAAAATTAGGCACATGAGTTATTGAGCGCCTCCCCGAAAAGCATACAGGAATAATTCGAATTCGGTTCGAGATTCGGAATTTTGTGTTTCTGGAATTTTGTGTCGACTCATAATTTTCGCAAAATCTTTATAATTTTCTGAAACATATACTTTTATAGTGATAATGATTATAAGCTAACTAGAATTTTAATTTTGGTTTTTATTTCTGGGCCTCGTTTGGGGCCTCTTCTCGTCTATTGAAACTCACCAAATCAACAAACTTACCCACAGATGCTCAACTTTGGAAGGAAGTCAAGGCTGAAGTTGATTATTTATTGAAACCGAATGTTCTTGCTGAAGCTGAGCAACATATTCGTTTATCTAACCTCTCACGTATTGTCCTAATCGACAATTTGCAAAAGGTTATCGAAGTCGAAAATCCAACACCAGAAGAGATTGCACAATATCAGAATCGTAAGGGTGAGTAACGAAGAAATGAAGAGAGAAAATTGTATACAGAATAAAGTGGTAAACTAAAAGGATAATAGATCTGTTGAGGATCAATTGATATGACGTAACAATACTTTCTTTTCTTTTTGAGAGACTAATTAGGAGTAATTTGATCTATTCGTTATCAATTAATTTTCTTAAAACAACATGAGCATTATTGTTCGCGTACTTTATAATTATATATGATGGTTATGTTAGGACATCGCTTGACATGGAAGGCCTACCATCGTTTGGATGATATCCACGGTTTCTTTGATTATCTGGCCAAAACATATCCGGACATATGTCAGGTGGAAACCATTGGATATTCATTACAGAAGCGTCCACTGAAGATTCTAAAGTGAGATTATATAGAAGCGATAATTATATATTTTATATAATTCCTATTTTCCCATAGAATTTCTAATGGAAATCCTGGAAATCCTAGTATCTGGATTGATGGAGGCATGCATGCACGTGAATGGATCAGTCCAGCTGCAGTAACGTTTATTGCCAATCAAATTGTTGAAGGCTGGGATGATATGCCCGACCACATGAGGAGCATTAATTGGTAATATTGAATGAGCTTCAATTAAACAATCAATATGCCAATTAATTAAATTCATTAATTCAATAAATATTCACAGGTTTATTCATGCTGTTGCCAATCCTGATGGCTATGAATATTCGCATACAACCGATCGCCTTTGGCGTAAAAATATGCGCTCGCATGGACGCCAATGTCCGGGTGTTGATCTAAATCGTAATTTCGGTTATAAATGGGGAGGTAGAGGTACCTCGGCAAATCCTTGCTCTCAAACTTATCGAGGCAATAAAGCTTTTTCTGAACCGGAAACATTCTATATTTCAAAGTTTATCAGTAATTTCCCCCGCGATACCTTCCAAGCGTATTTATCCTTTCACAGTTACGGTCAATACATTTTATATCCTTGGGGTTATGACTATCAACTAAGTGCCGATCATGCTGATTTGGATCGAGTGGCCCGACAAGCTGGCAGTATCATAACTAAGAATTCAGGCGTTAAATACACTGTGGGTGCTTCGGCCACTACTTTGTATCCCGCTGCAGGCGGTTCTGACGATTGGGCTAAAGGAATTGCCGGTATTAAATATTCCTATACAATTGAAATGGGTGATACGGGACGTTACGGTTTTGTACTGCCAGCAGACATGATTGAAAGTAATGGCAATGATGCGTTTACATTCGTAGAGACGGTGGCGCGAACTGTAAGGAAGCAGAGTCGCAATAATCGAAAACGTAGACTTTCAAGAAGATTTCGGAAATTAATTCATTAATTTATTTATTTATTTATTTATTTATAATTTTATTTATTTAGAAAAGTATTTATTTATTAATTTTAATTTAGATAAATTCTTGAACAATTTTAATATTTTTCTGTTATTTATTTTTTTACATAATAAAAACACTACATAATAAAAATTACATATTGTGTAAACAGCTATTTCATTGAAGAAAACCTCAAAAATTTGTGCAAAGAAATTTTTTGCACATAAAAATTTTTTCGATTATTCATAAACGAGCAAAATGCTGAAATTAATGATGTTATGACAGATATTTTTCCAGGATAAAAATTATTTTGAGCTTAATAGACAATTATAGAGAGACCGTTACAGATAATTGAAATTGTGTATTTTGTACGGTTATGACGAAAGCATGGAATCATCAGCTCTCTTTCTCGATTCTGAAAATGTAACCGGAAGTAAAACTTAATGAAGTTTACTTCTGTAAAAACTTTACTAAAACAACTGTTTCCTTCTTTTGAATAAAAATTTATTATCTTGGATTTGTTTGACAATATTCTCTAACAGTGCTCTTACCAGCAATCGTGTCTACTTTCATTTTAAGGAGATTTGCCTAATTTTTCATAAAATTTCCCGAAAAAAAATCATTCTAATAAGCAATAATTATAATTATTTCAACCTCGACTCGATTTAGATCTGAAGCTGAGTTTTAGTTCGCAAAACTTATGAAAACAAATCACCAATGTGTTCGGTCAAAAATTATTTTATCCTTAAATTATCCTAACTATTAAACCTCATTCTTAAAAGTAAAAATTCATTTATATTCGCATCAAAATTCGCACCAACTTTAGTTTATTCAAATTTTAGGTGTTTCTATAATTATACGAGATACAAATAAACGTACATGCATACGTACGAATGCATTAGACGGAACCAACCAAAATGTATTCGGGGATGCTCAAAAAGTGTATTTTCATTGAAATCAGAAATTCAAAGTTTTTCACAATTACGATACTTCATTTACTTCGTACAGGAAGCATAAGAATTGTATTAAAATTATTAAATTAAATTGTATTAAAATTATTAAAAGCATTTTTTAAATTACGGCCTCATTACCCAAAGCGAAACGAATAGAAGGACAGCGACGCGGGCTTTGACATTGGCTAAATTTAAAAGACATCATTTTTCAGAGGAAAATTACGAAAACCACATAACGGAAACGCCTTCATTTCGGTTTGCGTAATAAGACTTTAATTATCATTTCCAAGTGCATTATGAACATCAATGAACTTCAACTTTGTGTCATTATCTCAAAACTTTTGCAAACCTTATCAAATCAGCAAGCAATTATCAACACAAGACTTAAAAAGGTTTTTCCGATTTTATAATTATGTAGTTGAAACAACAATTTTAAGATAAAACACAATTGACTTCAGCGAATTCTTGAAAATATTGACGGATATTGACGGTATAGAAAGCAAACAGTCGAAAATTTCTTAGCAATTTCTAAATTAAATACAAAACTTTCTCAAAAAAAAAAAAAACAAAAAGCAAACAACTTTTTGTTTTAAAAATGAATTGATCGAGTGAATGACGCTAGTTTAAACTCCCTATTCATATGCAAATAATTGATGGCATGACAAATTGCTAACAAAGAAGAGATGAATGTAAATAAAATAAAAATTAGAAAAACCGCATTGCATGAAAAACCTGTAATTTATTAAAAAACAGAAAATTTTAATAGAGAAGAAATGAGAAAAACCCTCACAAATTCCCAGATTTATCATCAATTAATTATTAATATCTGATTAAAGTTCGACTGAAAATATTAAGGTTTAAACAATGTCGATTCATTCGGAAGGTGCTGAGTTACGAAGGTATATAAATAATCGTCGGGGGGGGGGGGGGGAAATTGAATCCAATTATCATATCATTAACATAACACACATATATAGACATGCAAAATCGAGAAAGTTTATCACAATACGCGTACATTCAAAGCAGCAAAATAATAATAAAAATCGAGCGAAGAAACATTTGAGAGTTGAAAGTAAAAGTTGGTTGTCTGGTCAAAGAAAAAGCAAAAAAGAAGCTAAGATTGAGGCTGGGATAACTGAATGAGTGAGTGATTGGATTAGATATTCAACGTATGGAAATTGGATGCATATTCGTGAAGAATTCATCATCAAATCAATTTCATGAAAACTTTAAAAACAATTATTTTAGGACAATTATTTTTTCTCTTTTATATTAAAAAAATTAATAAAAAAAATTTATTAATAAAAATTATTAAAACCTGACATGGGATAACGCCTATTCTATGACTTGATTAATTTTTAATTATTAGAAAGTATTTACCAAAGTTTCTTTTAATATTTTTCAATATTAATGATTTCATCGACTTTCAATATTTCATCGACTGTTAAGCGAACTGGTTTCGAACCTTGTCTCGATCATTTCATAAAGAAAGCCTAATCATCTATTCGAAAGTCAAAAAATGTTCCACTAGTCGCCGCCTTTCCCTTAAGAAGAACATGATTAATTAATAATTTATTGGATTGTTATTGCTAAGAAAAAAATTAAAATCCATGAAGAAGTTATTTGAATTAATAATCGTAGAAGCAACAGCTATAGCAGCTAATCGACAACAACAACAGTTCTTCAATTTAAAGAAATGGGTCAAGTGCAGATTTCAAACAGTCCAGACAAAAGCAATAAATGCACTCTAACAAATCACAAAACAAAAAAAAAAAGGAACAATAAATTGTATGCAATAATGGCCGAAGTGCAAAGACAAAGCGAAACTAAAATGAAAAATACACAGTATGGAAATAAATAAGACAAAGAAAAAAATGAATAAATAAATGAAAAAACATAGAGAGAAATAATAAAAATCCTCCTGCGACAGAAACATATATGGAAATGCTTTAAGTCTGACTTAAAATCTGACTCAAGAGCGGTTCTGTTTTCAATTTAGAGACACAAAAGTATATTGGAGTCAATGAGTTGAATAGGATAATGACAGAGAGGGAGAGAGAGAGAGGGTTTCATAAAAGAATATTAAAAGAAAGAAAGAGGAAAATTATCAAATGTTTAGTGGCGAAGATACCGCCAAGCAGATACATTATCCATCGTATGCAATAACAAAAAAACAACAACTAAAAACACTCATAAAATATGAAAAATCAGTGTAGGAATAAAAATTTTGAAGTTTGCTGCTTTCATTTCGAAAAAAATAATCAACAACAACAAAATAATTAACATCGACACTGACAGCGAAGACGGAATATAAAAATTCACATCACAGCATTTCCGACGTTTAGTCTGGATGGAAGAGCCCGTGGTGACTTTTCGTTTTAGTGAGCGGGCCGAAAACGTGTATGAGAATCGAGTAATAGTCGAACGTTTATAATTTTCGAAGAAAAGCATTTAAAAAGAATAAACTGACAAGCCATTTTCTCAAAAATATAGTAATAAATGTCTCAAATAATTTAAAATATATATTTTGAGTAAATTCAAAAATTACAAATACTTTTTAAAAAACCGGTCTAGTGAAATGCAATTAAAAACAATCCCATTCAATCTCAAGGCGTCATTTTTTCACAGACATTCCACTAGTCAGAATAAAACACCAAGCAACAAAGGAAAAAATTGAAGGGATATAAAAGCCGAAGAAACAACAACTAAAGAAACAAACAAGTTTTCCAAAATTTTGGTGAAAGACGGTAATTTGTTAAAAAAGTCATTTAATGATCTCTAAATCATGAGTGAATGTTAAAGAATAAAAAATAGCATTAGAGTATACTCAAACACATTAAAATCTCCCAAATTTAATGTATACTCTACCATTCAATTAATCCTAAAGCATAATAACCGAAAAAAACGAGTAAAAAAAAGATATTATGACTTGAAGAAATCTAAGGTTATCTAGTTTTTCATTTTCATATTCCATTATGATAAATAAAGAAAAAAACTATTAAAAGGATTTCGTGAATCACAGTTTGATAAACAAGAGCATTATACGTAAACCAATTGTATATAGGAGAATGTCGGGGGAGGTGTTGCTTCAAAACTTGCTGTGCTGCCTCAGAAGATATTACAATATTTTCTCGATTTGATTGTTTCGATGGTATCCATGTTGGAAGCTCTAACGAAGGGCCTTAGAAATGAAATAAAGGATATAAAAATATTATTGACGAAAAAGAAAAAATATTTCTCTGCTCAAGACGGTTTGCTAATTTTTAGGCGTCAATTATGAGTAATCGTTAAGATTATGGATAGAGTTAATTCCAAGGGGTATAGAGTAAGGGCAAACGTGGACAGTGGCTCCACGAATCTAGAAATTGTGTCCAGATTTCCATCACACTGCGAGCTTCGATTCGTGTGATTTTGGATCTTCCATTTTGTTATCGAGTAGCAGAAATCGCAAAGTCAGTTATTGCAATAGAAAACACTGAACAAACATTTCCTTTATTGCCTTGCATCCCTCTCTAACCATCCAATAGGGTTTCATATATGAATGCATATTGAAAGAAAAAACAGTCTTGTAAAGCAAGACATGTGCTATAACGAGGAGATCTCTGGATACACTCGTTATAATACTTTAACTTAAGTTCAACGGAAATTACTTTACGATCAAGAAGGGCCCGTCGCCAATGTAAATGCTCTTTTTGTTGATCATCTATAATTGATTTCATTTAATTTCAATAAACAATCAATGTCATTATGACTAAAACTGCTACGTTTTACTAGCAGATAATAATCAACACTGGGACAAAATTTTACCTTTCCTAAATTATATCTTTTACCTGGCGAATAATATAAATTATTTTGCATTATTAGTTTCTGAATTTAATTATTATTTTGTTAAATAAGCAACTTAAAGTTAAAGATACCTCTAGCGTGTTTTATGATTATTGAATTAAAGAATTCTTATCACACGATCACAAAACTAAAATTAAAAAGCGGCAAGCAATTATTGTAATGCAATTTTGATATTTCAAATATTATTAGAAAAAATTAAAAACAAAAGATTGTTTGTGCTTCAGTTTTACAAACGGGAATTAAGTGAAAACTGTGATAGCCATTGGAGGAGTGTGGCGCATATTTCGTCTAATAAGCATGAACATATATTTATTCATAGCCAGACGTATTATATTAATTTATATTGTAAACCACAAATATGTTTTCCTGCGTATTATTAAATTTTCAATTAATTATCTCTTTAATTTATTCCTCTATCACTTGAATTTCTTTTTCATCTATTCTCCTTTTAAAATTCTTCTTTTTCTTCAAATTATTTTACCTTTGATTAATAAAACCAAAATTAATGCGCTTACAACAATAATAAGCATATCGTTTCGTTTCGCCTTTCCCGTTGCATTTCAATTGTTTGAATTAGCTATGGTTGGCAAGGCGGTCACCGCAGTGTAAAGCCATTGGAAGGCATCTACAGGCAAAGACCAGAAGGAGACCGGGAGGTAACTCTTGTGGTAGGCACATATCTAAATGTCCTTGCTAAAACAGTTTCCTTGTACAATAAACTTGTAATAATTACATATTATCCTCTCTCTATCTCTTTCTCTCTCTCTAAACTCTCGACTTTGTTATACACTACAGCCTAAGGGATAGGGTACATTCACTTTGACTAGGGTATGTCAATATAGGCAAGTCCATCTGTCTATCTGTGTGTCGGTCTGTGAAAATCATGATTACAGTCGAATGGAAAGATATATCGACATGATGTAATTTGGCATGATGGATCTTTGTCATTATAGACTATTTAGGATTCAAAATGGACAAGATCAGTCCAGTCCGCATCCAGTTTTAATAGAATAGTGAAAAGGTAGTTGGACATTATAAACCCAGGGCATATGGAAGTGACACGCCCACTACTATACAACACAATGCATGGACCTTTTTGAGAAAAAGTCGTGTTGAAGATTAGTTGCAAGGATTAAATTAACCAAGATAAATTAAACGTAATAGTAAAAAGAAGCGCTCCGCTCCGCCCATTGGTTATTAGATATAACGTATAAACTTGTTACTCATGTTACGGGTGTGAAGAATCTGAGCTTCGGTTAGGCCGTAATTTTCATTATTATAATTAAAATCAGTTTGAATCATGAAATATGATTGATTCTTAAAAACCTTCACTAACGATTAATGAAAAAATAATAAAAAAGTAAAACTAGTTTTTAAGAAATAATGACTAATCGCAAAATATCAAGCATAGAATAAATTGAAATTTTATGTACGATAGCTAATTTTACAAATAATTATAATAATGTAGATTTATTCTCTTCTCGAGGATTGTTAACCTCTGTTGATTTTTTAAAATTGTGTGACATGAATTTTCGTATTTAAAAAGATTCTATAAATTTGTATTTCATTTAATTACACAGCTGATAGTTTTAGGTTTTATACAATTTGCTGTATAAACATTTGTAAATTTTAGATTTGTATAATTTTATAAAAGTTTATTTAATTTTATAAACATTTCGCATTTTTTCAGGAGAAACTTTTGCAGTCTGTGGGAAGGAAACGGTCTGAAGGCAATCGCTAAAATGTTCAAGAATAAATTTAACAATCATGTCGCTCTCTTCGTCGTATTTACGTTGGCTCCAGTTTTAGTATTTGGTGGTATTGTGCCTACTATGAAAACCACTAATACTGAATATGTTAAGAACTATCTTGACGAAATTCAAAGAAATAGAACAGAACCATCAATGACTAACGATTTTCTTGATAATGACTATATTGCAAATGCAGATTGGTTTAAAAAGGAAGAATTACCACAACGCTATGATAACATGCAATTATGGCGCATTTATAATATAACAGAATATATAGATCCCGTCACACCTATTGGCGAAATGTTGGAAAAGAAATTCGGTAAGAAAATAAATCTGTTTTGATACAGTTTTTAAACAAATTAATACCGTTTCGACGGAGGGTTGAATAAATGAAATTTCGTTTAGCAATTAAACGTGAGGATAAATGCAAACAGAATTTAGTACAATCATTAAATAAATAATGATTGTACTAATTTCTATTTGCAGCTTTCGTCAAATAATCTAGCAAGTGTTAATAGAAATCCATTCAGAAACCCATTAGTAACCGACCTTATGATAATGCTATCTATTTTATTTATAAGGTGGCATCATGTGGAAGGAGAACTCGAATTTCATAGATATATCGATATATAAAGATAGTTCTAAGGCTTTTCAAAGTTTTCTTGATGATCATCATTTAGCCAGTGAGATCCTGAATGATAACATTCAAAATGTAATTGATCATGAACAATTCATGGGCATAAGTGAAACGCAAAATGAAGCAGGTGTTCGCGCAAGTTAGTAATTCAAATTTATAAGCAATAATCAAACGAGTGTTTAATTCGAAATTAATTTATTGTTTGAAACACTGCCTCTCTCTTATTTTTCATAGAAAAGGCAACACGTAGTGGCATGCATTGGAAGGACTATCACGACTTGGAGATAATCTACAGCTTCATGCGAGAATTACGCGCAAAATTCCCGAATATATGCCGCCTATATACAATCGGACAAACTGCAGAAGGACGCGATCTTAAAGTGATGCGGTAAAACAATGAACAGACTTTCGGTCTGCAAACATTACAGACTAAGTTTATGGCAGTCATTCTAACTGAACTATACTAAGCTAACACTCAGATAAACATTCCGCACTCATAAGTACCGCGTTGACTAAAATCCCGCAGACATCCTTAAATTCCTTTCGATCTTTCATAATACACGCGTATCTAGGGAGTGTAGCGTATCGAAGCGTACATGAGCGTAATCTGAACACCAAAATAACGTTGTAAACATATTTGTTGTTAAACTAAGAGATATTTCGTATTTGAAGTTTTCCATTACCGCATATTTTAATTACGCTCCGCTACAATGTGCTTGTAATATCCAACTGTTTATGCTCAATGGCTCAATGACGCTATCGCATTCATAGGGTCATGTGTATATATTACTCCTTACTCTCCTTCTAATTTTAATGTGCTCTTGGAATAAATTTTTTCATTATATAATTCGAAATACATGCAATATTTTTCACATTTTATTTTTCCCTAACAGCATAACAGAGAACCCACGCGATTATAAGAAAATCTGGATAGACGGCGGAATTCATGCACGCGAATGGATAAGTCCCGCTACAGTTACTTTTATAATGAACCAACTTTTAAACAATTGGGAAGATCAGCCGACGTACATTAAACAAAAGACTTGGTTAGTACGCTTGTGGCATAGACGCAAAAATACTTGAATATTTGAATTAGACTTAGAAAATCGCAGGTATATAATGCCTGTGATGAATCCAGATGGCTATGTCTACAGTCGTAAAATTAATCGTTTATGGCGAAAAAATCGATCCCCGAGCACACGAAATAATTGTTTTGGAGTAGATCTAAATCGGAATTTTGATATCGGTTGGAGCGGTTTCGGCTCATCCACGAATCCTTGCAGCGATACTTTCCGCGGTGCTGGGCCCGCGTCGGAATTAGAAACACAAGCGGTAGTGAAATTCATGTCGAAACGAAAGAGTAATTTGGAAGCGTATTTGACATTTCACAGTTATGGCCAATTGATCGTTTATCCATGGGCATACAAAACTGCTACAGTCAAAGACGCGCCTGTTTTACAGCTTGTAGCAGACACAGCGGTACAGGTAAGAACTATCAAATTGATATTGCCACGTACATGACATCGATTGAATTTTATATCGCAGCGTATTAAAAAATTAACTGGTACCACATATCGCGCTGCTGTTACGCATGAACTGCTCGGCATAGCTGGTGGTGGTTCAGATGATTGGAGTCGGGCAGCCTTAGATATCAAATATGTCTATACTATTGAACTAAGAGATCGTGGTCAATATGGTTTCTTATTACCACCGAATCAAATACTTGCTACTGCTCTTGAGGGATTCACTGTCGTAGAGACTGTCCTACAGGCGACAATTTAAGCGACGAACATAACCCCTACCCTTCAAAGATTGGACACTTATGTTGAACGATATTTGTATATATATAATGTTATTTGCAAAGTATTCAAAATTAATTTATTAAATAAAAATGTATTATAATGTTAAGAAAAATCGTGTACTTACATTATCAATCTCCTCTTCGCTGTGGTAATCCTGATTACGCTGTTTCACTATTGAGCTGGATTCCTCGAATAAAACCGAATCTGTTGTGATCCTATCGGCAAAGCATTCCAAATTATCATTTTTCGCAACAGTTTTAACAATCTGTATTTGAGGAATTTTTATGTTCGTAATAGAATTACTGCGCTTAACGTTTAACAGTACCGTCTCCATTACTTTTGATTCGCCCAAAGAATCGTGATCGATAACGGCTATAGAATCAACATTTCGATTTATATTTCGAGAATTAACATTTTCGATTTGTTTCGTATACTTTGAGTCGTCTTTAACTGTCGAGCTATTCAGCTCCGCAGATTTTGTCGTACCTTTATAAGTGGCGGCGTTTTTAAATGAGGCTATTTGTGCCATAGGCGCACAAGCGTCAGAATTATAAATCGGTTGATTCCGAATGAGGAGCTCTGCTTCGCGTAGTATTTCATCCACAGTACGTGTATCGGAGTGGTCTGCCAAGCGGTTTATTTCCTTAAAAATGCTCTCTGCATCCTCCTCGTAGCAACACTCCTGCTCCTTGGATAGAAATTCGATAATGGAGCTAGTGCTATTGAAGTCATCAAATTCAATAGAATTAATGTCAGCATCTCCTCCGCCCTTAGCTGCATCGTTTCCTGGTCTTATGTTGGACGCTGACGGTGGCGATGGCGACGGCAGCCCACCAGAGCTTTTTGTTATCACAGTGCTGTCTCTTACAGACACATTTTGTCTATTTAAGACTTTGGACATATTTGTTGTTATATTTTTACAAAAAAGTCTTACATTTAATTTTTTTAAATTTAATTTCACAATTTCCTTTTAATTTATTAAAAACTCACATATTGTTTCTTTCCTGTAAAAACACACTTTAGTAAAATTTGTAGGGCGGACTGATAATTCAAGCACAATAAACCATTGAAATAAACACAATCGAGTTAAGTTACAAACACATCGCCCCCGACGAAACGAAGTTGGTAACGACGATTGTGATGGCAAAATTGCTGTTCCTTCAACAATCATTTGCGAAGGCTTTCACAAGTTTCAAGAATAACAAAACACAACGAACTTTTAAAGAGGGATAAGGAGATAGGACACTCGATGCTGCGAATTAAAAATTCGTTATAATAACAATTTTTTATGGTCTGTCGAATTCACGTACATATTTTGCGAAAACTCGTCCGATGTTGTTCTTGTTTGTTGGGCGTTTGCTAACGAGTATAACTCCATATTTGTCATCGAGCGTGTTGAAAACACTTTCAACATCACCCTAGGAACCTAGAACGACACTCCAAATCAAGACGATCAGCGATTACAATAATATAAAATATCATAGTTTTTCCAGAGATAAAGAGATAGGACACTCGCACTAACCATGCACATTTTTTGCTTATATTCACAAAAAGGTACAAATTTCTTAGAAATTGGTTCAAGTTTAACAAGAAATTTGCACTCACGTCAACGGCTCTCACATATGCGTTTTTACACTGGTATAGATACTAAGAGGGTTTCAGGTGAAAAACAGTAGAAAATTTGTGTGAATTCATTGAACACAATACATATTTATTTTTTAATCATTTGATAAATATATTACTATAATTCAGTTAAATATTCATTCATTGTTAAATAAAACAAAAATCCAAAATTGATGTAGTTAGTATTTATTTCATTATAATAAACCAGAAACTGAGCTACAAATTACTTCTCCGGTATGAAACCGTGCTCGGGTAATTTCATTTTCTGTAATAAATTTGTTGTTGCCTCGATATAGAAAATTAATTATACATGTCTATAATTTTCTTAATTTCAATAATTATATATTTTACATTGATTTGAAGGATTGTCCATCTTCGTTGTTTACATATTATTACTACGTTGTTTACATATTATTACGTTGTTTACATATTATTATACTATTGTTTACATTAAGTGAAGATTATATGGAAATAGAAATTGGGCAAAATGTTTTCAACACGCTCGATGAAAAATGTGGCGTTATACTCGTTAGCAAACGTATAGCAAAGAAGAACAACATTGGACGAGCTCTCACACACTGTGGCCGTGAATTCATCAGCCTATGAAAAATTTCCAATATAACGAATTCAAGTTTACAGCAACGAGTAATAGGGCACTATCCTTATCTCTGGCTTTTTCAGTGACGTCGACAGAGGCAGCGCTCTATATATTTACCAGATTATTATGTAAACTCACATGCTGCGTTCACATGCAGTGTTCAATTTGTCACATGAACAAAAACTATGAATACTCTAACGAAACGACTGGTTTCTTGATGCGATCTGAATGACACTTGAACCCCTTCAGTCGAATGTTATGGAATTCGTGTGTTTTCGGAAAAAGTTTAGAAAAGTATATAAAAGTAGCAAATACATACGTCACAAAGAATGGAACGGGATGCGTTCAAGTTAATTTTTTTTCTGACAACGGAACATTTGTCTTACGAAAATAATAAAAGAGAATAGAGAACAGAATCGAACTGACCGCAGAACACGTTTTTATAGAATAGCCTCGATATTTTATCTTTTCTCAATTCGATAGGGTCTGTGCTCTGTGAACTCTATATAAAACCAAACGAGTTGAATTTTTCAACATGTCAATTTTGACGAATTGGCAACCCTGTTGACATTTTGTTTTATACTCAACGCCTAGTTTCTAGTTAGGTGACTGTTTTTATTAACGTTGGCCAAATTATCGTCTTTTTCGGATTCCTAACAAGTGTCTGATTTTTTAAAGAGTACGCTTCGTTAATGTAAGAAAATGTTGTACTTAGAAGATTATTTGGAAAGTAAGTTTTGTTCAAACATCCAAATACACACAACTCAAATGAATTTTTCAAATTTATTTCGGTAGTGATTGAACATTTACCGCAAGAACTACGGGATCGCTTCACAGAAATGCGTGAACTTGACTTAGCAGTGCAAAGTAAGGGAAGCTATTCATTTAATTCTATACTATTAATTTAAGATATTTTCGTTCAGACAACATGGACTCGCTAGAGAAGAAAACGCGCTCCTTTTTCCTACAGTGTAAACGAGGGGAACTTCAAGGTGAGGAGATCGATAACGAATACCAGAATATGCGCAGGGAATACTATAAAATTTTAGAAGACGCCGATGAGAAGGTGGCTATTGCTACTCAAATACATGAACTGGTTGAACGTTATCTTCGCAGGCTGGATAGTGAATTATTTAAGTTTAAATGTGAGCTGGAAGCTGACAATAACGGTATTACTGAAATATTAGAGAAACGTTCGCTGGAAATGGATGGTGGTTCAAGTGCAGCAACGGCCCTTATGAACGTTATTGGCATGAACCAAAAAGAAAATCGTTATTTTGGTAGCCAAATGGGTATGGCGTCAAGTTTAGGTGCTAATAATTCTCATGGATTAGGTGGCGTTGGAATCGGTGGTCATATATTGCCTTCTACGACGATTGCACCAAAAGATAATCGTTATCGCCCGACATCTCGTCCAGAAAAGCGCCGCGATAGCAGCACTTCGTCTATTACTGGTGCACCTACAGAAAAGCGTCCAAATTTGAGCATTGGGTTGTCTTCGACGAACACTTCAGTACGGCCTGTAACCCCGAGCGCAGGCGCTCACACTGCACTTAATCCGGTAGTAGGAACAGTAGCAGCGACTGGCGCAACTTCGGTACCGTATAGTATACAACAGATCGCTGGGGTGCCTGTGACAAATAATATTACTGTCCATGCAAGCCAGGTTGCCCCATCCTCTCAACAGCTACAGCAGGGACGTCGTAATGCGACTGTGAGAACCAATTATGAAGCCGTACATGGTGTTGGAGGTGGACCCACAGAATTTTGGATTAGCCGCGAAATTGCAAATGTACCTATGGCTGTTGCTACTCCTAGCCAAAGTACCAATGAGAAGAAACAAAAGAAGTGTGTCGCAAGTATTATTATAAAACTTGACTACTATATACTTTCATTTTCAGAAAGTCCAATGTGAATTTATCAAATAGTAGTGCCTCCGTTAGTGCTGGTGCTCCGTCGTCTACGTTGTCATTGCTCTCATCATCGTCCTCATTGAGTGTTGACTCCGTTGATATGATTTGTCCGTCATCACTAGCAGCTTCCAGCGTTGCAGCCTCTTTAGGTTTAAATATAGTTGGTGGTCCTACTAATTCATCGGCAACTACATCTGCATCCGCTAATCGCGCTAGTGTAGCTTCGACATCATCTGCAGTAGGTGATATGCAATTTAACGAAAATGGTCTTGTCGTAGAGCAAACTCCTGAAGGTGAATGGTCGTACGACCCGAATGAACCGCGGTATTGTACTTGCAATCAAGTATCGTACGGGGATATGGTGGCGTGTGACAATGACGCGTGTCCTTACGAGTGGTTTCACTATCCATGTGTAGGTATAACACAGCCTCCAAAGGGAAAATGGTATTGTCCAAAGTGCACAGCTTCTATGCGAAGACGTGGAAACCGAAAGAATTGAATAAGGCTCATAGAACAGAACCAAACATATACATAATTTCATATATTATAATTGTTATATGCATTCCTTAAATGACAAAATATATATACATAATATTGTATGAATTTGATAGTTATCTCTATAGCGCGTAACTTCCACTAATCAATTTCCTAGTATATATATAAAATTAGCTATGAGGTATTCAAAGTATCTTGAGGTATTTAAAGCGTGTTTGGCTTTTCGATGATATTCACTGTTTCACGAAGGTCAGTCACGAAATCTCAGGCGGGATGAGTAGATATCATAGCCAAGGCTTACGGTGTTATCATAAAGAACGCGATATTTATAAGGTATCCAATAGAAATTTATAAATTGTGCTGATGGCCATATCATACAGTCGGCAATGTAAAGTTTCCATGCTTTACGTTTCACTTCCGCCCAAACCACACCAGGTGGCTCATTCTCCAGTAAACCCATAGTTATGAAAAATAGTGAAATATAGAGGGGGGAGCATATTAATTGGTCTAAGATAATTTTTTTTATAACGGCACCAATTGTGCGGCTCGGCATACGCTTCTCTAAAAATAAATACCAATAATGACATATTATTCCCACACCCACACCTGATAAACCCATGTGCGTGGTGCGTAAAAAGTCATATTCATTTATTTCATCGCGGTATATTTCGTAACGCTGTTCAATCAAGTCGCCAGCTATGCTGAGTCCAAGTGAGAGGGAAACGTTCGTTATCAGCAGGTACTTTTTATCGAATGCTTTTCGGTGCAACCGTCTTAAATGTTGAATTGGTTTAATTCGTGCGACGAAAAGGACAGTTCGCGCAATTAGCATTTCCGGGAGGATGATGACACGATTTATTCTATTGTGGAAACATGTCTTTGATCCAAATGGAAATGTTCTTGCAATGACTTACTTCTTCTCATCGCTTCCTTCGTGCCGAACTACAGATCCTCAAAATCGTTCCGTAAACCTCAAATGAAAGATATTTGTAAATTTTTTTTTGTTACTAAAGTTCAAAACAGAATTTATTTAATAAGATTTGCTTGTCGTCAACGACGTTTCAGAAATAATGAAATTTCCAGCAATTAGGGCCCCCGATTTTTTCAAGGCACTTTAGGCATCAACCATTTACGCAAATCTGACAATCCCAACTTTTCAATAAAGTTGAGTTGAAATACTTATATTCTAAATCAGTCGCAGTTTTGCAAATAATTTCTTATAAGGTGAATGTATACCCTAACATTAATGCCCAACGCTACCTGGTAAGCAGAGACAACTCTGTTGGGAAGTGAGATGCAACTTCGCTGGTTACGAGATTATGTCAACGTAGCCAAAGATAATAAGATGAGAACCACTTTTCCAGAGACAACGAGATAGGAAACTATTCCCTCAGAAAAGTATAACAGAAAACCGACAAAATTTTCCACAACCGAGATTCATCCGCGCAAACTTTTTCACCACGCATAAACAAACGTCGTGTGATTTCTGCAACGATGTTAACGTGGATTATTCAAAGAGCAGTACGGCCCTCAACCCAGTACCAAATATTGTGTTTTAAAAGCTTGAGAGAACAGCAACAATATCCAACCAATTTCCACGCAATTATCTCCCCATTTAACGTTGAACTATTTTTTGGGCAATAACGGAATAAATTTTGTGAAAACATTAATCAAAATCTTTAAAAAGCTCAACCATATTCACCAAACCTTTGACCTTTAAAATCAATATCACCTTATACTTAAGGCCCATGTGTTTATTTGTTGACGCGAGTACTCGTTTCTAGGAAATAAGTCCCAAATTCCAGCCGAATTTGTACCATTCTGTGATTGTATAGAGCAAATGCATGTGGATTAGTGCGAAGTGTCCAATCTCCTTATCTCTGGTGCGAAGTGTCCTATTTGTCTATCCTTGCCTTTGCCTTTAACTCTATTCCCAATAATGGAGATTGCTGAGACCATAAAATTTTTTGATATTTGTCAAATTCTTGAGAAATTGAAGACAACAAAAGCTGAAACTAATAAAATAAAATATTTGCGGAGATTTTACGAATCATTTTTGAAGCATCGTGATAGATACCGGCGGTTAATGAATATTACCGAGGATGAGGTGACCAATAAACGAAATATCAATGAGAAGCTAAATAACACCTTCCTCATTATCAGGCAGGTAGTACAAGTTTTTTTTGCGTTCTTCGATGTATAATTCCACGGGCAGATCGCTCCCGTGAACCCTATGGTCTGCAAGTGGCATCGTTGGGAAAGGTGTATATTAAGGTTTTGCAGTTATCGGTGGATTGTAAGTTTTTCCCACCGTCACAGGATATATCATATGTAGCGTCTCATTTCAGCGGATGAAGCTAGACGTTTGCAAGGAAGCAACTATTCCGGTATCCGCGGTGATTATGCAGATTTGGTTTATACGATATTGAAACCGCGCTGTAAATCGGTTGCAAGTAAACTGAATATGAAGCAGGTGCATTCTATGTTGGATACAATTGCCAGAGATGATCGTCGTAGTCTGTATTTGTATTCTGAATGGATTCAAATTGATTTCTAATTACTTTCAACCTTTCAGATACTGAAAAAGAACTGACAACTTTATATGAATCTGCCTCCGCCAATGAGCAGAAATGGTTCATTCGATTGTTATTGAAAAGCATGCATTTGGGTTTGCGGGAGACAAGCGTCTTCGCGATGCTTCATCCATTTGCCAAAGATGCTTACCAACGTTGTTCAGATTTGTTTCGGTTATGTTGTTTGTTGGCAAATAATAAAATTGAACGATGCGACAAGATGCTGGAAGAGCCGAAGACAGTTATTGCCAATAGATGTTGGAGCTTTCAGGGCACCGTCGTGCCGTTTCAGCACGTACGTCCCATGCTTTGTGAAATCTTTCCAGGAAATATTGAGACGATATTAAGCGCCGATGTCTTGTACATGGAGACCAAAATGGACGGTGAACGCTTTCAGATGCATTATGTCGATGACCGTTTCATGTATTTGTCTCGAAACGGCGTCGATTATTCTCTAAGCTTTGGCGTTGATTATAATTGTGGTACTCTTACGCCAAAACTCGAAAATTTGTTACCTCTTGGTATGAAGTCCATCATAGTGGACGGAGAAATGATGGTTTGGGATCCATATGCTAAAAGATTTCGTGTTAAGGCCGAAAATATTGATGTTAAACACCTTAAACAACCTTACAGCGACGATACTAACGAAAGTGGGTCATGGCATCCATGTTTTGTCCTTTTTGATTTGCTCTACTGGAATGGTCAGAGTCTATTGGATTTACCTTTCATACAGCGTTCGCACAAGCTAAGAGAATTGTTCAAGGAAAAATTGGGTGTACTTCATATTATGAAGCCAAAGAAAATTAGCTCAAAGGAAGATTTCAGATGTTTATTCCAAGAAGCACTTGATGGCAATGAAGAGGGAATCGTGGTCAAGAAACAAAGTACACGCTACAGTCCTGGTATCCGAAATGGAGGGGGTTGGTATAAAGTCAAGGCTGATGTAGGTTTTTTTTTGTTAATGTTTCTCAGTTAATTTATGAACTCATGTTTTGTAGTATATTAAAGGCCTAACTACAGAATTTGATTTGCTTGTTATGGGAGGTTTCTATAATCATAGTCGCAGTTACATCAAAGCATATCTGTTGGGTGTATTGAAATACATTTCACCGCAAGAGTACTATGTTTACAGTGTTGGAAAGGTGCACAATATTTTACTTAAGCGTGAGGCACTCAACGCAACTCTACGTGAAAATTGGCACGACATGATAGTGGAGCCACCCCCACTTTGGTATTGTTATAAAGACAATCCGGAAGGGAGGCCAGATGTTTGGATCGATCCAAAAAAATCAGAAATTATTCAAATTAGGGCCGCAGACTTAACGTCGTCATCGGCATTTATGATGAGAAAATCATTGCATTTTCCTCGTATCGTAGCATGGCGGAATGATAAAGTGTGGAATGAATGCATGACGTTCGATGAATTTCAAAAAATGTGCGAGGTAAATATGAGTAATAACTAGATTTATTAGCTTATAAAACAAGATCGTGTTCTAGACCACTAGAGGTGTATTGAAGATAACAAAGCGTGAATTACGTCTTGAAGACCTTACACAAGTGCGGAAACGTGCTAAGATTACACCAGCACAATCAAGAAAACAAGGCGCTTTGGCTTATGAAAACAAAATTGATCCCGAAGAGGTATTTAGTTTCAATATCAAGTGCGATATGTAAAGAACAGTGATATGTTTCGAATTTAAATTAGTTTGGGGTTTATCTTTCATTTATAAATGTTGTCTTTTATTTTTAAATGATAATTTGATTTTAATTTATAGATTGCGACATCGTCGGAATTATTGCACGGCTTCTCATTTTGTGTGCTCAGCACGAAAGCGAACGGTATCCATTCGATAGCTGATTTGAAAAGGCTGATTGTTAGTCATGGTGGAGGAATTGTTGAAAATCCTTTATCAACTGATCCAAAATGTATCTGTATTGCTGGAGATATTACATACAGAGTGGAAAGACTGCAGATGACAAAGCGCTATAACATTGTTTCCATATCGTGGCTACTAAAGGTCTGCGAGCAGCAGGTCATGAAATTAAGTCCAAATGATATGATTAGCATGACTGATGATTTAAAAGGACAATTTAAGGAAAATTTTGACGAATATGGAGATTCATACACAGAACACGTTCGAGTAAGTGAATTGAAAAATATAATGGAATTAATGGACGCTAATAAAAAGGTTTGTTAAAGTGTGAAATTGACACAGTTCAAATTAAAAATAATTTTTTTGAATTCTAAAATTTATTATTTTGTGCAGATGTCGAATGCGTCTTCTCTCAGCCCGCAAGAAATTGGAGATTTGGAACAAGAACTATTTGGGTACCAGTCACCAAATTATTTCCGAAATATTAGAGCTTATTTCTATGACGCAACTCATCCTCGCGTTAGTACTGCAATATTAATGTTTCAGTGGCGGGGAGGAATCATATGCAAGAATTTGTTAACAGAAAATCCTTTGGAAAATATTCAATATATTTTTATAGACACAATATCAGTTGATTTAAATGCTTTTATTTTATGGCTTCAACAATTAAAACCATCCATTCCTGTTGAAATTGTAAATACGAATTGGATTTTCGATTCAGAATTAGGAAAACAAAAACTAAATGTTAGTTACTATTTATGGAATAGAAATATTGGGTTTAGTGAATAAGATGTTGAAAAATTTGTTAATATAAATAATTTGCAGGGTAACCCTCATTGGCCCCGCATTGATTGTATAAAAATATTGATTTATTTCTTAGGGTTCAGCTAGCTTTCTTATTTTCGTGTCAGATTAAAAGAAAAATAACTGCAATAAAATACTGTTAAAACAGCTCTAACAAATCGTTGCCGAGTAATACAGCTTCATGTATATACACATTACTGGAGGGTTATATAACTGTGTTATCCATCATATATCTTCCGGAGGATTCCAAAGACTGTATTAATAAAGAAATTGTAACATAAACTTGAGTATTGTATCAAGTAATTACTATTACTAGTTTTATGCCGAAGTGTATATTTAGGTTTTCGCATACTGCATCGAGAATGTGAGGAGATATGCATTACCACCACTATAAAACAGAGCCTCGTCAAAACGTCGTTATTTTTCACTATTGTATTTTCCTATTGACCGGCAAAGCTTCAAAGGGCACTCCATCAAAGAATTTTGAAAGGAGGTATAATCAATACCGCAAGAAATTAATTATTAAATAATTATTGTAAGTGCTATGAAATGTTATTGATATATTGAAAAACAGAAAATGCATTTTCTTTTATTATAACGATAGCTGATGGATGGCACATTAATATATTTTTAAATATGAGAGATAGAGAATCTTATATAATTATTAAAATCTGCTAGAGCTTCACCAATTTGTGTTAAAATTGATTTTCCATTTGGATCTGGAATTTTCTGTTTCGTTATGTAGCTTGTAACACTTGTTTCAGTTGTATGCAAGTAATCCCGCTGCGATCCTTGAAATTGGAGGGAACTATATGCAGATACGATATACAGCAGAAGACTCAACAAAGTGAAGGCCAATAGTGATTTACGCATTTTTCCTTTACGTTGATTTAAAAATCGTTTCTAAGAAATAAATTGAGAAAAGAACGAAAAAACACACTTAACCGACTCCGGTTTGCTACAAACGAAACTAGACAATGGATGACGGAAACTCGTTCCAAATTTGAGTTTTTATACCTTTGGGTAATAAATATTTCATTTGACGAGATAGGAATGATTTTAATGCCTGGCTTAATAATGAGATAAGGATCTCTTCTGCAGGTATCTTTTCCATGTCTTATATCTTGATCTTCATTGCTTGATTGTCATAAGCCACTTTTATCATGTTTGCATTCATAGATATGTGTTAATTAGCTAGCGTTTTTAATTCCTAAACAAGCATTATCTGTTAATGAGGTTAAACTTGATTTCATTTCGGATGGAAATCGAATATTGGTGTATTCGTGACTACGTTGATACACTAACTATAGCATCTCCAATCTAATTATTTGGTAGTAATTCGATGGTCTCATAATGGTCATATACCAGAAAATTTCTAATTATTGGACGAATTATAAAATTATTTTTATTATTCCGTTATTTCTTGATATTCACTAAAATTGTTGAGGATTGTTAAAAACATGTCGACCTAGCCTTATCTAATTTTGCGGATATCAAAAATTCGAGAAAAACTCAGGAATGTATTAGTTCTAGATTATTAATATGGCTACATTTAAAAAACATATACAACTATATAACGTTATCAAAACGAGCACCATTTTATAGTGCATTATTGACGCTTTTAAAAATTGCTATCTGTTTTGTGTTGAAATGTTTGACGTCGACATTATTGTCTAACTCCTTTCTTAGTTAATTCCTAGGAAAAAAATCATGGTTTGAGTTGCTTCAGGTATCGCGTATACGTATAAAATGTTCAGACAAAACGCGATATTATAAAATCTAAATATCATAAAAAGTTAGATTATGAAACTTTTTAATTGGTTTTTGACTATTATTTTGAGAAATCAAACCATTCAATAAATGGTATAAATTATATCTCAAATTAGATCAGATATAAATTAGATTTTTGTTGAAATTTGTTGAAAAGCGACAACTGCATCAACTTTTTTCACGCAACAGTAAAA
This sequence comes from Physocephala rufipes, assembly GCA_963966595.1. Taxonomy (NCBI): domain Eukaryota; kingdom Metazoa; phylum Arthropoda; class Insecta; order Diptera; family Conopidae; genus Physocephala; species Physocephala rufipes. The sequence goes on from OZ016504.1 coordinate 37,670,638, forward strand.
CTAAATATTGCAGCAGTGTCCTGACCGGTTCAAAGATCGGTTTCAAAACAAATTAGGGATTAAAGGAAACTATTTGTCATATGTTTAAAAGATTCGAAACGGTTGTGTAATATATTTCCTAGTTTTAGCCTCTACGGGTTATGTCTCCGAAAATCCACACCCGAAAATGGTTCTCGGAAACAGGTGCACTCTTAATCACCTTTCCGCGGGTGCGCAAATCCGAAGGTAACATGCACCTATAGACGAATCTAGTGATAATGCTCATTTGGGATGCAGGCCACATTCTACACCCACGGCTGTATGAGCCGATATTGCCAAATCTTGGATCGTTACAATCTATGATTGTAATTTACCATACTAACGAATTCGTGTGCTTGTTTAATTGATTTTAGCCGTTCGAAATCTCTAATATAGCTATTTTTCCTTCAGTCGGCCGAATACGTGAATTTGAAATATTGTGTCCAAAAAAATTAGTATTTGCGACGAATCTTTGGCTTGCGACGAATCTGTAGAATGTCTGTGCGGCATTTCTTAGACCGAAAGGCATTCGCGTAATTTCAAACATGCCGAATGGTGTGATTGCCGTTTTATAAATATCTTCTTTCATTGGCATTTGATAAAATACTCGAATTAAGTTTAGTTTTGAGAAAAGTATTTTGTCTCAAAGGTTCATATTGTAGTCGTGTATATGAGGTATGGGGTAGCGGACTGATATTGTTACTGTATTTAGTCTTCGAAAGCTACCCAATGGGCGCCAGTCGTTAGGATCTTTCTCCGGGACTACATGTAGTGGAGATGCTACTGGTGAGTTTGTGGGTCTACAGATACCTGCTTTAACTAAAAATTCAAATTCATGGATTTGGCGATTTTTTATTTGATTGGGTCTAATCGTCTTGGTTTCGAAAATGGGAGCGTACCTTCTGTGATTAATCATGCATTGTTGGGTGTTTTGCTTGTTTTGTATAATCGGGTTCGGAGATTCCTTTAATAATTTAAAAATGTATTTATTTTCTACGATGAACAATTTTGTGGATGATGTGTTGCGAAATAGTGATATGGTGTTAACTGAGGATTTTGTTAATAAGTCTACTAGTCGTTTTTGTTTTTGACGAGCACGACGGATACGGCATCGCACCTCGTGCTTTTGCTGTTGATGGTTGTTGATCGTGTTCGTGTTAGCAGGATTGCCAGTTGTAGCCTCTTAATATTTATGGGTGATTGTCTATGATTTAATATCAATTTAATAGCCATATAATTCAGTAACTTATTAATGTATTTATAGATATTTACTATTATATATTTATACTACAAAAATTAACGAAATGTCTAAGTTTAATTGCTATAACATTTACAACATTTATATGTATTGTCCAGCGAATTTTTTTTCTGAATCTGGTTGAAAATGTTCTTGAAAATACACTCAATAAAGATGTAGTATACATATTTTTTCCATAATTCATCAGTTTGAATGAAATAGGGAACGATCTAAAACTTAAATTCATTTGTAGAAAAAATTATTTTTAAAGGCTCATTTTTTTAAAATGAAAACTGTTTACGTCAATTTGACCAAATTAAGACAATTTGGATTGGATTTTGTATTGGACAATAAAATGTTTAGCACTGTAACGTTTGACGTCAACGTTTGACGTCAACTCTTGACTTCAACGTTATTGTCTAACTTATTTCTCAGCTAATTGCTAGAAAAAACTCTAGCTTAGTTTGTTTTAATTATTGCGTTTACTTATGTTTAAAATGTTAAGATAAAGTTATCTAACACGTTTAGATAAAGCGCAATATGATGAAAATTTAATATAGTAAAGCATTAGATTATGAATCTTTTTGTTTCAATTGAAAATTTAGAAAAATGCTATAAAGATTGAAAATATGTTTGAAAAACAATACTAATTTCACAAAACGTTCATAAAAAAGTAATTTCCTAAAGTATTAATTCAAACATAGTTTTATAAAATATTGAAAGTCATTTGGAAGCCATGATATTTTGAGGTCCTTCTCAGGAAAAATTACATCTTAAATTAGTTCAGATATAAATTAGGTTGTTTTTGAAATTTATGTAACTGCTAAAACACAACTACGCATCAACCTCTTCTCACGGACAATAAAACTAAATACCGCAGCAGTGTCCTGTAGTCGCGGTCATAGCAACAGCAAAGAATACGTACCTGAGAAATTTAAACGCATCGATAGACCTTGCCAAGCTTGCCTTTTACAAAACACTTGTGTTCGTAACATCTAGAAGTCAAGTCTTAAACAAACTCCTTTTGACGACTTTCTTCGAATATATTTTCTTAAACATGTTTCGAATTAGAAATCTAACAATTTTCAATATTTGTTGAAATTTATTTTCTTACGTCAAATATATTTCTTACTGCTGAAATACAATCCATTCACTCAGCATTAGATGCTCTATTTGTTCCACAAATGTGTATCGAAATATCGAAGTCTCGCGAGATTACCTTAAATGCCTAAGTCACTCGAAAATCGACATGAGTTCGGGGATAATGTCTAGCTAGAAATTAGATAAAATGGTTTAAAAATAATAAAACAAGATTTAGAAATGTGTCTGATTACTGTTTAAAATTTATTATTACATACAATCATATATTTGCTTGTTTGGTTTCAAAATTTTGAGATATAGGAAATATATTGGAATGCAGAAATTTAATACATATCCTTAACAATTTCAGAATTTCAAATATTACTTTAAATATATTACATATTTTTATTATACAAGAATTTAACATTAATTTTAATCAACACAACGGACGAAGATTGTAACACTCTTTAATCTCGAATCACATGGAAATTAAAACTGTTTTTAAATTTGGCAATTGATTGCAAAATAGTTTGTATAAAGGTGAGCGTACTGTGGTGATGTAGGCATAGGGCGAATTCACGAAAGGCTTTATTTTCATGGAAAAATTCCGCTGCATGCTTTTGGGGATTAAATTTTCATATAAATAACTATAAATTATTTATTAAAAACATATATAAAATAAAACAAAAAGACTTTAATTAGAAGAAAATGATACTAAAAGCAGTTCCGTATACTTTTCCTGTCTCAGATAATCGATGCTCAGCCGTAGAGAGGGGAAGAATTGTGGTTCCTTAAAGGGTTCACAAAAACTTCAAATCACAAAAAGTTTTAACGAAATACATTTTAAGAAAGAGATAAAATTCAGTCCCGTGAATTAAATAAAAGTAAAATTTGTTAAAATCGACACGTTGGGAATTTTTTATGGACCTTTGAATATACGCAATACTGATACTTACGGCTTCAAAAGAAGGAGCCGTACAAAAACCTCAAATCGCAAAAAGTTTAAACGATTTTATTTAATATTTTATTTAATATTTTAGGAAAGAGTTACTGTAATAAGAGTCCGAATCTTTACAATCGCGATGCTATTGAAGCTTTATTATTGGCGTTAAAATTTAAAATCTTGGTAGTTATTTTGCCATGCAGTATGTACTAATGGTCCATTTGTTAAATTATAAAAATTTTCACTGCATGATTTCAGGCAGTAATACAAATGTTGCGGCTAAGGTTTAAGGTTTAATTTTATTGAGTCTCTTATTTTACCTTTAACAAAAGAATATGCATCTAATATGACGAAAACTTATACGAGTACACTTAAAACTATAAGGTATTATTTTAATGACAGGCTTGGTAAATAACAACATGTCTGAAATAATATTTAATGATGAAATTACAACAAATGTAGAAGTTAACGTGCTTACTCCCGGCACTACCATAAGAAGAAGAGTTAAACTATTTTATAAAAAAAATGTGCTTAGATTTCAAAATTAAAATAACAAAAACCGAAAGGAGAAAAAGAAAATGACTCAAAAACTAATACAAAAACGAACTTATACTAGTAGTATGCTATACATTTAGCCTTGGTGTGAGAAAAGAGTTACATTCTGGTAAAAATAAGGTAAACAGTATTTGACCACCTGAAGTCAGATTGAATTGCTACTAGACCATTGATTAATGCGTTGAAATAGGCTTAACTAATGATATTACATAGAAAACAGATAGGTGCTTTTTTACGGAAAAAGTATACACGAAAAATGCTCCCGTAAAAAGATTTTAATATAGTACACAAAATGAACTCTTTTACAAATAAATTTAAGTTTCAGAATTGAAATTCCAATTCGGAAGGAGATAGATGCGCTATCATCGCATAATTATAAGTATGTTTATTTTAATCACCATGCGCATTATATACACACACAATTATTATCCTATTCGTATTATCTCGATAACACAATGATGACCTAAAACGATTATTATTAACACCGTCATCTTTTGTTCATTGAAGACTATAGAAGCGAAGAACATTTTTCTTTTCGAATTAGTTCCCTGAGGAAGGTTGTTCATACCACTAATAGGAAAATGCGTGCAAACACACTACTGAAGTTTACGTTGCTGAGTCTTCTGGTGCTCACCGTATTTGGGATTATTCCTCATATAGTGGAAGGATTGTGGAGTGATCGCTTATCTACACCTCCAAAAGTTGATACAAGTTATATAACGGTGAAGAAAGTTCCCAATCCATACGCGATCCTTTATAACAAATATGCTGGTTTCTATCATCAAATTTAAATATAGTATGAATTTTCAATCGATTCGCTACAAATTTCGTCTGTTATGTTAACTAAAATTAATACTAAACTCTCGTATAGTAGAAATATGCAAAACATTCAAAGAAAAAATACTTATATATACTTATACTTAATACTTAAATTTTTATCTAAATAAATATTATCTAAATTTTATCTAAATTTTTATCTAAATAAAATTAAATTTATAATTCAAGACAAATTTTTAAGAAAATCTATTTGAAGCAGGTCATCAAAAGGGGTTTGTATAATACTTGACTTCTGGACGGTATAAGAAAGTTACTGTAAAAACAGACTTTGACACCCATGTGGGTGTTTCTTTGTTGTTGTTGTGACTGCGACTACAGGTCACTGCTGTAAAATTTAGTTTTACTGTTGCGTGAAAGAAAGCTGACGCTGCGAACAAAAATTTAATTTAAACAAAAACCAATTTGAGATATGATATTTCCTTAAGAGAAAGTTTATAATTTTACTCCAAATTTCATTTTTCTACACGAGTTCCAATATTTTACGAAACTATTTAAGAAACTTTCAAAATATTTTCTTATTTGATGGATTCAGAGAAACAGAGAGAAAGTTTATAATATAAACTGTATATATTTTCATTTTTCATTAACTCGAGTGACAAAACTGAACTCATTGGCATATTCCATTCCAATTACTTGTGTCACAAATAGCTATTTCGGTTAAAATTGAAAAGCTCTTTGGATGACAGAGGTCATTTTTAAAGTTGTGATCTCAAAAGCAGGTGACAACCATGTAAACGAGTTTTGAGACTAAAAAAATCACTACCAATAATAGAAATTCAATATAATAATCAGCCCTATTATGGTTTATTTGTTATTCTGTTGTAAAATTCTGATATGGCAGATCATTCATTCATAAGAGATCGTGCAGTCTCATAATTCGTTGTTGCTTAGACATTTGATATTGTAATTTCAAAATTTTAATTTGACACGAATTGCTCTCATAACAGATACAAAAATCTGTCTTTCATTCCGTTACGGATTTTAACAGACTCTGTTAAAAATATTGCTGCACAGAATACGAGTTTTGGTTACGATAAAGGATAATTTGACAAATAAAAATTTTGTATGGAAAAACGTGACAGAATAATAGATCTTTTATATAAAAGGTTCGCCAGTATAAGCCTATTTATTTTATGGAATATCTATTATCGGAAATGATTTTTTTAATTATCAAAACTTGATTACTTGTTTGTCACCTGCTTTTGAGATTATAACTTTAAAAGAGACATACGTCAACAGAAGAGCCTTTTAATTTTATTGAACAAAATGTTTGTTTTATTTGAAGATTTTTTCTGGATTCAACAAATATGAAAATAATTTGAAGCTTTTTAAATACCTTCATAAAATGTTTAGAATTTAGGTAGAATAATTATATTTTAAGTAAAATGATCTCTTTTCTTTTAAAGAGAAATTATATCTCAAATTATTTCAGGCTTAAATTAAATTTTTATTGCCAGCTTCAACTTTTTTCACGCAATAGTGAAACTAAATATTGCAGCGGTAGCTTGTTGTCGCAGTCGCAGCAACAGAAAAGAAACACCCACATGGGTGTTCAAAGTCTGTTTTTTACAGTAACTTTCTTATACCGTCCAGAAGTCAAGTCTTATACAAACCCCTTTTGATGACCTGCTTCAAGTAGATTTTCTTAAAAATTTGTCTCGAATTAGAAACTTATTAATTTTTAAAATTTATTTAAATTTATTTCTTTAATCAAAATATTTTTTATCTTTTAATAAAAACCTGGCAACGATTGAGGATTTTTTTAGGATTTTAGGATTTTACTTTAAATATTTTACGTGTTTTTACTACATGAGAGTTTAACATCAATTTTAATTAACATAACAGACGAAATTTATAAAACTTTCTTATAGCGCATCGAATGGAAATTAAAAATATTTTGAAATTCTCTGAAGGACGCGTTTTGCGTAGTTCTTATAATAGTTCTCGTATGGATTTGGAGCTTTCTTTACCATTATATAACTTGTATCAACTTTTGGGGCTGTAGATAAGCGATCACTCCACAATCCTTCGACTGTATGAGGAATAGTCTCAAATACGGTGAACGCCAAAAGGCTCAGCAACGTAAACTTCAGTAGTGTGTTTGCACGTATCTTGCCATTATTGATATCCACAAGCTCTCTCGGGGAATTCATTCGAAAACATAAATGTTACATTCGATAAACAAAAGACCGTGATATCGTTTTAGATTATGGTTGTTTAAACGAGATAGCACGAAAAACACAATAATTGCGTGAGCAAAGTGCGTGTTTAGTAAAATAAATACACGTATAATTGTGAGATGTAGCGTATATATCTCCTACGAAATTGGGTTCGTTCGAACGAAATAGGAAACGATCCCAATTCTGAAAATTAAATTAATTTGTAAAAAGGTTGATTTTGAAAAGCCAAGTTAAAATGAAAAGTGATTACGTCAATTTGACCAACTTAGTAACAAATAACTTAACGATTTAGATTTGATAAGAAATTCAAGATCAAAATCCAAGGTTACTTTATGTGTTTATGTAAATGCTAGAGATAAAATGTCAGTTTATCAGTTTGTAAGAGTAGTATGAGTATAGTATGAGTGTAGATGAGTATGAGTTTCGATGAAGTGTAGTATGAGTTTCGATGAAAATAGCTGGTGTAACTAAGAGAATAATGAAGATGTGTCACACAATTTTGAAATTCTTTTTTTGTAAAAAAATAAGTAAATTAATCTCATATTTTTTGCTTTTTTGCATTTTTACCACCTTTACATTTGTTGTTCTAACAGCGGATGTAGTCACTTGTCAAATGTTCCGCCGCCAGTCAAGAATCACTACCTGCCTTTTGAAATCATTTCTGGTTTTAGTCATAAAGGCATGGATGGATACAAGCTCGTAATATTTAAAGAGCATTATGTTACAACATAGATTTCTAAACAAAGAAACTAGTTAACAAATTTGTATAATGTCTGTTTATAAACGAATATATTCGTTATATAACTACGAGGAGTTACGATATTATTACTTTGCAACGTTGAGCTTGTATCAAGTGCCTTCCTTTGCCTCGTCACTCTCTTCCATTTTCTATTTTAGTTAAAGAAGAAATATAATTTTTTAAAATAAAATAAATACATGTTTTACTTGTTTTGATTGTAGTAACTACGATAACAACAACAATACATGAATAACTAACATCAGCTACGGCTAATTAATCCCTTTAATTTTTCACTAATATTTTTACATAGAAAATTACATAGAAAAAAATTACATGGAAAACATAGAAACATAGATTACATAGAAAATTGCATAGGGAAAAATTAAAAACATAAAAACATAAAAACATAGAAACTTAGATTACATAGAAAATTACATAGGAAAAAGTACATAGAAACATATATTACAAAAAGAAAACATAGAAACATAGATTACATAGAAAATAACATAGAAAAAATTACATAGAAAAAAATTACATAGGAAAAAAATTACATAGGGAAAAATTACATAGAAATTTCATAGATTATACACCGAAAATTACATAGAAAAGTACATAGAAAACATAGAAACTTAGATTACATAGAAAAATTAGAAAACATAGAAACTTAGATAACATAGAAAAAATAAAAACATAGAAACTTAGATAACATAGAAAAATTAGAAAACATAGAAACTTAGATTACATAGAAAAAATTAGAAAATATAGAAACATAGAAAACATAGAAACTTAGGTTACATAGAAAATTACACAGAAAAAATTACATTTGTTGTTCTAACAGCAAATTATTAATAACAAATTAACAACAAATGTTGTTGTAGTCACTTAAAGGCATGGATGGATACAAGCTCGTAATATTTAAAGAGCATTATGTTACAACATAGATAGCATTATGTTACAACATAGAAAATAACACAGAAAAAAATTACATAGAAAAAAATTACATAGGGAAAAAATTACATAGAAAAAAAATACATAGAAATTCCATAGATTATTAGATTACATAGAAAAAATTCATAGAAAACATAGAAACTTAGATTACATAGAAAACTACATAGAAAAAAATTACATTTGTTGTTCTAACAGCAAATTATTAATAACAATTAATTAATGTTGTTGTAGTCACTTGTCAAATATTCCGCCGCCAGTCAATCAGTATTTGATGGAAGTGGTCTCAAAATGTTCGTGAGGATGTCGAGAAATAATTAAAATAGATCTCATTTAGCTTAAATGATATCTGCAGCTTTTATAGATATTTAACCTTCGACCTCTCAAATCGAGTCGATAGAAATTTGATCGGAGAGGTCTTAAATTAATCGTAGAAATGTCCTGAATAAATTGAAAGATGTGTTATGTAGCTTAAATTTTATTTGATTTGACTAATAGCTTTTGACTTTTCTTCACTTAATAATGCAGTTCGCCGCATAATATCATTATATGTTGATTTAAAGAATCACTTCTTGAATTGACAGTATATCCACCACGATGTCGAAGGTTGTGGGATATGCTCAAAAATTAATTTTGCTATGACTACAATTTGTGGCGACATCTAGTGAATCAAATTTTGTTGTGGAATAGATGTCGCTGGCAATATTCGCTTGTTTATGAAAGTATATAATTTCCTATATTTAGTTTTCATTTTCTATTAAGTTAATAATACTGTTATGTAATGAAAGAGTTTAGTTGTAAGAGGCTATATATAAAGAATATGTACAGTTAAATTATACATCCTCGAAATTGTACAAAATTTGTAAAATTCTGCAAAACTACATAACAAAGACAACAGCACCAAATTATTCGAAGAAGCTAACTTTTAGTTATTATTCATACGCAACCATATAATGTCAGACGGAGAGAAACAAAAACTTTTTTGATTAATGAATATCCTCGGTTTTTGCTGATAAACACCAATAATAAAAACTTTTAGAGCAGGATCTCCGAGAGTATAAAGCAAGACTAATTTTCACTTTGATTTTTATTTCGTTTATTTACACATTTTTATATATTTATATTTTTTATATAAATATATATATTTGTATTTATAATTATTATATTTATATTTATATATTTATAATGAAAAAAATTAGATCAGCATTAGTAATTTTTCTACCGTTTGATCCATAAGTCCGATAATATTAATTCTGAATCAGTCGGTAATACATTAATCTGTCGTACTCAATTTTCATCCCAAATAAAAAAAGATATGGTTTGGATACTTTATTTAGTTGTTGAATTATCAAAAAGTATTTTAAATTCACCTACTCGATGGTTAATTTCGTCATGTTTTCACCACAAAATCAGAGCGAGCATGACGGCGAATTCGTTCAATTTGCCGTGAGCTGAGTGGCCGAATTTGCCGTGTGCTAACTTCACACCGGTAGTAAATTATCTCATAATTTTAAATATTATCTTAATGTTATCCAAAAATTGAAAAACAAAATATATCTGGAAAATATTCCATGTCGTATCTGCGGCTAACCAAGCGATTTTTTCTGCGGATACACTTTAAAACACTGGGAATACGAATGTTCCAGACCTGCTGCATTGGCTTGCATATTATTAGTCTAATATTAATTTGTTAAAAATTCTCAGGATTTAAAACTTCATTTTCGGAATATTGATGAAAAATGAAATAAATTCATAATAAGTTGAAATCAGGAGTAGAAGAAAATGAATAGCAGCTAGTTCACCGCGAAGCATGTTTTAACCCAGTTTCAAGATTTGTATCAACATTTTGAAACATCCCATTTTCTTGCTTCAAGGCTAGCGTTGATAAATTATGGTGCATTATCATCCAGCTAAAAGTTGTGGTTTAAATTTCGGGACTCTACCTCACCGAGAATTTGGTTGATTAGTTTATAGTTTATTTTGCATTGCTTTCCCGTTCTTAGTTATAATTAAAGTTTCGAACCTCTGGCTCTTCAGGAAGTTAGTTAAGGAAATTGCAAAATTTTTATCGAACACGAAGAATATTTTTCTGTTTTTTCGAAGGCACACATTTTTCGTCTCAAAGTAGGCGCGATCTCTTGAGTTATATCTATTATTGCATTGTCATCTATTTCAGAGCCTTATTAGTTAAACTTTCAAGTCTTTAGTTTATCGGGAAGTTAGACTAAAGTCAATTTTAAAATTTGTACCGTCAGTCTGAAACGATCAAAATGTTCTATCTCAGGGTGAGGGTCATAGAAATTTTGTATGGAAAAACGTAACAGAGTAACGTAATTAAATATATGTGTTAATTATTCTAAAATTTTTTGTATTTATTTTAACTTAAATTAACCAATCCAACCAATACAAAGCAGGAATTCATACATAAAACAGCTTTTTTGAAAAATCCGTTTCTATTTTTTTATATGTCAAAATTAAAACTCATTCTCCTCATTCCTGTTGCTGCCAATGTTTTTAATACTACAATGGGTGACGCATTCCACGTATAACTATGTGAACAGTAAAGAAGCATATCTTCATCTATTTCAAACACAGACGCACAGATACATATTAAACACATACACGCACACGCAGCAATAAAGAGTATTTTATTAAAACAATGCTATAATCACTATTAATTAATGATATTACATAAAAACAGATATAGGAGCTTTTTTACGAAAAAATGATATACAAAAAATGCTCCTGTAAAAATATTTTAAAATAGTACAGTAGTAACCAGAAGTACACAAACCCAGAAGTACATGAACCCTTATACAAATAAATTTATGTTTCAAAATTAAGATGGTTTCCTATTTCATGCAAACGGATCCAATTCGGAAGGAGATAGATGAGCTATCATCCCATAATTATACGTGTGTTTATTTTAACCACCATGCGCGTTACACGCACACAATTATTGTCCTATTCGTATTATCTCGTTAACACAATGATAATCTAAAACGATTATTATTAATACCGTGATCTTCCGTTTATTGAAGACTATAAAAGCGAAGAACATTTTTTATTTTGAAATTAGTTCCTTTAGGGAGTTTGTGGATAACACTAATAGCGAAATGCGTGCCAACTCACTATTGAAGTTTACGTTGCTGAGCCTTTTGGTGTTCATCGTATTTGGGATTATTCCTCATACAGCGGAAGGATTGTGGGATCACTTATCTACGACTCCAAAAGTTGATACAAGTTATATATCGGTAAAGAAAGTTCCAAATCCATACGGGACCTTTTATAATAGAAATGCTGATTTCTGGTATCCTTCATCGGGTATAATGTAGTTTGAATTTTCAATCGATTCGCTACAAGAGATTCGCTACAAATTTCGTCTGTTATGTTAACTAAAATTAATATTAAACTCTCGTTTAGTAAAAATATGTAAAATATCTAAAGACAAAATAAAGAAATTTAAACGTTTATCTATATCCCAAACAAACCCTAAATTGTTGCCTGATGTTTATTAAGAGATAAGCAATATTTTGGTGTAAAGAAATAAATATATATATATATATATATATTTAAAAATTGGAGTTGAAGAAGGAGTTTTTATAAGACTTCTGGACGGTACAAGAAAGTTATTGTAGAAAACAGGGTTGGAAAGTTGCGACTGCGACTACGGGGCACTGCTGTAATATTTAGTTTTACTATTGCGTGAAAGAAAGCTGACGCTGCGAACAAAAATTTAATTTAAACAAAAACCAATTTGAGATATGATATTTCCTTAAGAGAAAGTTTATAATTTTACTCCAAATTTCATTTTTCTACACGAGTTCCAATATTTTACGAAACTATTTAAGAAACTTTCAAAATATTTTCTTATTTGATGGATTCAGAGAAACAGAGAGAAAGTTTATAATATAAACTGTATATATTTTCATTTTTCATTAACTCGAGTGACAAAACTGAACTCATTGGCATATTCCATTCCAATTACTTGTGTCACAAATAGCTATTTCGGTTAAAATTGAAAAGCTCTTTGGATGACAGAGGTCATTTTTAAAGTTGTGATCTCAAAAGCAGGTGACAACCATGTAAACGAGTTTTGAGACTAAAAAAATCACTACCAATAATAGAAATTCAATATAATAATCAGCCCTATTATGGTTTATTTGTTATTCTGTTGTAAAATTCTGATATGGCAGATCATTCATTCATAAGAGATCGTGCAGTCTCATAATTCGTTGTTGCTTAGACATTTGATATTGTAATTTCAAAATTTTAATTTGACACGAATTGCTCTCATAACAGATACAAAAATCTGTCTTTCATTCCGTTACGGATTTTAACAGACTCTGTTAAAAATATTGCTGCACAGAATACGAGTTTTGGTTACGATAAAGGATAATTTGACAAATAAAAATTTTGTATGGAAAAACGTGACAGAATAATAGATCTTTTATATAAAAGGTTCGCCAGTATAAGCCTATTTATTTTATGGAATATCTATTATCGGAAATGATTTTTTTAATTATCAAAACTTGATTACTTGTTTGTCACCTGCTTTTGAGATTATAACCTTAAAAGAGACATACGTCAACAGGAGAACTTTTCAATTTTATTGAACAAAATGTTTGTTTTATTTGAAGATTTTTTCTGGATTCAACAAATATGAAAATAATTTGAAGCTTTTTAAATACCTTCATAAAATATTTAGAATTTAGGTAGAATAATTATATTTTGAGTAAAATTATCTCTTTTCTTTTAAAGAGAAATTATAACTCAAATAATTTCAGGCTTAAATTAAATTTTTATTGCCAGCTTCAACTTTTTTCACGCAATAGTGAAACTAAATATTGCAGCGGTAGCCTGTTGTCGCAGTCGCAGCAACAGAAAAGAAACACCCACATGGGTGTTCAGTCTGTTTTTTACCGTAACTTTCTTATACCGTCCAGAAGTCAAGTCTTATACAAACCCCATTTGATGACCTGCTTCAAGTAGATTTTCTTAAAAATTTGTCTCGAATTAGAAATTTATCAATTTTTAAAATTTATTTAAATTTATTTCTTTAATCAAAATATTTTTTATCTTTTAATAAAAACCTGGCAACGATTGAGGATTTTAGGATTTTACTTTAAATATTTTACATGTTTTTACTACATGAGAGTTTAACATCAATTTTAATTAACATAACAGACGAAATTTATAAAACTTTCTTATAGCGCATCGAATGAAAATTAAAAATATTTTGAAATTCTCTGAAGGACGCGTTTTGCGTAGTTCTTATAATAGTTCTCGTATGTATTTGGAACTTTCTTTACCATTATATAATTTGTATCAACTTTTGGAGGTGTAGATAAGCGATCACTCCACAATCCTTCGACTGTATGAGGAATAGTCTCAAATACGGTGAACGCCAAAAGGCTCAGCAACGTAAACTTCAGTAGTGTGTTTGCACGTATCTTGCCATTATTGATATCCACAAGCTCTCTCGGGGAATTCATTCGAAAACAAAAATGTCACATTCGATAAACAAAAGACCGTGATATCGTTTTAGATTATGGTTGTTTAAACGAGATAACACGAAAAACACAATAATTGCGTGAGCAAAGTGCGTGTTTAGTAAAATAAACACACGTATAATTGTGAGATGTAGCGTATATATCTCCTACGAAATTGGGTTCGTTCGAACGTAATAGGAAACGATCCCAATTCTGAAAATTAAATTCATTTGCAAAAAGGTTAATTTTGAAAAGCCAAGTTAAAATGAAAAGTGATTACGTCAATTTGACCAACTTAGTAACAAATAACTTAACGATTTAGATTTGATAACAAATTCAAGATCAAAATCCAAGGTTACTTTATGTGTTTATGTAAATGCTAGAGATAAAATGTCAGTCTATCAGTTTGTAATGTAGTATGAGTTTCGATGAAAATAGCTGGTGTAACTAAGAAAATAATGAAGATGTGTCATACAATTTTGAAATTCTTTTTTTGTAAAAAAATAATTTACTTATTATTTCATAATTTTAAAAATTATATTAATGTTATCCAAAAATTGGAAAACAAAATATATCTGGAAAATATTCCACGTCGTATCTGCGGCTAACCAAGCGGTTTTTTCTGCGGACACACATTACAAAACTACGGGTATGAATGCTCCAAATTAATTGCATTGGCTGGCATATCATCAGTTGAATATTAATTTTTTTGAAATTCTCAGGATTTAAAACACGAATTGTAATAAAACATCAGGAATTAAAATATGTTTGGTATATTAGATGATATTTAGGTCTAGTAGTTCATCCGTTCTTATATCGTATAACTTGTATCATTTCTTGGAGTAAAGTCAAACGATCTCGCGATGATCCTTCCTCAAGCTCACTGCGGAGCTTTTAATGGGTCGGTCATATCAGTCTTTCGTTTTATTGTTATTGATTTGCGTTCGCAGTCTTGCATGTTGATGTATTGCATCCCCTCTGATTGAAGCATTTTCAATAGTAGCCTCCATTATCAGAAAATTTATTGCATTTTCCAAATTTGAGATCTGTGCCAAAAATCATACTAGCAGATGAGTGTGTTGTGGTTCCGTGGACTGCTGATCGATAAGTCAATAAAAACATTCGTACGTCCTCTTCCCTTTTACGTACGTTAAAATGATTTAAAAACCATAAAACAAGATTTAGAAATGTGTCTGATTACCGTTTGAAATTCATTATTTCCATCGAACAAGCAATTGCTTCTCGAATATATTTTAACAAAATTAATGAAACCATAGGAAAACCATAAATTTGCTTCTGCGAGTTCAAAATTTTTAGTTATAGGAATTGCATGTGCAAAACGCATGTGCAAAACACTAATTGCATGTGCAAAACGCATGTTGAGTAAAATAAATTGTTTTGGTATAAATTTCGAGCCCCTACCTCACCGGATGGTAAGTTTAAAAATCAATTTTCAAAACTGTAAAAAAGGAAAGAAGGAAATCAATTTTCCTGCACAAATGTGGGCGTGGCTGGTCAGTTGATGCTTATTATTGCGCCGTAATTTAGGTCTGATCTATGGTTAAAGATTCGAATGTCTGGCTCGTCAGGAAGTTAGTTGAAGCAATCTCAAAATTTGTATTGATACGAAGAATATTTTTATGTTTTCGAACGCAGGCACAAATTTTCCGTCTTTAAATAGGCGCTAATTTCTGAGTTTTATCTCTTGCTGCACTGTCTTCTATTTCTGAGTCGTAATTACATTTTTAATTCTCTAGCTTAAATTAAAATCAGTTTAAAAGTTTATAACGACATTCTGAAAGGATCAAAAAAATTCCTGCCTAATTTATGCTAAATAATGCATTGCCATCGAGTTCTGAGTCGTGGTTCAAACTACAAGGCTTTAACTTTCCGGGATGTTAATTTAAAATCAGTTTCTGAATTTTGCCCGAACGAGATTGAAAGCAACCCATTAGAACTGTTTTAAATAATCCCATTACGTGGGTCATTCTATGCTACGAACATCTTTAAATATTGCTAAAAGTTTTGTGATGAAATGTTTGACGTCAATATTATCATCTAACTTCTTTCTCAGCTAATTGCTAGGAAACAATTATGGTTTGATTTGTTCCAGATATCGCGTTTACGTATATAATGTTTAGATAAAACGCGATATTATAAAATTTAAGTATAATAAAAGTTAGTTTATGGCACTCTTTTTGAATTGAAAAATTTTTACTAGTGTGAAGATTGTAATTTAAAAAAAATCTAATTTGAAAGTGTCTATGACGCAAATTGGAGAGAAAAAGGGTTGCCAAATTTGCAGAAAATATATCATTAAATATTATTAAATATTATCCTTGACACAAACTCGGAATCGATTTTTATAGCAAAAAGCAGACAAATTATGTGATTGAACCAATTATTTTATTGCGAATATGACGAGCGTAAGCTTAGCTTTTTAACTGAATGAGTAATTAAAAAATTAGGAAATTACGTACGTTGAGGAGAATAATGATAAATTAAGTATCTTATTAATTTGCCACTCTGCGTGTGTAAGCGCAGAGTTCTGGATTTTCAATATAAGGTCACATCATTTTTTTTACGCTAATATAACTCTAAGTGGTTATTGGAGGTTTATTTTTTGGTGCATTTTTAGCGTTTCCGTGGAGTAGCGAATTGTATCTCGTTGACTTTTCTGCTCCTCTCTTTTCCCAGGAAGCTGTGAATTTGGTTCATTACAGTAAAATATGTTTTCTACACATACATACAAACATACAGTAATCATGACTTCATAATGAATAGTTATGAGTAATAGTTCGAAGCATTTTAATACTATTATGTGTACTCTGACGTATGCTTGTTTAATATGTACGGCAATCTACGCAGAGTACGCCTAAAAGCATGCCCCGAAGTGTCATAGATTGTCAAACAAAAAATCAGAACCAGGCAATCAAATTATTCCCTGAAATTCACACAAGCATATCCCGGCCTTGACGATAAATCTGGACATGGAGAACTCCACGAAGTTACCAAAATTGAAAATTGCCACAACATTTTCCATATGCGCAATTTCACAATTGTGCATTGCTTCTAAATTTTGCGCATTCATTATTCTCATTTTGGTTTGGTGTAAACCAGAGATAAAGAGATAGGACACTCCCATTTCATCACGCGAAAAAGTGATTCGACGTCTATTTTTTATGCGTTGTTTACATCACGAACACTATGCGTGAATCTGTGGCATATTGTTGTTATTATTTGCTCTCAATCAGTTTCCAGAAAAAAGCAACAACATGTTTCACCGCGCATGAACAAAAGTGGTGTGATTTCTACAACGATTGTAACGGGGTCTCATGCAGCAGTATGTTCCGGAACTCAGTACCAAATATTGTATGTTGGAAGCTTGGGAGATTAAAACCAATATCCAATTTCCACACAATTATCTCCCTGTTTATCGTTGAACTATTTTTTAACAATCACGAAGCAAATTTTGTGAAAAAATTAATTAAAATCCGCAGAAGGCTCAACCATATTCACCAAACATTTGACGCTTAAAATACTGGCACCCTCTACTCAAGGCCCATGTCACCTTCGCGATAACCATACCCATAATATACCCTGTATACGGCTAGCGCCGTCCTGCTGAAACTACATGTCGACTACGTCCATATCGCTCAATTTGGGCCAAACGAAATTGATCATCATCAATCTGTAGCGCTAGACGTAATCGAAAAGTTGCCGAAAAAAAATCGAAAAAGTGCCGAAAAGTGGCGTAACCAAAGGTTCATACAAAACATCCTTCTATAATTTTTTATCGTATTTTGTCACACGCATGCACAACTATCTCTGCCCTATTCCGACTAGTTACAATTCCATATTTCAACGAGTTCCGTAAAGTCGCGTGATTGAAAGTCCATGAAAAAAATTATACTTGAACTTCACCCACTTCACCCACCGTCACTTCACTAAACTTGTTACCGTGCTATTAATAAGGTGACCAGTCGATAGTTTAAAATGAAAGAAGTGAAATTAATAAATAGTCGAGCGAATTTCAAGCTAAAACGAGCCGGCCAGAATAGGTTCGTACCGACATTCTGGTTCAAATTACAAGGCTCTAGATTTCCTGGAAATGAATTACAAATCGGTTTTAGGATTTTACCTGAACATGATTGAAAGCAACCTAATAAAAGAGAAAGAACGTCTATAAATTCTCTTAAATGTTTTGCGCTGAAAAGTTTGACGTCAACATTATGGCCTAACTTCTTCCTCAGCTAATTGCTAGAATAAATCTAGCTTAGTTTGCTTCAGATATCGCATTTACTTAAAAAATGTTTAGATAAAGCCTGAAATGTTAAAATTAAATTATAATAAAAAATTAGATTATGAACCTTTTTTCAATTGAAAACCTTTCAAGATTGAAAAGGTATTTAAAAAAAAGAATAGTTTCATAAAATATTTATAAAAAAATAGTTGTATAAAGTATTGATACAAAAATAGTTTTATAAAACATAGAATGTCATTTGGAAACATGTTTCCAAATTTTGAGTAACGAGGTTTTTGTCAGCAGAAATTATATCTTAAATTTGTTTAGATATAAATTCATGCAGCAGCTACATGTATGCAGCAGCTACAGCCATTGCGATTGTGTTTGAATCCTTTAATTTGCTCAATATGGTATGTGGAAGGACATTTTCTCCGAGGATGATTTATAAAAACTTTGTTTGTGTATCAAAGTCTCTCTAGATTACTTTAAATGATTCCGAAAATCGACATGAGTTCGGGGGAAATGTTTAGCCGGGAATTATAGAGAATAGTTTAAAAATAATAAAACAAGATTTAAAAATGTTTACTGTTATTGTTTGAAACTCATTATTGCATACAAACATAAATTTGCTTGTTTGAATTCAAAAGGTTGAGATATAGGGACTAAATTCAATATATAAAATTATATATCCTAAATTTAATATATATCCTTAACAATTTCAGAATTTCAAATATTATTTTAAATACATTGTAATTTAAAATATATTAATTAGCACAACAGACAAAATGTGTGACGCTCTCTAATGACGAATTACATGGAAATTAAAACTATTTTTTAATTTAATAAAAGATTGCAAACTCTGGTCTATAAAACCTGTATGGAGCAGGAATTTTCTTTACTGTTATATAACTTGTATCAACTTTTGGATACGTAGACAAACGATCACGCCACGATCCTTCCATTGTAGGAGTAATAGTCCCAATTACGGTGAACGTCAGAAGACTCAGCAACGTAAACTTCAGCAGCGGGTTTGCACGCATTTTGCTGTTATTGGTATCCAGAAGCTCTCTCGGGGAATTAATTTGAAATGGAAAAATGTTCTTCGCTTTTATAACATTCGATAAACAAAAGACCGTGCCCTCGTTTTATATTATCGTTGTTTTGACGAGATAATACGAATAATATAATAAATGAGTAAAATAGTATATAATGAGTTATATGTTTAAATCATAACCTCTATCTCACTGCGAATCCCGTTTTAAATTTGTGTCGACATTTTGAAACATCCCATTTTCATGCTCCAAAGTGAACGGGATTAGTTTATAGATTATGTTAAATTGCATTATTCCAGTTCCAAGTTCCAAGTTGTGATTGAAATCTCGAGCCTCTACCTCACCGGAGGGGATGTTTAAAAATCAATTTTCAAATTTGTAAAAAAGGAAGGAAGAAACCCAATTTTCCTGCACAAATGTGGGCGTGGCTGGTCAGTTGATGTTTATTATTGCACTGTTATGTAGGTTTGATCTATGATTAAAGATTCGAACATCCGACTCGTCAGGAAGTTAGTTAAAGCAATTTAAAAATGTGCGCCGAACACGAAGGATATTTTTATTTGTTTTCGAAAGCGGGCACAAATTTCTCATGTATCTATTTCTTGAAAGTTAAACTTTGAAATCTATAGCTCAGATTATAATTAGTTTAAAACTATATTCCGAAACGTTGTTATGAAACTATCAACATTTCCTGCCTCAGGTTGGGCGTGGCTTGTTAGTTTATACTAATTAATGCATTGTTGTCGAGTTCTGAGTCATAGTTAAAATTAGATGAAAATTAAAATTAGCTTCCCTGGACGGTAAAGTAAGTTTCACTAAAGTAATATTGACTCGAACATGATTGAAAGCAACCTAACAAAAGCGAACGAACGTCTTTAAATTCTCCTAAATTTTTTGCACTGAAGTAATTTTCGTCAACGTTATCGCCTAACTTTTTCTCGGCTAATTGCTAGGAAAATAAACCATAGTTTAGTTTGTTCCAGATATTGCGTTCACGTATAAAATGTTCAGATAAAACGCGATATTATAAAATTTAAATATAATAAAAGTTAGATTATGACACTTTTTTGAATTGAAAAATTTTTATTAGTGTGTACTAATTGGTAATTTTTAAAAAAATCTAATTTGAAAATGTCTATGACACAAATTTAAGAGAAAAAGGGTTGCCAAATTTGCGGAAAATATAATCATTATATATAATAAAATATTATCCTTGACACAAACTCGATATCGATGTTTATTGCAAAAAAGCAGACAAATTATGTGACTGAACCATATATTTTATTGCGAATATGACGAGCGTAAGCTTAGCTTTTTAACTGAATGCGTTATTAAAAAATTAGGAAATTACGTACATTGAGATGAATAACGATAAATTAAGTATCTTATTAATTTGTCACTCTGCGTGTGTAATTTACTATAGCGCTGGGTTCTGGATTGCCTATATTAGCTTACATAATTTTTCACACTAATATAACTCTAGGAAATTATTGGAGGTGGAGCGTTTCCGTGGAGAAGCGATCTGTATGTCGTTGATTTTTCTGCTCCAGCAGCTCCTGCAGCTCCTGCTGCAGCTCCTTTCTTTTTCCAGAAATCTGTGTGAATCATTGCAGCAAATAACCGTTTCCTATGTTGGGTTGTTACATAATATTACATAATGGTCTACGACCTCATTCAATTTGATTACTATTTATTGGAATAACAACATACAGTAATCATACTTCACTTCAAGGCACTTCAATACCTTTATGTGTACCCTGAAATATACGTGTGTCATATGTACCGCAATCTACGCTGATGATTTTTTTTTGCAATTATGTAGTTAATTTTAATGACAATGATAGAGTATAAAAATTTATCATTATCTTTCTTTTGAAAACGCATAAAAGTTAAAATAGCAGATCATGCAACCAATGCTTAGAAAATCCACATTTCGACTTTCGTCGTCTGTTATTTTTGGAGAATTGATTGTTTTGATTTGATGATTGTTGTGATTGATTGATGTGGTTGGCCGCTATTACACTGAAATCATTTGAGTGGCCAATCTGGGAGCAAAATTAACAATTTTTACTCTCTCGTCAATTTTGGTTGGCACTTTGTCACACTGAAATCGAACGAACACCAATTTGTCAAATACTAAATTGTGTCAAATACTACTTTTTGGACAAATTTTTGAGCTAAAAAATGCGAACAAGTGAATTCTACACAGGGATACATTATTTATGCAGATTCTGCTTTTTTCAAAAAAAGTTAAATTTTGCAAATTGTTAGTAGAGAGTCATAAGTGTACATATTAGGAGGGTATTAGGAGGGACTTTTCTCTCTGTTGTGTAAGAATTTCATGTGAATATCTTCGGGCATTTTTTTACAATTTGAAAATGTGCTGGACGATAAGTTTCTATATTTCGTGTTATTTCCATTTCGTCTGAAATGTTTGCAAGAACTCTTTGTTTTTATTTTCTGTTAAACATTGTCCTTAAACTTGAAATAAATTTGTCGATAACGCATGAATCATAAGCTTATACGGACTTGACCTCACTTTTTTCAATAAATATATCAATGAAATAGCTTATTGTAAGATCATCTGTCCACATATCGCTTATATTTTCGTTTTCAGTTATTAAAGCTTTGTATTCAAAGAATCTGATGGGTTAAGTTCGATCCCAATTATTTTCCAGCATTGTAGCGCCAACGGTAACTAGGTAATCTTCTCCTGGAT
The DNA here is from genome assembly GCA_963966595.1 of Physocephala rufipes. NCBI lineage: Eukaryota > Metazoa > Arthropoda > Insecta > Diptera > Conopidae > Physocephala > Physocephala rufipes. The sequence goes on from OZ016504.1 coordinate 37,692,681, forward strand.
CATTTGTTAATACACAAGCCAATCTTCCTTTCTTTATTTAATACTATTTCATTAGGCGCAAAACGTAGTTTATTTTTTTCGATGCGTACTTCTGTTGTTTTTTTTTTTGCGATACTATTTAGTCTGCTAGCAGTCACACTTTTTAGAATTGGCGTTTAATACTTTTATTACATTTTTCTCACCATTCGACGTTTTCGATTGCCTGCCTTCGCTATGAAGCTCTCGAATTATTTGGTGTGGAATTTTCTGTTTCGTAGTTGTCCGACGTTGACCCGAGGAATTCATCGCCGCATAGTTATCCTCTACAGAAACCCCTGACGCGCCATGTATTTGCACACTGTATAAATTGCATAATTATCTGCTGCAGAAATTCCATCTCGCAATCCTACAAATTCGTCGTAGTACTTTACTAGTTTTGTGGATTTCGAGCGTATACTTTATTAAATATCGAGCGTATAAAGTTTATTACAAACACCATCTGCAGTATATAACTACATTTGAAGATATACCTTTTCTACGAAGATGGTATATAAAAACATCAGTACGGACGCAATTGCGGTAAACAGCAATGTGAGAATAAAATAACCGCTTTTGCATATGTGTAAATATTATTTTATTCTAAAAAATAAGAAGTAAGAAGTCGGATAATAAAAGAAAATAAAAGTAACTCCTACATGTGATCACCTAAAAGTCGGCTTCAAAATAATACGGAGATTAAAATGTGTTGCTCTATTTGTTTCACGAGATACCTCGTGTATCAAAGTTTCGCGAGATTACTTCAAATGCTTAATTCACTCGAAAATCGACATAAGTTCGAGGGCAATGGTTAGCCAGAAATTATATAAAATGATTAAAAAATAAAAAATCAGATTTAGAAATGCGTCCGATTACTGTTTGAAACTCATTATTGCCATCGAACGAGCGATTGTTTCTCCGAATATATTTTAACAGAATTAATGAAACGGGTAATTTTATATATTATATTAGTGTTATCTGAAAATTAATGTTATCTAAAATATTATCCGGATAACATTCGATGTCGTATCTGCGGTTAATCGAGTAATTTTTTCTGCGGATACAGTTCCGAATACGTAAACACCGGAAGATTTAGCGAAGTAGAGACCAATAATGGGTTTACACGCATTTTGTTACATCCAAACGTATACACTGTTCCTTAGAATAAAATAAAAAATAATATATCCTTAAAAAGAATATTTATCGTTTAATACATTTTAATGTTTTTTCTTACCCGGTGAGATAGCTTACCAAAGCTTTCCGGGACGTTAATTTAAAACCAGTTTCAGGATTTTACCCGAACATGATTCGAAGCAACCTTAATAAAAGCGTTTTAAATAACCCCATTACGTGGACCATTCTACACTACGAACGTCTTTAAATATTCCTAAATATTTTGTGCTGAAATGTTTGACGTCAATATTATCATCTAACTTCTTTCTCAGCTAATTGCTAGGAAAATAAATCAAAGCTTAGTTTGTTCCAGATATCGCGTTCACGTATAAAATGTTCAGATAAAGCGCGATAGTATAAAATTTAAATATAATAAAAAATTAGATTATGAAACTTCTTTTTATTAAAAAAATTTTTCTAAATGAAACAAATAGATGAATAATTTCTTCTTAAATAGTTATAGAACTTTTTTTGTGAGAAACAATAGATGTATATGAATAAAAATTGGAATTTTTTTGGAAATTGTTTTGTAGGATTACCGATTCGGTGATAGAAGGTAAAAGTATCCTATGCTTTATTAACCTTTAACACTAATACCTATAACATTATAAGTTGCATTTGTCGAAGAATTAAGTATTCTTACCAGGAGTATAAAATACAATTTTCCAGCCAGTTCGAATTAACGAAATGGAATAACTAGCAGTTTATGAATTGGTGCGGTTTTTGACTGTTGCTTTGGGAAATCAAATCGTTCAAAATTTGGCAATACATTTTTATAATAGTGCTTGATTTAATGGTTAATTTTGGTGTCAGACGCCATTTACATTCACGATCACAGTAATTTTTTTAAATTAATGCCAAAAAATGCATTCAAACTCTGAAGGTATGACCGAAGACTTTCGGGTACTCTATACTCTTTGGCGTGTCAACTTTGTAACAGGGATGGGCTAGAAGGGCAGTTCAGTAACTAATCAGTGTTAGAAGTTTCTCTTGAATATTTTCGGTTCTTGGCATTATTACAAGCCTTGCTTTGTGCGGACATACATTATGATGACTATGTTTTGTGTAAGATGGGAAAGAATATTTTTTGTATAGCTTGAAAATTAACAAAAATTGGTGGAGAAATTGAAAAAATAGTTTCGTAAAATATCGAAAGTCGTGTAGAAACATGACAGTTTAAATAACAAGGTTATTTTAAAGAGAAATTATATCTTAAATTAGTTCAGATACACATACACATGATACAGATACACATGGGGTCGTCATTGGATTTCGAACGAACTTTCCTCTCTTCGAACTTACTTAAAAAAGACGTTTGACTACTGAGATCTGAGATTACTTTAGTTCGCAAATTCTGTTGTTCCCTTTTGTTGTTTCTTTCCTCGCAATCTATCTTCAACATGATTGAATAGAGTTTCTCCCGCGGGTGAAGATTAACAGTTTTATGAGAAATGAAAGGACCTTTTCTTCGTCTTTAAATGCGCTACAGCACATTTCCATAATCGCTACTTACTGTCAATTTTACATCAAATGTTTGTGAAACAACAAAAATATATTTAGATCTATTACTTCGTTTTCGTTCGAACTTCACGACCATTTATTTTCGTCATATTTAGAAAGATAAAACAAAGTGAGTGGAAATAGTTTGTTAGTTTTTTGGAGAAATTATCGCTCAGTAAGAAAAATGAAAAAACATCTACACATACGTAAATACACGTACACTGTACACTGTATAGCGCACGCAAAAGTATTGAAGTGCCTTGAAGTATTATACATTACTACTCATTATGAAGTCATGATTACTCTATACTGCTATTTCAATAAATACCATGATTAATCTATGTCTTTTATTCCAAATAATCACATTGAGTAAAGGCAATGTGAATCAAATTGTACAAAACTATTAATAAAATTATATAACAATATAATAATATTATATAATATTATATATTTAGTAATATTATATAACAAGACAACATAGAGAACATAAAGAACATAGTTATTTACTGCAATTAAGCAAATTTCTAGTTTCCTGGAAAAGGCAGGGAATAAAAGGGTCGATGATGTACTGATTGCTATTCTACGAAAACGCTAAAATTCTACTAAAAGGAGAACATCGACAACTATTTACTCAATTCATTTGGATTCCGATTGTGTTTTTGAACCGCTCCAATACTTTCTTAGGGTTACTAATTTGGTGTGAAAAAAGCTGTGGTTTGATAAAGGAAATCTAAAACTCGAATATGGACGAAATACACAAACAGATAAGACATATGCGCAAATGATGAGCAATAAAATGAATGCTTGTTACGAAACAATAACGAAAAAAGTGTATGCCCCCGAAAATTGCAGACGTCACGGGAAGCGTAAATTAAAAGTAGTCCATTTTAGGGAGGCTAGCCCCATGTAATCAAGGGAATGGGATATCATGGGACGATTCGACTTAAGAGCGGAGAATCGTGATAAATTCGTGGTAGAACTTCCGCGAACATTTCAGAATTCACCGCAACGTTTATTACGCGAAATCTATGCACCACTACATGTCATAACATTTGAGCCACTAGATATAATAACAAGTAAGAACTTTCCAGCTGAATCCATAATCTTCGATGATCTATAATTCGATCTTCGATTATCGGCATTCCCGTATGCACCGGCTGCGACATTTATCAAATTTGAAACTGGCTGCCGAACTGAATGCACCATGCGGTTATAAGGCGAATTACGGCTTTTGAGTGATGAAAAGTAGAATGTAGCAAACTTGAAATAGTGGTGTCAAAACTTTCCTTTCACAAGGAAGTTTTCAAAAACCGTAACAATATTATAACAAATTATATAAGAAAGCTATGGATATACTTTATCAATATGAACATATTTGTGTAGGTTATTTATACATATTACAGTGAAAAACATTAATAAAGAAAAAAGGTATTAAGAATGCAAATGGGTTGAGAAGAGTTCTTATCTTCCATTATATTCCATTATATATGTTCTTATCTTCCATTTATAGTTTGCGAGATATAGAAAAATTACTTCCAATATTTCAAGAGGCATAGCTTTGCCTTTAGTAAAATATTGGCAGCGATTCGAGAAGTTTTAGAGATTTTGTGTAGGAGATATACTTCACGTTGCTCGTTGACCGAAATCATTGCTGGTGAAATATAATTCGTTCCCTCTGGAATATCTGCAGTAGTTGTTCTTTCCATAAGCTTAAGTATACAATTTTGTTTGCTGGAGGTTTTATTTTGAGTGCTAAAACCAATTCTTTTGCAAAAAAATATGAATGTCCAGAGGTTTGATTCTTTAACTTCCAGATCAGAAATTATAAAAATAAAATTTTGTAATCATAAGATTAATATATATATTCTTTAATTATTTGTTTTGCTTAAGATATATTCCTTCATACAATATCGTCATAAATTTCGGTAAACAGAAGACCTCAATAGTGAAACTAAATTTGAAAACATAAATCTAATTTATATCCCTAACAATTTCAGAATTTGCAAAATGAATTCGAAAAAAAATATTTTTAAATTGACCAAAGGACTGAAAAATAATTCCAGAAAACGTTATTGTTTGGATCCGGAATTTTCTCCACCTTGATGTAACTTGTATCAACTTTTGGATTTGTAGACAATCGATCACGTTTCGATTCTTCTACTGTAAAAGGAAGAGTTCCAACTATGATTATGGTCACAAGACTCAGCAACTTCAGTAGCGAGTTTGCACGCATTTTGGTATAATTGGTACAAGATCTCACGGGGAACTAATTAGAAAAGTAAAAATGTTCTTTCCTTTTATAACCTTCAATAAACAAAATAATCTTCGATATCGTTTTATATTATCGTTGTTTTGACTAGACAATTACGATTGCGATTATTAGATAATTACTGTTATGTGCAGCGCGAGGGATGAGTAAACTAAGTATACGTATAATAATGTACCATCTTCCATCTCAATTCTGAAACTTAAATATATTTTTAAAGTGTACTGGGTACTGGTGTACAGTTTTAAAATATTTTGTTAACTTGTTTCAGCATTAGAGTCTTAAATTGTGGGGTCCTAAATTTTGTAGAATTTTCTAAATTTTTTCGTAGTATCGCCCAGAGATTAATCTCTTTTTGGCTAGTGATTATAGCATTGTTTTAATAAAAAACTCTTTATTGCTGTGTGTATATGTATGTGTTTAACATGTGTCTGTGTGTCTGTGTTTGAAATAAATGGAGATATATGAAACATCTCAAAATTTGCTGTACTTGTGAATCCGAGATATACAATTTTACTTTAAAATAAATCGACTCAGGGGATCATTCTGAGCCAGAATATATATACTTTTCTATATCTATTGTAGCTTCTTCACTGCGTTACAAACATAGCATCAACGTTAATATATCCTTTTTCCCTTTTAAAGGGAATAGGATATAATAAGAAGGATGAAATATTCCGATCTAAAAGTCCCATTACGTGTGCTATTCTATACTACGAATTACGCTAAAAATACCTAAGCAACTTGTGTTGAAATGCTTTACGACAACATAATCTTCGAAACTTTTCAACGGCTAATTGTTAGTAAAACGTAGTAAATTAGTTTTTTGCAGATATTGCGTTCGCGAATAATGTGTGCAGGTGACACACAAGATATTAAGCGTGATATTATAAAATTAAAATCAAATTCAAACTCAAACATTTTTCTAAATCAAAAGATGAGAAAATAATTCCAAAGCATCTCAAATAGTTTCAGAAAATATTGGAAGTCCTGCAGAATTCTAATTCCAGTAAAATGATAAATTTTCTTTTAAAAATAAATTATATCTCAACGAAACTCATGCCTGGAAGCCTAAACGTATCGATTCCGAACCAACGCAACCCTTCTATAAGATCTAGAATTGAAGTCGTATCTAAAGGCGTCAGAAGGGACCTTTTTTCAAATAGATTTTTTTAAAAATTTATTTCGAATTAGAAATTTAACAATTTTGAAAATTTATTGAAATTCATTTCTTTATGTCAAACTCGTACGACTTTTACTCATCGTTTAATGGAAGTCTACTTTTCTTTTGTGGATTTTAGATAAAATTAACATTTTCCCTCGCTCTTTGACTAAAATCGCTGCTGTTGAAATACAATCCATTCACTCAGCAATAGTTGCAGCAGTTGTTCCTCCCATAAGCTTAAGAATCAATGTTAATTGTAAAGTTTATTACATGTGGCAGCTACAGCTAGTGCGATTATATTTGAGTCGTAGAATTTTTTGAAAATTGAAAGTGGTTGGACATTTTCTCCGAAGGTGGTTATAAAAACTTCATATCAGTACCGCTGTAATTGCGGTAAAAATTAAAACTAAATTGTGTTCCCATTGCGCTATTGATTCGCGACAGGAATCGAACCCACGACCACCTTTTTCTAAGCCAATAGCTTAACATCACGGTCAAACCACTTCGTTTGCTTTACCATATAGTTAAATGTTATTGTACAAATGTATTGTAAGAAATAAGAAGCAAGAAATCAGATAATAAGAGAAAATAAAAGTAAGTAGTCCACATTGTGATTACCTAAAAGTCGCCTTAAAAATAATTTGGGGATTAAAGGAAACTATGTGCCGTATATTTATAAGACGCGGATGGGTTGTGTAACATATTCCTAAGTTTCAGGCCCTACGAGTTCTGCCTTAGAAAATGCACAACCGAAAATGGTTTCCGAAAACAAGCGCTAACTTCTCACGAGTTAAATCTGTTCTTATACGATGGAGTCTATAAGTCTATAAGATTTGTTGAGCTTGAGAAACCTTTTCCTGAGACTAATTAAAGCGCTTCACACACGAATCAAAATGACTTGCTCTGTTTGTTTCACGAGTTATCTCGTGCACCAAAGTCTTGCGAGATTACTTTAAATGCTTAATTCACTTCAAAATCGACATGTTCGGAGATAATATTTAGTTAGAAATTATATAAAATAGTTCAAAGGTAATAAAACGAGATTTAGTGTTCGATTACTGCTTGTTTCTCTGAATATATTTTATCAAAATCAATAAACCCGTGAGTATGGATGAGTAGTATGGATGCCCATAACATATTTTTGCCGTCCTCAAATGCTGATCATGATGATAGCTTTGTGAATGGTTTATATGCACTTGACCTTTACCAGGTTAACTATGTTCGAGATTCGCTTAATCGGTGCTTAAACGGTACTTTTTTTGTTTAAGGAGAGGATGGAAATGCCTTTACGCACATCAGGCACCCGGTCAACTCATTGCTGTAGCAGGGTCCGCCTGATAGTGTGGGACTCCAACCTCACAACGGACGACTACCCGGGGGAAATTCGAAGCAGACCGGAATGAATAGGTCCTCCTTCGCCCCCACACAGACGATCAGCGATGAATGATTTCTCGCCTCATCACCATGTCATGTGTCAACGCGAGGATACCTTTGAAGCTTAGCTTCTCTTGATTCGTGTCAATGAACTGTCGCCCAAAGATCAAGAATTTTCTACTCGCCAACGCAGAGCAAAAGCACACAAAGTTTGTAACACTGTCTAATAACGAATCACATGGAAATTAAAATTGTTTTTAAATATAACGAAGGATTGTAAAATGTGTTTTAAAGAACTTGTATGGATCTGGAATTTTCTCTACCGTTATGTAACTTGTATCAACTTTTGGAGGTATGGATAAGCGATCACGCCACGATGCTTCCATCGTATAAGGAATAGTCCCAAATACGGTGAACGCCAGAAGACTTAGTAACATAAACTTCATCAGCGGCTTTGCATGCATTCTGCTATTATTGGTGTCCACAAGTTAAAAGTTAATGAAAAAGTTAATGAAAAATGTGCATCGCTTAAGAACAAAAAGACCGTGATATCGTTTTAAATTATCATTGTTTTAACAAGATAATACCAATAGCACAATAATTGCGTATGCAATGCGCAATTTCAATTTGTAAAATTATCTCTCATCATAACCAATTCGTATTCTGTGCAGCAAAACTTTTAACAGAGTCTGCTATAATCCGTAACAGAATATTAGGCAGATTTTTGTATTTGCTATGAGAGCAATTCGTGTCAAATTATAAGTTTTGAAATTTAAAAAATCAAATGTTTAACCAACAACGATTCATATGGCACGATCTGTTATTAATGCATATCAGAATTTTATAACAGAATAACAGAAAAGCCACAATAGGGCTAAAAATTTTATTGAATCAAATTTTTCTGAATCAAATCAATAGGGGAAAATTTTGAAAGCTTCCTAAAAGGTTTCGTAAGATATTGGAACTCGTGTAGAAAAATGAAATTTCGAGTAAAATTATAAATTTTCTATTAAAGAGATATTATATCTCAAATTGGTTTTTGTTTAAATTAAATTTTTGTTCGCGGCGTCAACTTTCTTTCACGCAATAATAAAATTAAATATAGCAGCAGTGGCCCGTAGTCGCAGTCGCAGCATCAGCAAAGAAACACCCGAAGTGTTTCGAAGCCTGTTTTCTACAATAACTTTCTTGTACCATCCAGAAGTCTTGTAAAAACTCCTTTTTCAACTCCTTTTTCAAATAGATTTTCTTAAAAATTTATTTTGAATTATAAATTTAACGATTTTTAAAATATGTTTATATTTATTTGTTTACATCAAAATATTGCTTGTCTCTTAATAAAAACCAACAATTCAGGATTTGTTTGGGATATAGATAAATGTTTAAATTTCGTTATTTTTTCTTTAGATAATTTACATATTTTTACTATACGAAGGTTTAACATTAATTTCAGTTAATATAACAGACGAAATTTGTAACACTCTCTTGTAGCGAATCGAGTGGAAATTAAAACTTTTTAAATTTCCCAAAGGATATCAGCATATTTTTCATAATAGCTCGCGTAAGGATTTGGAACCTTCTGTACCGTTATATAACTTGTATCAACTTTTGGAGGCGTGGTTAAGTGATTCCACAATCCTTCCGCTGTATGAGGAATAATCCCAAATACGATGAAGACCAGAAGACTCAGCAACGTAAACTTCAATAGTGAGTTGGCACGCATTTCGCTATTAGTGTTATCCACAAACTCCCTAGAGGAACTAATTTCAAAATAAAAAATGTTCTTCGCTTTTATAGTCTTCAATAAACAGAAGATCACGGTCTTAAAAATAATCGTTTTAGATTCTCATTAGATTATCATTGTGTTAACGAGATAACACGAATAGGACAATAATTGTGTGCGTGTAACGCGCATGGTGATTAAAATAAACACACGTATAATTACGGGATGATAGCTCATCTACCTCCTTCCGAATTGGATCCGTTTGAATGAAATAGGAAACCATCTTAATTCTGAAACATAAATTTATTTGTAAAAGGGCTCATGTACTTCTGGGTTTGTGTACTTCTGGTTACTACTGTACTATTTTAAAATATTTTTACAGGAGCATTTTTTGTATATCATTTTTTCGTAAAAAAGCTCCTATATCTGTTTTTATGTAATATCATTAATTAAACCTATTTCAAATATTTACGGCAAAGCCTGAAATTAAGATTAAGATATTTTGAAATCAACAAGAATTGACTGACCAAACAAATAAGTATTTTATTTCTTATGAAATCATTAAACAATATTCTAATTTTTTTATATATTTTGAAAAACCAATACGGATATAATTTGAAAGGAATAACTGTAATTGGGAGATATATCGCTAAGGAATTGACATCCCGATTTTATTATTTGTTGGGTGTTTCGGGTACTAACTTGTTTCAGCATTAGAGTCTTAAATCGTGGGCCCTAAATATTGTAGAATTTTCTAGATTTTAGTATTGTTTAATATTTTGGGCCCAATGTTCAAAACATTATTAACGTTTCAATTTATCGTAGTACCGTCCAGAAATTAGTCTGTGTTTGTCTAGTGATAATAGCATTGCTTTAATAATAAACACTTTATTTCTATGTGTATGTATGTGTTTAACATGTGTCAGTGCGTCTGCGTTTGAAATAAATGGATATATATGAAATATCTGAAAATTTGCTGTACTTGTGAATCCGAGATATATAATTATACTTTAAAAAAATGAACAAATAAATCTGCTAGTTTTATTGTTATTGCTAGTTTTAATATATACACCTCCATAAAAATGTTTTTGGTATAATCTAAGAAAACTTTTAATAATCTTTTATGAAATATTTTAAAGACTTTACGTAGCTCGCCGTTCAGAGGAAAGAATCTCAAGCTCTTTTTAATTTAGAAAAAGTCAAATAAAAAATATCTTAAGTATACCGTGGAAATTTGGCACATTTTAAAAAAGTGTTCGATAGTATTTTACTAAAATATTACCTCGCGCGAAGGCGAGAGCTCCACTTATAATTATATCTAGTACATTTCTAGTATTCAGTCACAAGGCTGAATGCCGGTTGTTGGGTGGGACCTTTTTCTATGGAATAAAAACTATATGAGCTGTATATATTTGGACAATTTTCTGCAAAACGGAAATGTGCTGGATGATAATTTTTCAAGATATTCGTAATAATACTTTACTCGCAGTTAGACGAGCTAACATAACATATGTCGGCAAAGATGTTAATCGGAATTCTTACCGGGTTTGTGTCTAAGATTATACCCTTTCACCTCAAAAAGTTTCAATTCTCTTGAATATGGCGAGACTTTAACGCTCCAAATTGTGTCTTGGATAAACCATTCCCAAAATGTGTTTATGAAAGTATGTGCTAAATTCACATTAGTCGCATTTTATTTTATCCGATCGTACACACATTGTCGAGACATGTTTCCAAGAATTAAATAAGAAGGATGAAATATTCCGAAATAAAAATCCCATAACTCTGAACGTCTTCTATTGAAATGCTTTACGATAACATAATTTGAATTTTTCCGCGGCTAATTGCTAGTAAACGTAGTAAATTAGTTTTTTGCAGATATTGCGTTTGTGTATAGTGTGTGCAGATAAAATGTGATATCACAAAATTTAAATTTGACGAAAAATTAGATTTCGGAGCAGATTTTTTATTTAAAAATTGTTTCTAGATCAACAGATAAGAAAATAATTCCAAAGCATCTCAAGTAAAAAAATCCAGAAAATATTGAATTATTCAATAAATATTATATTGAATATTTTCTTCCAGAAAATATTGAATTGTAACTGTAACTGCTGTAAACAGCAATGCGAGAGTCAAATAACCATTTCTGCATATAGGTAAATGTTATTGTATTCGATAAAATAAGAAATAATAAGTCAGATATGAAATGAAAATAAGAGTAAGATGTCCGATATGTGATCGCATAAAATTCGGTTTCAAAAGAATTTGGGGATTAAAGAAAACTATTTATCACACATTTAAAAGATGCGAAAGGGTTGCATATTCCTTGGTCCCAGTCTCTACGAATTCTGTCTCCGAAAAATCTACGCCAAAAAATGGTCCCCAAAAACAAGCCCTAACTTCTTACGAATTAATTCTGTTTTTTTTTTGGCGAGATTACTTTAAATACTTAATCACAATCGACATTTACAACATTCACAATCGATTTAAAATTGAAATCGAAAATCGACCGATCTCATGTGTGTGAAGTTAGCCCCCCACTATTAAAAAGTAATATTTCTAAAACTTGTTCCAGATTGTTCTACGTTTGTTCCATAATGTTCCAAGGTCTTAACCTTCAAAATTATTTTTTACGAAAGTTATTGACTAAAAACGACTATTGGAGCCAGTCCCCAACTTTTTGAAAATTCCCCACTTTTCGAAAAATCTAACAACTGCTCTAGAATGTTCTAGTTATTCTAAACAGTGTTCCAAGAAGAGAGATTCATATCTCTAATGGTGTCTGAGAAAATCGAGTTCTTACCTTCAACGGTATTAATCAAAAAATACTCCAATAACAAAAATTTTAATTGAATGATAATTCCTGCGAGTTGTTGTCCAAATCCCGTAAATTACACGTGTTCGTATACCTGATTCAATCCCTCCCTCTAGGCTGGGAATAGTGATGAGAGCCAAGGTTGTGATACGACATTGATTGTGGACTTTGATCTATCTACTTTGCTCACAAATCCATTGCTCGCAAAAACTTTAAAAGGACAACTAATTTGTTGGAAAACGTATTGCATAGGAATTAAAATTATCTGTTTAGAAAAATATTTTGATTGAATCCTCATAACTCAGTTCTGATATCATATAGTTTTATATGTACATATATTGCTATTTAGCTATATATGAGTTCGCAAGAATGCTATTATACATAGATGTAAATATATTTTGCTTAAATATATGAAAATACTATTGTAAGATTTTTCAATATTAGGCTTTTTAAAAGCCGACTGAATAAAAATTCCCTTTCATAGAAAATTCTTAACATTATGAGACTGAACCACCAGTTGAAATATTTGTAGATGGAGTATTTTGCGGTTAACAATGTTAAAAGTAAAAATCAGATTTTTCTTAAAACCCATTAGAGATATGAATCTCTCTTCTTGGAACACTGTTTAGAACAACTAGAACATTCTGGAATAGTTGTTAGATTTTTCGAAAAGTGGGGGGTTTTCAAAAAGTTGGGGGCTGGCTCCAAAAGTCGTTTTTAGTCAATAACTTTCGTAAAAAATAATTTTGAAGGTTAAGACCTTGGAACATTATGGAACAAACGTAGAACAATCTGGAACAAGTTTTAGAAATATTACTTTTTAATAGTGGGGGGCTAACTTCACACACATACCGATCTCTTATTAATGAATGATCTGTCATATCAGAATTTTACAACAGAATAACAAATAAACCACAATAGGGCTGATTATTCTATTGAATTTCTATTATTGGTAGTGATTTTTTTGGCTCCCAAAACTCGTTTACTTGGCTGTCATCCAAAGAGCTTTTCAATTTTAACCGAAATAGCTATTTGTGACACAAGTAATTGGAATGGCATATGCCACTGAGTTCAGTTTTGTCACTCGAGTTAATGAAAAATGAAATTATATACAGTTTATATTATAAACGGTTTCTCTGAATCCATCAAATAAGAAAATATTTTGAAAGTTTCTTAAATAGTTTCGTAAAATATTGGAACTCGTGTAGAAAAATGAAATTTGGAGTAAAATTATAAACTTTCTCTTAAGGAAATATCATATCTCAAATTGGTTTTTGTTTAAATTAAATTTTTGTTCGCAGCGTCAGCTTTCTTTCACGCAATAGTAAAACTAAATATTGCAGCAGTGGCCTGTAGTCGCAGTCACAGCAACAACAAAGAAACACCCACATGAGTATCAAAGTCTGTTTTTACAGTAACTTTCTTATACCGTCCAGAAGTCAAGTCTTATACAAACCCCTTTTGATGATCTGCTTCAAATAGATTTTCTTAAAAATTTGTTTTGAATTATAAATTTAACAATTTTTAAATGTTATTTAAATTTATTTCTTTATATCAAAATGATACGGCTTTGGCTTCCCATCCTTTAATAAAAACTTGGCAACAATTCAGGATTTATTTAGATAAAAATTTAAATTTAAGTATTTTTTCTTTGAATGTTTTGCATATTTCTACTATACGAGAGTTTAGTATTAATTTTAGTTAACATAACAGACGAAATTTGTAGCGAATCGATTGAAAATTCATACTATATTTAAATTTGATGATAGAAACCAGCATATTTGTTATAAAGGATCGCGTATGGATTGGGAACTTTCTTTACCGTTATATAACTTGTATCAACTTTTGGAGGTGTAGATAAGCGATCACTCCACAATCCTTCCACTGTATGAGGAATAATCCCAAATACGGTGAGCACCAGAAGACTCAGCAACGTAAACTTCAATAGTGAGTTGGCACGCATTTTGCTTCTAGTGTTATCCACAAACTCCCTAGAGAAACTAATTTCAAAATAAAAAATGTTCTTCGCTTTTATAGTCTTCAATAAACAGAAGATCACGGTCTTAAACATAATCGTTTTAGATTATCATTGTGTTAACGAGATAATACGAATAGGACAATAATTGTGTGCGTGTAACGCGCATGGTGATTAAAATAAACACACGTATAATTATGGGATGATAGCCCGTCTATCTCCTTCCAAATTGGATCCGTTTGAATGAAATAGGAAACCATCTTAATTCTGAAACATAAATTTATTTGTAAAAGGGTTCATGTACTTCTGGGTTTGTGTACTTCTGGGTACTACTGTACTATTTTAAAATCTTTTTACGGGAGCATTTTTTGTGTATCCTTTTTTCGTAAAAAAGCACCTATCTGTTTTTTATATAATATCATTAATTAAACCTATTTCAGATATTTAAGGCAAAGCCTGAAATTAAGATTAAGATATTTTGAAATCAACAAGAATTGACTGACCAAACAAATAAGTATTTTATTTCTTATGAAAACATTAAACAATATTCTAATTTTTTTATATATTTTGAAAAACCAATACGGATATAATTTGAAAGGAATAACTGTAATTGGGAGATATATCGCGAAGGAATTGACATCCCGATTTCATTATTTGTTGGGTGTTTCGGGTACTAACTTGTTTCAGCATTAGAGTCTTAAATCGTGGGCCCTAAATATTGTAGAATTTTCTAGATTTTAGTATTGTTTAATATTTTGGGCCCAATGTTCAAAACATTATTAACGTTTCAATTTATCGTAGTACCGTCCAGAAATTAGTCTGTGTTTGTCTAGTGATAATAGCATTGCTTTAATAATAAACACTTTATTTCTATGTGTATGTATGTGTTTAACATGTGTCAGTGCGTCTGCGTTTGAAATAAATGGATATATATGAAATATCTGAAAATTTGCTGTACTTGTGAATCCGAGATATATAATTATACTTTAAAAAAATGAACAAATAAATCTGCTAGTTTTATTGTTATTGCTAGTTTTAATATATACACCTCCATAAAAATGTTTTTGGTATAATCTAAGAAAACTTTTAATAATCTTTTATGAAATATTTTAAAGACTTTACGTAGCTCGCCGTTCAGAGGAAAGAATCTCAAGCTCTTTTTAATTTAGAAAAAGTCAAATAAAAAATATCTTAAGTATACCGTGGAAATTTGGCACATTTTAAAAAAGTGTTCGATAGTATTTTACTAAAATATTACCTCGCGCGAAGGCGAGAGCTCCACTTATAATTATATCTAGTACATTTCTAGTATTCAGTCACAAGGCTGAATGCCGGTTGTTGGGTGGGACCTTTTTCTATGGAATAAAAACTATATGAGCTGTATATATTTGGACAATTTTCTGCAAAACGGAAATGTGCTGGATGATAATTTTTCAAGATATTCGTAATAATACTTTACTCGCAGTTAGACGAGCTAACATAACATATGTCGGCAAAGATGTTAATCGGAATTCTTACCGGGTTTGTGTCTAAGATTATACCCTTTCACCTCAAAAAGTTTCAATTCTCTTGAATATGGCGAGACTTTAACGCTCCAAATTGTGTCTTGGATAAACCATTCCCAAAATGTGTTTATGAAAGTATGTGCTAAATTCACATTAGTCGCATTTTATTTTATCCGAACGTACACACATTGTTGAGACATGTTTCCGAGAATAAAATAAGAAGTATGAAATATTCCGAAATAAAAATCCCATAACTCTGAACGTCTTCTATTGAAATGCTTTACGATAACATAATTTGAATTTTTCCGCGGCTAATTGCTAGTAAACGTAGTAAATTAGTTTTTTGCAGATATTGCGTTTGTGTATAGTGTGTGCAGATAAAATGTGATATCACAAAATTTAAATTTGACGAAAAATTAGATTTCGGAGCAGTTTTTTTATTTAAAAATTGTTTCTAAGAAATAATAAGTCAGATATGAAATAAAAATAAGAGTAAGATGTCCGATATGTGATCGCATAAAATTCGGTTTCAAAAGAATTTGGGGATTAAAGAAAACTATTTATCACACATTTAAAAGATGCGAAAGGGTTGCGTAGCATATTCCTTGGTCCCAGTCTCTACGAATTCTATCTCCGAAAAATCTACGCCAAAAAATGGTCCCCAAAAACAGGCCCTAACTTCTTACAAATTAATTCTGTTTTTTTAGCGAGATTACTTTAAATGCTTCATTCACAATCGACATTATTTGAAATCGAAATCGAAAATCGACCTGAGTTCGGAGACAATGTTGAGATAGAAATTATATAATTATATAAAAATATATTATGGTTTAAAAATAATAAAACTGATTTAGTAATGCCTTTGATTACTCTTTGAAACTCATTTATGTCATCGAACAGGGATTTGTTGCTCCGAATATATTTTAGCAAGGTTTTGAAACCGCATGAAAACCACAAATTCACTTGCACGGTTTCCGAATTTTAAGTTATAGAAACTTAATCTGGAACAAAAAATTTAATTTATATCCTTAAAAATTTCAGAATTGCAAATATTGAAACCATAAATATTTTGCATATTTCGACTACACGGTAGTCTAATATTTATTTTAACTGACATAACAGACGTAACAGAAAGTAACACCCACTTACAACGAATCACATGGAAATTCTTTTTAAATTTAGCAAAATGTGTTTAAGTCGCCGTTTGGATTTTGAATTTCTTCTATTGTTATATAATTTGAATTGGCTCTTGGAGTTATAGACAAACTATCACGCCGCAATACTGACACTGTATTATCTTCCTACCTAATTCTCTTGGCGTTTGCACAAAACCACGGCGTCGAAATTCGCTCACATTTGACGTTCATCTTCTTCTTTAGTTAGTAAATGTTGCTCAGTTCCTTGATTAAGAGGGAACTTACAGCGGCAAACATCACCAGAAATTGCCTTCTTTGAGAAATAAGTTTCTCTCTTGGTCCCATAAGCGCAATGTAATTTTTGACGTTTGTAAGCGATAGAAATCCTACGCCGCCTTGGTTGTGTTTATACCATAAATAGTGTAATTCTCCTTATAATCGCAGAAGATCTGACCCGGTCTACGCCGTATTTCGCCCTAGGTCCTTTTTCGCCCCCCACACAGACGATCAGCGATGAATAATTTCTCGCCTCATCACCATGTCATGTGTCAACGCGAGGATATCTTTGAATCTTAGCTTAGATATCGTTTTAAATTATCATTGTTTTAACAAGATACTACCAATAGCACAATAATTACGTATGAAATGCGCAATTTCAATTTGTAAAATTATCTCTCATCATAACCAATTCGTATTCTGTGCAGCAAAATTTTTAACAGAGTCTGCTATAATCCGTAACAGAATATTAGGCAGATTTTTGTATTTGCTATGAGAGCAATTCGTGTCAAATTATAAGTTTTGAAATTAAAAAAATCAAATGTTTAACCAACAACGATTCATATGGCACGATCTGTTATTAATGCATATCAGAATATTATAACAGAATAACAGAAAAGCGGAAGCGGATTATCGGAAGTGATTTCCTTGGATCATAACGTTAACGTTCGGCTTTTATGATCATAACGTTAAAAATGGCATACGTCGTCCAGAGAGCTTTTCAATTTTAACCGGAATAGCTATTTGTGACACAAGTAATTGGAATGGCATATGACTGAGTTCAGTTTTGTCACTCGAGTTAATGAAAAATGGAATTGTATATAGTTTATATAATAAACTGTTTTTTTATTTGAAAAATTTTTCTGAATCAAATAAATACGGGAAAATTTTGAAAGCTTCCTAAATAGTTTCGTGAAATATTGGAACTCGTGTAGGAAAATGAAATTTCGAGTAAAATTATAAATTTTCTCTTAAAGAGATATTATATCTAAAATTGTTTTTTGTTCAAATTAAATTTTTGTTCGCACCGTCAACTTTCTTTCACGCAATAATAAAATTAAATATTGGAGCAGTGGCCCGTAGTCGCAGTCGCAGCATCAGCAAAGAAACACCCGAAGTGTTTCGAAGCCTGTTTTCTACAATAACTTTCTTGTACCTTCCAGAAGTCTTGTAAAAACTCCCTTTTCAACTCCTTCTTCAAACAGATTTTCTTAAAAATTGATTTTGAGTTATAAATTTAACAATTTTTAAAATATATTTAATTATTTCTTTACACCAAAATATTGCTTATCTCTTAATAAAAATCAGGCAACAATTTAGGGTTTGTTTGGGATATAGATAAACGTTTAAATTTCTTTATTTTGTCTTTAGATATTTTACATATTTTTACTAAACGAGAGTTTAACATTAATTTTAGTTAACATAACAGACTAACATAACATAACAGACTAACATAACTAAATTTGTAGCGAATCTCTTGTAGCGAATCTATTGAAAATTCAAACTATATTTAAATTTGATGAAGGAGATCAGTATATTTATCATAATAGGTCGCGTATGGATTTGGAACTTTCTTTACCGTTATATAACTTGTATCAACTTTTGGAGGTGTGGAATAGTGATCACGCCACAATCCTTCCGCTGTATGAGGAATAATCCCAAATACGATGAACACCAAAAGACTCAGCAGCGTAAGCTTCAGTAGTGTGTTTGCATGCATTTTGCTATTAGTGGTAACAACAACCTTCCTCAGGGAACTAATTCGAAAAGAAAAAGTTCTTCGCTTTTGTAGTCTTCAATAAAGAAAAGATGACGGTGTTAATAATAATCGCTTTAGATTATCATAGTGTTATCGAGATAATACGAATAGGACAATAATTGTGTGTGTTTAACGCGCATGGTGATTAAAATACACAAACGTACAACTATGGGATAATAGCACATATATCTCCCTCTAAATTTGATCCGTTTGAATGAAATAGGAAACCATCTCAATTCTGAAACTTAAATTTATTAGTGAAAATCTTTTTTGCTGAAGTATTTATCGTGTATGCTTTTCTATCGTCTACCTCTCTTTTAGCTAATATCATTATTTAAGCCTATTTCAGATATTTATGGCAAAGCCCGAAATCAAGATTAAGATATTCTGCAATCAATAAGAATTGACTGACCAAACAAATAAGTATTTTATCTCTACGAAGACAGGATTATCATTTTTTTATATACTTTTTTTTATAAACTTATATTCCGATTTCATTATTTCTTGGGTGTTTCGGATACTAACTTGATTCAGCATTAGAGTCTTAAATTGCGGGGTCCTAAATTTTGTAGAATTTTCTAAATTCTAGTGTTGTTTAACATTTTTAGCCCAATGTCCAAAGCATTATTGACGTTTCAGTTTATCGTAGTATCGTATATAGAGATTAGTCTGTTTGTTTTCGTCTAGTGATTATAGCATTGTTTTAATAAAAAACTCCTTGTTGTTCTGTGTGTGTGTGCGTGTTTGACACGTGTCATGTCTGTGTGTGAAATAAATGGAGATATATGAAATATCTCAAAATTTGCTGTCCTTGTGAATCCGAGATATACAATATTACTTGAAATTAAATGAACAAATAAATCTGCTAGTTTTATTGTTATTGCTAGTTTTAATGTATACACCTCCCTAAAAATGTTCTTGATATAAACTAAAAAACTTCTAATAATCTTTAAGATTTTTATCTTAAAGATTTAAAGATGTTTTAATATTTTAAAGACTTTACCTAGCTCGCCGTTCAGAGGAAATAATCTCAAGCTTTTTTTAATTTGCTTGGTGAGTTTTTGAAAAAATCAAATAAAAAATGTCTTAGGTTTGAAATTGTCATTTGAAATTTGCGTCATTTACATTTTACAAAAAGGTGTCCAATAGGATTTTACTAAAATATTACCCCGAGCGCAGGCGAAAGCTCCATTTATAATAATATTTCATTTGAAATTATATATATATATATATATATATATATATATATATATATATATATATATATATATATATATATATATATATATATATATATATATATATATATATATATATATATATATATATATATATATATATATATATATATATATATATATATATATATATATATATATATATATATATATATATATATATATATATATATATATATATATATATATATATATATATATATATATATATATATATATATATATATATATATATATATATATATATATATATATATATATATATATATATATATATATATATATATATATATATATATATATATATATATATATATATATATATATATATATATATATATATATATATATATATATATATATATATATATATATATATATATATATATATATATATATATATATATATATATATATATATATATATATATATATATATATATATATATATATATATATATATATATATATATATATATATATATATATATATATATATATATATATATATATATATATATATATATATATATATATATATATATATATATATATATATATATATATATATATATATATATATATATATATATATATATATATATATATATATATATATATATATATATATATATATATATATATATATATATATATATATATATATATATATATATATAATTTTATAAATTGTTAGTATTCAGTCACAATGATGAATGCGGGTTGTTGGGTGGGACCTATTTCTGCGGCAAAACTATTTCAGTTGTATATATCTGGTCAATTTTATGCAAAACGGAAATGTGCTGGAAGATAATTTTTCCAGATATTCATAATAATACTTTACTCGCAGTTAGACGATCTAACATAACATATGTCCGCAAAGGAGTTAAGGAATTCATACCGGGTTTGTGTCTAAGATTATACATTTTCACCTCAAAAACTTAATTCTCTTACATATGGCGAAACTTTGACACTCCAAATTGCGTCTTGGATAAACCATTCCCAAAATGTGTTTATGAAAATATGTGCTAAATTAACCTTAGTCGCATTTTGCTTTATCCGAACGTACACAAGTTTTTGAGACATATGTTTCAAGAATATAATATGTGTGCTCTTCTATACTACAGATTTCGCTAAAAATCCCTAAACGTCTTGTACTGAAATGTTTTACGTCAACATATTCCAAATTATGCCGCGGCCAATTAAATAACATAGTAAATTAGTTTTTTGCTGATATTGCTTTCGTGTATAATGTGTGCAGATAAAATATGATGTTACAAAATTTAAATTTGACGAAAAATTAGATTACGGAGCAGTTTTTTTATTTAAAAATTGTTCCTAGATCAACAGATAAGAAAATAATTCCAAAGCATCTCAAGTAATTCCAGAAAATATTGAATTGTAACTGTAACTGCTGTAAACAGCAATGCGAGAGTCAAATAACCATTTCTGCATATAGGTAAATGTTATTGGATTCGAAAAAATAAGAAATAATAAGTCAGATATGAAATGAAAATAAGAGTAAGATGTCCAATATGTGATCACATAAAATTCGGTTTCAAAATAACTTGGGGATTAAAGAAAACTATTTGCCACGCATTTAAAAGATACGAAAGGGTTGCGTAGCCTATTCCTAAGCCACAGTCTCTACGGGTTCTGTCTCCAAAAAATCCACACCAAAAAATGGTCCCCGAAAACAAGCCCTAACTTCTTACGAATTAATTCTGTTTTTTTAGCGAGATTACTTTAAATGCTTCATTCACAATCGACATTATTTGAAATCGAAATCAAAAATCGACCTGAGTTCGGAGACAATGTTTAGATAGAAATTATATAATTATATAAAAATAAATTATGGTTTAAAAATAATAAAACTGATTTAGTAATGCCTTTGATTACTGTTTGAAACTCATTTATGTCATCGGAATGTTTGTTCAATCGGAAACATTTATGTTTCTCCGAATATATTTAAGCAAAGTTTTGAAACCGTATGAAAACCATAAATTCACATGCACGTTTTCAGAGTTTTAATTTATAGAAACTTAATCTGGAACAAAAAGTTTAATTTATATCCTTAACAATTTCAGAATTGCAGATATTGAAACCATAAATATTTTGCATATTTCGACTACACGGTAGTCTAATATTTATTTTAATTGACATAACAGACGTAACAGAAAGTTACACCCACCTACAACGAATCACATGGAAATTCATTTGACATTTGACGTTCATCTACTTCTTTAGTTAGTAAATGTTGCTCAGTTCCTTGATTAAGAGGGAACTTACAGCGGCAAACATCACCAATTGCCTTCTCTGAGAAATAAGTTTCTCTCTTGGTCCCATAAGCGCAATGTAATTTTTGACGTTTGTAAGCGATAGAAATCCTACGCCGCCTTGGTTGTGTTTATACCATAATTAGTGTAATTCTCCTTATAATACACCAGATGGCGATGGCATTGAAGGTTCTGGAATCTGCTGGAGAGCTTTGGTTTGCTGAACACAGCCATAAGGTCTAGACGTGTAATGTTGTAAGTTGAATTTCGACTTAATTACGGCAGATTATACCAGTAGATTATTCATCCTTTTTCATTGGGTTCATTTACATTTCTGACAAATTTTCGAGTATTTTTACCAAGCCAATAGCATCCATTGTTAACTTTTCTCCTTTTCCCTGAAGTTCCGCTTTAAGTTTCCTTTTCGAATTTCTGAAGTTTTTAAATTTTCAAATTTCTGACAATTACATTTTTGTCGTTAGTATATTCAGCTATCATTGGGCTTAAACTCTACGCAGTTGGAGTTACATTTAGCTGTTCTGACTATGTTCAACCAGTTACTTGTTATGACTAATAGTTGTTGCGACATATTGTGACGGATACATGTCCCGTAATAGATGCCGCTTCTGATGGTCGTTTCTGATATGTTTGCGAATTACTTACTGCGAGCTACTCACATTTACTGAAAATTTGTCATGACATTATTGTTACTAGTCAGTCATAAATTAATACTGGGTCTTAAGTGGAACCTCCGTCTACGCTCGAGGAATCGAGCGCAAAAGCTTTTAGTTAAATATTGCTTGCCACTTTTCTGTAAAACGAAAATGTGCTGGATGATAATTTATCCGGATATTTTCCGGATATGTATATGCGCAAGGCCGTTAATAGAAATCATTTGTTTTAATTTATTTCAAGGCTATTTTAAAGTTAAATTATTTATTTCGGATTCACAACAAAAACTGCAAATCTTGAATTTCCTGTATCTCCATTATTTCGTGCGTCAACATAGCATCAACGTTAGTATATCATTTTTCCCTTCTTTAAAGGGAATATGATATAAAAAATATTTAAAAGGAAAAATATTTAAAAGATAAAACAGATATTTAAACGATTGACTTTCGACTTTAGTTAGTTTTTATTATTTAAACAAAAAAAAATGCCCAAAAGAAAATTCCACCTTTCTTGCTTGACCCATTATTAAATATTAATTTACCCAACTATTTATATCAGAAAACTGGCTAGTTTTCATTCTTTAAATGAATTCGGCTTTGGGAAGATATTTCTATATTTCGTGATACACCTATTTGTTTTGCTCTAGTCCTGATTTCAACAGATAACGAACTTGTTTTTATCTATTTAATTAGAAAATTGTATATTAAACCTATGGTATGGGAACTAAATCAACAAATTTGGAACTTTCATATTCTCAGATTTTTAACGAGTATCCTCAGAAAAAATGTTTGGTTAGCCGCAGAAGCGACATCGAATGTTTTTCAGATAACAGCAATTTTTTAGGCAAAATTAATTAATATTTAAAATTCAAAGATAACTTATATATTTGTTAACGCAGAGCAAAATTGTTGACATAACCTCATTAATTCCTTAGTAACAACAACTATTTTCACCGAAACTTATACTACGTTAAAAATTGATAGTCTGATATTTTATGTATACCATTCTGAGATAAGATTTTTATCTTGAATTTTATATCAAATCTAAGTTGTCCGAATGTTGTCAAGTTGGCGTAATCTGTTTTCATTTAAGAAATATAATTTATAGTGTTATACGTATTTGTTTTAGTCTCTATGCGTGTTATATCTGTAAGTAATGTACTATGTCGCCATATATTGTTTAGTTAAAACAATGATAATTTAAAACGTCCTCTGTTTATTGAAGATTATAAAAGCGAGGAACATTTCTTCTTTTCGAATTAATTCCCCGAGATAGCTTGTGGATACCAATTATACCAAAATGCGTGCAAACCCGCTGCTGAAGTTTACGTTGCTGAGTCTTTTGACGTTTATCGCATTTGGGACTATTCTAAATACAGTGGAAGGATCGTGGCGTGATGGCATATCCATACCTCCGAAAGTTGATACAAGTTACATAACGGTAGAGAAAATCCCAGATCCAAACGAGGGCTCCTTTCTAAAAAAGATTTATGATTTCTTTGGAAAAGAGAGCATTAGGGTTAGATACCATTCATCTCGTATTTAGCGGATGTTATAAACCTCGTCTGTTGTGCTAATTAAAATAAATATTAAAGTCTCGTATAATAGAAATAAGTACAATTAATATTTACGATTCTGAGATTATTGAGGATATAAATTATATTTCTGTTTTCAAGTTTGGTTTCTATAAATCAAAATTTGGAAGCCATAGAGTAAATTTATGGCTTTCCCATGGTCTTATTAATTTTGTTAAAATTTATTCGAAGAAACAATTGCTTGTTCGATGGAAATAAAGAGTTTCAAACAGTAATCAAAGATATTACTAAATGAGGAAAAATTTAGATAATTATGCAGACGTAATGTATTTCGATGCAAGACATTTAGGAATTTTTAGAGAAATTCATAGTATAGATTGATGGGATTTCACGTAATGGGATTTCAAATTCGGAATATTTCTTCCTTCCTGTTTCATTCTTGGAAACATGTGTCTCAGAATCATGTGTAATTTCGTATACAATAATATGCGACTAATGTGAATTTCGGACATGTTTTCGTAGAACACGTCTTGGGAATGGTTTATCTAAGACACAATTTGGAGAGGAAAAGTGCAACCATATTTGAGAGAATTACAATTTTTAAAGTTATAATCTTAGACATAAACCTGGTATGGATTTCTATTAGGCAGATTTTACCAATGCATGAATTTGAATGTCTATTCAATGCATTGTTTTTGTTTTTCCATCCAAATCTGTCAACTCACCAAACCGTGATTCTCTCGTGAGTGGATGAACTTGCCGTAGGCCATTCAAATGGAATTGGCGTCGGCGAGGCAACCTTCTAACAAAACAGAAAAAAAGAAAGAAAAACGAAAAGAAAGAATTTTCATAAATAAGTTATCATTATGTAGAAAAATGTTGCATAAACCAACACGAAAATCCTCAAGCAATGCTTCTCTAATAATCTTTCTACAATATTTATTAACATTAAACAAAAATCTTCCAATTCAATTATTGTTCGCATTTTTTTAGCTCAAAATTTTTTTTCAAAAAAGGAGTATTCGACATTACCCAGTATTTGTCGAGTTGGTGTTCGTTTGAATTTAGTGTAATAGTATGGCCATCTATCAAAATTGACGAGAGCAGTGAAAATGGTTAATTTTTCTCCCAAATTTGCCATTTAAATGATTGTAATATAATAGCGGTCTAAACGCACACGGACTGGTCCATGCGCATATGTGTTCTATTAGGCGGCTTTCTTGCCTTCATTATTGCGAATATTTGGAGAAATTATCATCCAGAAAGGAGTCATTATCATTTGCAGAATGAAGTGTCCAGTAATGCTTACCTAAAGTATTTTCTCGGGCGTAGACAAAGGTCTTGATTAATGCCCCGTATTAATTCGTATGACTAACTCTTAACGATAATGTTTTCTTCAAAACAAGTAAAATTCAAAAAATTATATCTGGTAAATGGATAGTTTTCAGTCATAAGGATGAATACAGGGTGTTAGACCCTTCTTTAGGTCTAACACCCTGTAAAAAGAAGCATGTGTCTAAGAATGTGTCGGATTTCAAGAAATATATTCATTTCATGCAAAATTATACTCTCAAAAGCTACCGTTATCCACACATTTCTTATTGGATTTAAACAATAAATTTATACTATGGGAGTAGGGCTTATGAATTTCGCCCAGGCCATAATTGGCGTACTTACTTGATTCATTTTATTGTTGCTCCTGCTTTTTTCTAGTTATTGATGAATAACTTTGAGATTGCCCTTAATTCCTCGAGAACTTTAAGACTGGAAAATGGGACACAAAATTGAATTTCAAAATAATTACGATCTACCAGTGTGGTAACTTAAGTAAATCTTATTTTACAACTGGATTTCTTAACCAATTGACATGCAAAAATATGGCGAAATTTTCGTATTGATATCTTACTGGTATTATCGTACAAGATGTGATTACAGGATAAAGTTGTTCAAATTATACCGACGTGATGTTAGCGCATTTTTTGAGAACACTGTTCTAAAACAGGGTTACCAACCCATCGGCGAAGACACTTGATCCAAATATTGAACTATGTCTTTGCTAACTTTTTCATTTAGATTTTAAAGAATATCATAAGGGACAGAAATGGAGATTGAGGTAGTGCCACAACCCTAAAGGATCTTTCTGAAGATCCTATACAATCAAAATTAATTAATAATTGTGATTAATTAAGTACAAATTTCGGCTATATTTAAAATTTCATATGAAATTACTATCTTTTACACGTTTTTTCATCTGTAACATAAAAGCTTCTTCATTTCTACATCTCCAACTAACTATTGGATATGTAAAATCCAAATAAACCCTATAAATTAATCTAAAGGTCTAAAATCCAACGTACTGATGCTGATGTGCTGCAAAATTTTTATGAAGCCGTCAATTTTTCATGTGGATTTTTATTATTTTAAACGTCTATCCATCAGTGTGCAGATGTGGGTGTGTGTTTGTGAGAAAGTGTGTTGGTGTTTATTCGAGCATCCATGTAATTGTAAAACCGAGGGATTAACACAAATGTTTGCACAAATTTACACTTCCATTTGCGCCCTGAGCCAACGCGTAGTTTAACAATAAAATAACGACAGAAACAATGGACACTCCTCCCATGTCCGTTGTATACTATGAGAAAATGTTTTACGTTTCCACCATGTCCGTGTTGTTTATTTTGGTTTAATTTTTTACTTTTTTGTTATTATTTATGTTTTCTCGTACCTATTTGATTTTTTCTATCTAAAAAACAATCACTACGGCTTATAAAAGCTTAATGCGTTTGATTGCCGTAAGACATAAAGCTACACGGGCTCATTACGGGTTCATAACACGCATACACACTTGCGCACACATAAGAGCACACATACAAACCCAGGCATGCCTACACACATAGATAAATATTAATATCCCAATAACAGCCTCGACTTTTTTCGCTCTTTTAAAAGTTAACACATAGCTTAATTGTGAGATCCTGTCAACCTCTTCATCGTAGACCGTTCATCGTAAAACCGTTCCAACTTTATCGGTTCTAAAAAGAGATTTTTGTAAAAAAAATTAACTAAAATTTATAGGCGTCTCATTTCTAAGAGTACATTTCTATATATTCACCTCTAAGACCTTTTATCAGCGTTGCATAAAATTATTGAAATAACTATTAATTGAAGAATTCGGTTATATGCATAGCCACTCATTTATAGTTCATACAGTTCAATTTATTTATAACACCTATTCATTATCGGAGAGCATTGAGCTAAGAATTAAGTTATATACTACGTATAATATTATATTATAATAGCTTCAATAGACGATACTTTTATTCAGGTTTAATTAAGGATTTTATGTATTGGTGGGGAGGACGGCATGGATATGCTTAACTTTGTATGAACTTTTAAATTATGTGTGTATTCATTTCCTAACGTAATTGTGCATTTTTTATTCAGATTTCAAATTAGTTTAGCTAACAATGACCGATGTCACAATGTTAACAGAACAAATCCACACACACATGTCCACGCACGTAACCACGTATTTATGTACATATTTATATCAGTATATGCGGGTGTGCTTCTATATATTTTATATGTTTCCTATAACGCAGATTTTATGATTTTCTCAAATCTAATTGGATCATTTTAGATTAGAGCGTGAATTTCAAGAATCTCATATTATTTTTGTATACAACACAAACACTGAAAAGAAATTAGTTTGTAAAATTTTTATTAAATCAATTACTGATAACAATTCCTATATTTACTCCTTTCATAACAATATTTCATGTTTTCTTCATTTCCCATCTCAAAAATTAGTTAAAGAAATTGTCTTACTTGCGTTTCCTTTTTTCTCTACATAAATATTTCCTGCCTGATAAAATTTTTTTAAAGAGTCGTATTACGACTTTGAAACAAAAGAATTGAAATTATACTTGAAAAAATATTTAAATTCTCGTCGAAAATTTTATTGCAGTGTATAATTTTATTGCAAAATTGTTATTGATGATCTCTTTGTCAATCATAATTGTGTTTGTAACATTGCTAACGGGATTATTATAATTCTTTCAAAAATCCAAAATGCCATTCCATAAATTAAATCGATCATTTCAATTAAATTTGCATGCAATTAGTGCAAGGAAAAATTTAAGCCTACTGGAATATTTAAAATTAATCGATTGTACGTAAATAATTTCGTGAATTTTGCTAAAATCTGATTATATCAAACTTTAGTATACAAATCACAGATAACTGCGGGGTTTTTCCCAATTAATTCTTTTGCTTTCAAATTAAAGAGTTCAATAATACTATTTTCGTAGTGATACTTTTATAAGTAATATAAATAATGTCCTTTCTAAGTGTTTATAAGGGTTTCGTTTGTATTTTTATAATTTGATTCATGCGTAGGAGAGCATTTGATACAGTCATAGACTTTGTGTAAATATAACATATATAACTTCCGACTGGTCTGGGACACCCATTTTAATATTAAAAATATTCGAATAATTGAATTTACGCAATCACATTTATTTCACGAAACCTCAATTTATTTTTGTCTTTATTCAGACATATACTTGTAAATTTGGGAACGATGCAGCGTTCGTTTAAAGATCATTTACCTTTTGCCAAAATTATTAGCTTAAACGCATTGTAAATACGTCGTATATGAAATTTTTTCGCGCATATGATATTTTATTTAAACTTATATTTATATCCTCAGAGATTGAAAAGACATAAATACGTTAGAAAAGTAAGCGAACAGGCGAATAACTTACAGAACTTGATTTGTGGCAAGTGAGAGCGAAAAAACTGTATGTTCTTGCTTGGCAGAGTTAAGAATAAAGATAGAAAACTGAGAAAAAGTAGTAGTATAATACTAGAAGTGGTATAAGTAGAATAAGAACGTTCTAAATTTACATTTATCCTTAACAATTGATAAAAGAATGGAAATTGACATAAACTGTCTTGACGTATTCTTTATTTTCAAATAACTTTTGGGAAAAGTATGATAAATTTATTTTTTTTAAATAGATATACTCCCAGATACTTAATACAAATTATGAAAGTTATGGCGGTTATTTTTACAAATAATATGGACATTTCTCTATAACTGATAGCATGTATAAGTGATTCTATAATTGACGATGAATTTTCAGTGCTTATTTTTTATTTGCTCAAATTCGAAATGTAAATTTAGTTTTCATAACACAAAATAATTATTGTCACCAACAATAAAGAAATTTTCATGAATATTTATAATCCTGGTTGTTCGTAAATTAAATGAAAATTAAATCAAATCAAACTTATTCGTAAACATTTTGAATATCTTCGTTATAAAAATAAAGATATAGAAACAATTTTTAAAGCAAATAACTCACAGTAATTTTTGGTTATTTATTCAAATTCAAGATTTATCTTTTGTTCGTTTTTTAGCGGTTACATTTATTTGAAATGTCGTTTCACCGTTTGCAAGCAGTTTTAAAAATGTTCGCATCAACAGCAGCAGCAGCAGAGGCGGAAGTTGTAGCAGTAGCTGCAATTTTTTCTTTTAAAATAAATCCCTCTGCAAATAAAATGAATATTAAATACTTTGTAACAATTACTTTTTTCTTTTTATTATGAAGCTTTCAATTTCGACAGTTAGTTTTAGAATTGGCTGCAATGCTAATGATGTTGCTGATGATGATGGTGATGATGTTAGCGATATGGGTTGGTGCTGCTTTTGCAGTACATGCTGTTTGTCGAGAATTAATTGTTTTGATTCATTTATTACGAGGGTTGCCTTTTATGTTTCGGGATTTGGCAACCCTAGTATTGCAATGTGGCAACTGACAGTCAAATTGATTGACTATCTATTGATACCTATCGTAAAGTTGGACATTTTTGAAGTTATACGTAATCAAAACGTTTCGATATACGAGCGTTATTTGCGTTGTTTGCAGTAACTTAAAAGATTCATCTCGGCCTAAAAATGGAACTAAATCATAAACATTTTCGTGCTATTATTTTACAACTTTCGATGTGGATGGATGAACTTAATTCAACTTTTGGCGATGAATCTTCATCAAGGATCAGTGTTCATCGATGATATGGTGAATTCAATCGTGGTCGTTCCGAAAGCTATTGATGCTGTTCGCGAACTGATATGGCAAGATCGTCATGTGACCTATCGTGAGATTGGGAAAACCTTAAGTATTAGTGGGACCAGCATACATTTAATATTGCATAAACATTTGACTGCCAAAAAAATTTGTTCGCGTTGGATCCCACACAATTTGTCAATCGATCAAAAAAAAAAAAAAAAAAGGCTCGTATCGATTGGTCGAAAGAAATGCTCAAAAAATACGATCGCGGTGCTTCGAAACACATCTGTGACATCGTGACAGGCGATGAATCGTGGATTTACGCGTATGAGCCCGAAAGTAAACAGCAGTCGACAAAAGTTGTTCGCGCACGAAACACTTCCAAGCAAATGGTCGCCTCTTTTTTCGGAAGAACTGGAAATGTCGCAACCTTACCACTAGAACAACGCAGACCAGTCAATTCTGAGTTTTACACAACTATTTGTTTGCCAGTGGTCTTCCAAGAAATCAGGAAAACCAACCGCCGAAGACGGATCAATCTTCACCACGACAATGCGAGCTCTCACACATCGGCTCAAACAACTGCATTTTTGAGCATCCAAAACATCGATTGGATGAGTCATCCGCGTTTAGTCTTGACTTGGCACCGAATGACCTCTTTTTATCCCCGTACGTAAAAAACGAATCGTGAGGTCAATGTTTTTCGACACCTGAAGAAGCGGTTGCTGCTTTTTTTGGATTTTTTTTTGATTTTCGATGATTAATATTTGTTACTGTTCTCTAATCCCGAAATATAAAAGGCAACCCTCGTATTATTTTCTGTGTGATTGCGAACGGGCATGTGCTCTCGTCCATTTTAAAGTTTTATTTATTTTGATTCTCGTTTAGTTGGCAACGAAAAATAAATTATGAACTGTTTTATTAAATCTGAATTTACTAAAAGGATGCATAATTAAATATCATGCGGAAATCTAAATTTCATTGAAATTCACATTCATCCGGCACGGCAATGGGTAAAGAAGGACAGACAACTTGAAAAAATACTACAAATTTGCAGCTCGTTTAACAAATTAAAACTTTTCAAATATATTCTGAGTTTATTTTAAAAAGATTGCTAACTGTGCATGCTAGTGTAAATTTTTTGAATATTTAAAATAATTTCCGACACTAAAAGAGAATGCCTCCCTTAAAAATTGAGTTCACAGAGTGCAAATATAAAAAGGTAATTAAAAATGATAAGAAGATGAGAATGTCATCAATAATAATAATATTAAATAATATAGAAAAGATTAATTGAAGTCAGATTTCACAAAATGAGTAATGGGTAATTAAGCCGAAATGAGTTTTTCATAATGAGAAAAATGAGTGCTCATAATTTGAAAAGGGATTCCCGCATTTTGAATGTTGTACCAATTCCGCAAAAATTGTTCATATCTAAAAGGCACAAAACAATAACAGAAACTGAAATTAGTAGTACGCAGAAATAATGTAGGAAGTATGTTACGAGGAAACTGCTGTAAGGAAAGTGTAGATGAAGAAGATGAAGGCACAAGCCTTATACAAGATAATGTACATCCAGTACCGTTTGTTACGCATACACAAGGCGATTTTACAAGAATTGCTTTATTTTATACCGGGATAATATTTCAATTATGTCCAAATATTTCAATAAAGTACGAAAACACTATATCTTCTCGAAATTTCATTGAGCTAACCGATTATTATTTCGGTTTACTCAAATTTCTTATTAGAATTTTTAGTGCAGATTAAAGATAATATAATTAGTGATAGATAATTAGTGCAGATTTACATCAGCATTGATTTAGAGGAAACTCTCTTTAGAAGCCAAAACTGATATTACTGAGAATATTTATTAAATTGGGTTTTTATGGGTAGTTTCTTATAAAATCATTTCATTTACGTCGCGGTGTTGAACCATATTTATAGTGTTGAAATTTTAAAATTAGGAGATTAAACAGTTTTGTGTCATGAATAGTGATTGTATAAATCATTTTTATGAAGTAAACTGTTTTTATATTACTTTACCGATGATTGCATGTATTGGTGTCAGTGTCTGTTATGCAGCCACGAACACATACAATGAATATATGTACATTTTAATGCGGAGTGGGATGAAATTGAAAAATGATGGGAATCCATAAAGTAATTATTGCAGCGTCATATTAAAATATACATGGAGTATTACGCATACACATACACAAATTATGCATGTAAGTATATTGTGTATATGTTCGTGTTTGGATGTGTGTGTATGTGCTCTTTAGGTTTACTTATAAAAGCAATAAAAAATTATAATTAATAATTATAAATTCTGAAGAACGTTTTCACGATCACTTAAAACCAGTCTTAATTTTGTTTTCGAAGCCTTTTTTTAATTAACTCCAATTCTCCCCTATATTCGATTGAAAAAATAGGAAACAAAATTTTCAAATTGGTCATAAATGTTTAAATCTCAGAATTTCATTAGTCATCAGTGTATCAGAATAATATGCGCTAATTAGTCATATTATACAATTAGTAATAAATGCCGATAAAACTAATATACATTCCATATCAAATGAATTCAGTATCGACATGGTTGTACTCGCATAACTTTGGCCTGCACCAACACTGTTGTTAGTAGTCATAGCGGGAATCGGAGATTTGTAGATACTTTATTGAATAGACGGGTAACTGGAAATATTTACGATATATATTATGACCATCTTTGATATAGATTACAATATATCATGGACAGCGTTAGAGGTAAAAACCAAACTTCGTTCCGTTTGCGCTAACTTTTTCGCAATCTTCTTCCGATTCATTCCAGATTATGTGAGTGTGAATCACATCTAGTGCGCAAACTTAAACTGATTTTATATTAGTGTGTGAGTGTGTGTGTATTTGGCGTTTGTATGTATGCGTGTGTGTCTTTACTATACTTTGAAGCCATAGACTTAAAATGAACTTTGATATAACGAACAAGTGTTGCAACAGTTTCTGTGGTTTTAAAGCGAAAAGGCAAAGGCAAACTTTCATAGCCTGTAAATTACTTATTTTCTTTCCTCCTAACAATTTTCTCTCTGCTTTTCTATCACTTAGCTTCTCTTTTGCCCTTTCTTCTAGTTTGTTGGGTATTTTTTCTTACGTTCAACAACTTTTTGACAATTACTTTTACTGCATCGTCGAACGTATATAACTTTACGACCTTATGGTTAAGATTAAGGTAAACAAATTATTGTCTTTTTTGTTGCATTGCAAGTAATTTGTGATATCGCTTGCTTTCTTTGCCTTGCTATTAGTTCGCTGTTTTGCTTTTATTGCGAATGGTTTGTGAAATTTGTTAATACGGTAATATGAGATCCGCAGAGTTACCTAAAGTGAGTTACTTAGTGATGTCAAAATGATGCGGAATATGATCCCAAATGGATGAGTATAAAATAAAGCACTTTAAGTTTATTGAAAAGAAAAATATATTTCGACATTCTCTAATCCAAAAATATAATCATATTTACAACAATTCTTTCACAAACCTTCAGCTCACATTTCGAACTAATATTTTTTAAAAGACTAAATTCAAAATACAATAGATGCTTATGAAAGTAATTTTAGGGTGAGTATATTCTGCATAAAAGTAAATTTATCCGTATTGGTTTAGCATCCTGTATTGCATTTAGCGCTTAAGCTAAATGCAATCTTGTTTATTAAAAACAAAATTAAAATTCGTTTACAGATTAAAAAAGGCAAAATAAATTTAATTTAAGGCTATCGTATGGAAATTATAAATTTTTAATTGCAAATTACAAAACAACGCAGGACTTGTTAATTCGCCAATTTACTGAATATATTTCGCTTCACGCAGCCCCTTCATTTGATTTTTGAAGATCTGAAATGAGTTGGAGTGTATTCATGCAATTATTATCAAAATAAATTGCATTACAATTTTGAGGCGGAGACAATAGTAAAGAAGAAGGATATTATTTCAAATATGGATATTCCCTAAATGTAGACGTTTTATTCGGAAATCAGTGATTTTCTTAACTTGTGCGTGGGAAATTATTTTTTAGATAGAAATCAAAGTGGCGGAATGACTTTTATATAAAATTTTCAAATGTCTTTGAGATTTGAAGTTTCTCCCGGAAACGAAACCAACAATAATTTTCTAATAATTTATATTTATGAAAGTATATTTTTCCAGTATGGTATGCATTTTAGAGAATGCAATTAATCTCGTTATAGAAGATTTTTGTTTCTATTCAAGCGGCGTAAAAATGTGAATATTTCATCGATTCTTCTAGCAGTTATTATTAGATTCTGACGTGTGGTGATCATATTTTTACTCATCAAATCCATCGGGCAAAAATTAAATATTCCGTTAGTTGCATCAGGTCGTATGAGTAATAAATAATTCCTATATAAAAATGATAGTAATTTGTTTCTCATGAATTAATTTTTATATTTCTATTTCTTTATCTTTTCCTGTTATTAATTTTTATATTCCTTTCCTTTTCTTATTATTTTGTCAGTGATATATTTGTTTGTAACACTGCACCTCTCACTCTCTCTCTCTCTAGCATATGGCAATTTTCATTGCAATATTTTCAATCAATAACGAATGCATTCGTGATTTAGACGGAATTTTATTCATCCCGTATAAATTAGAGCGAACGTATAACCTAAGCCAACTGAAGCGTTAGTAAAATGTTGTGGTTGTTCAGTTTTCGTTACGGCGGTTGAAACTGCTGTTTTGAATGAATGTTTGTTGTTGTTATTGGTGCTGCTGTAGTGCATGTATTCCTCCACACTCATAGAGCTAGAGAAACATGAGCATTAGCAGAAATGGTATGATGAGTATGGTATGATGAGCATTAGCAGAATGGTTTAATAAAATCCATTCTCGTAGACCGATATGTGTACATATGTGTAAACTTTTGCCAGGCATGATTGCTAATCACCCTTATTTGGATAATTACCTGTATCTACCAGATATCTTAGGGTCTGCATAAAAGTGCGATAATTTCGAGAGCCCTTAATTTTTTAAAATGTTTTTCTTATTTTGAAACCAAAAGTTTGGATTAATTTAACATTGGCGCCAAACATATATTTACTCCGTTGTATAAAACCAATACTTGTTAGTCAATTTTCGTTGGGGCATTAATTATAATCAATATAATTAATCAGGCAGATTCATCGCAAATTTATATTTAATTTTAAGGCTGAATTAAAGCCAAAAATAATTGATCAATAAACTGCAGCTGCTTCTTCATTCTGCGACGCAGGTGCAAGAAATATTTTAGCAAAGCCGCAATGTTTTGTAAATTTTGGCTTTATTTAAATATATATTTGTTTATTTTTTGTTTTGTATTTTTTTTAGTGTTCATACCTCGGTTGTTTTTGTTGTTTCTATTTCTGCTCATTGAACACATTCATTTCTTCCGGTTACATCGAGTTGGTGTTTTTAAAACACTTTCTACAACAACAGCAGCGGTTCCCTGTTGTTTTTGTTTTATAAATTACGCTTGACTGAACTGTGAACAAATACCACAATCATCTGAAAAAAATTTGTAAAATAAATATGCAAATGCAGTTGCGTAACGAATTATAGAATGACGCTAATCAAATTTAAGAATTAATTGTAATAAATTGTTTTAAGAGAATGTCATTTCTATTGTGAATTATTTGTTTGTGAAATTATTAACATATGCGATTTGTATTATGAATAAAGCAACCTATTTTAGGATATATAATAAATGGATTTGTTTTTGAACGATAGTAATTTATTGACAAATGCTTATTATTATCTCTTCCTTTTCCTTTCCTCGTTTAATAAAATTCACAGAATTTCGTTTTAATTTTTTTAGTAAACCGGTGGTTTTTAAATAATATTTTATTTGTTTTAAAAAGTCGCTTGAATGTAAGCAAATTTTCCACAGAAATGTACCGTATTTATTTCACTTTTTGTTACCGCAGAAGTCAATCAGCATTTAATTAAGGATTGTTTTATTTTGCTCTTAAACCGTCTAAACCGCAGAATATAAATCCTTAATTGTTTCGTAAACTCCACGATCGTGAATCGTAGTAACAATTATCAATAATATTTGATTTACTGTATGGACGATTGAAAAATAAATAAAATTACTGACGAGCGTTTTTATATTTAGTTTGTGAAATCAATGACTGTCAAGAATTACCATGAGACACAAATGTATTCGCCTATCTTTCAAAGTATTTAAGTTATATAATTTCAAAAAAAAAAAAATTAACTAACCTTTACAGATAGACCATAAGTTACAAAATATTGATGTTTACTTGGTGGACTTAATTCTTCTTTGAATGCAAATTATTTCCGTTTGATCTCTGGGCAATATACGTTTTGAAAGGATAAATTCCAATTTATTTGTCTAAGGAATTCATTCATTTCAATAAAATCTATTAATTTATTTATGAAATCAAATTTATTTAAAAATGTGTTTATCTTTATTATTATCATTCTTTTGTGTTTTCCGTTATCATTTCAAAAAATCAAAATTATCCTAAACGGAATTATCTTCCAATTTTTATTGCCGCCTATCCAGATTTTTATTAGAATTTTATCACACTTTATGTTACTCATACTTGAATTCTTTGCCCTTCGTTATAAATATATTACACCGAATTAGTTATGCCACACATTACTAATATTTCGGGAATATTTCGGGGTATACTTAGGGGTGCCAAGAACCTCTAGAAATTGAAATGAAAGCTAAAAGAATAAAAATAGATTTGCGTTTACTTCTTCAAAGGAGTTCAATTAGAAACGAACTAATAATTTTTTACTCATCCCCATTGAAGGTCAAATCCAAGGTGTGGCTCTGACACACTCAAGCGTTTGTACGCGGTTCGAATCGAATAACGATTGCCTGAACAAGAAAAAAAGGAACAAAGACAAAACAAATAATAAAAAAACACGCCAAAAAAGAAAGCTATAAATAATAATATCCTCACTCTCATTCATATTTTTCAATATTTTTCTTTGATTAAAAAAAAGTTTCGAAGAGAAAAGTCAAGCCAAGAAATAAAGACGGAAACGAGGATGGCAAACAAAGTAAAAGTTTCCAAATGACGTAATAGGATGGTATGTGAATATTCGAGTGTTTTTTATATATGATTATCCGAAATTTTCTCCCATCATTAGTATTCATGCTTGATAACGTGCTCCATTTTATTCGCTTTTGTTTTTTCTGTTTATTTTTTGCTGAAAAGAGTTAAGATAGGCACGACGTGACTTTTTTTCTTGACCATAGTTATTCCTGCATTCGGTGACCGCAGAAAAGCACAGTCTTTTAACATCATAATGGCTTTACCTTCTCTGTGTACTGCTTGAGATACCGTGGGTACCTCAATAGAGTAATATTTTCCAATAAAATTGTACGAAAATTTTTTTGAATGTTGGAAAAGTTATTAATAAACGCAACATATTAATGAATGTCCAATAATCCAGTAATAATCACAAAATATTTACGCAAGAAAATTCAAATGTAATGACAGTTTACCCAATACCTCTGAGGATACGGTAAAATTGTTAACGAAAAAAAAGGATAAGGTAGTAATATTTTTCCTTTGCAACGCAAACAATTTTATTCAAACCTAATTATTTTCTTGTTGGAACATAGGCTCATAATTGGACAAGTCAGCTGCTCCAGTGACTTTTTTCCGTTTTTAAGAGGTTTCACTGTAGGTCCGTTTTGTTTATTTGATGAGTGTACGTAAGCGTCATGTGTTGTTTTAACAGTTTCCTCGTACTGAACTGTAAAAATGAGTGCAGTAAAAATCTCTTGAGTAAAGTTTGAATGCGGTTTTTCCGCTTGAAGATTGCCAACTGTTTACTTTCGCGTAAGTCTTATATTATTTTATTCAACCCAGGTTTTTTTGATCAGAATAAAATAATTGATTTGTGTGTAATGAAACTGGTCTATAGAGAAATTACTGCCTGTTTTATTTTCTTGCTTAAATTACTCCCTCTACTCTTCTCTCTTTCTCTTTCTCCTAATCTATTTTGTTGATTTATTAAAGTCTCTCATACAGTGAGTTAAAACATTTTCTCCCGAG
The DNA here is from genome assembly GCA_963966595.1 of Physocephala rufipes. Taxonomy (NCBI): domain Eukaryota; kingdom Metazoa; phylum Arthropoda; class Insecta; order Diptera; family Conopidae; genus Physocephala; species Physocephala rufipes. The sequence goes on from OZ016504.1 coordinate 37,731,245, forward strand.
AAATATTGCTGAAAACATTTCCTAGTTTTTGTGGCTCGTTTCTCTCTATTTTAAATGCTCTTAAATTGTTTTTTCATTCCTATTCTCATTTTTATCCTCATCTTTTTGTTTAAAGATAAATTGCTTTCGTGTGCATGTTTTGAATTTTCACATTAGTTTCATTACATTTTCACATTATTTCCATCCTTTGATGAATCACGCTGATTCATGGTAATGAGTTGCAGCATCGTATCCATAATAATGCATTTCCATTGAGGTCCTCCGGCATTCTGCATTGCAATATTTATTACGTTCTGCATTCAATTCAGCTCTCTCGAAATGCATTTGCAGTACGTAACTTTAGTCTCAGCTGCCTTCAGGCGATATTAATAATAATAATAATAAAATCTTTGGTTGACATTGTTTCCGATACGATGAATGATTTTTGCGTATAATTCATAAAATTGAGAATATATGCATTCGACAGAAAAAGAAGAGATTGGTTTGTGTGGAAAATATAACTGTGTGCATTTTATAGAAATTACATATCAGGAATTTATAAATTATGATTGATATAGGTGCGCAATATGCGCACTATTGATACGAATCGATCGCACTCTATTGGATGTAGTCTATTGAAATTTTGTAAGTATTTACCTTGTTCGTGTGATATTATTTCTGTGACTGCTCTCCAATTATTAATGGGCAGGGATAGCAGGAGTGATTATTTGTGTATGGATCCTTTATTAGAGTACTTCGTTATTCAAAAACCGATTCAATAAATCATATAATTAATGGCGTCAATCAATCTTTTCTATTCGATTACAATTTTTTTCAATGTTTTGTTGTTTTCAGATTAAATTAAACAAAACGAAAGGAAAAAAAATACAGGCAGACGAATTTGGAACCGTGACAATAGACCGAGAATTGTTGAGATTTTGCTTGCTAAACTCTAGATGGGAGGCTTCATTCACATGATTTAATTTTTGCCTGCGTACGCTATAGCAATTACCGATGAATCATCCTTTATATTCCAAGCCGAAAATTATTTGATTTGTATTGCCAGAAAAATTATTCTTCTTTCTCACAATCCAATTTTCTCTTTATCTAATTCCGGCAGAAAATCGAACCGTTTTCTTAAACTTTTCCTTTATTGTTGATTAAATCGTCAAGTGAGGGTTAGCATTTAACCCCTTAATCTTTAATCAGTCTACACGAGCGCAAACCCATACAAACCTTTCACCCGTTACGTGGCAGTAAAAACGTTTAAAGCGATTTTTGAGGGCAAAGTCTTTGCGTACGTGCGGCACATGCGATTATGAGTAACCAGCATAATCATGGATTCTGGAGAGCAGAGCATATATGCGGGCAGAAACGACACCATCAGATATCCTTTCGAATGTTTAGCAAAAGAGCATTCATAAAATCATTTCCAGAATTGTTCGTGTCTGACATTCGAAAGAAGTTAAGCATTATAACCAACGTCGAACGATGTAATAATCAGGGGCGAAAATTCGATTAAGGATTCTTTGATAACTACATTAGAAAGGAGACTAAGGGGAAAAGGAATTCGATTAGAAAAGGAAAAATTTTAAGCCTATTTATATGATTTGATTTAATAATTTGAAAAGCAAAATAGATTCCTTTACTTTTAGAGCCTTTTTACGAATTATTGTTGGGCATGCTTTAGAGGGAGGATGTTCTAGTTTCTCCACGAAAAGATTAAAACGATTTGGAATGGCCGCAAACAGCTATCGTGGGTACAACACGATCCCATTTATGATGTTTTTTGAAAAATATAGTCATTCTTTATGTTTTCACCGAGCTTTACGCGGATTCAGCAAATTTTCAAATAGAATTTTGTTTGTACGCAAAATCAAATAGATATAGATTAATTAGTAAATGTGTATACTCCTTACGTACAGGATTGTTCAAAATGTAATTTCGGTTTTTTATAAAATTGCCCTTTAGACTTCTTAAATATAAAAACATGACCGAATTCTTTATTTCAATAATTACAACAATTCAATAAAGTCATCAATACCTCCATTAATACAACGTAATTAAATGGTTATTATGAACAAGAAAATATACTATTTTCTTACAAACTCGAAGAAAATCAACGGGCTAAAGGGATTATAAATGCGATAATTGATCTCTTTATATTTAATATTATTCAAATTTCACATTCCAAATTCGAAATACTTGCCCATAGATATGTGGATCATTTAGATCTGGTAAACAAGATAAATGCAGATAAAATTCAGAATTGAATAAAGGCAACCACAACAACAATTAAACCATTACAAATATTGTATTTGTTACGACGAGGCACGTACGCTGACATCGACTAACTCGAGCAATTTGAAAGTGATTTTAAATCCATTATTCCTCAATCAAAATGCGTACGATATGCTAAAGAGTAATAACAGTTGCAACAACAACAACACCAACAATACCAGAAAACAATAACAACTAGAAAATAATAACTACTAAAATAACAATACCATCCAAGCAGGCACGGTTGAGGGTGGATTGGTTGGTGTATAGGCAGTTGTTGGGGGTGCGGGTAAAATATGCTAAAACTTTAAATACGACCATTATAGACGCCTGCATGTTCTGTGATAAACGGATTGACCATCAAACCCATCATAATTAGATGCATCATCCAGACTGAAATTAAATTAATTAATTTGAAGCGAGCGGGAGGAAGAGGCTTAATAGGAGGACGTCAATAGCAGTTGTGCTCATGTAGCTTTACAGGCGAAAAGGTGCCGCCCGGTCGGTTGTCTGATTATCTACATTTTGTGTTTAGACTGCGTAAACAATGATAAACAGCTTAATAACAAAAGGCCAAAAGCGAAACACAGTTCAGGAACAACAAACAAGCAAACAATCGATGATAAGTACCAACTGCACGAAGATGAAGATATTACACGGTAAAAAAATTGGCAATTAATTGAATGGGAAAGTATAACAGTTTGGTCAAGAAAAGTCAAAGGTTTTTAGATATCTTCTATAATTTGCATCCAGATTTGCAAATAAACTGCCTTCCAATGATTGCAATATTGATATTCTCTTACTAATTACGTAATAAAAAAAATCCGAATTATTAAAATATTTGAGAGGATTTATGTTATTACGAGAAGGGTATGCAGCATTGACCCAGGATTTTATATATACAATACGAAGCTATTATGACTTCTTTATTAAAATTACATAAAACCGTTTAAATAATTTGTTTTCGTCAAAGAAAATTATTGAATTATTTTTGAAATTGCTCAGTTTTTCAGTACTAAATTATCATAAAATAAATACTGTGAAATAGTCATTACAGTAGCCTCCGTCTTGTAATATTCATACCAGTAAGCGTTTAAGATACCGATAGGAATAGTACTGGCAACTTGAAAACACGCTGAAGTAATCATTTCCCCTATGTCATGGCTTCTGAAATCGAAACTAGTTTTAACTCACTGAAGCCTTTGTGAAACTTTTCATTAATTTGTGCGTTTGGCGAGATTCATCAAATGCATATCTATTTTATCCAGTGTATGATAAAATTACATCACGTTTACATGTTCAAACACATATAAATACAAGCTGCCACGCATACATATATTTACATACATAAGCAGGAATGTTGCATATCCTCGATACGACGCCATATTAAACGAATTTTTGCAGATTTCAATCAAATCCATTCGAAGCGATCCAACGCGTTCAGGATTTTTTTACTAATTTTCAAATTGATATGAGCATAATATGATTAAATGCATGGAGATGGGTGTAATAGCCTCGTAGATCGCATTCCCAAATCTCCCCCACTGCACCACCATTTACTTTATTGCATATACAACACCCCGAAGTATTTGTTGTTTGGTGCAAGCATCGGTATTCGTAGCAGTCGAAGAAGATAGAAATCGTTACATCGGCATGTGGTAGGGAGAAGGAGTGTAATCGATGCGTTAAAACTGTTGGTTAGCAATGAGTTATTTCGATCGGTCAGTGATTATATTTTGGTCGGAATAGAAAAGTGATTGGGGCATTAGTTTAGAAAAGGATAAAGGAATATAAAACAACGATGATAAACATTTTATGTCTTTTTTGTTCGGTTCACATTGAATTTATTTTTCTCATTTGGTGGCGAATGTATCTCTCTTTATTTATGTTGCAATAACAGACCAAATTATTCTTTCTCTAATTATTTTTCTACTAATTCCTTTTGTTGTTCATTATTTATATTATAATCTTTAGAGCTTTAATATTTTGTAATTTATATTTCATTTCAAGAGGCTCCCAACGAAGTTTTTGCCATGTGAAAACCCATATAATTTATGCGATAGAAACAGATACATGAATCGATATGAAAAGATACAATTTGAGAAATTAAACGACGCAATTACATCGACATTGTATGTGTATATCTACTTATATATACCACACCCATAAATCATGTCGAACGTAACTAAATGACTAGAAATTAAGCAAATGTTCTGTTTGTGAGATATTTAAGAATCGTGCATAATTCATTCGAAACAACATTTCAATGATATCCCCGAAAGAAATATATGTTATTAATTAAATTATTATGTTATTATATGTTATTATTAAATATATGTTATTAATGACTTTTAGGAGATTCGTTTCTATTAATTTCGATATTCTCTTTCTACCGGAAGATTATATATGCGTATCAAAATGGTTGTATCTGGGTAGAAGTAATTCAAATAAGTGCAATTTCCTAATGGGTTGGTATTGGAAAATCAATGAGCGCGATTCATTTTGGAGATGTAAATGTGAGAGAATGAGTGTGAGTGTGCTGTCTGTATTTGTGTATTTGTATTCGTTTTAATGCAATGCCAGTTTTACTTCATCGGTTGGCGACCCCAAAATCCTTAATTTTAATGTCTACTCTTCCATCCCTTTTATACATTTCTTCTATCCCTCGATAATATTGAAAAATTGTTGAGAGTTATTTTAGGTTCCTGCGGTTATTATTTCACTTTGAATTGGATTTTAAAGAAGAGGATTTTATCCCGAATTTATCGAAAACATTACCGTATGTAAGATATTCTCTTCGAATGCCTTTTGTAATTGCGATATAAATTTTGCGCACCCTTGGGTATTTTATGGCATTCTTCATTTTCTGGTTTTATAAGTTAGTCGTTACTAAAAAATGCTTCGCGAAGATAAAGTAATGGGAAGCGTTTTAAAGGCTCCACCAATTATATTAGCTTGTAAAAACTAGAGATAAAGAACATACTGAGTGTGTGTGTGTGAGAGAGAGAAATAATGATAAAGAACAGAGTTAGATCGAGTTGACACACCAACGAGTTGGTACACTCTGTGTTTAATTACGATGCAATGTCAGATTTTGTTACTTTTATCACTCGCTAGATGATCTCGCTAGCTCTTATTATTGCTTGTACGTTCAATGGCGTATAATTTTTGCGAATGTGAAAATTAATGTTATAAAAAATAGCATAAAAATTCTACAAAAATACTCTGAAAAATTTACAAGTGGAATTTTTATAACTCTCTCTCTCTTTCTAGCTCTCTCTCTCTCTCCCTATAAAAACATTACGAAAAATATTCATCGTTTTCATTTATTGCATATATTTTAATATGTGAATGGAATATATCAAGGAGTTTCCATATGGAGCAGAAAAATCGGGGTGGTGAAATAATTTAAAAATAGAATGAGTTAGAAATAGTATTAAATATGTTATAAAACAATAGAATGCAGTGGGGTCATTCTGACTTTGTGTCTCTGTTTCATATATAGAGAGGTAATATTTCAAACAAAACTAAAATGATTAACGACCAATTTTAACCGCGCTTATCCGTGCTTTTAGTACTTAGTGATATTCTTTTTATTTTTAAATTCTATTTTAAATATTTTAAATAAATATTTTTTTTATTTTTAAAAAGTAGAATTTTGTGTTATTTATTCTTAATTAATAGACAACAATTTGGGTGGAAAAACCACAGGTTTACCCACCAATATGCTTCCTTTTAAAAATGCTGTTTGATGAATTGTGTTTCTTAATATTTTGTAATATCTTTTAAGGATACTGTTGCCAACTCTAACTACCATAATCTCAATTTAATTCAATCAAGATGAAGAATGTTGGAATCATCAGAATCATTGCCAGCACTTCCTTACACAAGGTGACAGAGATATTTTCGAACTTTACGATTTATCGTTGTCTGAACTGTTGATCTAATTTCCTCGACATTAAGAGACGACCCTATTCCGACGCATGGTAGAATATTTTAAGATACTTTTACATACCGTTACTTTGTTTACTTGGTAGTTAATTCCTATTATTTCATCCTCTTTTTGTGCTTTTTATCTGTATCGAATTTTAGAAGTTGAAACCCTAGTTTTTGTCAGTTTCTTTATGTTTCTATTCATGAGTCGACTCCTTTTATCACTATATAATTCGATATTGATCGAAATTATATCTTAGGGTCGATTTTGCTTACGGCCAATAAGTTGACGCTAGCAAAAGGAATGAGCGTGAACGTAAAGATAACAAGAAAGCAAGCAATAAAAGCATCTTATCGATTTACCAATTCGTGAAAGTAAGAATGTGTATATATGAATTTGAAAAGAGTGGAACAATATTAGGGGTTGCAGCAAGAGGCAGGGCGTGATATACAATAGTGATAACAGTGCCGACAAATAGCAACAACAACAGTCACAGCAATCGCAGTAGAAATAATGAGAACGTAGATGAAATGAAAATAAAACTTCCGAAAAAACATTACTAAGCAATTGTAAAAGTGCAAATAGCTTCGAAAATTACTCGAGAAGGAATAGAGAAGATACATTTTCTCGTTCTTTCGCTATATGCGTCTTTTTAACCTTCCTTCTCGCCCAATTTATTCTATTTCAATATTGTGCAAAGAATTTAATAATCGAGTTTTATCGATAAATTAATTTTTTAATTATAAAAATTATTCTATAGATTTATTTTACACACTGTGCTAATGTTAGTAGCATACTGTGCTACTGTGCTAATTAGCTTCTTTTGTTTTATCCACATTTCTATTAAATCTTTATTAAGGGTTTAGATACTTTTCTACTTTTTTGAAGTAAATCGAGGTAAATACTTTTTCTCCATTAAATCTTTTTTTGTCTTTCAGTCATTTGAACGCAATTATTCCCACTTTTCTATTTTTGACTAAAACTACTACTTATTATTCATGACATTTTCTCGGCTAATTGATTTTATTGAACACTTTGTTGCCCAAGAATATCTGCAAAGCCGCCAACGGAATTTCAATACAAGTCGTTTGGTGTGTTTGTACTAATTTTCGCTTGTTCTCCTTTTCTTAAATTAATCTGTAGAGAAAGTAGTGAGAGAGAAAGATGAGAGAGATAGGGTGATAAAAAGGAAAGATATCCGTCTCTCTGGCCACCTAGATAATATTATACAAGTGGTCACCTTGATTATATCATAAGATGCTGCGATATCGCCACGTGTTGTTGGGAACAACATCGCCTCATTAGTAACATCTTTTAAAATCATTAAAATTGTTACCACCTCCCAAGGCTGAAATGAGTTCTCAACGATATTGCACATTGCGGATGCATTGGATAGCAAAAAAAAAAAAAAAAACAAAATAAAAAATAAATAAATAAATAAATAAAACAGAAATAAAATGACATCGCACCCCGCCAGATTACAGCTTTATAGCGAGGCAATAAAAATATTAAAGAAATGCAAATAGAAACAAACCATTTTTATAAGCAATTGCTTAAGTAAAACGATTATTATGAAACTAAGTCAATTGTTAACAGGAAGAAAAATGTGACGTTTAATTACTCCAAGTATTCCAAGGACTAAATTCCTCGATTTTAATACGTCGAGCTACAAAAACTGAACTTAACTTTTAAGCGGAATTTCAAATGGACTAAATAACAATAGATGATAAAATAAAAGAAACAAAATAATCTCACAAATTAACATCGAATCGGGTACATTTTAAATAGCAAGAAAAAAAAGAAAATCTTACCCTTTCTTAGAAATCATAATTTATTATTTTTTCGAATAAAAGCAAGACTAGTTTTGTCTTAGTTTTAACGGGGCGTTTAGTAGGTTACATAACTGCCTTTATTATAACTATAATTATTACTATTTTCTGAATTAATTCTTCTTCATTTTTTCATCGTAGTTTTGAAAAAGTTTTATAACCTTTAGCGACCTTACAAGTTAATTTGATTTTTTTATTCAAAAAGTTATTACATTTTAATTTTTTCATTTTTCTTAATAAAGGACGATTTTAACGCCAAACATAACTTTTAATTAGCTGTTATCCTGCAGATGATTTTCGAGAAAGTAATGAGATGGTTTCGAGACGGTAATAAAGAAAGAAGGCGTAAAGAAGCAATTCCAACAAGAGAATTAAACGAACGCAAGATAAAGTCAAGGTTTTTTAAGGAAAAGAATACTACGATTTCTAACTTGGGTTTGGTCGAGACTCACGTACTCTACACTGGTATGGATTTGTATACTTTTAAAATTTGTGTTTGGAACTTGTTCGAAAATGGAAATGTTCGACTAAGACTATAATCCTGAATCATGTTCTGTTGCAAGACCAGTCATAGTTTTTCTAAAATCGTTTAAGGTACAAAAGCATAGGCTGAACTCTTACTCGGTTTTTATCCCGTCAGTTAACCTCTCTGTCATTCCATTAGAATTTTTAGATGTTTGCTGGATGTATTTTTTTCGAGATGGATTAAATGTGCGCGACTCTTTTTTTTCGTCCGATTTTCACTAAATAATGGCTAAAGGCAGAAAAGCTGACAATAATAAAAAGTTAACTGAATTTTTATACAATTTGAAGGATGAAGAAGAAGAAGGAAATAAGTTTGTGTAAAACAATAATTTAATTTGTTTTGTTAACAAAACTATAAAATTAACTTGTTTTACTAATTTCTCAATTTTATATTTTATCATGTTTCAAGCCTTGGACGGATGCGTCCGAAGCCTTCAAGATAATTAAAAGAAATTCTTTAGTTGTCATAAGTTTTAAACTATTTTTTAGTTTGGATTTATAATTATTAATATTTCTTTCATGATATTTATCCTTCATCTGGGAGAGTAATTTCGATGCTTGAACTTAGTTCGATCGATGTAAATTTAGTTAATAGCTTCAACAATATCGAAACAATTCTTCTTACTTTCTTAAATTATTTTCTTGTATGGCTGAGACGATGATTGCTAAATTTCCGTAATATAAAACCGATGGAAGAATATTTCAGCATTTAAGAAGTTCTTGTTTCTTTATGTGTTATCATTGTTTTATCTATTGTAGTTCTTGGTTACTTGTGTGTTTGGACTACTTCTTGTTCTAATTTGTATTCTTCGCGAATTTCTCTTCACTTCGCGAACACTTATAATTACGATGCGTATTCAAACTCATTGATAAAACTGAAGTGTTGTAAAATAGAGCCAATATTTTATGGTCGTGTTCTTAAAAATTTTATACTTGCGTTAATGAGTTTCGGGTGTAAGTAAATAAAATATATTTATTCAAATTACCCAAAATTGTAAAAATGAAATATAACTTAAAATTTTTAATATCTCTGATTGGTATTATTTAACATTATTACATGGAAAATAGATCTTATTCATAAATCAAGAATTATCTTTCCTTTAGAAGCATATGGAATTATTTGTATTATTGTAGTTTGTTCAATTATTTAATAAAAAATTCCAAAAATACCAAAATTTCCAAAAATTCCATAATTATTATCAAGCCGTAGAAAACCTTTAAATAACTTAATTCCCAATTAATCACTACTGCATACCCATGCCCAATTATATTGATTAATTGCCTGATTATTCTGTAATTAAATGTTAAACTATACCCCACTTAAAGCTAGAGTCTTACAAGAAGTTATAACATCTCTCAAACAATTTCTTCATTTAATTCTTAGTATCGTAATGTTTGGAATTGTGTTTTTCCAGCTTAGTTTAAAGAAAATGAGTGTAAAGAAAATTGATAAAAATAAAATTTTTAAATTAGGTGCATAATATAATTACAGAAAGACCAATATTTTGTCCCTTCGATGGATGGGAATGGGATGGGATGGGATGGGGGACGGAAATAAATATAATATTATATTTATAATATTTATAATAATATTTATTTTATTATAATATTTATAAATATAAATATAATTAGGTTTACCTTTTTATTATTAAAATAAACTTTACTGAAGTAAATTTTCTACTTCATAAATTTATCAGAACTTTTAGAAGAGAAAAGTAACTTAAAACTATCATAATAAATGTGCGTCTTTTAGGCATCTTAACGTGTACGTCTTAACGTGATGAACTTGTGATGATGGCAATTTTTATTTGTGTGTCACGACTTCCGGTGAAAATCTCTTGTATTTACTTTCACTTCCGAAATTCCTCTTGGTTACGCCATTACCGATAACTAAATTTGATATTGTGTTTCCATCGTTTTCGTTTACGTTCTCAAGAGTTTTTGATGTAGTCGAACTTTTTTCTGCGCTTTGTGATGCTTTTGCCGATTGTTGTTGTGGCATCGTGATGTCTTCAAAGTATAACATCCTTTCTTTTATCTTTCCTTCATTCGAGTTTGATGCAATCAAATTTTCGGTGAACATTGATGGCATTGCTGTTGCTGTTGTAGTTGTTTCAGTAGATAGTTCGGATGGAGTCGTTATTGATGCTTCAGAACTTGTTAATGATTTTGTTGTGTCGGGTATAAAATTCGTTTGTAATTCCGCCGTTGAAATTGGTCTATCAGTTGTTGTTGCTTTAGCTTGCGTTGTTGTCGATGATGGCGACAATACTGCACCAAAACCGAATTGTGCACCAAAAATATTGTTATTGATATATTTACCGCGCTGCAGAAAGCCGGAGAGGAATTGAAGTTTGCGTGTTATAAAGTCGCTGGAAGGTGCTTTAGAATAAATAATATTTATTTGTAAATATGAAGAGTACCATATGTGATTACAGAGGTAACGCCTTACCACTGCGTGGGAGGTTTAACAATTTAAGAAATGTTGGCTTCGCTTCAGGAGTTGATGGCAAGTATAAGCATGCGATAATAACAAAAATTATATTAAAATACGAAATCCACTTCATTTTGTATTTTTAAAAGAATTATTACAATTAATGCTCTGTTAAATGAAATTAAGGGTCGTGAGGCGTCTTTAGTAACTGGAGTTTAAAAGTGAACTGCCGGACGAGACCAAACCGAATATCGCAAAAAATGAGCGACAAAGAGGAATCAGGTAATGGGTTGAGTTCAGGGAAAAGATCGAACATAAAAATTAGCACGTTTCATTGTCAACCAAAATTAGCACGTTTCATTGTCAACCATTGATGTGAGCGACAAGCTTCGATGATTTTTGTCTCTTATACACACATTCGTCCAAAAATGCTTTAAGAAACAAGTGAGCTAAATAAATAACGTCCGAAACTTGCTCCGGAATGAAAACAGAAAAATACGCAGAAGGTATTACCAAAAGCTTGTCATTAAATGAATGTAAATACGAGTGGTTTACAAAATGAGGAAGAAGTTAATCTGGGTAAGAGCGACACTTCATTCGATTATAATGATATTTATATTTCAGGTAATGAAATTTGTGCAGAAATAAAAGAATTTATTTGAATGAGAAATACCGCCAGGAGTGCCCTTCACTGTACCACAATTTACCATCGCTGCTGCATCCATAATACATGATATGGTTTATATCAATATTTCTTTGAATAAGTAGAATTAAAGCGGTCACGGTCGTGAAGACGTGATTATGTGAAAAATAACTTGATTTTCATTTTAACGGTCAAGTCATGGTTAGCTTTTATTTAAATCCATCTTCAGTTTCTCGTTTGTTTTATTTATCTTCCGATATTCGAAAAACCCACGCCGCACGGTGGATTGAAGTTGATTTTTTTGTGAACTTCTCAATAAAAAGAAACATTTTTATAATTATTTAAAGAATTCTAAAATATGGAAACGAGTGTCTTAAATATTTAAGTCGCTTGGTTAAACCGCTAAACTTTTAAGAGTTAAGAAATTTTTCTGTGAAAATTAAAACATCCTTTTTAAATGTTTCACATGAATTTTTCTCGAATTTCCTTCCAACCTTTATTTCCTTAAATAGAGTTTTCAATATTCCGATATATAAACATTTAAAATAGCCCAAGACTTATACAAGTTATATGATTTTGTATATATATATATATATATATATATATATATATATATATATATATATATATATATATATATATATATATATATATATATATATATATATATATATATATATATATATATATATATATATATATATATATATATATATATATATATATATATATATATATATATATATATATATATATATATATATATATATATATATATATATATATATATATATATATATATATATATATATATATATATATATATATATATATATATATATATATATATATATATATATATATATATATATATATATATATATATATATATATATATATATATATATATATATATATATATATATATATATATATATATATATATATATATATATATATATATATATATATATATATATATATATATATATATATATATATATATATATATATATATATATATATATATATATATATATATATATATATATATATATATATATATATATATATATATATATATATATATATATATATATATATATATATATATATATATATATATATATATATATATATATATATATATATATATATATATATATATATATATATATATATATATATATATATATATATATATATATATATATATATATATATATATATATATATATATATATATATATATATATATATATATATATATATATATATATATATATATATATATATATATATATATATATATATATATATATATATATATATATATATATATATATATATATATATATATATATATATATATATATATATATATATATATATATATATATATATATATATATATATATATATATATATATATATATATATATATATATATATATATATATATATATATATTCATTTATTTATTTATTTATTTATTTATTTGATTGTTTATCAATTACGTGCCTTTGAGGCCTTTTGTCTACAATATTGAAAAGTATGTCCCACTGTATGACATTTCTAAAAGTGTTTGGTATCTTCCTTGTTTTATCATTTTCGCTTATTTAAACATGTTTACTTACATATGAATAAATTTGTCCATTGGCCTTGAATAATTTTAATTATCCGTTTGCCTTTTTGTCTAGTTTCTTTAAAAAGACTTTCCTGTTTATTGTCCACGTTTTGTGGAGTGAATGTACTCCTTCTCTTCTCCTTACCTATGTCCATTTGTTCGTCTTATTATTATAATATTATTATTTTTACTTATGCATACTTAAGGCGAAATTAAGAGTGTTATGAATGATTGATTTTTATTGGAATCGAAGATTATCAAACATTTGCTCGATGTGATTTGATGGTATAAATTAATAAACTTTTTATCACGTAGCCTTCATAAGTCTTTACCTGAATACGTAGTTTCCAACACGGAAAATATATATGTTCGTTTCAAATTATCTAGAAGGAGAAGTGATATTTTATATGCTTTGCTCATTTTAATGATTTCGTTTGGGTTCCTAATGAGATTTAAGAGTTCTATAAATTTACACATTTCTGATGTTAGTGCTCGAAGTGTTTTCAAGCAATGAACTAAAGACGAAATTACAAGAAATATGGTTGCCTGCTAGAAACCATAGAAACCTTGAAACCAATTAAATAATCCTAATCTGCCCTTTAGGATGGTATTTATTTGTTAAAAATCAAGCCATTGGTAATTTTTAACTACGTGTATTATTTCAAAAATCTCTTCAATAATTATTACAAGCATACATAAACTGAACGTAACCATGTTGGTCAATTTGACCGGCCAGTTTGACCGGCTGCAAACCCTGACGACAAACTAAGAGACTCATACAAATTGTGGCCGTAACGAGTTGATTTAAACACTCAAGATGTCTGCACTCCGGTGCACCTTCTTCAAGCATACTATCGGTCTGAGTACATTGTACTAGAATAGCGTACATTGCCGGCTTTAGAGGCGTTTGATGGGCGGTATCACCGATTTGGAGATGATGTGATGTGGCATAACTTTCCGGATAATTCATTTTCGTTTCATTTGAAATTATTTTTGCAGAACCTGTTTGGGACAAATCGTTTTTCAATATTTTCTTTCTCTCTCTATCTCTCTTTCACTTTCATTCTTTATTTTTCCCAAATTCTGAACCTTTTCTTATATTTTTTGCACGTCTCTATTTACTTACATATATCTTTCACTCATTCTCTGCCGTCGCATCCTTCTTTCTTTCTCTCCTTTTCCTCCGCTGTCTCTCTCACTTTCTCTCTTAATCTTTGAGTTTTAAAATTTTATATGGTTTAGAATGAACGAAAGGTTCCATTCGTCCTCGGTCATTGTTAAATACTGCTGAGCTTGTGGTCAACTAATGACTTGGGATTAAGCTCTTGCGTTTAACCGGTCCGAACACATCTAAAGCTGGAAACAATGGAAAATCCACTTTCGTTTTACAAAAGAAATTGAAATATGAAGTGAATGAAATGCTGAATGGTTTTTGAATGCGGGGTAAAGAGAGGAGACGTTTTTGGGGAAAAGTGCTTCAGGGGGATAATTTAGCGCAATTTAGTAAATGGAGAATGTATGGTGGATAGCAAAACAAGAAGAGGAACGTAAAGCGATTAAAATTCAAAATTCAAAAGGAAAAATCAACAGTAAAAAAGGAAGGTAAAGATAATTGGAAAAATAAACCAGATATTCCTTGTAAAGGAATTGAGAATGAAGAAGGAATGAAATTTTTTAATGAAACATTGACTCAGGCTTAAAATTTTCACGGACAGAGAAAGAGAGAGAGTATGGAATTCTTGTATATACGCTTTCGTTTCGGTAAATTATTAAAGAATATTGCATTTAATGCAGACGATCAAAAGAATTGTAAATATATTTGAATATATTTTCGATTAAGATTTTCTTAAAGTTGTTTTTTCGATTTAGCTTCCTTTTGGAAAAACAGAACACAGTCGGTAAAGAAGGATTCATTAAAGAAAATTCGTAATCTATAATTTTTTCATTTAAGAGAATTCATTAAATTAAATAATTAAATAAACCAGATGTCATTATTTGCCATAGGCGTCTGTTTGATTTAATTCTATAGATATTTCATTTATAAATTATTTCTTGTTTGGTTTTGTCTTCTTCATTCCGTATGCGTCGAACAATCAAACGATAATGCCTTTCCCGACGTCTAAGCCACATTAAGGAAGTTGTGGTTATCAGCGGGTGTGTGTCGTCATCAAATTCCAGCCGCATGCCGAGTGGAATAGTTTGGCTTCGACGCTTACGTGCCATGAATTCAATTAAAATATTAACTAATAACCAAAATGAGATTTTCATTCTTGATTCGGTTCGTTTCGAAGCACTGTCCGGTATTTTGCGATTAAGAATTGAAGTGCGTTTCAATTGATTTTGTTTGTATTATTTTTACTTCTTAATTAAATTTCAAAATCGTAATGTCTATATAATTTCCTAATAAAGCGCTTAGCCACCCGTCTTCAATTATTTACCGATAAGACTGGGTTTTTGACGTTTAATTAAAACTTTTATCTATAAGGCAATTTTTCATTACTATCAAAAATAAAAGTTCTTTTTTTCAAATTATCAAATTTAATGAGTGGCAAATGTCATTGAAATATTCGTTGCCGTGTCGGGATCTCATTTTTGCGGGCTTTTAGAAATTTAAGAAGATAAATCTTTTTTCTTTTCCAAGGTTATTTTATAATATTTTCCTTTATTATCATATTTACCTATATTTTTTGTAAATGTTTTTCACGGTATTCGATATGTGGCTTATCATGCGGTTTCCATTTTAAGTTAATTGCTATAAGAATCATTTTAAGAATCTGAAATTGAAAGTGAATAAACTGACTTCGCTGCAAGAGACCGTTGATATTGCTGCAAAACAAGAATGCATGGAAAATTTATATTCAATAATGATTAAGCTTATACCAAAAACTGTTAATGAAATCATTAAAAATATGACCCAAAATTATATTGTTAACTTCGGTTTACTTTATGTTGAAATACACCGGCAAAACTTCTAGTAAAGCTCAGAACCACGATATTGAAGGAATGAGAAGTGAGAATCAGTGAGAAGAAGTCAAATACAGATTAAGAACGAATAGTAAAACTAAGAGTTTTTATAAAGATTACAAAATTTCGCGTAGAAAAAATGCGTTTTTGTAGCCTTTTTATGGTCCTTCATCTTAATTATCAAACTTTCGAGGGAAAAGAAAATCTGTAATCTATAAATACTTCCTAGAAAATCCATAATTTTATTTATCATTCGCAATATTTATTGACAAAAATATTAGTGATAAACAATTGAAACTAATCTAAATATTATTGTCATTTCATTTAAACTCGTTTACTGCATTTCTAATAAGTGTACCCTTCATGTTTACCACCACTACCCTCACCCTCTTTTACGGTTGTTTTGGTGACGAAAATGTTTGGTTTGGCAAATATCGTTTGGATACTATTTGGATGATTCCATTTGCTTGCGATGGTAGACAGAAGATTACGTTTTAACTGGACCACAGTATTCGCCAGCGAAGAGAAAAGATTTAATTTGTTTGAAACTTTATCGTTGAGACCTTTAAATAAGGCACCAGTCTTGAGCGTTGCAGACGATGATGATGATGCTGTTCGAACAGCATTTGATTGAGTTCCTTAAAGAAATAATAGAAATACGGCTAAATATTTATGAATCTCCATTCATTGCATTTTTAATTCTTTCTTATTACTCGTGGTGACTTTAATTCTTACCTCCAACACTTCCAACACTTCCAAATTTTAATATTTTAAAGGCTTCCGTAGACTGTTGGAGTTGAAATAAAAGCAATAAACCGAGCATCGATGAAATAAAATATCGTTTGAAAAGCATTTCTTTTTCAAAATGTATTTGTTGTTTCGTTCTAAAATTTGTAACCAAAATATTCCGACTTGTCTACGATTTGTGATATTCTGCGATCGAGAAGGTTTCTTAGTAATTCTAAAAGGAACGCGTATATCGAAAGCGTCTGTGTCGAAATAAACTGGTTGTGGCCTCTGTCAAATGGTTTTATACGAAGAGATGGAGATACAATTATGCCCCCTCCTCTCTCTCGCCACAACTACAATTACTTATTCTTATGTTTATGGTACAGAATTAATAAGCATAGATTCAAAAAATGGAAGGCTCAACTAAGTACCGATCAGACAGACAGGCAGTCCCCGTTTTGTTTAACAAAGAATTAAATGGAGTTAGGCAAATATTTCTTGTAAAGTAATTCTCTTTCTCTCTATTTTTATTTACAGTATTACTATTTATTACTAATTCATTTCAGCAGACCGAACATTTTCTATGCTTTTGTACTTAATGCAGAAGCGCCTTTTTATTTCAAATAAAGCAGAAATTGGTTTGATGGGGGCGACCTGTATTTACAAATTAAAAGGTTTAAAATTCGCAGGTTGGTACAAAGAACATTTTTATCAATATCTATCGCAAATTGGTATCTGCGCGTTCTCACATTTTCGTACGTAATGAATTCGTTTAAAAAAAACGTTTATTAAAATTAAATCCAAAAGAGGTCTAGCGACTCTTGCTTATGGAAAACAGAGAGGCTTATGATGAATACAAGAAACGGCATGAAAATGAAGAAGTGAGAATGTTATGAAAAAGAATGTTATGAACGGCTCCTCGAAATAACGCCTAAATTTAATTTTACTAAAATGAACTTGGTTTCGAAAAAATGCTTTGTAGAATAAAATAAAATCCATTTTATTTCTATTTTTCTTTGCAAAAATTAAAAAAAAATAATATAAAGTTCACAAAAAAGAAAGATGGACCAACACTAGCTTTTGGGGTGTTTGGTGTTTTGGACAAAGAAGAAAAAGTTTAGCTATGAAAAGATTTTGAATGTGGGCATTCAAATTTATGAAAAGTTTACTTTTTTCTGAAAGTTGAACTTAATAACAATAATATAATAATACATTTCAATAAAAACTTTCGGAATGATATGAACATTTTTAAATTAGACGGGCTTAACCTTTTTTTTAAAAGTAATAAGTCCGTCTAAGTGGCAAAGTTGGTTCACATAAAGGAACTTTAGCTTTAAAGTATTGTGATAATTGAGAAGTTTAGCTATGACATTGCATAATACAAATATTATTGTATCCTTTATACAAAATCTTTTACTTCTTTTTTTGGAAAACCTATATTTTCTGAATATTGTGCTTCAGCCGACAAATCGGTACCGAAATAATTTTCATTGTAACATAATTTTGAGACATAAAAAAAGTAAAATAAAATAAAAAATTTAGGGTGGAATGTCATTTCAATATTTTCCGTTTGTTATTTGAAAAGTCGAATAAATGATAAACGCACAATGAATCAGAATGCACGTATTCATTTGGGCGCTATTTCGTGAAGCCCCCATGAATTTCGTGGGCATAATTCAAATTTCAGCGCTTTACGAGTAATTTGACAATTCGAACCGTCAAATTAACGGCATCACACTTCGTCTCTAAACTTGATTACAAGTACTTAAATATATTAGTTTTTGTTGGCAGATTCTTTAAAAGTCTTTTGCTTGTTGATACGTCCTCAATACCTTTCTAGCTCTATCTCTCTCTATCGGTTTCCTCTTTCTTTAACAAGAATAAAAACAAGTTCATTATGTCTTAACCTTGTTCCAGTTTCTGATTTTTTTGGTCAGTCTTTTAATAATTCTCTTTTGGGCACACTTAGAAAATTCTTGGAATTCTTTCTATTTAGTCTTCTTATTTTATAAAGAGACTTCCGGTTCCTTTTGCGATTTATTAGCATAATTTTATGGCAGCTAAAGGAATAATAAAAAAATAAATAATTATAGTCTGTCGCTAATATTTTTATTTTTTCATACATTTTCTTTTCTTTTCACTTTTTGTTGTTTATTTTGCTCTGACTCATTCGGGTGTTTATACTTTTTTAATCTTCTGAGAATTTTTAGAATTATTTATAAAATATTAGTGCATAGATTAAAATGTTTTTCTAAAAGTTTAGGCAAAAAACAAATCAGCCCTGTCTCAAAGTTTCTTTGAATAAAATAAAACCGAAGGGAGGATAGTGTTTAGTGTTCGAAAAATAGGCGATAACTTTTGTTCAGCGTGGTTGGCTGTTCGGAAAATTTAAAGAAGAAATCAAATATCGTTTGTTTTTAATATTTTGAAGGTCTGTGAATCGTATCTAACGAGTGTGCATTTTATCAGGGCGTCGCACACTTGAACAAAGTTCTATTAAATGTATTTAAACTGTTCACAAATGTGTGAACTGAAAGTGTAGAAGTTCATGCGTACACACGCACACACATAAATTCGCCAACTCGTTCAAACTCATACTCTTTTGACGCTGTAAATATCGTGTCGCAGATACTCATAAGAGGCATTGAAGTGTTAATGCAACTTCTGCACACAAGCAACACGAGCGATAGCAGTTCATAACAACATCCAAACACACACACACACAAATACACACACATAATATTACAAAAATAATCGTGAAAATGCAGTCGGTTTAACTAAAATTTCAAACGTGTAGTGTCGAGTGTCGAGTGGAAAACTTTTCCAAAGTGGGAACTAACTAAATGAAGGCCTAGGAGTGAACGGTGAAGGCAAACGTAACCGACTCGAAAGTCCTACGAAGGGCCATTCAAAGAAGTTGATGGAAAGGTTACCCTTTGCCATTCCAGTGCATTGAATTCGATCATATTCGAGATTATTTTCGCAGCATATTTGTGAGAGTTTATTCATTCACACGGACACTTGTAATGATAGTGGGCGTGGAGACCAATGTGGTTGCAGTGAAGGAATGAATGAAGATGGGAAGGTAGGAAACGAAAAGGGAGTGAAAGAAGAAAGAAGTAATTTTTGTTATTTTAGAAATCTGTTTAATTGGAAAGTATTTCGAAAGGATCACCTTTGGTGCCCCTTACTTTTGAAATTGTGTAACTTTTGAGCAAATCTCTGCATCAGAATTTGAACTTAATCAAAATTTCGTATCCAGGGACGACAATTCTAGTCACGAATTAAGGTAAACATTTTCGAATTTTTTCAAATTTTTTTAAGACTAGATGAGCGAAACTTAATTGATTTAAAGGATGAACAGTCTGAATCAAAGTATCTGAATAATGGAATCCTCTTGGTGGCGTTCTAACATTTTATAGGCGTCTAACCGTAATATTATTATAATCTTTAATCGCTTCTAGAACTAGAATAACGACAAATTATTGCAATAGAGTTTAACCTTGATACGATTTATATTTGTCATCATAATTACAAAAGCCCGTGAGCACATGATTGAGTAATAATGAAATTGATGCATTCATTGGATGGGGCAAAAAAACGATTATACAAATCAAGCCAAAACAGAAATTTACAGAAGTTTACAGAGTTTACAGAGTTTGCAGAGTTTGCAGAGTTTACAGAGTTACTGAAATTTCAGCGGAGCGTGAACGAACAAGAAGAAAGAGACGAAGGATAATTTGTTGGATTTAAAGATTTAATTAAGCTACGAATGTAAAAGGTTGTTGAATTCATCTTTCTATTCCATCTTTAATGATTATGTTTTTTTGTTGGTCTGCTTCTTGCTCCTGTTGTTCTTGCTATATTGTGGGATACAACAATAACAATTGTTGGAAAATTTTCAAAGAAGATTTATTATTTTCGTCTTAGAATTTTCGGCTCACTGGTATTTGATTACGCTTAACGCCCTGCTTGATTGCTTGATTTGGGTTAGCTCGGAATTTGTGTGCTCCTTTAATGATATCCTTCGAGCATCCTTTTTTGAAAATGTTTTCCTTCTAATTCAGAAGAATTGCAGGATAAACCAACGAATATAGAAGAAAGATTTAATCCATTGTATTGACCCAACTTTTAGGATTTTCGACCCCAAATATTTTTTACTGAAGTTTATATTTGCGGTATCGTTTGAAGTATTATTAAATTTTTTTATTATTAAATTTTATAAACTGGACAGAAATCTTTGCAAGAAATGACAACCACTTATTTTATTGAAGTCACGATTGAGCAACCGGTTGTTGGTTGGTTATTGGTTGAACAACCGGTCATTTGTTGGTTTACAAAGATAAGCGACCAAAAGTTAAATTTATCAAGACTTAAACAATGAATTCTTGTTTTAATTTTTGATGAAAACAGTTTCACAAGAAATGCGTTCTTGTTCATGAAGATTTGAGGAGAAATAAATTGTCTTGTCGATTATTTTAAGTGAATACTAAATGAATGAATTCATACAATGCTCGTAAGATATTAAGCTACTTAAACTTCGCGAGTGCAGAAATCACGGATAAAAGAGAAACAAAAAAACTATTCCTGAAAGAAACTAAATCAAAGATTAATGCTATTCGTAGCTAATTTCTAACGGGAAAGCATTAAAATCACGAATGATGAAAAGGGTAAAAAAGAGAAAAGATTTAGTTTGCTCTGAAGATTAAATAGAACGGCTCTGTTAGGAAGCAGCACCCAGAAGATCGCACAAGTTCATCCCAGACGTACTTTCACTTCAAGTTTACGGATGTCACGGCTCAAGATGCGAGGATAGCGGAAGTGGCGGTGACAATAATTTCTTTGAAGCTGCCAAGGAACGGATGCTTTTCCGCACGAACAAGACTGAGACGAGATAATTACGTGAGTGCCGAAGGGTGTTTTATAGCCTGGTCAGGCTGGATTGTATTAAAGCGAGGATATCTTTATAAGAATTAGAGAGGGTTGGAAAAGAGAGAGAGAGAGAGGGAGAAAGGAAAAGGTAGAGGGAGGAATAAGGAAGTGGGTCGACCAAGCAAGTATGTTTGTGAATGAGGTATAGGCGTGTATAAAACCGTTGACTTGGAAAGCTGTTAACGATATCGAGTACTTCGTTACTAGAAGGGCCGCACAAAGCTCGCGGCGATTTATTCAGAAGCTCTCGACTATAAACCACCACAATAACAATGAAATGGTGTAGAAGTGAGAATATACCATTGCTACAAATAAATAAAAAGCTAAAAACTAATTGGTTTGTCAACCCAATGGATGATCCAAACCTCCTCGAATGGAAACCACATTTCTTCCAACAATTTATAAATAATAACGTCATAGCCGGTATTCCAAGGCTTCCAAAGAAATTACGATTATGATTACTGTGAGCCCAAGGAAAAATTCCGCGATACGACCAATTACTAAATAAACCGAAATAGGTTTAAAAGGCTCCCAAAGAATCTGTAGTATCTTTCTTTAAAAAATTGGTTCTATATTTGTTCATTTACATTTTTTCTCATCAACGTTTCAATTTTATATTTTGCTAAAAATTAATGAATTGTTTTGGTTGCTCGGTGATTATCATCATCAGATGATAAAATTTATCTTCGTTCTGTAAGAAAAACAATTTCTTGATTTCTCTCAAAAGTCTCAAGTTTTTACTCTATTAGTAAAGTAACTAGAAATTGTACTCGTTAGTAAGTGACGTGAAAAAAACTTTGATTTGATTTACGGAAAAGTTAGAGCTTGTTAATTTTTCATCGAAGGAGAAGAGTTTGTGTGGGGAGAGAGCGGGGAGAGATAAATTGAAAAGACAATTAATTCGAAGCAAGCAATATAAAACGAATATTTAAATTTATTCGAAAATTTCTTAATTCAATTCTTGATTTTTGAGTATTTATTTACTCGGCTTTGTTTATTTGCCTTTATTAGACCAAGAGCCTTTTCTTTGTAAATAAAATGTATGAATTATGTCAGTTCACTGAAAACAACGACCACGGCACTAACACTGAAGAAACTAATACTTTTGAATATATTAGTAAATTCCGAAATGTATGTTTTATTTAAAATAAAATATTCTGTAAGAAGACAGAAAAACCAACTGAATATTTATTTTACAGTTAATAAAAATATGACAAGAATATCCTGACGTGTTTTCAAATTTTTATGTTTGTCCTTGATAAAAAACCGAATGAGAAATATAATAGCAATAATAAACTGTATGGTTTGTTGTAAATCTTTTTAAAAAATCAATGAATATCAAAGCGAAGAAGGTTTGAACCATTTAATGTTTCTGCGTTAATTATTTTTTAATATTCAATGGTCCCGTAATGCATATTAAAATGTAATAAAGATAGTATTACTATTTATAGTATGTTTATTTCGAATCCCGAATCACGCATTTCGATTGCAAATCCTGTGAAGAAATTCATAGAAGCGAAATCCGATCCCGATATAAACCTGTAAATGGAGAACCCCACGAAAATTGTAAAATTAAAAGTTGCCACTCAATCTTGTTTAGGCACAATTCTGTACATATTTCTTAAATCCTGCATTTTTGTTCTCTTATTTATTATTGGATAAACACAATATTTTTTGACGTATCACAGCGCCTGTTCAATTGTCAAAAGTAATGCGAATAAGGCGGTGTAAATAAATTTGAAAAAGGTGATTATAGATCCGCATTTAGAGCCGGAGTAAACGCACTATTAACCTTTAATTTTATAAATCAAATTATTATTTTATTGGTCTCTCTTTGTTCAAGAAAAAAGTGTGCCTTTTATTAAGCCTAACATTTTTCAAGGCATTCGTCAATTTTCATCGGGTCATATCTATTTAATTTTTTAATATCCAAGAACACAAGCGTATAATTTTGATTAAGAGTTTGACACCGTTATCGAGATGTTAATGGTTACGATTATTTTACATGTTTTTGAAGGTCTTCCACTCATTGAAAGACCTTCCCCTTCTCAAAAGGTTATTCGCTTTTAGAACTTCCATAGTATTAGTAATGTAATAATAATAATGTTATTTTTGATGTCGTCGATATTGGTGATGCTGGCATTAAAGGCAGAAAATCTGGCTTAGAACAGTTTTCTCTGTTGCTCACTCTGTCTCTTAACTTTTATTTCATTCTGACTCGTTGTATTCAAGAATTTTCTTATACTCGATTTCTTGGTTCTTCTCGTAAAATTCGCATTAAGTAAGCGTAACGGATGAAGATATTAAAATTCCAGACATGTGCAATTTAATTTCGCATTTTGCAAAAGAAATGAGCACAAATGACAATAAAATTTCATAGCGTTTTTATCGCAAAAAAAAGAATGAAAGAAAGGAATTAAAAAGGATGAAAAAACGTTATAGTATTCATAATAAAAAGAGTCCTTCCAGAATTTAATTGTCCAAATCTAGAGTACTCTTTTTTACAGCCGGGAGTTTTCTAAAAAGAGAAAGAGGGAGAGAGAGAGAGAGGTGCGAAAAAAGGCTGTTTGTTAGTTTTTGCGAATGAAAAGAATTATTAAAATATTAATTAATATTATCAACTTACTAAAATAATTATTGAATCTTAAGCAAAATTTAAATTCGCTTATAGTTAAAAACATTTGTGAAGCAATTTAGAAGTTTACTGTTACAAAAAAAATGGAAAAAATGCACAAATTGTTTTGAAATAGTCCATTTTGGACCACATTTATCCGAAAAATTAGGACGGCTATTTTAAAGCTAATAAAAATGTGTGAACAACCTATGCCTGTACGAAGTTATGACGAACGACTTGTATGGAAATATATAAAGCCTACTTTAAATAAAAAATTCAAATACTAACTTGGTCTATTTCAACCGATTCTATAGCTTATGAAAATATATATTTCAATTTTGTTTGTATTTGGTAGATGCCAAGATTAGTATTTAATTGATCACAAAATATGCAAGGAGACGATTTATACATTGAACTTTAAGTCACAGAATTAAAGGGAGTTACTTTCGTGGTGGGGGTGGGAGTTTGCTTATGACGAAACATTTCTCTCCTAATGATGGTGATTTTGCAACTTATTCAGAACTCGTAAGATAGTATAAATCTCTTAGGAGACCGTTGGTAAGTAAAAAATTAGAAAGTTTCGATTCGGGTTCTTCTAAGGTAGGTATAATTATTTTTATAACTGAGTATTCTAGATTTGAGACAACTGAGACAACTAGATTTATTAAAAATCCTACAAAACTTTACTCTTCTCGATTATGCGTTTATCAGATTATAATGATTGTGATTTATACAATCAATTATACGCCGTTTCATTAAGTGGAATATTATTAATAATTTTATCGTTCTGAAGTTTTATTGCAATTTTCGTAATAGAACTGTTTGTCAAGAGTAATAAGCTAACTCTTAATAATAACGAGAATAAAAATCAATTAAAAAGTTTTACAGCTTCTAAAAGTCGTTCTTAATGAAGTTCTGTTTGTTTCTCTCGAAGACGCTAATTCACTCCCGGTCAAATAAATTGACATTTTCTTTGGGTAAGCATAAAAACTGTATTAAAGTTATTGAAGAATGAAGTATAGGAAAAAGGAGAAGAGCGTGAAAGTAAGAAAAACTTTGTCAATTCAAACGGATTGTTTCAGAGAAATTTGTTTTCTTACATCATTAATCGCTGAAGTAAAAAATTTGTGTGGGCTGAAATTTTCTCAAAGAAAACAATTTCTTTCATTAATAAATAAATATACCAAAAGCCCGTCCGAATTTGATGCGGATAATGCTCTTTTTTAATGGATAACAACTTTGCGACTCTTTAATCCTCAAACCGGAAATTTTATGAAAATCATGGTTTTTCGTCAATAAAGCACTTTCAGGCAATTTCGTATTCCTTTTCATAATCGTAAGACCTTCGTTTGTGCTAACGTTAACATCATCAACAGTGCGTTTCATCATCCGTAGCGGAAATGTTAAGCAATGGATATTATCGTACAAGTAGTCAGTGCATTTCATTCGTGCGTTCTCCTCCTGACTCACTCAATTAGCTCACAAATCTTCATCTGGTATAATAAAATGATAAAACTCGCAACTACGGCTACTCAGCGTTCAATTTCAGCTTTATGGAATTTTCCGATGGAAACAGCATCGAAACAGCATCCATCACTCACAGTTGTGAACTTATGACACATATGCATTTGGAGCCACAAATGGACGTGGTGTAGGCAAATAAAGTGGAATTTGAAATGACGATTATAATGGCGATGATGATGGTTGTCGTCACGGTTGTTCAAAATGAGGTGTTATCATCATGGCCAATGGGGGTGGGGTGGGGAGGTAAGGCTAGGTATGATCCTATTCATTAAATCAGTTTTGACCCAACATTTCAAAAAATTTTATGTATATTTGTATCGTATCCTCACTTTTTTGGCTACTGATTTTGATGGATTCGAATGGATTATAATCGAAGGTACTCGTACGTGTGTGCGCTACGCATAAGCACTAAATGTAAATGAATTGTGTCACATTTATTCAGCCTCTTAAGGTACTCAAAGCGATCATATTTTGCGATAACCGACATTATATTCACGAAATATTGTCAAATGGACTCAGGATATTCTGCTTTATGGAAAAAATCACATCCATCCATTTAATTCTTTTAGTTTTTACCGTTAAGTTCTGATTCGATTTTGTCGTAAATGTATACGGACAAAATCGGAAAAGCTCCGATTGTGAACTTGTTTGCGAAATTGTTTTGAGCAAGTATTTATTTTAATTTTCACCTCAATTTTCTTGTCAAGAATATAGTTTTGATCTGTCCAAACTGAATCTTGTGTAAACGAGAATGTGATGCACCTCGTGTGGTTTAAGAGATATAGATCTTTCAGTTATTCCATCACCCTTCAGTTATTCCAGATCTGCCTTCTTTCGAAACCTCAAAATGAATCACTACTACTCCTTCGAAACGACCTCCTCGGTAATCCAATTGAAAATAAACAATTTCGATAGACCGACAAAACCATAAATCCATAAATCTTGAAATGTTTGCGCATAACTTTCTTTTCGTAGGAAAAATTTTATTAATTTTATTAATTTATTAATTTTCGAATAAAATTATTCATGAGAAATTCTTGATAAGAATGTTAAACCATCTTCGGCAAATACGATTAAGAAATAATTGATGAAATGATCTGTCTCGCAGACGATAATCGTTTCAAATTTCGAATTAAAATCACAAGAGACATTTTATTGATTCATTCCTTTCATTATTATTTATCGAATCTTCAAAGATATTTGTGTCAACGTTTTAAAACTAAAAATAAACTGACGTGTCTAATCTTTGTCTTTTGCTCTCGAAAGGAATGACATAAAAATTTTTGAAAACTGAAGTATTTCAGACAAAATATTTATTGACGCTATAACATAAAGGGAGAGAGAGCGAGAGAGGCAGAAATAGATGCACAGCGTTGCAATACTTTCTGTTCGCCCAGCCAGTTTGCTCGAGTTGGGTTAAATTTTGAAATTTATTAAATTTTCTGTCGTTTTCAGAAATGTTGATTTCTATCACTTTATTGTTTTGCTTCTACTGAGAAATTTTATTGCGTTTATGATTTTAATCTCTTTCAATCCAGTTTTCCTAACATCGAAATTTAACCCTCGGAGTCGTAATGACCTTTTTATGTCTTCGGCGATAATTGAGTTATATTGCAAAGCCAATATTATTATTATTATTGTTATTGTGGCTGTTGTTGTTGTTGTGGCTGTTTGGTTTTAGTCTTGTTCTTCTTCGTTTTCTTTTTCTCTGCGAAACTCAATTAAGTCGTTTGTTAATTTTGCTTGATGATCGTGACGATAATGATCAAATACAAACTAAAACAGGATAGAAAACAGGATAAAACAGAATAGAACAGAAAGAAAAGAAGGAAAGAGACCCAAACATATTTTGAAATTTTTAGAAAAAAATGCACGACCAGCCAACCACCAAACAATCAGTTTAGTAAACAGTCCTGAAGTTGTTGGAAGGTGAAGAAAGGGGAGGAGGAGGGTATCGTTGGTTGGTATTCGATTCTATGACCATTAAGTTCTATAGCTGTTCGAACTGAGAAGCGGCCGTTTTACATTCGAAACGCTGTAAACTCGTTGCAGAAAGTAAAACGTTATCAGATACATGGTGGAAAGAGGAAGACGAAAGGAAAACAAGCAGAAGAAGACTACAGGAAAAGATCATAAACAATCTAAGCACTAACGCAATGATAACGACGTGAAACAACGAGCGTGACCATAGAGAGGGCCAGAATACGGAAACAGAAACATCAGAACCAACACTAACAACAACAGCAACTGCAGTGACAACAATGGCAACAACAGCAACGTAATTAATGAAACACTGAACACTGGAAGCGATCTAAAAGACAAGCGTTGAGTGCAATCGACAATAAAATTTAAAGCAAAATGAGCTTCGTGTTGGTCGCTTAAATTCGATGATAAAGAAGATAATAATGATGATGATTTTGGTGATGATGAGGAAACGATACATGTGGGAACAGACGGTGGATAAAACAATGGCTTATGCTAAAAAAAGGAGGGGAAGGAATGTAGTAGAGTGGATCAATTCTGGCATCCTAATTCGAGATAACGCACCGATCGAACCATCCAAAACACCATAATCATCCATAAGTGGTTCAGTTCGGGAAGACTCTGATAAGGATGAAACTGAGTGGACTCTGAGCAATTATTACTTTCGATATTCTCAATCTTAAAGTATTGCTTTGGTTGCTCCAACGATTCCATTAGACCTAATCGGTCCAGTCTGCCGGTGGCTCGTAATGTACTGAAGTAATAATGACAGCCGCAACAACAGCCGCAACAACAACAACAACAACACTCAGTAGCAGCATTAACGATTTCTAAATATATTTACTCTTGTTCTTGTTCCCAATTCTGACCGATGCTTCCTAAAATTTGTTGCCATTTGTTGCCAACGGCGCTGTTTGTTTTTCGCTGCGGCCAATGATGCCAGTTTGACTCTTCGTTTTAAATTTTAACAATCCAGATATTGCCCAAACAACAATAACAACAACATCAACGGCCACTATGAGAATGATAATGATCCTATTTTACATTTTATGAATTCCATAAGTATTCATCACTGCCAGTGACAATCACAACAACAACAGCAACACCAGCAGCAACAACAACAGCAACTACAACGGCAAAAACGCCGCTAACGATGAAAACAACTATAGAGACAAAAACAAGAACAACAACAACGTTGATGTTTAAAAAGGAGCTGCGATGATTGCGATGATGGTTTTGCTTGTGCTGGTCTAGCAATGAGCGACTGATGGCGGTGGTGCGGCAAATAAAGTGCGACCCTCAAGAGCATGCAGCGAGTAACTGGCCGTCTACTCGAGTGGCAGAATACAAGTTTATGATTACGAGTATAAAGAAGGTAGACTATCCTGGTGGCAAGAGTGGGGGGGGGGCGTCCGATCGGGTTGTTAGTGTTCACAAGATAGTAAGCATTCTCTTCCTACCGATGCTTCTTCTCCGCGACACTGACTTGTACTGACGATGGTGTGATTTGTTCCATTTACGGCATGTTTGGGCTGTCTGAACTCGTTTGGCCGGCGGATGACCGGTTTTATTCTCAAGTCATCCAGCGATGCCCTCGGATCATTCCTTTCATAAAATAGCGTCAGGGAGAGTACATTTGCGAAGGACATTTCAATTTAGTTAAGGCTCCGATGAAATCTTCACTCAAGAAATAAATTGCACACAAAGAAGGACAAAAAAGAAGGGGAACAAAAATTAGCATGTTGGCAAGATAAAGGACAATAAAATGTTGAAAGTCAAGCAACGAAAATATGCCGACATTACAGGACCCGAAGGATAAAATCGAAAGGACAAATGACAGAACGAATTCAGCGGGGAAGCAACAAGAGCTTAACAAATTGCGTTGCATTCTCTCTTTTTTTTTCTTTCGCAGTCCTTTTCTCTTTTATGTGTTCTCCGTGCTATCTGTTCTCAATCATCTGATTTGTTTTTCTTGTTCTGACATCTTAATTTGCGCTATTCTTCTCCCGAGTTCATTTATTCCCTTAGTGCTTTCCATTCATTCTTTTCTCGTATTTTGAATAACACACGCACTTACGCATACACACGCACACGCACACACATTCACCAAAAAAAAAAAAAAAGAAAAATAAAAACAATACCATTCAGTAAGAAACTGAAGAAATATGGCCACACTTTAAAAATTGCCTTTTTAATAAAAACAATGCCGAATTAAAGAATTCTTTCTCTTTTCTTCTCTACTTACTTATCTCAATTTCTTTCTCCTTTTGCTTGCTTTTTCATTCTTGATGTTTCGAAAATAATTTACAAAAGTATTTTTCGAATTATTATCTGTTTTTCAGTCATTTAAAGGATTTATTTCTTATCCGTAAAAGGCCTGAGCCGTTTATTGAATTTGGGATTAAAAGTATTTGTGGTTCGCTACTCCCACCCCCTCCCACAAGTAAGCACTGGGATGAATTCAATTTTAGCAAAATGTGGCATCAGAATTGTCTGGAATAGGGTTGGATCGAAGGTCTATCCAAAACCCGCAGATAGGATGAGCTTACTTGCTTTAAATATTCTCGAGCTTTTAATCAACCTATCCCAACCTTAACCCCCTTTGACCAGTCTTCTGGATACCTCCTGAAGAGGGTACGTCATAATACTCTTCGTTTGTTCCCTTCGCAGGCTCGATTTTTATAAAAAACTGCAGAACGAGTAAAAACACTAAAACACGTCAAGGGAGGTCAAGGGAGGGAAAGTATGAGCTATTTGTAAAATGTAAAAAATGGTGCTCTATTTATGACAAGTAGCTTCTCCTCAGGTTCGGTTTATGAATAACATTCTGCTCAAAACTTATTTGAGACAATTGTTATTTTATATCTCATTCTGTTTTCTGCAAAATGCAGACTGGTAAGAGCTATGATTAATGTCGCCAAATTATACACAAGGTTTTATCGAATTTTTACGTAGATTTTTATATTTTAA
This sequence comes from Physocephala rufipes, assembly GCA_963966595.1. NCBI lineage: Eukaryota > Metazoa > Arthropoda > Insecta > Diptera > Conopidae > Physocephala > Physocephala rufipes. Next base: position 37,762,212 of record OZ016504.1, read on the forward strand.
CCGTTTCCACATCATTTTCTTTTTGATTCATTTTAGGTTTTCAAGATATTGTTTTAGGTGATTACGCATTGAAGTGAAAATCTTATAAATATCGTTCAAACTTCAAAACTGGTTTCAATAAAAGTTTCAAAAAATGTTTGAAACAAGTTTTTCCAAAGTTATCTAATACTGAAATTTACCGAAGGCTTCTAGAAGTTCTTAAAATTTGAGAATAAATGCTGAAATTTTATAAATTGCAAACGAATCATAAACCGAATTTTATAAACTCTAAAATAAAAACAGTTTTGGACGTAATAAAAATTAAAGAACTTTGGCATAAGTGCTTTCCAGAAGTGCAGAAGTAACCAAGAATTCACAGAGGAATTATCAAATGGCCGTTATTTTTTATCACGGAAATTTCCTTTGCGAGCAATACAAGACTTTTTTAATATGTGGAAATTTATGAAAGCGTATTATAATAAAAATAAATTAATGACTTTTTTATTATGTTTCAGACTATTAATTTAATTTCTATTCATTTTTATTACTATCGTTTCTACAAATAAAAATATTTTTAAAAAGCAATCGTATTAAATTTATTTACTGGTTCTTGAATATTTTTCATATTTATTTCCAACCTCCGTAACGACGTTCTTTTGATAAGTCTTACCATAAAATAAACGCGTGCACTAAACCCTTTTTATAGGTTCCGAACGAAACTGGTGCTAGTGCCCTTTCATTCATTTTTTTTTTTTTTGGAAAATTTGGTTAACCGTTTAGCAAATTTTCCCAAATTTGTTCTCATAAAATCGTATGGCATAAGCGTAAAATTTTACGATGCAATCTTTTGGATATAAAAACTTCTTTTTCGTGGATGACCTGGGTCTCATTCTGATTCTTTATCTTCATCTTCTTCCTCTTATTCTTCTTCTTCTTCTTCTTCTTCTTTGTAAAGGCAATTTGGTATCTGTGAATACAAATGAACTTTTGCGAAAAGTGCACAAAATTTTATGTAAACACAAAACAAAATCTTAGAAAAGAAAATATTCTGCATTTTTTAATTCTCGACATTTGATAGAATCAGGAATTACTTGTTTGCGAAGAATTTGTGAGTGAGACGGAGTAAAATGGAGGAAGAGATACGTGGTGCTCGTCAAGAGAATTTTGTATGAGAGGAAAGGGTTATAAGCTCTCTAGCACTGCGTGAGGTCAGAGAGATATTTTAATTTTTAATGAAATTTTTCAGTGTCATTTTTTAATATTTCATTATATCATTTTTTTAAATCGAGAAATGATAAGAATTTTTAATTATGTTTTCCTTTCATTGTTTAATTTTCATGGAAGGGGATGGTATTTGTTGAATGATCATTAAGACCACATGCAATCATTTAATCAAATTGTCGAATATTTTGCGGTTGTTCAAGGAGTTAATTATGCAATGTCTTTACCTCTCCCCCTACCCTACTCTTTTTTTATTTTTCTCATTATCTTGAAATATTTTTTATGTTTTGCTTTTCTAATGCATTTCTTTTGACTTACATTCTCGCGGTTTTAATTATCTCGTCTATATTTGGGTCATCCGGCTTGTTTATTGCCTTTATTGCGTTACAAGCAAACCAGCTTCTTTAGTCTTCCATGTAGCTTTTTCAACACGCACGTAAAAACCTTTTATTTTAGCCTACAAGAACACTTGAAAGCTTTTTTCAACCTGTCGACTCTGAATCAATAATCGAGATTAATTATTTCGTGGTGGCGAAACTCGCGAACGAGTATGTGTGAAAGTTACCAACAATTACCACCTCAGCCACATCAGTGGATGTTCGCAGCTTTACTCCTGACTTCGATGAGCACAATTAATCCCCTACACGGAGATTTTACAATTTCGAGTCAGAATATTGAATATTCTCGGTGCAGAAGGATGACGTATCCTTGATGACGTATCCTTCTAAGTAGCAAACACCTCGCTAACACAAATTTTTCAATTAAAGCTCTTCTTTTGCTTGAAAACCTACCTACCTTCGAAACCGCTTCCTTCTTTTGTTTCATTCCACCACTCTTCTTGCCACCCTTTCTTCTCATTGTCCTTTCTCCAATTTATGCACTCTTTTTGTATTCAAATTAAACACAAACAAAAACATTAATAATTCTATTTAATATCATTTGTTTTATACATTTATTTATTTTGTAATGTTTGTCTTCATTTCGTGTTCGTTACCTGTTTTAGACTGTTACAATGTTGTTTTGCAACACATACACAAATAATCCAACAATTTTATCAAATAATTAGACAAATTGTTGTTATCGTGGTTTTATTTGCGGCGTTTTTTTGTAAACTTTTAGTTTTAGTATTTTGAAATGTTAAACATTTAAAATTTGATCTCTGTTCCACTGTCGCCGATTAATGTAATCCTTTTGAATTAATAATTCTAATTCTAAATTGTAATTATTTTCAATTTTTAATTATTATTATTACTGTTAGAAATAGTGTTTCATGTATTACGTATTACGCGTAATAATTTTGCAATTAAGAACTGTTTTCTTAATTATAATTTATATATATATATATATATATATATATATATATATATATATATATATATATATATATATATATATATATATATATATATATATATATATATATATATATATATATATATATATATATATATATATATATATATATATATATATATATATATATATATATATATATATATATATATATATATATATATATATATATATATATATATATATATATATATATATATATATATATATATATATATATATATATATATATATATATATATATATATATATATATATATATATATATATATATATATATATATATATATATATATATATATATATATATATATATATATATATATATATATATATATATATATATATATATATATATATATATATATATATATATATATATATATATATATATATATATATATATATATATATATATATATATATATATATATATATATATATATATATATATATATATATATATATATATATATATATATATATATATATATATATATATATATATATATATATATATATATATATATATATATATATATATATATATATATATATATATATATATATATATATATATATATATATATATATATATATATATATATATATATATATATATATATATATATATATATATTTATTTATTTATTTATTTATTTATTTATTTATTTAATTATTTTCTTTCTTTTTTGTTAGCGTAAAATTGTTTCTAATATTTTCACAATTCTTTTTGAAATTTTTTTATTCTTTTAACTTTAAAAATGCTCTTATCATTTAACAATATTAAATTCTATTTATCTATTTCTTTTTCTTTGCTCTAATACCTTTTTTACAAAATGTTCTTTTTACAATAATTCAATATTTTTTGAATATTAATTGAATATATAATTTGTTGTAATTTGTTTTTGTTGTTGTTGTATAACTACCATTTATTACAAACGTCGTTATTCTAATAATATTTTACAATAACAAACTCTTGTTTATCATTCAATATTGTTTGATATACGCGGATATATATATATATTTTTTAATTGAATGGAATGTGTGGAATAGAGTATGGGTGCATAGTAGAGTGCATAATCGTTTTTATATGCTATTTGTTATGCACGTTTCTCATGCGAGATTAAGGATAACAGTTTAGAAAACATTTGGTATATAAACAACCTCGAAATAAAAACAATTTCTTTGCACGGAAAAAGGATGTTGAGATTTTTCCAGTTTTAGAAATATTTTGATTTTTACCTTTTTTAAAAATATGTTATATTTTTAAGGTTTTTTATTTTTTTTAAAATAATATTGAAGTCGCACAGTTTAAATTATATCTACATAATTAATATTAGTTATATTTCCAATATGTTTTTTTCACAATTTTTCTTTGAAATCTTACTAATAATTGATTTTTGTTTTGCGTTTATTTGAAGTTCCGAAATGTTTTATATAAATTGTTTATATGGATAGGTGTGCATATATATAGAGGAGAGAAGAAGCCTCTTAACTAATTCAAGGAATCATTTCATCAGTTATAAATTTGTATATTTTTTATATACATATATTCCTATAAGGGGTAGTATATATATATATATATATATATATATATATATATACAAACAAACTAACCGTGTGCATATATTTTTTGACCCTCAAATACTCGTTCTTTTATGTTTTCTTAAAATATTTTTTTAAAAAATTATAATTTTTGATAAATGTAAATTTTTTTGTTTTGATTTCCAAAGTAGTGTCTGTTCCGGTTTTGATTTTCGCGCATTATTTCATCCTACCGGGAATTATTGTGAGAATATAATTCCATAAATGTGGAAGGCTTATTTAAAAAAAACAAATACGACTGTTTTCCTTTAACAATGTTGGTTAAAATTGAACAAATTCGCATCTTGCTATTACGGTTTTTGCATTTTGAAAATGTGGGCAGTTTCTTAAAACCTTCGAAAAAAACTCGTTAAGCCGGTATGTGTTGAAATAAATTAATATAGAAAACGTTTTTTATTTAAGGCAATATCATGGGCTTCTAAGTGGGCGTCGTGACTTAACGACATTCATGTATTTACGGCCATTTTCTGGGCGACGATTCAATCGATTCAATCGGTTTTGAAATTTTGCAATTTCTTATAAAAATGTGCTGCCAATCTAATTCACACAAATACGATGTATATATGAAATGTACATAAATCTTTATGACTAACTTCATTTACATAATTTTCGTATAAAATATTTCTACAGATATATACATTCTTTTTATACACAGATTCTTAATACTACTTTTTTAAGATATATAATAATATTTGTTTGTTGAGCCAACAAATTTCGAATGAATGGGTTGAGAATCTAAAGATAAAGCAGCGGAATTTAATTCAATAATTTTTGTTTTGGCGAACATTTTTTGAAGGAAATATTGTTTGAGATGATTGGAACGAAACGGTACGGAATTAGAAGTAGTTTTTGAGCAGTCAGGTGTTTTATGCTTGTCAAGTTTTTGTCAACAATTTGATTAATTGCCGCCACAATGAATGCTAGGAATTGAACTTAAAAAATGTTTTAACAAAAATGGCAAAAAAGTTATTGAAACCTCCTTTAAGAAAAAATATTCGGGTTTGCATTATTTGAAATTGTTTTTCTTTTAGGATTGTACAAACAATTTATTCTGAAGATGAAACAAGTCTTTCTTAATTTTCGCAATAATTTTTTTGTTATTAAAGAAATCTGATGAGAGAGAACTGATTAGAATTGTTCTCATTGTTTCTATACGGGGTTCTTTTTGGGGTACGCTCTGGTACCCTCCGAACACAATTTATGGGAAATGAATAGGATTAGTTTCAAAATAGTGGAAATAATTGAAATATTTGGAATAATTTGAACGAAATTTGAAGAAAAAGTTTGAAACATTTTGAACAAATTTTGAAAAAAGGCCTTTGTACACTTTATTTTATTACTAAAAGGTAGAAAAAATATGTCCTCTATGAAGGGGAAATTTTTAGTTAATTAATTTCACAGAAATTCTGAAAAAAGCACTCTCAAAAAACTTTTAACTGCAATTGAAAGTTTATTCAATAGATTCTAAAAGAATTTTAGCATCTTTTATAAACCATTGCTTATTTTAAATTACTTTGCCAAAGCGCGCTAATAATAATTAAAACTAATAAAGAGTCAAAATAATTGCACGTACTAAGCCATAATTTTCAGAAGAAAAGACAAAGCTGAAATTAGCAATTATTGACAATTATATATTATTTTATTTTATAGCATGTTTCTTTTTAATTTCACAAACACATTTCTGAAATATATAAAAAAGAAATATACGACACGTCGCGACGTATAAGTACAGTTGTTGTTGTTGTTGCTTTAGAAATCTTTTAAAAAATTGAAATAGCTTACAGCGGAATCAAAAAAAGAATGTTTTCAGAGAAATTGAAATATTTTTAAAATCAGACAATTACAAAAAATAATTTTCTTTTCGTTTACGAATTAAAATTTACAAAATCAAAAGAACTAAAAGAAAGAATAAAAAAATATGTATGTATAAAATCAATATAAAAATTAATTTAAAACGTAGGACTTATATAAATTAACTAAAATAAAGATAACAAATATTTTTTTATATAAATAAACATCGACAGGGGGAAAATATATTAACGCACGACACACTTACTTCACGAGGACTACATGCATTTGAAGAATTTGCTTAAGTTAGGTCGTAATTTAATTTCATAAAAGAGTTGCCTCCAGAAAGAGTTATTTTAGAAATGAGTAAGCAAAAATAGCCAGAACACCGTTTTCACTTTCTACGCTTAGTTTTTGCTGATGATGATCGAGAAGGAGTCACAAATTTATTAAAAAAATACAAATTTAAAATTAATTTCGAATTTCGGGAAATTAATATTTGTTTGATTTTTTCGTTATAATTTTGATTTTTTCTCTTAATGGGATTTGGCCTTTAAAACGTTTTCTTGGTTTTAAAATATTCGTTCATTTTTTTTATCATTTTGGTCACACTTTGTGTTCTTCCTTTACTTTTTGTTTTTGATATATTAAAAGAAAATTGTTTTTACTTTTTGTTTAATTCATATTGGTACAAACCATTTATATACAATCACCTGCAAAGGCGGCGACGAATTGGCGATACTTGGAGACCGTTCGATTAAAGTTTTTGGGCTTTTGATACCATCGGCGCTTTCGTTGTTTCGACTTTTGCCTTTTTAATTGTCTTTCCATTTTTTGGTTTTGTTTGTTTTATTGCAGATGGATGCACCAAAGGCACCAGATGGCATTTCGCGACTGTTCCTACCCCGTTTCCGGATCCGATCAATGGCTGTCTATCATTGCGATATTGTTTCGTTTTTGCAAGTAAATGCGAAGAGAATTCAACTTCTGCGAGTTCTAAAGATTGTTCGTCATCATCATCGGCGTCATCTTCATCACCATTACCAATATCGTAGACATCACTGCCATCAACTTTATTGGAATTACGATGGGCAACTATTACATTCCCACAATATGGTTTAACATCGTTATCACCAGCATCATCACCATCATCATCATCATCATCGTGATCATTCCATTGTTCAGTATCTTCGTCGTCGCAATTGTTCTTCGACTTTTGCTGCAGTCGCAACATTGTTGGTACCGAGGCGCCGTTGTTGCGTCTTGGATTCTTTTGGTTAAGTTTCACGTAGCGAATGTTGTTTCGGGATGGACGTGAGCTGGAACGCTGTAAATGAAACGTAGAAAGAAAAAGTGAGAAGGAAAGACGGCGAGAGGGATAACGAGAGAGAGAGAAAGAGAGAGAGAATGTAAAGACAAAAGCATTAGAGGATTGTCTATAAATGAATGGAAAAAAGCTAAATTAAAACAAAATATTTTTGTAATCAAATAACAAAAGCAGAGAAGTAACATAATCGGAAAGAGCGCGAGGGAGAAAGAGAGGCGTTGGACTGACCCAGTTCAGTCCAGTCCAGTCCAGACAGTCAAGTTCAGTTCAGTTTTCAAGATACCCTCAGAGTGTCCTTCCTTCAATATTGCTCAGTCTAGTTTTTTTATTTACGTCTATCTCTCTTTCTCTCTTTCTTTCGCTCTCTTTTTCGTGTTCTTTAAAAGATTGACAAATAACATCAAGCCAAATATTTTCTTGGCGCTTAGAGGAAACGGAAGTTAGCATCGATTTGATGTTTATATACTTAAAGTTTGTTCAGTGCGCATTTGTATGTGTATCTTTTTTATGTTTATTATATGTATTGTATACAATATTTCGCAATATTTGCCAGTCCTTTTCATTTATTTTTTTGTTTCTTTCTTCCATGCGCTTTACGAAAAGACGATGTAGATGACATCCATCTTCATCTATCTTCGAATTGTTCATCTAAGAGGATTTTCAGTCTACGTACCCTTTTTTTTACAACCCCTTTCTTTTACAACAACTTCCTTTTGCTGCTCCTGTTTCTTCTTCTCCTACCCTTTCTTCTGGACTATTCTTTCCTGGATTGTCCCCTCTTCCTAGATCTGATTAAACCGGGAGAAGCACCTCTACCTAAGAGTGAAGGTTGCCTACTTTGTCACAATTCATTGAGAAAAATTATTGTAGTGAGGGGGCCGTTTTATGATTCATCAATTGCGTGACACCAACGTTGTGAACACAAAATAATTTTGATGGGACGGAATGTGTGAGAGAAAGAGATAGAGAGAGAAATAACGAAAAAGAAAAAAAGGAGAAGGAGTGTAGAGAAGAATAAATGACCGCAAATGTGATGAAAACAATAGTGATTATCCTGATTGTTATTGTCATGATTGTTTTTATTGTGTATTGTTTTTAGTTTTTCTTTACTGCCTTATTTTTATGAAAATCTATTAAAGTGCTAAAGTGCATGATGTTGTCAGTGATTTAGTGAGTAAACTTAGTGTCATTGTCGTTTGTTTTATCCGCCCTTTAATTATTATTTATTTATAAAAGAGTATACTTAAGAATTAGACTTATTTTAAAACTTAAGAATTAAGATTTCTTTAAAAAATCACTGAGATGAATATTTAATACCTCTTAGTGATAGATCACTAAAAACTAGAATCAAATTGATGCTTCAGTGCATCGAATCCTGTCAATTTTATCAATTTTATCCACTGTTTTATACCCATGCAACGAATTATTCTTAAAAATCAGACACGTATTTTTTTCACCTAGGACTTATTTTGCAGGACTTTTTGAAAAATCAGTCAGTCAGTTCTTTTTTGAGTAATTGACCGATTGGAGAGTGGTTTATCTTTCATCCTAAACTTTTTAAAAGAAATGCGTGTTTAGCCTCTTATTTTTGTCGAAGAATTTAATGAAATTCATCGCTAATTTTCTCTTAATTTTCGAAAAAAATTACTTTTCAGCCACCACACAAATTTCTTAATTATTTGTAATCAAAATATTATTGTCAGTCACCTGATGCCACGAACTTTTTCACAGCCCCAAAACTCTTGTGCTTCTACAGCATCAAGGGTGAAGTGTTTGAAAATGCATCAAAATAAATTTACGCCTTCTGAAATGTTTGGCTTTTGTTCTTTCGCATCCATACGTTTTATTTTGAAATTTATTCTTATAATTCCGAAAAACTTTTGCAATATATGTTCAAAAAAACCGCATCTTTTCTACGAATTTTTGGTTGATTAAAAAGCTTAAAATATGCTAAGAAGTTTTCTCTATTTAATTCCGAAAGCAGCTCATTTTCGTACCGTTCTCAAACAATAAAAAATCTTTTTCTGGTCAGAGTTTGAAATGAAATGATGAAATCCGTTCAAAAGTTTCTTTGCCATTCAGGAGATAATCCTTGTTAGAAAGGGTACGGAGTCACAGAGACTCATTCGAATAACTTTACACTAGTTCACACAGTAATTAAGAGATACATATATTGCAGGATATCATTCTGAAGCGATGTCGAGCAGCAATTGTGTGCTGTACAATTTTCGACCGTACTACCCACCCTCTCATGCCCCTGCCTCTCATAAATTATCACAATTAGGTCAAATTTTACTCCCCTAACAAGACTATTAGCCATATCTGGTTGAAATGTAAATTTTTGGTAAGACTATCAAATCTGCAAAGGGACATGTTGATTTCCATACAGTGGTCACGACAGTAAAGGAGAATGACACTCGGACATTGTTCAGTGTTTGAATGTGTGTAATTATATCCTGATAAGGATACGTGTTGTGGATGAATGTTAGCGTGTACATGAGTATGTCTATACGAATGTGTATGCGTATGAGCGCCGGTACGTGTGTGTTAACCGCAATGACATGAAGTAGAACAAACCAAGCCGAGTCATTCGCACAATACAATACGTTCTTCTTTGGCAATGACGTCATAATCCACAAAACGTGTCTCATTCGACAGAATTAGTCTTAAAGCCGCCTCTGGGCTCTCGACGACCCCTCTCTCACAATCACCCCTACTTCTGTGGGCATAACTGCGGCTTATACGGAAGCCCACACAGAACGACTCACTCTGAGTAAGCTTGTTACCGTTGCCTTGCGGTTGTAATTCCATCGCATTTACTCACCTGGAGAATGGCAAAGATGACAGCAAAGATTGTAACAATCAACAGACATCCGGCTATAGCAATCGCTGTAACGGTTGTTAGTGGTGACCCGACACGAGAGAAGAATCCTTCGAATGCACCGCCACCAGTTGCTTTGCCTTCACCATCTTCCAGCAGATTACCGTAGAGACCACCGCTATTACCGTACGAACTTCCGAATTGTTGTTGTTCAGCGCCAGCGGCGATCCGACGTTTACCGGCAGGTGAAGCATTGACGCAACCACCTGCGTTTCACAAAAAAACATCGAGAAAAAAGATGGTTTATTAAAGACTAACGAAAACTCAGAAACTCGCGAAAAATTTAAAGCAGTCTTTGAATTTAGCGAAACAGCAATGAGAACCGTAGTCTCTAGAAGTGTCGTGAATCAGAACATTACAAATTCCTTACCGGTGTCCTTATCGCAGTGGCAGCATGATTGATCCTCCGGAGGTGCATCTGTTGGACAACAAGGCACACACTGATTATTCAAGCGATCCAGATGCAAGGGAAAAGCACACGTCTGGCACGAATATTGTCCCGGCCCCGAGCAGGAACGGCACGAATCGTGGCATGTTTTGCATGTTTGTGTGGGTGAATCGTAATATTGCGAGCCGAGACATTCCATGCAAAGGCCACCATCCAGCATAAAATGTGGCGGACATGAAGTGCATGCCAAGGGACCAGCTCCTGACGAAATAAAAACAAGTTAAAACAGAAAAGAAATAAACGAAAAGGATTAAAGAAAAGGACGTTGGGAAAAATGATTGCAAATGAGCTGTAATGCTGTTAGAGTGATGATAGCACTCTCCGGGACCGGCGTATTCGAGTTAATTAAACCATCCTGCAATTTTACCGGTCTTCTATTTTCAAGTATTCCCGCCTTCTGACAAAGAGTATGACACTTACCATCACAAGTTTTACAGTAGTGGTGACATTTCTGACACCCAAACTCTGATTTATAGAATCCTTCGGGACATTCAGGATGACATTCGCCGCCCGCTAGCTGCCAACCATTCGGACACTGAACGCACTGATCACGACGCGGGCCACTGCAGGTGTGACAGCTAAGGTAACACTTTGCACAAGTACCGCGGTCGCTGTAATAACTGCCGGGGCAAGGGCGGGAACCATAAGAAAGAAGAATGAAACAGTTTGAAATGAAAGCGTGTCTATGAAAACTTTAACACTAACACTATTAGTGACCCCACCAAAGAGACAACAACAACAGCAATGGCAAAAATCGCGCATTAGAAAATTTTCTGCAAGGACACGAACTACTTTCTTTATCTTCTTTAATGCGATAAAATTTTTCAATAGACAAGTTCCCGCCGTAAGCGAAGAGAAAGAAAACTAGAGTGTTCCCTAGTCGTGAAATGTTCATTGGGTGGACGTTGGCGTTTTAGTTCGAAGCATTTCTTCGTTCGTGCTCGCAGCATTTCTAGCAATTGAGTTTGATCAACTTATTTTTCAAATAAGATTAATGTTTTCAATGGAATGGACCCTCCCATTCCTCTAAGATAAAGCCGGTGGTTACTTATTGTTTTTGCTGGTTTTTTTTTACCATTGCCATTATCATCATCATCATCATCATTATTGTGAAAGCTGAACAGTTTGTTAGGAATTTTGTTGAAATTGCACACGTATTTACCCATCGGCACATGTTGTTCGACACTCGCCACTCTGCAGCTGCAGGCCCTTTGCGCAGGCGGTACAATTCATCCGTGAGACACATTGTGTGCATGTGTGCAAACATTTGGCGCAAACGCCTGCTTCCATGTAGAATCCATCGTCGCAAATGTTGACGCAGTGGCTCGATTGCAGTAGCAGACTCTGAGGGCAGCTAAGGCAGTTGGACTCGACAGGTCCGTCACAAGTTTCACATGTCGAATGACAGGGATGACAGTGGTTGTTATCGTAGTACTCAGCTGCAGTAGGTTAGATCCAACGGAGCAACGGATGAAGGATGGATGACATAGGAAAGAGGAAACAGATTCAATATTGTTTGAGAACTAAATTGATTCATAGAAAATTTATGAGTGATTAAATGAACGAAACTGTTATGATTGGCCACTTCAATTCAATTCTTCTTTCGTATTCGTTGAGAACTTTTGGATTACATAGAAACGATTTATAGACAATAGTTTGAAAATTGCAAATAATAAGAATTTGTTTGGTGGGTATTGAGTTCCTAAATTTAAGAATTATATTTAATGAAGGTTATAATGCAACTCTGTAGGATAACAGTTAGAGGATGAGAACGCAGCGAAACTGTTCGCTTTCTCTTTAAGAGAAATCACTGACGTTTATCAGCCGTTGTGGAGAATACTATAAACAAATTCCCTTCAAAGAGTACTGTACTGTACAGTCAGAACAGTACTGGTACTATATGTATAGTACAGTATATGTATATGTACAGTACAGTACTGATACAGTAGGTCATACATATTTCTCTTCTAACCCTTACGTTTTTCTAAAATCACTTTGTATTTTAATCAGAGATATAACTGTTTAAAGGTTTAAGTTTCGATTTAGTGACAAAGGGAAAATTTAAAACAGCATTTTAACATTGAAAAAGAAATATCTTTCCGAACATCGCAGTGTTCCGAACATCGCGGTTATTTTTATACATAATAATCAAACCAAGGCGGAAACAGAATTTATAATTCGAATATTGGCCAAAAGTAATGTGAAACTTCCGTCTGTTGACAGATTGCGAGTATTTTCTGCATGAATATTACTATTACTATCGTATGTAGATGCAAACATACCATTGATGCATAATGGCGCTACCACAAACGAAAAACATATATATGTTTTAAATATATCATAACGAAAATGTATTTTTTGGCAGGTATGTTTTTCTTAACCGGAATATTCGATATGAAATATCGATAATATTAATGGAAAATAACGGTAAACAGTATAAAACTCCCATGACTTGAGGCTCATGCATTTGGATAGAATTTACGATTTCATGAGGTGCCTTATATCAGATTTTTTCGGGCTTATTTTACAGTTTTCATTTCGATTAACTACGAAATCACGCCCATATGTTTAAAATTTAGACTTTAGTTTTCAAAAAATGGAATGGTATGGACGCAAATTGAGAACCGTGCCTATAAAATTAGACTGAAGATTAATAAATTTGAGATTTCTCGATTTCGATTAAAATATTGATCGAGGAAGATACTAAAAAGCACCCCAAAAAATATTGCAAAATATATCGAGTAGAAGAGAAGAAATCTCGAAGTAGAAAAACCTTTGCAAATATTACATGTCATTCGTAAATTTTGGTCAAGCAAACAACGATCAACAAGATGTCACAACGGCAATGTGGCCAGACGGCAGGTCGAACAACTAATTATTATTCCAGATTTTATTCGTGTATGTCAAGAACACTTTCCGAACAATAACAATAACAACAACAACAACAGAACAAACGAGTCAATGAAAATTGTTCCCATGAATAACGTTGACGATAACAGCGCACGACCACCATTACGAAAAGCAATAAACAAACCAGGCAACCCTGAAATCAGAAAATATTATGTGTTTTAATTACGTTGCGTATTCAAAAGGCAGCCATTTTGAATTTTTGCAATGTCGCTGCCTGCCAAAACCGGATGCATCGTAATGTTGGCATTTCGGAAATCATTTATATGCAAATTGTATGCACGACAGAAACATCATCTATCTCGTTCCAGCCAATCTATTCATTTCTTCCGCCATCCCATCCTGTCGCCGTCGCCATCTTTGTCGACCAAGTCACTTCAATCAGGGTTCATCCAGTGCACGCTTCAGCAATGAATTTTCGACCAATTTACAACCTCCCGCCTTTAACCAGAATATGCCCATTTTAACGATTCGCTTGCTGATATTCTTAAGATTTTTATGATGGTGACGGCGGCGGCGATGGCGTTGGTGTTAACATTTCAAAAGGAACGTCGTTCGCTCGCTAATGGAATGCTCGTCCTTGCAAGGCATCGACACTCGACAATTTTAATGGCGACAAATGGCCAATTTTAATTGTGTCGTAGTCGCTGTAAATGTTGTTGTTATTGTTGTTGTTGTAGTCGTTGTCGTTGATGTTGTTCCGTTTGTTGTTGTCAACATTGATCAAATTTGACGATTGTGCTTTTGTTGGTGTTATTGTTGTTGTTGTTGTTGTACTGGCGATAGTATGGTAATAATAGTACCGAGCAGTCGGTGGACCACAGATGACCATTTCCCTTTGTAACAACATTTGCTTTTACGAGTTTTCACATCAATGAAAATAGTGTCGAGGTCGTAGAAACCATAGAGAAAGAAAAGGATTGAGTTTAATTCGAAGAGAAACTTTGATGCTACTTTCAGTTTAGTTTATTATTTATTTGACGAATGTCGTTTTATTTGAAGAGTGACAATAACTTTTGAACTTAAAAGATGCTTAATATCTTGAAAACTCCTCTTTAATGTTTGTTTGGCGGATAAGACGGATCAAAGCGATAAGGTGCATTTACTGATTCGAGACGAAAAAAGGATCGAGTAAGGTTTTTCTAATACTACCACAATTTGAAATCTTTAGAAAAATGCAAGAAATAATTGTTTTTCAACAATAATGAAAACGTTTCGATCATTTTTACTATGTCACCCTATGCATCGATTATTAATATTTTCTCATTTAAGGGCATTTATTTTTATTATAAAAACAGCTAAGAATGCAAACATCGGCCTGATCACCCACAATTTGGAATTATGATATTGTCGTCATCACATTTATCTTTGTTTGATTAATTTAGATCTACTAACTAATCTTCAACACAACCTCTGCCAAAAAGGTTCACTCATGATAAAGATGAGCATGGTTTTCCAATTTTTGTGGAGTGGTAATATCCGGGACCAATGTCTCGGCAATAAAATAGTTTCCAGTTTGATAACTTTTATAGAAACAGAGAAATCGGCCTTCAACAGAGAGCCAAAACGATATTAAAGGTAGGCGAGACAGTGATCAAGTCCAAAGAGTCAGTGATGACAATGAATAGGTTCGACTCGTCGACATCGTGAATTCCACAGACAGGCAGCAGACAGACAGATGCTCGGGCATGGCTAAATTGACTCAGGCGGTCATTCTGAGCAGGAATTCTTTTCTATATCTTTTAATCATCTCTTTTAATGCGTTACACGCGGAAGCATAATGTGAATGCGCTCTATCCCCCCGGGTGTATGGTAGAAATACAGAAGCTCTCAGTTTCAGTTTATGTGTTGAAAAGAGACAAACCATGTAATAATTAGGAAAATTATTGTAAACAACTATATTTAGATTCTTTTATTTGTTTTTGCGTGTGTGATTAAAATTGTATAGTTCGATAAATTATTCCATTCAGTTTCATTCATTTAATATCAAATGCTTCCGTTTCAATTCCGGTCTATTCCCTTAACCCATTATTGTCAGGATCAACCGCTACGAAATAAATACTCGCTTACTCTCTATTGTATTTTATTGTACTTACACTCGTCGCAATTTTCACTTCCGGTAATGATGCATCGACCTTTTTTATTCTTGGACCAGTTAGATCGGCAGCTGAGGCAGAATCCATTATTGGTGCATGTCGCACAACCAGTGGGACAAGCCACACATTCTTGTCGCTTTTTATCAGCATAGAAGCCGTCCGGACAACTGTTTAAGCATTTGCCATCGAAGGCAAAGCGACCGGAACGGCATGTTATGCATTGAGACTCTGATGAACCATTGCATGTGGCGCACGACGAATGGCAGGAAGCGCAACTGTAAAATAAGATGAAAGAGGGAAAGAGAGAATGAGAGGAATAAATAAAAAAGATTTAATAAAAAACTAGAATTTACGGTAAAAAACCTCGGGTATTTTGAAACAAGACCAAAAGCGTTCTCAAATTCATCGCAAAAAACTCACTCACTCACCGTGTCAGATTGCAAAAAATGGCGAACATTGTATGGAAAAGGGCAAAAATTAAATGCTCTGTTTGCAGAGGTAAAAAAATCACAATAGCTGCCATTCGAAAAAAATCACGCACACGTAAGTGTTTTTCTGAGTGTGTGTGTGAGGGAGAGAGAGGAAAAAATGGCACTATAAAAAGTTGAAGAATGGCGTGAAATGGTTTGAAAAACGATTGAATTAAAAAGCGGAGAAACAGAGGTTTTTATTGTCGATGATGCTTAGGGTAAAGAATGGGAGGGGGTAAGGTGGGAGTAACCAATGTGGTCACCTCAGCAATGCACGAATGATTTAGGTGTGAGTACGTGGTATATGACGTGTATCTGGATGTGGTTCATTGGGCGCGAATTTATATGAGAGAAAAATAGTGAGTGTGCGAGAGAGAAAATTCATTAGAGCTCTTTTTTCTTTTTCGAGGAATGCGAGTTCTGTGTCAATTTAACAGACTCTTTTCCATTTTCCGCTCACACAAACTCAATATAATCATCTGTTCTTGTTCGATGCAACTACTACCCCTACCCCCTCCCACCCTCGGCAACAAACTCCTCATCAACATACTTCGAATAACTGTAAAATGTAAATTGGTTTCATTTTATTTCAAACAGATTTCCAACTACGCACGATTTCCATTAGACTTTCTCTAATATAAATTCAATTTGTCGGTATTTTCTTTTTCTCTTTTGCCTTCAATTTGATCAACGTAATCTTTATATCGCGGTTTACAATTTAGAATATTTGCAACGTGCTTACGTTCTCATGAGATCGTATTAGGTTCGTTCTGTAGTTTATAAAAATGCAAAGGAAGGGGAAGAGTTGCTGACCCTGATTGAACTGAAAACTGTTGTACTTAATGTTTTTTAGGGCGAAAATAAATTTGTAGTAAAAATTTATTTTAAGGAAAATTTGTCTTTAAAAGAATGAACGAAGCTACAAAAAACTGTTATTTTAGAAATGCATAATGAACATTTCCTGTGAATTCAATTAGAAACAATTAAATTAAAGAGAATCAAATTTATCGAAAAAATTTTGATAAAATTAAAAGCTAACCAAATTTTTTAAATGAATTGAATGCAATGAAAGCTTCTCTTTTTGACCAAGCCTCTTTAGAGCAAACGCACAAACAGCCATAGAGAGAAAAAAGATATTTCACTTTTTTTTCGTGGATTATAACCATAAAATAACCGTACAGAATTCACAAAACAAAGTGTTGCCGAACTATTAATTTGTGTTGCCCTAAAAGATTCATTTTCAACAGCATAAAAACATAAAAACGGATATTTAATTTTATTTCCCAATTTTTTTAACATTTTCTTTTTCATTCTACTGCCACTTCCATTCACAGTTTTATCATTTTTAATAAAGTTTGTGGATTTTTTAGTTTTATTCATAAGGCTGAATGATGCTTGTGACCATTGGATCCGTTTGAATCCACTGCCAATTACATTGCACTTTGTTGGTTTTATTATACACGCAGAGTACAGAAGTTGAATAAGGGTGTAAAAATGAAGCGCGGGGAGTAAGAGTAGAAAAAAGATTATGAGAGAGAGAGAAGAACGAATAATAGATGGCAGGTGGGATGGAACGAGCGAGAGAAGGAACGGACGAAAAAAGGATCTCAATTTGAGGGTACCAACCGACTCTACCATCCGGTGTATTATTCACTTGATCATTCAGTCACTCATGCACTTAATATCCCATTCATTCATTCATTCATTCAATTATTCATTTGTGGAATAAGGAGAGTATATTTCATCATGCTTTTTGATTGAATTCTTCATTTTTGTTTTGTAAAAAACCTGAATGGCTTTTTCAATGGCTCGGTCAATTCGTTTAATTACGTAAATCTTTAATTAGGTAACAAAAAATGCTTTCAGTTCACTGAATCTGGTCAGTTGAGATTTATCGACAAGCTGATCTAACGATTTAAAATCACCGGAAATGAACACGAGCAATATTTTGCTAAAATCTAACATCGAGCATTTGATGATCCTCACCGGGATCACATTTACGATCAATCAAAATAACCGGGCATAAATTGGTAATAGAATCTCTTTGTCAGATATATATAATTTACCAACCATAACTCTTCGACCAATAAGTAAATTAATGGTGTTTTTTTACTTTGTTTTTCCAGCTTCCTAAAATGTTCCATGAATTATTAGAAATTTTCCATGAAGTCAGGAAAGCCTCTTTAAATCGTAATATTTTACATCGAAAAACATTAATAAAATTTTGTAATCAATTTAAGAATTGTATTAAAAAAGAAATATACTGAGTATATTAAATGTTAAAAATACAAAGTAGTTAAAACTAAAAAAGCAACAACTTTTTTTTAATCCATCATCATCATCATCATTTTCAGCCAGTGAAAAAATATAATAAAATATAATCAAAAGTACCCAGCGATGAAAATTAATAATAACAAGTAAGGGTGTTATCTTCGGCCTGGCTGAAGCTTAAACACCCTACGCCCATAGGATAGATCCGTATTTCTAGTAGAGGTGCGTACGCCTACTTTTTGCAAAATTCAGTATTTGCGGTTCAAGAAAAAATTGTGTCTTCAAACACGCTTTACAAACGGTGAAACTTAGCTTCGTATGTGCATACATTCATATAAGTCATAAAAAGTAGGCGTGGTTCTCATCCGATTTCGCCCATTTTCAATTTTCAACCTGCTTATTATATCGTAATAGTGATTTCAACAGTCAGACAGACTGAATCGACTCAGGAGATTGTTCTGAGCCAGAATATATACCTGCCACACCTCTTTTAATGCATTACAAACGGAGGAGCAAACTTAATATATCCTAAATCCTTCGGGAATAGAGTATAAAAATAATATGAGTAAGATCTATCGACTCTTATCGACTCTTATCGACCTTTTGTTACTAAAAATATTTGAAGTATTAATCCATATTTTTTTCAGTATCCAAAACTAAATTGTGAGTTAAAGTAGGGGAAAATAAATAAAAGAATTTGAAAGCAATATTAATAAAATGATCGATAATATCATGGAACCCGATGATGTTCTAGTTTCGGGACTTCGTCTCTAAATCTTAGGAGAATAAAGAAAAAATGACGAAAATGAAAAATGAGAAAAAGGAAAACAATTGGAATCGCAAATTGCTGGAATATCAATAATAAAAATAAATAGAGAGACAACAAAAAAGTAATTCGAGTTATCGACCGGTACCTTAAATAAATGATTTTATTCTGACTTTTTCATTAATTTTTAGATTTAATCCTGAAATCAATTTCAAACAATTCTTGTTAAAGATTTGAAGTACGGTACGGTATAAAGCGACCGTTAATTAAAAACAAATCGAGATTCAGTTTCTTAATATTTAGAAAATGAACTGCTAGCCTTCGATGTTTTTGCAATTTCCGTTATCAATAAAATAGCATACGATTTCAATAATCTCAATACGATAAATTAAAAAAAACATTAATTTTGAATAAAAAGCATTTGCTCGAATGAAAGGTGTCAACGATATGCCCAATCATCTATCCGAAATGCTAACGATGAGATAATGATGGTAGGCGACGATGATGGTAATATACGAGCCTCATACAAACTATAAATAAATACAACAATACTATCGTTAATTATATATGAAAAATTTAATCAAAGCATTCACTCATTTATCCCTTCACCACCTTCACCAGCTCATGTTCGTACACAATACATACTTTTCTTTGTAAGGACAAAGCTCGGGGCCAATTGTGCGAAACAAGGCGATAACAGGGTTAACGAAAAATAACCAGAGCAATAAATTCACAATCATACGTACGTAAACGGGACGGGAATGTGGGGTGAGGGCGAAGCAGATAGCAAGTGCTAAAAAAGCAAACGATAGAATGAAAGATATTGACGGTACTTAATTCATTATTATTTTATGTAAATAAAAACAACCTTGGCGACAGTAGTAGAGTCGTCACTCTTTGCAGTTTCTTAAGCGGAATTTCTACGGCTGATCTGCAGCCTTAACCCTCTTACGCATATTGATGAACAACAACAACGGTTGAATAATATCGATCGTCAAGCTTCGATGACTATCGAAACGAAGACATGACTGTGGTAGGACTCCGTCGGAATCATTGAAGTAGAACTAATCAGAAGGATTTGTTGGAGAATCGGCAGATGCTCGAGGAGATAACATGCCTGACATTTTAATTGGCGAACTGAGATGATGGCATTATTGCCGCAGATTATGAAGAATATTGAATTAATTAGCCCTCTAATAATTTGCGGAGTTTCTGATGATATCGCATTGACAGTATTGTCACATGATTTTATTCTTCGAGGTAAGTTTTTTAAAGGAATAAATAGAAATTCAAATTGAAATTTAAATTGAAAGCTTGTTTGAAAAATCAATGTACTTAAAAAAGAGCTTTTGTCAAATCTGGGTTAAACCTTATTCTGAAAGTAGCATGCAGTGTTATTTGCCTGTAGGCAAGTTACTCGTTGTTGCCGGCTTGTTACTTGATTTATTCAGTAAATGTTCATTTCATATTAATTGCTAGTAATTGCTGAAGAGTGGTAACGACAATCATGATGGTCACAATTCTCTATTGAGAGATTACTATTAAATAAATAAATGATACCACCACCCACCCATCACGGATGATATATTTCTTTAAGTGTAGGATTGAAGGTTTCTTTTCTATTCCATTTTATGACAGGGAATGTCAGGATAATGTCATTAACTCCCATCAAAACAATTTTGAAAGAAACTATAAATGAATGCAGAAGGTGAGAAAATTTGATACGAGGAGCATCATATCGAAATGATCAATAGGAAAATCAGGAGAGTCATGCCATTTTCAATGCCCGTATTCATATGTGCTGATAAGTATGTGCATTAGTAAAATGTGGAGAGTGTTATTGCTGTTGAATTTAATTACAATGCAGATTACTTAGAAGCAAAACAATCCCAAATAGAGAACATTAAAGACTTTCCGTAGGCTAGTGCGCTCGTTGAGGATTATGCATCATAGAGTGATGTAATTAGGATAATGAAATTCAGCTGCATTCGTAATCCGTATAAACTGACAACTACTGGCAACTAGCAGATATCATGCTCTCAACAACAATCCATTAGTTAAAAACAGAACAGCAGTAATAATAACAGTAATCACAGCAGTAATCACATCAATAATCTCAATAATAGTACTTAAATTTTTACTAGTTTTCACATCTTAATTAAAAGAATTTCGAAAAATATTTGTGATTATTTTTTGTGAGTATCGACAATCCATGTCGGTTAATTAAATAGTTAATCAATTCGTAATAAGCATTAGTTAGATATTAGAGCTCTCAAAGACAACAGCTTTCCTAACACCTGCCTTATTTGCAAAGTGAAATTTACTTTAATTTGTTACCCTGCAATTGTAAATGCCACAGACAGATAAACGAACACACAATCGAATATGGTTATATTGAATCATTGGTTAAATCTGAATCGGAATATTTATACATGTCTATATCTGCCAAGTCTCCTTTTACAAAAGTACAAAATTTATATTAAATTAATATTATAAATATGATATAATAGAAAACATCCTTGAAGTTAATTCGAACCCTTAGCAAGCTTTAATTGCTACCTTAGGCTTCATCGAGCTTTCAGTTTCTTAACATTGGGTCGCTGTCGAAATCTTGGGCTACATCTGTTCTGTTAAAATATCAAAACAGTGCCGTTTAATTTGGATATTATTGCAAACATACTTCTATCTGTAATTTACAATGGGAAATTCTCATCACTACCAACAACAACAACATTGTTGCCACGTGATGAACAAACCTTTGAGCGACTTTTGATGAAAGGCTGCAGCTGTTAACACTGTTGTTACTTTCGTAATTATCCTTCTTCTTTATTTCTACCTTTTTTCATTTCTTTTTCTTCTTCTTAAT
Organism: Physocephala rufipes; assembly: GCA_963966595.1. Classification (NCBI taxonomy): domain Eukaryota; kingdom Metazoa; phylum Arthropoda; class Insecta; order Diptera; family Conopidae; genus Physocephala; species Physocephala rufipes. The sequence goes on from OZ016504.1 coordinate 37,784,193, forward strand.
TGTCTTTGTTACTTGTTAATGTTATTAGACTTGATAGTTCTGAATGCAGGTTTGTATGATTCTACAACAAGCCATCTCTTGTCATCTAACCTGGCGTGAAGTTCGATGCTTTACTTTTGAGACAGAGAATTAATTGCTAGAGCGCAATCTGGTGTTAGCTTCTATGACGTTTCAGCTTTGAAATCAAAAACGTAAATCGGGTAATGATTTGGCTTAAGCCGATGCTCGTGGTGTTTGATATTTGCAAATCTCAACGAGAAGCAACAATTTTTAACGATTAGGTGATTATTTTATTAATTTCATAGCAAATAAACACTTAATTTCTCGGAATTTCATGGTAATTGTTAAAAAATTTGATATTTTCGCTTTTCTTTCTTCGGAATTTGAAATTCATAAAATATCACTTCGTAAGACAAACCTAAGTCCATGGAATGTTTATTGACAACAGAAGGCACCAAAAAACTGTAATTGCTTAAGAGGTGTTCCACGACTTTTAACAAATATAAAGCCACGACAACCACAACAATAACTGCAACAACAACAGTAACAACACGAACAATAATAATAACGTCATATACGATAATCCATCCACACATCTTTCTGAAGTGCTTAAAAGTATGCAATATTTTTCGTACATTTGAGCGTGTAGAACGAGGAGGAGATACTAAAACTTATTGTTAGTAGGATTTCATTATTTATTCGGTAAAAGGATGCACCGATTGTCAGGAATGGAAAATATGTTAAGTGGATATCTTTTGTGAGCAGGATGCAATGAAAACTGGAATTTAAACAGGAAAATAGAAAACGGAAAGGACGAATGCAGAAACTTGTCACCGGCATTGTGGAGCTGAATGATCTGTATTGTACGAAGGTTAAATCAGCAAAGAAAGGAAGGAAGACGAAAGAGGGATAGACAAAAGACAAGAGGAAAGAGGTGAAATGCAAAAATAATTCAAGAATCTAAATAGAATCATATACGGCGTTGCAGCATTAAGAATGGCTTGACATAGTCATAGACGAGATATAGAATATGGGGTTTCTCTCTCTCTTATTTTGTACCTTGGGAGAAAATGGAGTAGGCGTAGGATGTTGTGGGTGGAAGGATAACAAACGAATGCACTTACATTCATTATTTGTCTGTCTTATAGATCTCAGGCTCTGTTTGGATGAGCTGTCTGATGCGGTGGTGACGCTGACAACTGACAGCATCACTCTTAGCATCAGCATCAGCAGACAAAAAGCAAAAACAATAAACTTAAATGCGTAAATGGCGTATGCACGCTAAAGCAATCTATTCTTAAAACGAGCAAATCCTTGCTTCTTGTCTACTCTTGTTCTTTCCTTTTGATCGTCTAAAGCAGAAGTTGCATCTACATTTCTTTGCCATTGTTTTCTTTTCCACTCACAATCGCATTTCTTTTCAATTTTTGCCTATTCATGGAATTTACTGATAGTTCCTTTTCCATTGCGTAATCTCAATCAATGTGTTTTCTTATTCATTCATAAATCGTAGAAGGTTTAGGGATTAGAGTCCTTGATAAATAGAGTGAATCGAGCAAAACCTTTTACGTATCATTGTTCCTCATTCGTCGTACGTCAAGCATAAATAATTTCAATTTGAATTTCAATTTTAATTTTCATGCCAATTCGAGTTTCAATTGTAACTGAAATTGCAATTTTAATTGTAATTCTTCGTAGATATATAGTATATAAATATATAAACTTAAATGTAATACTCGTGTGTACACCTCTAGATATTTCCTCGTATAACGCAAGGACTTGTATGTAAGGACTTGTATGTTTCTATGTATTCGAAGCATAAATCATGGTATTTAATTTCCTCTCATAGGATGTCTGTGTACCTCGACGCACTACGGAAGGATAGTCTATCCTTGCTAGCCACATGGTCGGTATGTGCAACATTGCCATACTGACCGAAAATGATCCAAGTATGGGGATGAACACCAGGAATGAATTCGTAAATGGAATTTCAATTTAATAATGATTACCACCCGTTAACCAAGCAATCAATCTAATCAGTTCGAAACCAAGCCTTAGCCAAAAGCGCTCTATCGTAGAGATATTGTAGTGCGTAGTTTTATTACATTACATTAATGAAACGAATTAAGACCATTCAATTATAAATGAAAGTAAACAATTCTCCCATTAGTTCTTATATATAGTATAATCAAAATCTTATATCTTTGAAAAGATTTTGTATAGATTAATTTAATTGGAGCATTAAATTAATTGATTTTTTTTGCTTTCAAATCTACCTTGGGTTTTCTTCTTGGTAGATTTCTTTAAAACTATATGAGTTATGAAAAATTAAACTTAATAATTAATTCGGTGATGTAATTATTTAATCTGATATTTAAGCTAACGCAAAATGCATTCTAGTTCATTGCGATTGGCATAAATAATTCATTACGTAAAAGCTTCATGAATTAGTCAAAAAATTAAAAGTTTTTCGCCTGAAGTTGAATAAACAGTATCAAAAAATTATAAATAAATTATAAAACAAGTAAATAAATATAACTGCACTCAGTATTGGTGGCGTCATGAATTTTAGCTAAAACTATCATACGGTAAGCGTTTTAATATAGACATACAGGATATCCAAATGAGTTCCTGAATAACGAGTTCAAGAAACTATTAAGCACATCAAATAAATAACTTAGATCTCCCCATCCGTTGAATCTTGAAATTAATTCATACGTTTAATTCATACGCATTAACAAATTTATAAAAACGAAACGTGTCTTTGTGGCCTTTTTGCATTCGTTATTTTTTAGTCGCTTCGTTTTTGTTACTGACCTTGTATCAACTCTTAATCGTTTCAGGAGAACCTTTTAAGGGAAGTTGTAGGAATAAGAGATATTGCATAGAACTTACTTGTAGTCCTCCGTTTCGTAAGTTTGAATTGGACAGGATGAGTAGCATTTATGCTCATGCATCACCAAATGGTGCTCGCAACTGGTGCAATAGTCGGGACGATCTTGACAGGAACCACAGTTAGCCTCGCAGGGGACGCAAGTTTTGTTATCGTAGTCTACGGAAAGAAAAAGATGATAAATATTAAATTTTATTATTAATGTTGTGAGAGCACTTTAAAAATGTCGATTATTTCTTTACTTACTTTCGTAATAGCCATCAGGACAAACTTGTAAACAAACGGCTAAATCGATGACATGCAGGTGAGCCGGCGCGCAGGTTAAGCAGCTGTCTTGCCCTGCACCCGCGCATGTCTCACATGATTCGTGGCAGGGCCAGCAGACACCTCCTTGGTTTGGAAACGATCGTGGAGGGCATCGACTTACGCAAGTACTAACGAATTTAAAAAAAGAAGAAAAAATGAGTTAGCCTGTACGCCCTTTATCTTCTCCTCACTGTGTCTTCTCCTTACTTGTCCAATCGGTAATGTTTACATGCGACGCATTGCGTCGGTCCGCGACCGTAACAACCCTGGGAATCGCATTCCGGATCGCAGTCGTGCAAAACTAGTTTATTATTTGAATCGGCCATGACGTTTTGGCGTTGTGGAGTTGGTATATTATGCCCATCTACAGTCGCAACTGCCGGCTCAGGATTTGAACCGGCACCCGTGAACAGGTTCTGGTAGTTCAAATAGCCTGCGAATTGATCTCCATTGTAGAAGCCACCATCGCTGGATGGATGACCCAGATCGGACTCTGTCGGATAGGCATATGGATTAAGACCGGGACCACGTCGTGGCGGCTCTGTCAGTCCACCCTTTACACGAACCGGCTGCACTGCCGTTCCGTAGAAAATCAATTGCCATTTCGACAGGATGCCCGGTTGATTGACACGGCGCCGTCCGCCATTGATTACCTGCAATGTCCAACGTCCTTCCGCTTTCTCACCCCAAAAATGCACGGACAGGAATGGCCAATCATCAAAATTCGACTTAACGATATCGCGTGGTCTTTCGAATAATAATGTGCTGGTGGTGCCCATGGGCGAAGTGAGAAGAATACGAAGATTGCCACGTGGAAAGAAACGCAGCGTAATGCGACATTGAACATGTTCCAGGTAGCGTACCTCATTGATTGTGCCGGCACAACCATTGACATCCATGTGTGTTGCCAGCGTGTAGCCGTAGGTTCCCTCTATCTTCCGATCCTCATTATTTTCGCGCGATTTGCAAATGTGCTGTGGCGGTACAGTGGTCCATTGTTCGGCCAGACTGACCATTGCTCCAGCATCCATTAAGCCGTAACCGAATTTGTGACTGTATTTACGTTTGACGCCATTGATTATCCAACCGCTTTCCTTCTCGAGCGGTTCTGGTCGTGAGGATATCACAACAAGATACTGCATGTCGCGCCACGTTAGGTTCGGGTTTGCCTCCAATGCTAATGCACATATGCCGGCAGCGAGAGGCGCAGAAGCCGAGGTACCGGTATGCTCAACTGTACAAATGTGATCGGGACGAAGACGACCGTCCATATCGACGGTGGCAACACTTTTGTCATGGCCGGGTGTGCCCGAACTATAAGTTGTTGCCAGTGTGGAGGAACACTCTTCCAGATACCAAGGTTTGAAGCTGTATTGAAAGCAGGAGGGGAGAAAAAATAATATTTTTATTGGCTATCGTTGTTTGCGGTGAGCTGAATTAATGCGCTATTAAATATATATCGACAAACCCAAAGGTATTTATATATCAGTTATGCATAAGCAAGGCGTAAGTTATTGCCTTATAAATAATAATAATTAATAATCAATAATTATTTCATTTTATTTCAACGTTTAAACACTTTTTAATGAAAAGCGTACAATGGCTGAAATTTTTTAAAAAAATTAAATTTTTTTTTACAAAACCGTAAAAATTGAGTAAAAAATGCATTTATTAATATGGGTGTGCGCCTAAAAGCATCGCATGGAATACACTTGAAAATTATGTACGACGAATCATTTCAACAGAATGTCACAAAATCCAATTTGTTGGGAAAATTTTAATTGAAATCATTTAAATTAAGTGTATTAAGTTTCGTTCTAGAGTTATGCAAAATTGTAAAATAAATTGATGCGAATTATTTAAAGTTTCATCGAAATTTAGCTCGATATTTCAGCAATTTCGTATTAACTTAATTTGCGCAGCAATTTACACATCGGTTGATTTGCTGCATTAATTCATTTAATAGAAGATTTAATTAGAAACTTTAGAAAATATTAGATTAATGAATATTTAAATGCCATGAATCGAAAAGCTTTTAATTATTTTTAATTTCTTTTTGAAAATGGTTTTTGGAAATTTGTGAAAGTCAGATTTAAGATTTTAAGGCAGATTTTATTTAAGGCAGATTTTATTTAAGGCAGATTTTATTTTATTTAAAATAAATTTTTGCCTTCGAATTTTCTGTAGAGAAAAAAATATAGAGTCTAAAACGCCAATAATTTGTAATTGTCCCGATCAAATATGGAAGTACTTAAAATATTTCCTATTCTGTCATTTTATATCAGTTTCAAATGACCTCTAAAAATCCATTTTCTCCTTCTTCTATACACGTCATCTACTCACTTAAATCAAAATTGGACATGTCCGTTCCAAATGCATTTTCAAATATAAACATTTTCAAATGCACTTTAGACGTTCGCTACTCATTCATACTATCACTGTCCACTGTCCATTAGCCATAGAGCTGTTCCTGTAGAACACCAACAACACTACTACCTCGCTCCCCCCCGCTCTGTCATTTTTGCTGACAGCAACAATACTTACCCGCCTTGCGTTGCGCTCGAGATTGAGAGGGTGAAAATGGAATTCGTGTAACCGTCACAATTGCACGAATCGGTATAACGTCCTCCGTTGCCAGATGCCCAAACAAATATTGATCCTTTGCCTTGACGTCCGCTGGTGACACCATAGATGAAGGCACGCCTGGCCAATGGGCCCGGGCCATCAACAGTTGAGCCATCATCCTCGGGTCCCCAAGAAGCGCTGTAGATGTCAATGTGTGATGGATTCAAACTGAGTGCCTGCGCTTCGACGACATCGTTTACTTTTCCATCCAGCATACGAACGCCTGGCATGACGGAGAGAATGGGAAAAAGAGATAAGGATTGAAGGATTGAAAGAAGAAAAAAGGGATAAGTAAATAACGGATGAAAAATTACTTATAAACGACAAGACGAATAATTGTTTAAGTGTGCAAATTAATACTGTCCAAATACGATTCGAACACGCGCAATCAAACTTAAATTGATGTGTCACTTTGATGTAACTGCTCTTAATGTGTTCTAATTGAACAGTGTTCACTGGACATCTGTGTGTTTCCGTGTGCTTGTGCGTGTGTGCGTAATATCAATTTTACCTAAGCGAGATTAATTGAATGGAGAACGCTTTTACACGATGCATTATTAATACTAAATTCGACAACACTAAATTTTAGTCTGCATAAATACTCCCTATGCATACAAGTGCATACACAGGGTGTTTCACTGATATCCAAATCTTTGAAAATAAGGAGCACTTTCACCCACAAATCGATCACAAAATGCAATACTAATTTAATTCACGAGATAAAGCGTTTGGCGAGGCAACCTATTTGGTTAGGGATTTTTTCGTTTTTGGAAGATATTTTGATAAACATTTCGAAATATTTGTTTACACATTAAGAGAGTAATAGGTTAAAAGTACTTCCTTTTTTAAACTTCTTAATTTTCGCACTTATAGCTTTTTAAAATTCCTAAGCCGATATTAAGAATATTTTCGGAATTAATTAAAACAATTTGAAGGCCTTTCGATGGAATTTCAAAACACTGTGAGGCACAAAATTCCGTTTTCCTAAGTCATTTACGAAGTGTCATAAATTGTTTAATTTTTTAAATTGTTTTTTCTGCTGTTTAAAGGAATTTTCTTTGAAAATAATAAATGGACGCAGTTTCATATTTAACGGTGTTATTTAACACAGTTTTGCAGGAGAAAATTTCAAAGCATCTCATAACATTTGGCATAAATAATAAACATAAATAATAGTCCGTCGATTTCACTTGATTTACGACACAAAAAAATACTATAAATAAATAATTTACTAAAATTTTAAATACGTGATACATTTCATTAAAATTGATTTTACGTTGAAATTGTTTGGATGATTAATTTGTTTTAAAAAATATTGAATTTCTGCTAACAATTACTAAAAATACTCCGAAGATTCAAAAAAACGAAAAGAGAGAAAATTGAAAAAAGTTGTACAAAAAGTGAGAAAGTAAAAAAGGACGTTCAAAAGCGGACAAATACGCAAACGAAAAATAATTGTGGTATACACATCCATTCGTTTGCGTATAAAAGGCGGATCAAATCCTGGCATTAAAATGCTACAGAAATTCCACAACTTTAATGCAAAATCAACATTACTAACTTCTGCCTTTAATCGACATTTATTATTACAACAACAAGTAATCGAACTGCAACAGCTACAGCAGCAACATCATCACCAATAGCAACTAAAGAAAGCAACAGTTATCGGTTTGAGTTTTAAAAAGCCATAAAAAAATTTGTAAAAAATTAATTATCATCACATTTTATTAACGTCAGTGAAAGGCAAAATTTTTCTTACATACCATCCATATAAAACAACAATAACAATAGCAAATAATATTTATATTTAAACTGATAAATTTCTCAATAAACAATAAGTAACATTAAATACATGTTTAAACATATTTGAGCATTCGTTCGTGTAAGCACAAAAGCCAAAAACAATTGGATGTGAATCAGGAAGTGAAAAGTAAATTCTTGCCAAATTGTTTTTGTTTTTATATACAATTCTATCAAACGATATGAAATTGAAAGGTAAGACAGAAATTGGGAACCACTGGTTAACTATTTTTGCAGGCGGAATTTTTAATCACGAATTACTACAAGAGTATTACGAGATATCGGATTACTAAAGAATGTGGAATGCGAGAGAATAATAATTATACAAGACCAACAAAAGGATATTCATTTACAAATAACAAAATGGCAAACGTAAATATTTAAAGGAAAACAATTAAAATACCGGAACAACAAAATCCTGGTAATTGCTGAAATTCTCGAAAAAACATGAAGAATTCAGGACATTTCTTTGGAATAATTTAAAAGCAAATATAAATCAGCCAATTTTGTGAACTACTAATTACAATAAAAAACAAAAAACATGCGATTGACGTGCCAGTTACTACCACCGGTATGAACTAATGTTTTTCTATTAAACAGTGCAATAATATTCCATTCATTTATAAAATGAACACAGAGGAGAGCATACGAAGAGCATACGAAGAGCAATTACTGCTTGACTGGATAGGCGTCATTAACTCTCTTATCATACTAAATCGTACATTTTCATTCAAAAGTTCAATGCGGTAAAATACCGTGACTGGGTGGGTGTTTATTATATTTCGAAACCTGGATTTATTATACGAATTTAGAGACTCATGTAAAGTTAAGACCAATGCAATTTCTTAAAGATCCTGAACAACAACATATTTCGATAACAACGAGTATCAATATTCGCCATTTTGGCATAAGCATATTTTTAAAACGTGTATATTAAATCTGCATTTTCTGAAATATGAACACTCGAGAATTGTTTATGCCAATCAATAACCTAAAAGAGACGAAAAAAAAACACTGAAAACTCGGTACATCGCTGAAGGCGGTCAAAGCAGTTTGCAAACAAAACTAAGGATGTCTCGAGGGTCTATTGAAATATCTCAGTGCGCAATGGTCGCTATATATTTTCGCATGGAGGTTTTAATTAAAGCTTTAGTTTTTATTTTAGCCATTTTCATTGGCCGAGGAGTTCAATTTTCTTTACCTTAGTAATTATATATTCCGTTTTAAGCTACGATTCGTTCATTTGAACCAAAAGCAATCTCACACTCTCAATCACTTTCGGACTTTTAAAAAGTGGACAAAAATAAAGCAACAAAACAATAAAAAACCTTCCACACTAGGATAATAGGAATTTTTTCGAATTAACGTTTTGGGAAGGGCCTAAAAAGGTCAATTAATTTGTGTTCATAAAGCAATTCATTTCTTTATCATCGATATGAAGGTAAAGCAAATAAATTTCATTTCGGTTCAAATTTCTTCAAAATTATCATTATTTCTATATATGGAAATTTTTATAGAAGTTTTAATAGCAATAGACTTTTGTCTGTTGTCTATTGGACTGTGTAATCCTGTGCGGGTTGAATTTTGTGGCATACAAACAATTCTGAAAACAAATTTCATAAATTTCGAGAGTAAGAAAAACTCAGCAGAACTAATATAATCGCATATGCAATTAATTAACATAAATATGATGCGTAACTTTTTGTTTTTTTCATGCTCATACAAATAAGCTCGTTACAGCTGCGAAATACGCGCATAGTTGCTTAATTTATTTATTGATTTATGCTGTACAAAATCTGGGCTTTGATACGACTAGTTTAGTAAAGGGAACAACGTCATCATCATCAAGAAATCAGGTTAATCCTACAAACAGCAGTAAAATCAACAACAAATCGAATTGGTTGTAGTCGAAGATATCCATGCAGAACGCAGTTAAGTAGCTAATACTCGTACTGCTGCAAATATAGATATATCTATCCATTTGTACTTGCACGAATGGCGGTTGAAAGAAACGCAGAAAGACAAAAACAAAACAATAGAACGATCATAAAAAATTCAGTCATGATAGTAAGAGTTTATATGCGATGCTGGCAATACTACGAAATAGGATTTCGAAAACACAGTCGATAAGGATATATTGCATACAGAAACGAGAGAGACGATTAAATAACAGAAGAAGAAAGGAAAGGATATGAAAGGGATGGTATTGTATGCAGACGAAGTGAGCTTAATTAAAGCAATTTCATATGGATGCTACAGAGTTTATAAGAACTTATGTTCATCTATCTCGTGTTATCCCACTCTGTACTCCCCAACCTCGCCTCCCCCACGAATACGATCTTTAATCAATATAATTATTAGTGTATGTGTGTGTGTCTGTGAGTGCTCTGTTTTACGATTATTATTTTGTATTTCTTTAGCATATTCTTTGGTCCGCTTATTTAACGAAGGTTTTCAATTTGTACCCTTTATTCCATATGTCCTTAATCAATTTTTATGTTTTCTATTCTTTATTATGGATTCATATGCCATATAACGGCACCTGAATATTTGTTTGCTTGTTTGCTTCTTTGTTTTTCTGTGAAGTTTTATTTGTATCTGTAACTACATTTGCATCTACACAGATTTTACTTGGGTACGTACATGATAGTGTTGTTTTTATATTTATCTTTATTGCGTCCTGTGACCATAATCCAACGTACTCACCTCCTATGCTCGCATTGTAGGCCACACCGACGCCGCAATAATTATTGAATGCCACCGCAGCTACTTCGCCAGCACACCTGGTTCCGTGTTTGTTATCGCCATTATCCTGCGGCGTTGGATCCGAGTCGTTACCATTGATATCGAAAGAGGCATCAGGATCCTGCAAAAAGGAATAACAAACAGAAAACGCAGATGAAAGAAAAAAATCAACAGCATAAATAAAAGCTTCAAGGTTGAACAAAGAAAGATTCTGTTGAAGCAATGTTTAACCCTTTTACGATTCTTAAATCGCCGAATCGAATTTCTTATATGTGGAAAAATAAACATTAACTATATATTGGCACAAATTGATGAAACTATATAAATGTTATTTCGTGTATTTTTATTAAATTTTATTTAATGGTTTAATATTTTAGAAAAATGCGCAGCAAAAAATATGTGAAATTTTTTTGGTTAACCTCATAAATTATTATCGTTATTATTGATTACGTTGCGTAACCAAGAAGACTAAAATCATTTATGGAAAGGAATTTCAATGGATCGCAATAAAAGAAAGGGGTGAAATTATACCCGAGCATCGCAAGAGGGTAAAGTAGGAATGAAAACAAGATAAATCCTTGCGCCTTAGGGTAATGACAGCCTTTTTTAACACAAATGGTGTCCGTAACACAATATTTGAGAAGGATTTAAGAGCAATTTTGAAAAGTGCGTCAAAAGGTTAGCTGTCACAGACTTTTAACGGATTCCATTTCGAAATTTTAGTATATTTTTGTTGTTGTTTTTTTACTACTCGAGACGAGATTCACTTAAACGAGATCCATTTTAACCCTTTAAAGGCATTTCCTCTAATAAGTGCTTTATTTAACATGTAAGTTCAGTCCTTTTGGGTGATTGGTAATTGTTAAGTTGTTAAGAAAGCAAAATATTCTGCTCTAAATCAGCTCTCAAGCGTATTTTTATTTTATTGTTCAACAAAAGAAAATGCATTCTGAAAAATGGTTTTGATATTTTGTAATATCTAGCCACTCAATTTTTCCTTAATGAAAACAAACAATCCTTTACAGAGGTAAAAGCAAGAAGCTACCACATTTATAGACTCATATTTTCTTCACCAACAAAATAAAAACCAGCTTCAACGGAGAAGTGAAGAAGAAAAGAGATAATTCTAAAAGTGATGAAGGAGAAGAAGCGGAGCAAACATAAACAACTTTGTTAATGATATTGGCCGTTTATTTTAAGAGGTGTCAAAAGTTTTGAAATAATAGCGTCCAAAAAGAAATACGGAAGCACTTGCAGCTCCCAACCCTGTTTCCTTTAGAGCACGTCCAGTTATGATAAATGAAATAATTTGGTTTATTCCTTAAAGTTCTTTTTAATTTTCTAAAGTTTATAAATATTAATCATATAATCTGCGGAGTATCATTAAGTTCTCATTTTACTACAGTCCTACTATGAAAATTATTACCAATTTGAAAGCTTTATTGGATTTTGTTGGCGGTTATATTACAAACGTTTATCGCTTAACTTATTCGAAACCTTTGGGGAATACACGAAAACAATTTTTAATTTATTGAGATTGATTTCTTTCAAACGGAGCAAGACCTGTCTTCATTTGAGTTTCTTTAATGAAAGTTTGATTTTCTAAGGTAAAATTCTTCTGAGTAAATTTAAGGGTAGAGGTCTTCCTGATGCACGCTTCGATTGAAATCAAATCCATTCTAACAATAAGCAAAAAGTTGTGACTCGGTGTGTTTCCAAAACGAGAAAGGACCAATTAAAGCGAAGAGAAAATTATAAATTTTTTCAAACCAATTTCAAGTAGAGATTATTGAAATATATTTGCAAAAATTAAAAATAAATTTCAGAAATAATAATGATATTTGAAAATTGATACGTGTACAGAATTTTCTTTTGAAACTCTTCAACATCGTGTCAGTATTTTACAACCGATGCGACTCCCATTTCATTTCGTAACATTTTTCATTAAAAATTAACAACAACAAGTAACGAGTAACAATAACAACAATAAATAACGTGGCAATAGCAATAACATACAACTGCTCGATAACTGTTGAAAAATGATAACAATAAAACTATAAACTTTTACTCATGATTTCCCCAATGATTTTGATATAAATTTTATCTCGTTTTTTGATCTACGGCGTGTTTCGCGGTGCTTTTGGGATAGTGAAAAAATAGACCTCCATCAATAATCAAAATTGCAAAAACTAACAAATTGGCGAAGTATTTTTTATTAGTTTGGGTTTTTTAAGATTTTGTTTTATTTTCTATATTACTTTTCAATTTTCAAATAGATTGATTGTTCTCTTTGGCGGATACCGGATGCTTGACGTCCTTTGATTTTTCATTTATTTTTGTCAGTATTGAAAAATTTTTCCTTTTACAAATGTTATTATTTATTTATTCACCAAAACATATTGAAAAAAAATCTAAAGTAATTCAACTTCTAAAAAAGTGGTGAAATAATTTAGTGAAGAGGATTAGGGCTGTGTTTTGTGTTTTGTCTCTTATGCGCTTCCGACTAATGGAAACTCAGCAATTTTATTATTAAAATCAGGTTGATAAAGGTAACGAAAATAGACACTAAATGGATTAGGGAAATATCGGTTCGTTTCAATATCGTTGGGATGAGAGAAGAAAGGTTTGGTGGAAATCAATTATTTTTGGTCAATTATTTAATAAATGCACGCACATTTTTAACACAGATTAAAATATAGAAATTAAGGAAATTCGCGAAAAAAGCTTATAGTTTGACATAATGGCAGATACCAAGATAATTGCTCAGTGGCTTTTTATATCTCTCCAGTGGTATAATTCAAAGAATTCGGTAAGAGAAAATACAGACATTCGTTAACAATTATCGGTTTCTTCCTTCACCACTATGGCTTATATTATATACAATATTAATTATATTGTCATTAATTTCTGCAATAAAAAATATAAATTATTTATTTGAAAAGACTCCAAAGGAGTCGAAGGAGTCCAAAGGAGTCATACACATCGCACATGACACGCATTTAGTTTACTCTAGAAAATTAAACAATATAATTGGTAATACACTTACGAACAAATAAATGTTTTTATAACAAATAACAATAATGGGAAAAATTCATATATGCAGTCGAAAAGAAATGAAATTATTAAAGAGATATTTATTATTTGGTGTTTTTGTTTTTGTTATTTTTAATTTAATTAATTTTGCTGTCGCGCATTTATAACGTTTTAATACTGAGCTCTTTTGCCGGGGCTTTGCCATGGCTGTTTCCCTTTAGCGCTCTTCCATTCTTTGCTACAATTTTTTAATATTAATTACGCAGGCAGATATACTCTATAGACGTTCGTCATCAATCATTGTTAAAAGTGTTAAAAATTATTTACATAAAGTTTTTCGAAGTTTCATGTTTATCGATTTTTTTTGTTTGTTTCTGATATTCTACTCGTTTTTGCTTCCCTGTGCTATTACATCTCTTTCTCTCCCCAACCCTCGTGTCGGTATATTCTGTTCGTATTTGCTATCCTTAAAATGAAAAATGAAGTTTTGTAGACAATAATTAACTAATGGTCCAACATTTTTTACAATTTACTTTCACACGTTTTAGAAGCAAGTTTCTGGTATGAAGATATTTTCAATTATATTTAATGTTTTCAAACAAGCCAGAACAGTATGGTACACTGTGGTACGTTACGCGGATAAAACCGCACAAATCCGCCCGACACCTTTATAAGCATATGTTTTAAAACTCGGCCGAGCAAGACTGAATTAGATTCTTTAAACAACATTAAGGGCAAATAATATTATATTAATTATATCGAATCTTCTCGTAAAGGAATGATTTTGAGGTATATTGGAACGAACTTCCGTCATCCCTCGTCAAATTTGGTTTGGAGACAAACCGGTTTCGGCGTTGTGCCATCTTCAGTGCCTAGTTACGAGAACGTAACTAGGCACTGAAGATGGCACAACGCCGAAACCGGTTTGTCTCCAAACCAAATTTGACGAGGGATGAAGGAAGTTCGTTCCAATATACCTTAACATCCAACCCTGTCGGAAACTTCAACATATATCAAGAGTCGAATGATTTTGATGTTTCTTTAAAATTGTAAATTATTCTAAACTCTATCATACCAATATTCTACATCCAATTATAGCTATCTCGAATCCACAGGAAAATTTTTCTTGTCTTCTTTGAACCGTAACTGTAATTCGAACGCTATAATTAGCTTCCTAACAACCCTTGCTACAACATCCGCTCCGTTCTCTCTTTTAAATTCCTTAAGTAAAATCGTTGTTGTGAAGCGAATATATTGTCAACAAATTCAGACGGATATCCTTGAAGGATACCCTTGAAGTGAGAGAAAAGCAAATTTATATTCCGTCAAAGTGAAAAAAATCAATAAAATACTCAACAATAAAGACTATTTAATCACATATTAGAGAAAAGAGAACTGAAAAGTACAAAAGGAAAAGAAAAAACCTTGAAGCAGTGATTGTCAAGCTTTTTATTAGTGTTTATTGTTGCAATCATTTGCCCATCATTAAGGGGCATCGAAATATTTAATACTAAAGGGATGTTTTCCTCTTGTTGAATTTAATATTACCGACTGTTATAAATCTTTAACTCTGGAATTTCGGCGAGACAAATCTGTTACCTCCTTTGATAATTTCTTCTCGCACCCCCTTCTTGTGTCTTTCGACATAATCGACTCACTAAAAGCTTATGAATTTTATGAGGTCTGTGAGGGTTGATAAACTTCACGCTTATTAAAGGTCATTTTTCAGCAATTTTCTACAATAAATCAAACTGGGCGGCAGTTTATTCAAATTATAAACGCCTCCTCGTAAATTTCGCCAGCCGGCGAATTTGTGCGTGTGTGTCGGACAAAAAGTATGCACGACGGGTTAGTTTTAGGCTCTCGGTTTGTCAGTCCATGTATAAATGTATATTTAAGTAAGTATATATATATATATATATATATATATATATATATATATATATATATATATATATATATATATATATATATATATATATATATATATATATATATATATATATATATATATATATATATATATATATATATATATATATATATATATATATATATATATATATATATATATATATATATATATATATATATATATATATATATATATATATATATATATATATATATATATATATATATATATATATATATATATATATATATATATATATATATATATATATATATATATATATATATATATATATATATATATATATATATATATATATATATATATATATATATATATATATATATATATATATATATATATATATATATATATATATATATATATATATATATATATATATATATATATATATATATATATATATATATATATATATATATATATATATATATATATATATATATATATATATATATATATATATATATATATATATATATATATATATATATATATATATATATATATATATATATATATATATATATATATATATATATATATATATATATATATATATATAATTCTTTTACGTTCGGTGTGATAGTGAATGGGTTCTACCTCTTAATGTTGTTGTTGCTAATAATGGTGTTGTTGTTATTGTTTTTTTTCATTTTCTTGTATACATAAAATGGATTCAATATTCTGTTGTTGCTTTACCATATTAATCCTCTCCCTAATCTCTCCCTAAAACTGTTCGCTGAGAAGCATTCTTCCCTTGATTAGATTTTCTTCTTTCACAATTAGAAATCTTTTCTATAATTGTCGTTTGTATATTTCTAAATAAATTTATTCTTCTCTTTCTAATTATCTTTTGTTTTACTTGTTGTTTGCCGTTTGTTATTTGCGTTATCCTTATCAGGGCGAAAGAGGAAGAGAACAAGTGGGCGAGGAAATGAGTTAAGCATAGAGTGAGATTGGCAACATATTGCGAGGATTTCTTTATCAAATTATTTTGCAATTATTTTTTTTGGTAAAATTTGGTAAAAAAATGATCCAGCATTAGGCGCGGTACTTTAATTCGTCTATAATATAATTTGTTAAGCTGAAAACAAAAAGGCACTTTTGGGATATTTCGAAAGCAGAATGATGCGAATTAACAAAATCTATTATTAAATAATAATGATTTTATAGCTTAATTTTATTCTAATTCAATTTGAAACTTTTTATGGGCGTACACATTTTTCTATTTTTTTAAATTGATTTTAATGATATTCATTTAATTCATTATTTTAATTGTCATTAAGTAATTATGAGTATTTCATTATTTGCTTTTTATTTAATTTGACAGAATTTTATGCAGAATAATTATTTGTGTGAATTTTCAATTTGTTAAATTTTATTATTTTTTTACGATATATAAATTAAATTATGCTTTGAGCATCCGGTGAGGGTTTATGTTGTAAGACGGAGTGTACTTTTTCGCCTAATAGAAAAAAATATGCGGAAGCATTTGACAAATTAATTAGAGTCTTTTTTGATGAATTTTTTCAAAAAACTTTTATATAACTTTTCATTTTGTTCACATAACAACTAATTGTCCAAAAATTAGAAACTTTAATTATGATTTGGAACGACAATGTAAAACGGTTGAAGCAGTAAAAAAATCAAACCGCAAAACATTAACTCTTGAAAAGCTCGCCACTAAAAGTACTAGAAAATTGTAAAATTTTGAACAGAGGAAACCATAACAAACAGGAATGAAAGTGGCAACGAAAAAAGAGGATCGAATAAAAACAACAACAACAACAACGACAACAACAACAACATCCCAAGAATAATAACAAAACTTCATATTGCTTTCCTGAAGCGAAATTGTATAACTTTTTCAGTTTTGTGTGCAGACGGTTAACACTTCTGGTACAGCTCTTTCAACAGGCACAACAATAACTACAATAATGCCAACAACAATAACAACAATAACAATAGCAACTAACAGAATAACAACTTTTTTGACAAATAACAAAAAAGTAAACAAAGTCAATTGTTTGCTAGCAGTTAATGTAACTGCTAAAATACATATGGGTGTGTAAATAGATAAAACACTAACATCAACCCACTTTAACAACAACACATAGTGTTAACTCCGGTCTGTACGAAGTTTTTACACCCTGCATACCCAATATGAATTCGAATTTTGATAAAAGTGATAGTCGCTTATTTCCGAGATTTTTTAATATTACTGGGTGAAATACCACTCTATACTACTCCCATTCATTAGAAATATATTTTAATCTGGTATTCAAGTACATTCTGCATCCTGAGACATAAAGCTATAAAATTCATAATCGCTATTAAACTGGTCGTGTTTCTAGACCTATTTGGCGAAACACCACGTAGAATATTCATTCCCAATTCCATGATGGTACATCTCTCCGTACTCCAAGCAAGTGCGATTTTACCGCGGATAGGTGGACGGACAGAAAGAGAGACAAAAGGATGAACGAACAGACAAACCTAAATCGAATGACAATGAAATTATGAAGAAGCTTATGATGTTGAGACGTGTCAGGTTTATAGTTTCCCGTAACTGTCACGTATAATTCAATGTTAAAACTGAAAAACAGAAATAATATATGCTTAACTCTTCGGCTGTAGAGTATAAAGAAGCAGGCTATAATGTTGCGAAGGTTACTGACAAAACAGAGTAAAGTTTTGTGGCCAGATAAAGGCTTGAAATTCGTATGCAATAAATAATAAGTAGCAAATAAAGGAAAGAAATGAGAATCAAAAGAGAGAATATTTGCCAGAGAGAAGAGGGCGGGAAGTCGGGGGGATTATTCAAGTAAAGAGTAATAATTATGAGCCTTCTAACTGGTAAGTCATAGAATTTTTGCATCATGAAGAAACGGTTTAAAATTTGAAGAAATTTTGACATTTATGTTGGTTGCGTAATGGGGAATAACCAAAAAGTTTCTCTATCACTATCTATCTCTCTCTAATGTCCCTACCCGGTGTAGAGCAAATAAGAGTATGGTTATTTGATTTTGGTAGGTTTAAAAGAATCGAAAATACCAAACAGAATTAAAATCCGGACAGGGTCTGTAAAATGAAGTTCGGTCGGGGCGATTGGGGATCTGTGAGTTCTGTATACAAGTATACAAGGAGCTGTATACAAAGCCGGACCACTTCGGCTTTCGATTTTACACCACAGTTTCTCGGTCCAGCCATGTTTTGTTTAGATTAACTGTTGCATGTAACTGTTAAATGTAACTGTTAAATGTAACTGTTGCACAAGAATGACACTATTGCATTAATTTGAATCAAACACACGGTAATATATGATATGTAATATATATAATATATTTTACCAAGGCGCCATTAGGCAATATTTCTAATAAATCAATATTAGAGTAAACAGATCCTTTAATAAAATAATGTTGATTATATGAAAATCCATTTACAGCAAAAATGAATTGGAAATAAATGTAGCGAACTTTGAAGAGTAGTAAACCTTATTCATTGCAAAATCGCATGAACGCAAAGATTGTAGCTCAGCCACAAAAGGGAAGAAAACTCCCGGTAGCGGTTTGCGATAGAACCAGCCAAATCAATATTCTGCACTTCCAAAATATTCAGGTAGTAAAGAATAAGCAGTTTCCTTCTATATATACCCTGCTTGTGAGCTTATGTACGTTTGGAAGCTTATAAATAATTTAATACTTACGTAGTTTTGTCCAAGGTCGGGATGATTTGTTTGTATGCCATCGTCCAGTATTGACACCACAACTCCTTTACCCGTATATCCTTTTTGCCAAGCTGGGCCAACATTCATATCGAGGCCATCCTTGGCGCCACCGTTCTGCAGCAGCAGAAGCAACAGCAGCAGCAGCAGCAGCAACAGCACGTATTTATTGTTGTTGAATACGTTTCCGAAATGAAGAAAAACCACGTAAACGTAGGTTACGTTATTTATGCATTTATTTATTTTTCGTATTTATTTTATTCATTTCATTTGTTGGTTTCACAATTTTTTACATTCAAATACGTTTCATGTGTAGTTTGTTTCGAGTTTGTTTTATTTACACCGAGGAGTAAAGGACCGGTTCGTAGAGATGACGGAAAGAACGGAAAAGAAAAAAGAGAATTAAATATGATTAAGTAAATGTGAAATGATGTATGAATATATAAGCACTACTTTGGGATATATATATTCGTATGTATACGTGTATGTGGGTGTGTGTGTTTATGCTTGTGCGCGTTCGTGTGTGTGTGTAACTGCCCACCAGATTGTGGAATATATTTTATGTCGTTCCAACAGATTGTGTTGTGCAAAAGAGTTAAGAAAATGTGAAGGTGGAAGGGTGGAAAGGCGGTAGGGGGGGGTTGAGACTCTTGTGTCACTTTAATCTCAATGAAAATAAAAGCTAATAATATGATTCAATGATATATTTTATTCCATTAATAAATATAAAAATTGAATATATCCCATACTCTTCGACAAGGGCAATAACTACGTTAAAACTCTGTGACATCCTAGGGATTTTTTCCATTTTGTTTAAAACTCAATTACTTAAATTAAAAGCTGATACAATTCAGGTAATACAACTAAATACAGTAACACAACCTAGTATATCAACCTGCAGAATTATGCAGAAGTAAGTAGAAGTACGCAGAGGAACATATAAAAGATTAAAGAGTATGAACTTTTTATAGTAACTTCTTACAGGATGAACTTATAAAATAACTAAGGCATAATTGCAACAGAATTTTGAACTTCTAACTTCTCTCTTTCGTCGCTGTAAGACATCTTTTATGCAAAGTCAGTTTTGGGATTTTTCAAAATTCACAGTTTGCGCGCTTAACGTCTCCAATTAAAATACACTTTTCATGTTCGGATTGAAATGAAAACGAATTGATAAACATCATCAATATATTTCACTCGATCACGGTAAGGATGATTTTGTAATACAGACTTGATTTGTTTTTTCATTAAAAAGCTACAAAACCTAAAATTCAAATCATAGAAATAGTAGAAATGAGAGATTGTTTATGGGAACAAGAAACTTCTGTGATTTAATTGTTTTAGAAAAACTTATCCTTACTTTCTTATCCATACTTTTTGCTCTAGCATTTTTCATGTCTTGGTATGCCTTTTAGTATATTTCCAGGACGTTTTTAATTCAGGTTCCTGTTTTCTTTCTCATTTACTAAAAGGAACCCGACCACAGCAAATTTTGCTGGAGTAGATAGTGCTTACTGCGAATTGAGTTTATCATAGCAACATAAATTGCTGCACCTATACAATTTGAAGTTATAAATTTTAAATTAAAATAAAAATAAAAAAAAGAAACAGCAGAAAACCATTAAGACGTTATACAAGCATCATAAATAAATGAAAATAGACCAAGGTAAAAATGGACAGAAGCTAAGGTACATAAAGCAAAAGAAAAGACGCATTCTACAGCGAAGCATCTTTGGAAAAGACAACAAAAAAGATTTCTCCAGAAAGGCAAAGACAGAAAATGCAGGATGATAACATATAAGACTACATTTTAGAAATTAGACAAAGAAAAGGCTTGTAAAAGTGAGACAATAAGAACTTTTAGACGACTAGCGGTATAAAATTGCGGTAAGAACTAACTAATTCTGATTCTCTTGGATGTTGCCGCCGTCGTCATTGCAATTATAGTCATTGCAAGAGTTACAAATTTTGCAAATGCAGAAAATTTTTGCAAATAATAACTACAAAAAGTTTCTACGGAACAAATCCCGAAACTATTGTATGCACCCAAAAACGTGTCGGTATACATCAAACAACTTTCGCCTTGTTGTGGTAGAGACTTGCAAGAAGTTATGTATTGTTAGTAAGGTCCAAACAATACGATAATATTTGGTTGTCATCCGGCAACCATGACAATTCATAGGCTGAAATACTTTCATACCGCAAAAGATTTGTTTGTTCTGGTGGTACATAACCACAACCATAAGAAGTCCCTTTTATCTTTGTCTTTCTCCTTAACCTCCTGCTCGTATCCCATCGCTCAAGATGTAGCCTCTAATTTGTAAACTTTATGCATATGCTCAAACTTCTATGCCATATTTTCTCTGTAAATATCATAAATAGTCTAAAATTTGTGAATCTTTTTCACTGGAATGCAAGATGAGTATACACTGAATAAAAAAAGCTGCTATAAATCCACAATAACTCATTTGTCACCAACACATCCGCCTTTCTTCTTTTTCCCATTTATTAACTGAGGCACGTTGATTGCACTTTAGTTTATCTCTTTATTTGATTTCTTTATTTACTAAATATGTTAAGTTTTTCTTTTGTGCACAACTTTTTTATATGAAGTTATAAAATTAAATACTTTTCGGCTGGTTTATTCTGAATAAAATTTTAGAACCCTCTTTCATATTCTTAAAAAATCCTACCTCTATCTGAACTTAATTAAAAAAATGTGTTTTTTAAACCTTATACATAATCATACCGGAACTTCTGTACAAAATATAAACCCTTTACATCTAAGGGCTCAAGGTGGGCATTTGTGAGTACCTCCGATCTGCGATATTTCTCTAGTCGTAGCTCTTAAGGATATTCTCCTCTATCCTCTTAAGGATATTTAACTTTCGTTTTATTCTTGCAGAAGTACAAACGTATCTCTAATTCTCTTCAGTGTACAGGGAGGACTTTAAAGAATTGGTGTGCTATGTAGGTTTACATTTCATCTTATAATCTCACCCCAATCTATTTCATCTATAATTTCCGGAAATTATGGCTTTAGACAAATAATAAATCCTTTTCTCATTTCTATTACTTTGTAGGAAATATTTGCATTCAGTAAGATTTTAATATCATTTTTGAGGCTTTCTCTTTTTAATAAAATATCTACCACAGCCATTAAAAATGAAAAAATGAAAGATTTTTCATTCTCTTTTTAAATTTCAATTTCCGTTTGCGAATTGAAATTTCACTTTCGGAATTCTTTTATTAGAGAATATTGAAATATTTAAAACGAAGACATTTTCATTCATTAAAACGTCGCAATGCGATAACTTTTACTTCGCCTTAGAATGACGTAATAAAATAAATTGTTCAGCTAAAGCAAAATGTGAAGAATAAGAATTATTTTGCTTTCAAAATTTATATTGCGCTTACTTAACTTAATCAATATAAGGCCGACCTTTAAACCTAGATTCGAATATTGGAGCTCATTTCGTATGTAAAATTATTAATATAAAATTCCTTCTATAGAAGATATTATTAAAATGCATTACTTTAGAAAGTTAGATAGGAAAAAAAATAATGAGCCGTTAGCAGAAGCAGAAGTATGGAGTCGTATAAATATAGTACAATTTTATATATCTTCGCACAGTTGCGACATTTTTTGGCACAAACTTAAGTATGCAATTAAATCTAGAGATGAGTTTAAAAAACTCCAAGAAGAGAAGAAAGTAGTAATATTCTAGATAGACGTGTCAAGTGTGCGGAAAGTAGTCAAGGGCGGAAAGGGAGTTGCAATAACATTACTCTGTGATAGCTCTCTGTAATACTTTTGCCTTTTCGGATTTATAAATAATTATATCACAACTTATGCCTACAATTTAAGCTTTTACAAGAATTCAATGTGGAGTTACAGACCTAATTAATCACAATATAATAATGCGTTCAAAACGGTCCTCTTAGTATAGATTTTCTAGATTTTTAAAAAATTTTAATTAAAATTATTAAAGCTGTTTTCGTTCGTTATATTTGTTCGTTTATATAATTGCATCCTGTTTAAACTGAGCCAAAAAGTATATGAGTACCAAAGCAAATCAACTGAAGCTGTTGAAATTAATGTATTAAATTTTTAAGTATCCATTAATAAATTGTGTAATAATAAACCACTTGCAAAATAAAATCTGTAACATGTTTGCCTTATATGTTTAAAAGTGTAGTGAAAAATGTATGAGTGTTTTCGTATCTAACTAAAGAGGCGAGGAAAGGGAATTAAGGAGGCCACCATTTTCACCAACAAATTCATTAGGAAGCTGAAAAACTATTACAGACTTTCCTCAAACAATTATTTGGTTCAGTTTTTATTAAATATTAAAAAAACTTACTAATTGCGCACATACTTTACTCACCAGGTACCATTGCTCCTTAAATAAAGGGTCGGGAAATATATTGTGCGGTCCTGCATCGCGGTATTGAATACGTGGTATGCGCTGTATAATAGAACGATATGGATGATTTACATGATAATTTGTTCCACTACTATCGAAAACTCCACTTCGTACCACGTCGTAGGGACTATAGTCAGACTCCGTTTCATAAGAATGATCACGTTTATAGCGCAGTTTTTCATGCTGTTGTTGCATCCATCGAACCTAGGAAAAAGATTGTGAAGAACAAGCTAATATTAAGAAAATCTGCGTAAGGGTAATTAATGAATTTAGACCATTACGTATTTATTCTAGTTAAGAATACATAAGCATACGATTTATGCAATTTTATTATTTAGAATGACATTTTATATCAAAATAATCTGTCACAATTAAAAAAATTAATAATTGTTCGTGTCTTTATCTGACTACTTTGGTTTTCACGTCGGAACATAGGACTTAAAGGCGTCGTGATGAGCGTCTATATTCTCAACGTTCACTAATATTCCTTTAACATTTGTGGCGGTTTTTACGCCATTCAACTTACCTCCGGTTCCGCATTTAGAGCTTTATGATGTTCGTCGCTAGTTGTGATGGATCTCTTTGAAACATGACGGTGATGAAATAAATAATAACCCTTAAGGCTTCCGATCTGAAATGAATATATGTGAAGTACATTAAAACTTAATAATGTTACATCGGAGATTTGAATATATTGAGAAAGTTATATTAACAAAATATGCTGATCACAAATTCCTGAATTATAAAAGCCAATAGAAGAAAATATCAAACAACAAGACCCTTAACAAAATCATTTTTAAATAACACAATTTTGAAAAGGTTAAATCTGAAAAGGTCAAATGATTTTGAAAGAAATAAAAGCAGAAGTAATTCAGTTTCAGTCAAATCATATTACAGTTGAAACTATGCAACGAAGAATTGAATGTTTTGGAAAAATTGTACCGAACTCGAACTATATAAGTTTTCTAAAATTGAAAGTTTTTACTTCAATAAAATAAAATATTTTTTAAATTGTGTAAAGAAAGCTTTCCGCTTATTTTACTTCGACGAAAAACCGCGGAAAAAAGGGATTTATTCTCTCCGAATTCACTTTTTTTCATGCTTTTTAAAAAAGTTAAAAATTGAGAATAAATATTCCACGGGGGGAATTTGTGAATTAAAGCGAAGTTTCCTTAATATCAAGCTTTATTTTCATTTAGCTTTATTTTATTCTAGATTTTTTCAAAAATGTTTTGGACGTTCGTCGGAGTGAAAAGTTTGAAATCATATTTTGTTAAAAGTGAAAGAGAGAAGGAGGTGGAAAGGGGAAGAGAGGGGAGAAATTGGCGGATCAGACTTATTAACACTAGATTTACCATACCAGTCAAAATGACTGGTTTTACCTTTTATTTCATAAATATTTACTATGTATATTTATTTTTTTTTCGAAACTATTATATGACTTTTATAACAACAATTAAATACAAATAATTTGATAAGTTAATTTGATTTTGTGTTCATAACAAAAATTTTTTTTTTGTTTTTGGTACTTATACCGAAACCAGTCATTTTGACCTGGTACACGTTTTTGTAGTTCTATGTGCAAATGCTTTATATTCTTCACTTTTAGGAAATTCCCTTGTTTGGAAAATGGCGTGTAAAGAGAAATGTTTGCACATCCCTGGTAAAATAGTATTGTATAACAGCATATTTTTCAAATTTCATATTTTTCGGGGATCTCCCTATTTATTTTTTTTATCAAGAATTTCGTAGGAAACTGTTATAAACCATTATTTATTCATTGAGTTCTGTTCTGTTCAGTAAGAAATAATTTTATTACTTTTGCTACATACAAATTGCTCATAATGAAAAAACGAAAAATTTTGAAATTGGAAGAAATACAAGATATACTTTCGGATCTATCAGACGTTGATGGTGGTGATAGCGAATATGAGTTTTTGGGATGCGACAGTGATACGGATGATGATGGTAATCAAAGTGTTCATATTGAAAGCAGTGATAACGAGGAATTTGATGAAAATGTTGGAGGCGAATCGAGTGACGAAGAAGATAACATAAGACAACAGCATAATACGCAAAAACGAAGATGTATGCGGCTTTCCTCGAGTTCTGAAGAGGAAAACACACAAAATATGCAAATTGAAGTTTCTGCTGATGGAACAATTTGGAAAAAAATACAAGAAGGGGGTGCTGTTGGAAGGTTACCAAGTCATTGCATTTTCAAAGATTTACCTGGGCCTACAGCACATGCTAGAAGAAATATTATGGAAGAAGAGATAAGCAGTGCCTTCTTACTATTGATTGATCATCATATATTAGAACATATTAGAAATTGCACTGAAATAGAAGCCTCTCGAGTTATAGGTAAGAAGTGGACCCTTTCGCAGGAAAAACTGAAGGCTTTTATTGGAATATTGTATGGCCGTGGTGCATACGAAGCAAAAGGTTTGAAATTATCATATTTATGGAACAAAAAGTGGGGTCCTGATTTTTTTTCCGAAAATATGAGCAGGAATGACTTTACGGAAATTTTACGTTTTATTCGCTTTGATAAAAGAAATGAGAGGAGTCAGCGCTTGCAAACGGATAAATTTGCGCTGGTATCAACTGTTTGGGATAAATTTATCGAGAATAGTCAAAACGCTTTCAAACCAGGAGCATTTATCACAGTAGATGAGCAACTGTTTCCAACGAAGGCTAGATGTCGATTTACCCAGTATATGCCAAACAAACCAGACAAATTTGGGATAAAATTCTGGCTGGCTTCTGATGTTGAAACGAAGTATGTTATAAATGGCTTTCCCTATTTAGGAAAAGACGAAAAACGAAATTCGTCAACTCCTCTCAGTGAATTTGTTGTAACAAGACTACTAGAACCTTATATCATGAAAGGAAGGTGTGTGACAACCGACAATTTTTTTACCAGCCTCCCCTTGGCTTCAAAATTGTTAGCTAAAAATACTGCATTGGTTGGTACAGTACGTTGCAACAAACGGGAACTTCCAAAAATTTGCAAAGAAAAAAAAGATGGTATGGAACGTTTTTCAACGCATCTATATGAAACAAATGAATGCACACTTACTGTTTATAAGAGTAAGCCTAACAAAAAGGTTGTTTTATTGAGTACTAAACACAAAGGCGTCAAAATTGATACCAGTTCCAAGAAACTACCTGAAACTATATCTTTTTACAATAAAACCAAATTCGGTGTTGATGTAACTGATCAAATGGCAAGAAAGTATAATGTGAAATCAGGATCCAGAAGGTGGCCACTTCAAGTATTTTTCAATATTTTAGATTTGGCCGGCATCAATTCCTGGATTTTGTATAGAAGTATAACAGGAAAGAATATTTCTAGGAAAGACTTTTTGTTTCGATTAGCTGAAGAGCTCACATCTGAATATAAGTCATCAAGCCAAGGGAGGGCAAGTGAAATTCTCCGTCCAGCAACCCAGAATCCCCGGCCAGTACGTAAATGGTGCCAAATAGGACTTTGTAATAACAACAAGACAACTACAAATTGTGACATCTGTAAGAAATATGTGTGCGGAAAATGCGTGGAAAAAAAGTTAGTATTTGTAAAGCATGTAAACATGATCATTCTGAATAAAACTGGAATATAATTGATGAGTTTTTATATTTTTATTTTTTATGGGGGTACGAACTTATGCCTCAAACTGAAACGGAAGTTATGCCCCAATTTATTTGCCCTGTGACATAAATTGATTTTTGGGATATAATTTCATATTTTTTTGGGCATATTTCATAAATAACCGAGATATTAAATCCCTAAATTTTTAATTTCAATGTTTTTCCGAAAATATGATTTTTTTTCCGAAAATATGAGCAGGAATGACTTTACGGAAATTTTACGTTTTATTCGCTTTGATAAAAGAAATGAGAGGAGTCAGCGCTTGCAAACGGATAAATTTGCGCTGGTATCAACTGTTTGGGATAAATTTATCGAGAATAGTCAAAACGCTTTCAAACCAGGAGCATTTATCACAGTAGATGAGCAACTGTTTCCAACGAAGGCTAGATGTCGATTTACCCAGTATATGCCAAACAAACCAGACAAATTTGGGATAAAATTCTGGCTGGCTTCTGATGTTGAAACGAAGTATGTTATAAATGGCTTTCCCTATTTAGGAAAAGACGAAAAACGAAATTCGTCAACTCCTCTCAGTGAATTTGTTGTAACAAGACTACTAGAACCTTATATCATGAAAGGAAGGTGTGTGACAACCGACAATTTTTTTACCAGCCTCCCCTTGGCTTCAAAATTGTTAGCTAAAAATACTGCATTGGTTGGTACAGTACGTTGCAACAAACGGGAACTTCCAAAAATTTGCAAAGAAAAAAAAGATGGTATGGAACGTTTTTCAACGCATCTATATGAAACAAATGAATGCACACTTACTGTTTATAAGAGTAAGCCTAACAAAAAGGTTGTTTTATTGAGTACTAAACACAAAGGCGTCAAAATTGATACCAGTTCCAAGAAACTACCTGAAACTATATCTTTTTACAATAAAACCAAATTCGGTGTTGATGTAACTGATCAAATGGCAAGAAAGTATAATGTGAAATCAGGATCCAGAAGGTGGCCACTTCAAGTATTTTTCAATATTTTAGATTTGGCCGGCATCAATTCCTGGATTTTGTATAGAAGTATAACAGGAAAGAATATTTCTAGGAAAGACTTTTTGTTTCGATTAGCTGAAGAGCTCACATCTGAATATAAGTCATCAAGCCAAGGGAGGGCAAGTGAAATTCTCCGTCCAGCAACCCAGAATCCCCGGCCAGTACGTAAATGGTGCCAAATAGGACTTTGTAATAACAACAAGACAACTACAAATTGTGACATCTGTAAGAAATATGTGTGCGGAAAATGCGTGGAAAAAAAGTTAGTATTTGTAAAGCATGTAAACATGATCATTCTGAATAAAACTGGAATATAATTGATGAGTTTTTATATTTTTATTTTTTATGGGGGTACGAACTTATGCCTCAAACTGAAACGGAAGTTATGCCCCAATTTATTTGCCCTGTGACATAAATTGATTTTTGGGATATAATTTCATATTTTTTTGGGCATATTTCATAAATAACCGAGATATTAAATCCCTAAATTTTTAATTTCAATGTTATCAATGCGGGGGGCCTTGCCCCTCACACCTCACGATAAACCATTATAATATAAATGAATAGAAATTGTCATATACAGTCAAATTGACTGGTTTTGGTATAAATAGGTATGTAAATTTGTTGGTATATCTAGTGTTAAGTGCCTTGAGTGTTTAGTTTTCATGAAATTTGTTGAGGTGCCTAAATGCAATAAAGCTTCATTTTAACTTAATCATATAATATTTGTGTGTAGGTAAATAACAAAAGGAAGTACAACTAGAGGAGTATAAGTAAAATTCTCGTAAAATATTGCTGAGTAGTATTCTGAATATTAAGCTTGTTTGATTATTAAAAATCTATTATGGTTTATTTTATAAATTATATTTATTTTTATATTAAAATTTTGAAAATGTAATATTCGGAGGGTACTTGACTTTATTCAAAAGGAGAATTCTTTTGAGAATAATACATTATGTCCAGTGGTTAATCATGTGAAGATCTTTGGAAGTCATTGGGTGCGATTGCGTATTGATTTTGTCGATGAATTTTAAAGTACTTCGTCACGAAGGTAGTTGCGAACGAGAACAGCAATGGCATATAAAATGGCATTGTAATCAAAGGTAAGAAACGAATTGGGGTGTCGCCCAAATAGTACTACAATAGAATGCGAAAAGTGGAACGAAATACATACCGTTTCCACATGCATAACATAAATAGGCAGTGGATGTATATGCTCCCGTTTCTCAATGTCAGTTTGCATACAAACCTCATTCGTTATTCGCCTACACTGTAAGCAAGATTGCGAAATATCCCAAGCTTCAGGCGATGCCTGTGTAAATGTAGTGTGAAAACTAAATGTAAAAACGAACCTTGATACAGCTCACAAAATTATGGGTATATCGTCGATGACCATAATTCTTCCCACTGGGTATTTACAAGATCTTAGTATGACACCACATATCTTTCTCTCTCTCTATCTTCGGGTGCCAGTCCCGTTGCGGTGTGGGCAACAAAATGGCAGTGACCAGAGTGCAAGCTGGTTCACTAGCCATGAACTATGCACCCTGGTTCCGAGGCCTCACCGAAGGCTTAAAAGCGGTACCACGGGTGATGCACATTGTATAGGGGTCTTTCCAACCCCGCTAATATAAAGCCCACGCATATAGTGCATCGTGGGTAGGCCCCCTAGTGGGAGCTTCGTGGTGGCTGTGGTTGCCACCCAAAAATACGCGGGTAGAGACCTTGAGTCTCCGCGAGAGTTGCGCGAGGAGGCCGCCTCCGTCAACTCAAGTGCCGGTGAGTGTCCCCACCGACACAAGGCCTTAGATAGTGCCGCAATAGTTACCTGCGAGGAATGTCCTGCCACACACAGGATTCCACAGGTACATGATAAAGCTACGGTTGGCTACCGTAAGCGAAATGGGCGTCGGTTGTCAAAAAAAGGTACGTTCACAGAGTTCGTACTCGCAACCCCGTGCGGGATGGCCCGCCGTGTACTTAAACCAATCATGGTAGGCGTACACGTTAAGCACAAGGCAGAAATCTCTCTCTATCTTTCTCTTTGATAATATTGATTTAAGAAATCAGAAATTTTTACTCAATAATTTGCCAGCATTACGATTGAGTAATAGAACCCGGCTACCTTCGTCTTCGAAAAATGATGAAGTGCTACCGTCATTTTGTATTCTGTTTACGGATGTTGCGTGCACCCAATTCCGTTGCAGCAACATTGTACGTTTGTGCTTAATCAATCCAGCATGAGCGTGCGAAAAACCGTGAAGTAGTGGGGTATGATTCTCTCTTGCCACTCAAGTCAGACAAAGCCATCGCGGTGTGGTGAGAGAAGTGATGAAAAGGGAGGGGCAGAAAAGAAAGGGGCAGTAAGTGAGCTAATTCCCTTGAAAGATTTCCGTATCGCAACGTGCACAATTTAATACAATCTCGTTTATATTTCGATTTTTAATAAAAAATTATCTTTTTTTAATTTTGCAAAAGTTGCCCAAGGGAAATAAGAAAGTATCAATAGTTCTGGTCTGTATTTACTTATATTTCACAATCTGTGCTTATCGAGGAATAATCATTTCTGAAGGAAATGTAATAACGTTAATCTTCTGGAGCTTTATGCCCGCAAGAATGCCAAATATTACCTCTAAATTTAAGGTAGAAGATATGAAATTAAGCTTTCAATCATTCAAGTATATCTTACTACTTGACTTTCTTATTTACTACTACTACTACTACTATCTAATTACTCTTTAATTTAAATTTATTTTACATCTCATTTTGACAGACGGGTCCAAAGGGCTAATCAATACATACTTTTCGCAACACGCCTTTTTTCCGAAAAAATAGTAGGGTTCAATAACACTTTCATTTCTTTGAAAATGCGGGGTTTAAGAACACGACACTTTAAATAAAGCCTGATTCCATTCAAAAATAATGAGAATTATAAATTATTAGAAAATTATCAAAACTTTTTGAGTTCGAAAAAAATATACCTGAAAGTTTGTAAATATTAAATTATATCTGTTTATTCTTCTTAGTTTAGGGTAAAACGCAATTATGGCATCAGTTTCCATAAGAATTTTATGAAAATTCATGTAATAACTTTTTCCGAAATTTGTTCGGTTTCTTTTTATTACAAATAACCAATTTTCTTTAATGTTTCGAATACTTTGAAATTGGCAAGGAAGAAGCAAAAATATTACATAAACGAAATATTTCTTGATTTGAGAAGAATTTATTGTAAAAGCAGAACACGAGAAAAAACTATCTTGAATTGAACAAACAAAAACAAGTTTTAAAGCAAAACCAATTTTCCAGTATTTCAGGATTTTGTATTATTTTTTCTTATTGTGATTGGTTTTTGGTTATTAAGTGTTGTTGCCGATTTGAATTTTGTTGCAGTTCTAGTTGTTGATATTTTCGTTATTGTTTCTATTGCTATTGTGGATCGTGTCACAAAGTATAAGTCGCAACTGCTTATTTAAAATGAAATGTATTTGAGCATAAAGTGTGGATAGTTGGACATTCTAATTACACTTGTTGTCGTTCATATTTACATACGTATAAAACACAAATTCAAAAGGATTCCAACAACATATGCACACACACACACACTCCATTCGTTAACAACTCGATTCGTTAACATTCTGAATGTTTTCGCACGTGAGCAAATAACTATTTTGGTAAAATACAATAAAGCATAAGGAAAACTATTACAATAACATAAAACACGTATTGATACACGTGTATAGAAGAAGTCTAAATTAAATTAAGAGACTTCAAAATAGAAATGAAAAGGTTTAGGGCAAAAGCTG
The DNA here is from genome assembly GCA_963966595.1 of Physocephala rufipes. Classification (NCBI taxonomy): domain Eukaryota; kingdom Metazoa; phylum Arthropoda; class Insecta; order Diptera; family Conopidae; genus Physocephala; species Physocephala rufipes. The sequence goes on from OZ016504.1 coordinate 37,816,132, forward strand.
TTTGGATGCAAAATAGATACAGTTGTATTTTTCATTAAAGAAAATTTATTGAAAAGGAAGAGCTCACATGAACTCAAGGGCGTTCATGTAAGACAAACGCGCCTGCTAAGTTCGGAATTGGTTAAAAATACTTCTAAAGAATTCTGCCTTACACGCTTACAAAACCCAGTTAATTTTAGTAACTAAAACTTTCGACTAGTTGAAGCGTTAAAATAGTGTTGAATTTGCGTTAGGTTTTCATTGAAAATACGGTTTTATATGCGAATAGCAAGCAACAAAATTAGCCAATACTTCCGCCTCTATATTTACCCCATGTTAGTTACGTTACCGAAGTATAAAATTTCGATATTTTTAGATCTAGGTACTCGTATATATACTATATGCAAGCATAATTCTTTTTGAAATTTCGCCCGGGGTATCCTTGGCGTTGAGGATAACAAATTAATTTCTGAAATTAAGAACATTAGTTTGGGTGCGTGTATCCAGATTTATATATGTATGTGTGCGTGTGTATAAATCCACTGGTATGGATACGTGTACTTGTCAATATGTACGAACATTTGCTTTTGAAATAGCTTTACACTTTCCTGGCTGACTGTGTTGGAACCTTTAACTACTGTCTTCCCAATTTGCACAATAGTAGTTAATTTTAAACACACGCACACCCTAGCACACGTACCAAATAAATACCTATGCTTCCTTTATCTGTCATTCACATTTGGTCTTCCACTCCCACAAGTAAACTGAGAATAAACAAAAGGTCGATAGGGAGTGAGCGGTAATGAGAATGTAGCTTGGAGCTGTCCTCACTTGCGTAAGCCGTAGATTCTGATGAAATTTCGAACAAAATATTACGATGTAATATTTAAAAGCATGTTTTTACAATATTTTATTTTTACTTTATTTTAATTACTTCGTTAATCTTGTTGTGGCAAGAGGGGGTGTATCTGATTGCTTGTTTGTGTGCACGTGTGTGGCTGTTTATTTATTATTATATTCATTAGTTCGTTTCATGAGTATTTTATTCCATTGTTGTTCGAGAACAAATAAAATTGTTTTTCTTTTTGAAATGTTTTTCAAAAGAAAATTTATTTTAACTTTTCATGTCGTATTTTTTTCATCGCGTATCGCAGCCATTCTGATAGATAGCATATCAATAATGAGCAACATTTCTTTTTTAACCAATCAATATTTTTTTACCAATAACCAATAAAATTAATTAAAAAAATAATATTAAAATATTTACGTATGACAAAATTGTTTAAATTATTAAGGAAAATTTTAAAAAGATAGGTAGGAGATCTCCGCGTTAATAATTATTTGTTTTTTTATTATTTGTTTTTGATGTGATATTTCCGTGTGAATACGTGTCGAATAAACAAGTGGAGTTCAGCCTCTACTAGCTAGCCCCATTTTTAATCAGCTTATCATCAGGATTTAAATCATCCCACGATGGTTTACCTGACATTATTTATTCGATATGTCGGCCAACATAAATAAATCTAGCTTATCATAATAAGCTTTTTTTCAAGGATAAGCTTGAAAAAGCTCATAAGCTTTTTTTTCAAGGATCCTTATTATTGAAACTGGTGTCTCCAACATTAAAAATCTGTATTCTTTATGGATCATATATAAATCGTAAAAGTGGATATTTTAAAACTGGATCCACAAAAACTCTCTGCAATAAATATTACAAATTGAAGAACGTATTCATTATTCTTCGCTGGATGTTACCGAAAAAGGTTGAATGAAATCTTATGATTAAGATCAAGAGATAATACGACATCAATAAAATCATAGAAATTCATGAAATGAATGCATTATTAGAGAAAAACCGTGAAAGACAAACAAAACATAAACGAAAAATAAGACATATTTTGCTATTTTTGTTGTTATTTGTTGAACGTGTTTGGCATTGATAATTATCAGGAATTGAAGCGACGTTTTAGACGTTTTTAGTCGTATCGAATCATATAAATTTGGGAAGAATCGATGATAAAGTCGTAAACATAACGCAAGACAGAGACGAGAACTGATTTCTTTTGGATTTTTTTCACAAAAAAATTATATAATTTGAAAAATTGTGTCAATTACACCGAAACCGGCCTTGACATAATGCTCGTTATTTTGTAATTAAAATTAAATTAAAAAGGACTCGTTCTCGAAACGACTTGTTTCGGTTCATGCGAGAAGTGGGTGGCTATGTGTGATGTTTAAGCGCGTGTGGGTGTGTGTGATATGTGCATGTTTGAGTCTTCTTTACTTTACCGAAGCTGTTAATTAATTTTAATTACAGCACTTGCTTTTAACTTTTTGATGGCCTTTCTGTAGTACTATTTCGGTCACTAAAGCCAGTTTGCGGCTCGTTGGCGCTCGTGCTACCGAACCATCGCCATTTTAATGAGCTTGAGCTGCGAAGCAGAAACCAAAATGACAGACGATTTGTTGCTGTTTTTGCCAGTGTTGTTGGCAGTTTTGGTTTTGCCTCTCTTTTTATGGACTATTCATTCCATAAGCTTTTTTCGCCATCGCTTTGCTCGTTTGAAGTAACTGCTATTGATTGATGTATTTTTTTTTTGCTTTTATTTTTGTGATTTTGATCGAACAAGCTGTTAAGATGTAAAAAGTTTTCTAGTTAAGCTAAGACAAGGCCTTATTTGAGGCCTTCTTAAAATGTGAAAAATTGGTGTTGAGAACATTTCTAAGGTAAACAAGTTTACCAACAGGAAAATCAAGCAATTACGCCAAAAAGTCAGTTATACGCTGACTAGTTTTATTTTGCAGATAAACTTTTTCAATTACAGAGGGCAAATTAAAGACTTTACTTTATATAAATTACTCTGTACAAAATATTAAACAGTTTCGCAATGAGAAAAGGTTTGTATGTTTGTGAAGGAAGTAAAATTGTGTTTGAGAAGTCCTTCGTGTTGGTTTTATGAGTTTGAATAGCCATTAGGAGGTGATTATCTCAGTGTAATTGGAGTTTCATTCAGCAATTTTTACTTCCTTGATCCTTAATCTGTTGAGAGAACACAAATAAGCACTGAAGATCGCCGACACCGGATTGTCTCCAAGCCAAACTTGGCGAGGAATGACTGAAATTCGTTCCAAAACCTATCAGCTCTTACTTCATTTGCATTTCACTTCATGACAAAAAACCAATAAGCTTCAATTTATTGTTTGCCGTTTTTTTAATTCTGAAAAAATTAGTTTTTTTAAAAATAAATTGGAGAAAAATCGTTTATTTCAGTGTAAGATTAGTACACTGGATGTTTTTAGGTAGGGCGGGCTAACGATAGTGGACCAGTTTTTAGTGTGCTTCGTAGTGTGTCGAGCTTGTCTGAGTTTTTTCGCGACCATAAAATCTAGTTGACCTTTTAATAATTAATTTTGATTAATTTTCATTTTTTTTTTTGCTCGATTCAATTTATATTAAAATTTGTCTTGTTGTTGTTTGAATTAAATAATAAACTCCCTCAAGATCGCTATCTTCTTACCATCTTTAAGGCAAACACCGTTATCTCATATCTACCATCTATTTCTTACCTGTCCCATATTCGTGAATCCATAGCGATCTGCTATAACATTCGCTATATCGTCACCGGCCGGAATGTGTACCGCGAATTCATTCATGAACATTGGCTGTTGCGGCAAAATGTGAGTACCCCGCAAACTCTCCAGAAGTCCATCGATATTCCCCGGATCATCCACGCTTTGAGAATTGAAATGATGTCGACCTTCATTCCCTTCCTCGACAACATTGTTGGTTCCACTACTGTTGTTGTTGTTGGTGCTGTCGACACGATCACTTGAACGATGATGATGCAGTTTACGAATGCTCATTCTTTCAGTGTTTCTATTACTGCTACTAATTTGTCTATCACTAATATTTTGACTAAATTTTCTAATACTAGTATCACGCGTAGGAGTCCCATTCCGGTGCATGCTGTTAAGACTGGTGAAGGCATCACTGAAATCATTCAAAATTATCTCAATAGCGTTGAAATGGTTAGCTATTAAAGTGTTATTGTGGCTGTTGTTGTTGTTGCTGGCGGTATCCGTTATAACACGACCATTTGCGATATTGTTGATGTAATTGTTGTTGTAGTTTACCGAAGTGTCGTGGCGGTGAAATGACCTATTGTTCCAATTCTCGGCTTTCGGTGTTGGTGTTATTGTTGAATTGGTTGATGTCCGGTCTTTGTAAATTTCGTTGTTGTTGTTGTTGTTGGTGGTGGTGTTTTTATAATTGTTATCATAATTATGTTTTCTGTTTTTTACATAACTATTTTTATATACATTCTGACTAAATTTACTACTACTATTTTTTGTTTCTCTATCACTTTTTTGCTGTATCTCATTTTGCTGTTGTATTAGCTGCTGTCGCTGCTGCTCGTGTTCTTGTTGTTGGTGTTGAATGCTAACAGCTTGAAATCTTGCCTCTGTTTGTGGACAAACGCAAATAAATCCAGCAATGACAACAACAACGATAATTAAATGTGTACAAAATTTTGCTGTTAATAAAAATTTAAATAACGATAACGTCGTTGACGGTGATGATGACGCTGATGATGACGATGACAATGTTTCTGCTAATGCTGCGTCCCTATCTCTTATTATTTTTTGACCACGCCCACGCGGTCGCGAATGGCATTCTTCTATTGTATTTAAATTGCATTCATTTGCTAACGAGATTTGATCACTTTTGTTGTTTTTGTTATTTTTACTGTTATTGTATCCGATGTGACAGACGCTACTAGCATTATTTTCATTAAACACGACATTATTGGCATTCGGCGGTGGCGATTTTGTTGATGTTGGCGTTATTGTTTTTGTTATTCTTGGTGTTGTTGTTGTTGTTAGTGGCGTCGATGTTTTAGTTGGTGTTGTTGGGCGGTGCCAAATCTGTGTTTCGTGTGTTTTGTTGCGACTAATTTTTCGTTCGATTTTATTTGTTGCTGTTGTTGTTGTTGACGGTGGTGTTGCTGGTGGTGGTGTTGTCGTACCGTTTGTTTTAGTTTCTCTAGTTTGTGTTAGTTTTGATGATATTGAATTTTCACATTCATCATCGTTGGGTCTGTGGATTAAATTCATTCTAATTTTCAGTCTCTTCAGTTTAATTTGTTTTTATAGAGTTTTGTTTGTTTTGCTGTGTTTAATTTAGTTGTTGTTGTTGTTGTTGTTGATGATCAGGGATATGTACAAGGAACCATACGGGATTTAAGGAATCGCGCTCGTTTCATTCGATAAGTTATGGACACCTGCAACGAAATAAATATAACAAGAATTAAAGTACTTCAGATTTTTTCCTTTACAATTTTTGTAATTAAACGAAGTTGTATAGTGATAATTATTAATTGGATTCGAGATTATGGAGTATATAATGCTCTGGATTGTAAACTCTTTAAAAAATGCTTTCCTTTTATTTCAAATCTATTTGATTGTGTCTATGAAAGCACAATTCACAAGAGGATAAATTGTGATCACAAAACCTACCCATGTTTCTCATGTTTACTCGCCCACATACACACACATGCACACACGCTTACTTAAAATCTTTTATTTATATTTGTTTGGTATCACGACTATAATTCTGCTCCGATTTAAACGTTTTTCTTTCCACCAATAATATAATGTGTAAAATAAATAAATGAAATTATTATGATATAAAATAATGAATACCGAAATATTATCTTTTTTATAGCTTTATATTGACGTGATGATTTTGCGATAATTTTTAATACACGCACATACTCGTAATATAAAACTCTCGAATAAATGAAGAGAAACATAAAAAAATCTAATAAAAATGTATTTACCTCGCGCCTAACAGAACCCACGCCGGTGACTATCTTCAATCTTTTATTATTTCTTTAAACCTTGGGGAGGCCTTTTTTGACAATAAAGGACCTTCCACTAACCTAAGAAATATTCCTTTGACAATTGTCTTTATTTCCAAACAATAAAAATAAATCTGGAGAGAGATGGAGGTCACAAAACCTCATGTTAATAAATTCTGAAATTTCTGAAATAATAAAAGTTGACAACAACGAAATTTAGCGCGTGAGGTTGGAATATTCAAATGAATTTCAGTCATCTGAAATCATCAATTTCACATGTAGTCGCTTTTCCCAATGCTTACAACAATACTCAAAATAAAATTAGAAAAACATTAAACAACATAAATGGTATAAAATCATTATTTAGTTTGTGTCCAGAAAGCCAGCCTTCCCGCCTTACTGCCTTTTTCAGATATTTGACAGAAAATCGACAATTAGCTGTTACTTCCTGACCATGTGACATTTACAAAGCAGAGAGAAGAATATACAATACCTTTGTATTACCATATATTTATATTCAAATTGCCAACTATTAAATGTTTTATTGAAAGAAAAACCTTTCAAGCAACCGGTCTTCCTTACCTCAATTCATCTCGAGGAAAGAAATTTATTTTGCTCTGACTATAGAACAAAGTTTAGTCAACCATTCCTTTCTTAAAGCTACACTTTAAGATTCCAGGCTAAAAAAATATTCAAAAGAAAGCAAAACAATAAACTCGAATCAAGCAAAAGAAGAATAGAGAAGAGGAAAAAGAAATAAAAGACGCAGAAGTAGAAGGAGAGAAGGTACTTAGTGGAATATTAAAAAAGTGGTGGTATCCTGAAACGAAAAATCTTTCGGAAACAAGATGGAAACATGAATGATGGTGGACCATTATATGTTCTCTTCTGAAGTATTCGGTAGCTTGCAGCGATAGCTGCAGGCAACAACAATGAGAACAAGAGATATAAGTGCAACGAGTGCAAATACTTCAGTCGGTAACTATTCTAGAACAAGTCATAGCAGGAAACCAAGAAAAAAAAAAAAAAAAAAAAAAAAAAAACAAAAACAAAAACAAAAAACAAAAATAAAAAAATGCTTTATGTAAAATATTGCTGGGAAATTTTAACGACTTGAAGGTAGTATAGAACACGTTCGCATACGCGGATATTTTTGCACTATAGATAATATGGATAATGTTCCCCGGGTTTAGTAGATCTTTTCCAATTATACAATTGTATAGGCTTTCTTATTCTAACATATTTATAATTTATTTCACGTTTTGGATATATTTCTTTTCTAGAAGGATTTACGAAATTTTGGATTTGAAATTTATTAAATTGTAATTTATTAAATTGTAATCCTGCCATATAGACTCAACTCTATGGCTATATTGGGGATGATTACAGTGGAAGCCCATTTAGTCTATTATTTTGTCTCACTAAATATTTCCTCATTTTTCCTAAGTAGTCTTAGCTCCTAATGCAAACGCAATCATTGCTTAAAAACTGCAGAAACACATTTCATTATTATTTTTAGTTATAATCGTTAGAGTTTTAAAAAAGCCATTACAGGGTTTACATTCACCTAATGTTACACATTCGCAATCACACAAACGTACCTATACGCGCATTTAATCATGAAAAACACACAGATTTTATTCTGAAATTTTTGGATTTTATTTTACAAAAAAAATTAAAACAAACTTCCACTTGACTGCTTAATAGCTCGTTTGTTGTAAAAATAAAGCATTCGAGTTATTTAAAAAGGTTTAAAAATTTAGAAAAATTAGCAAAAAAAAAGAAAAACAAAAGAAAAAATTCTCAATGCGTAAAAAAGAAAAACTAAATACAATGGCACAATTTAAAAGTTTTTTCCGCAATCAAAAGTTATTTGGCAGAAGTAACCCAGAAGAAAGCTAACAATCGTGATCTCAAAGTGAAAAATAAGGTAAAAAAACTAAGGAGTGGTAATACATTGTATTTTTTTAAGGGAAATAATAAAACCAGGCGTTTGCTCGAAGTGTAACTATTTTTTGTTTTGGTTAAAGTGAAAAAAGTGTGGCCTTATATTGTTTTATACTCGCATGTATTTGTGTGTAGGCGATTTCATATGTGGCGGCTGTATTTGGTCCAGTGCGTGTGCATGTGTGCGCGTATAAAAGTCTGCTTACACAGGTGTTTGCAAGACGCAAATGTTAGTAAATAACGTAAACGAATAGTTATGAAAACACATATGGATTTTTTGACGCACAGGCAAACACACACACATACCAACACACACACACACACAGCATTCACTTTACTATCTTGTTTTATTTTCTACTTTCCTTTCATTATTGTTTAACGAAAGAACTATTTTATTTATTTACGCTATATTCTTATTCTTGTTTTGTCTTAGTACTTTCAATGCGAAAACGTAATAGTGAAAAGAGAAGATAATGGGGTGAAAAAGAAAAAGATATATTACAAAAATTATTCGTTTTTGTTCTTCTACACAAAGTATTTTTCTGTTGATTTTTTTTTTGTTCTTTATATTTCTCACATAATAAATAAAAAAACTTTGTAAAAGTTTTAATTAAAAATTTTTGCAAACTTTTTAATATTTTTTTGTTTTATCTCTATTTGTTCCCTTCCGATTTGCGAATAACTGAATTTATTTGAATGGAAATGTTTAGCTTGTTTGTTTTAAAGGGGCGAGCAAGTTACAAATGAACCCGAATGGACGAAATAACTGCAGAAAACTATTCTAGAATCACTCAGTTTTACTCGTACACGGATATGCATATTTACCCCCTTGCAGACGCGTTTATCCGAATTTATATAAAATTTGAAAAAAACAACTTACAGACATTCGAATTTTAATATCTTGAATTGGAGAAAAAAGGAAATTTTTTCTGGTGAAAACAAACGATAGCCCTTTTAAACATCCTTCGTTTAAGGTTCCTCTCGAAATTGTTTTCAACCACGCTTGAAACTAACAGTAACACAGTAACTCTTTTTTTATTTTCGATTTTTGCTTTTGTCCTGGGACGAATGGGTTCCTATTTTAAAGAGTATTACCGCTATGGAGTTTCCTTAAGGTACTTTTCATATCGAATCGAGGGCACAACATTTGTCTGATTAAGTAGATTAAATTACGCAGTCGTGTAAATTAATCTTCATTTTCACAATGCAGGGTTTAATCTCCAACATAACATTCTCATACATATGCTATTGCCTCCTTCCCAACACGCATACACACATACTCTCTCCCTCATCGTATTATTTTTTTATTTTTCTTCCATTTAGTTTTATTTTTCATTAAATATCTTCTAGCTTTTTTCAATAATAAATTCGTTCTGTTCTCTTTTTGTGAAAATTCACATATATTTTTATATTCTTTCTTTGAAAAATTCTTTTGTTAGAGTTTTTTATGGGTCGAAACTTTTAGCATTGAATAAATGAATATAATAAAAGTACGCAAGTAATAAAAAAATTCAGTCTAGACTGTCTTTTAGGGTTTCCACAAGAATATCAAGACAAGCAAAAATATATTATATTAAGAAGAGATAAAGAGTAATAAACCTAATATTAATAATCTAACAATTTGAGTCATTAGATAGAAAAAAACAGATAAGCCTAAATTTATAATTTTAGATACGCATAAAAAAAGGAAAAAATCCTGCAGAGCACATAGAAGAATAATATTTGCATTTAGTTTCTTTTAATCTTGCTTTTTAATTTTTTTGTCTTTGAGGTATTATTGGTCTCAGCTTGAGAAACTTTTTTAGCAATTTAAAAAGTTTAAGGCAACAGAATTTATACCAAATTTTATTGAACTTTCTTTGGTCTCGCCATTAGTTTCCTCTAATCTCCCGCTCACGCCGTTGGATCATTCCATCTCTTTTCTTCGCTACGCTCCTCAAAATTTCAATTTTCGTAACCATAGAAAATCAATTGTTATATCCGTTTACTCTATTTATCTCGCCTTTTAATGCGTTCTTGAAAGAACATTTTCCTTTGTTGGTTAGAAATTTTTTTGGTCAAAATAAACTTCTGCGATTGGGTCTCGAGTTTGATTGGGTATTGTTTGATTTAATTTTACTTATCGTATTTACAATAAATTAATATAATATTATTGTATTATCTTGTAGAATTTAATTTTATTTGTCAATTTAATTAATTTCTGCAGGCGAAGGAGGTTATATCAATCGTTTTACGGGAAAAACGAGACACAGGGAAATGATACACAGAGATACACAGAGAAAGGGAGGTGTTTGGCTCCTTCCCCTCCCACTTCTCCCTCCACGCTATCAATTTTGATAAAGGTGGTTGTCAAAAACGAACAAAAACGAAATTTGGAAATTTTAACTCCTACTAAATTTTCTTTATTCTTTTTTTTGCTGATAAACAAATTTGTAAAATAGAAAAGCCAAATTGACGAGGGTCAAAAGCAAAACGGAATTTCGTTTTCGTTTATATATGTATATATATATATATATATATATATATATATATATATATATATATATATATATATATATATATATATATATATATATATATATATATATATATATATATATATATATATATATATATATATATATATATATATATATATATATATATATATATATATATATATATATATATATATATATATATATATATATATATATATATATATATATATATATATATATATATATATATATATATATATATATATATATATATATATATATATATATATATATATATATATATATATATATATATATATATATATATATATATATATATATATATATATATATATATATATATATATATATATATATATATATATATATATATATATATATATATATATATATATATGTATATATATATATATATATATATATATATATATATATATATATATATATATATATATATATATATATATATATATATATATATATATATATATATATATATATATATATATATATATATATATATATATATATATATATATATATATATATATATATATATATATATATATATATATATATATATATATATATATATATATATATATATATATATATATATATATATATATATATATATATATATATATATATATATATATATATATATATATATATATATATATATATATATATATATATATATATATATATATATATATATTCCGCAAAACGGAATTTCGTTTTCGTTTATATATACATATATATATATATATATATATATATATATATATATATATATATATATATATATATATATATATATATATATATATATATATATATATATATATATATATATATATATATATATATATATATATATATATATATATATATATATATATATATATATATATATATATATATATATATATATATATATATATATATATATATATATATATATATATATATATATATATATATATATATATATATATATATATATATATATATATATATATATATATATATATATATATATATATATATATATATATATATATATATATATATATATATATATATATATATATATATATATATATATATATATATATATATATATATATATATATATATATATATATATATATATATATATATATATATATATATATAATATATATATATATATATATATATATATATATATATATATATATATATATATATATATATATATATATATATATATATATATATATATATATATATATATATATATATATATATATATATATATATATATATATATATATATATATATATATATATATATATATATATATATATATATATATATATATATATATATATATATATATTCCGCAAAACGGAATTTCGTTTTCGTTTATATATATATATATATATATATATATATATATATATATATATATATATATATATATATATATATATATATATATATATATATATATATATATATATATATATATATATATATATATATATATATATATATATATATATATATATATATATATATATATATATATATATATATATATATATATATATATATATATATATATATATATATATATATATATATATATATATATATATATATATATATATATATATATATATATATATATATATATATATATATATATATATATATATATATATATATATATATATATATATATATATATATATATATATATATATATATATATATATATATATATATATATATATATATATATATATATATATATATATATATATATATATATATATATATATATATATATATATATATATATATATATATATATATATATATATATATATATATATATATATATATATATATATATATATATATATATATATCAAAATCAAAAATCTTTAAATGATCAAAGGATATATTCTTCTAAAACCAAATCAGTAAAGCAATAGTCACGCACACAAACAAACAAACACATGCGCACACATGAACGCGCACACACACTTACACACACGTTCATGAACATGGAACAAATCAACGCTGGTAGGAATTTTTCTATTCGTTTATTATTATATAGTTATAATTGGAGAATATAATTTGAGCTAGTCGTTCGATTTCTTCTCCTAGCAGTAAAAGTATCGGGAAAAAAGTGTGTTTAATTTAGCTTTTCTGCTGATTTTTTGATGCATGGAAGTGGACATTTATTTTCACGACCAGTGACAACGATTCATAGTTTCGCGCTGGTGATCCGAGAAATATGCAACGAAATTAGAATTTGCTTGTCATAAACTTTATTATTTTAGTTTCTTTTCTGTTCGTTTAATTAATATTAACTCGATCCGAAACGTTCGATTTCGCTGATGCGTGATAAAATATAGTACAAAACTCTAACGAATCTATTTAATTCGAGGAATATTTCCATTCGTAATATTTGAATATTAGAAATGTTTGAAATGATTGAGAAAATTAACGAGAAGCATTTTACTTATTATTGTAACCATTAATTACATACTACAGGAACTTGTTGTTTTCCAAGTGCTGCTCAAGATTTCAAATATACCTATCCATTCGTTCCTCCGATAATGTATAGGTGCTTGTTCGCCCTTCTTTCTTATAAAAAGCTTTTTTCTCTTCACCCAAATTTTTTTCGTGCAATTTTTATAATAATCCACGCTCAAAACACGAATACGAAATCACCCACCCACTCTCACTTCCTTAAAAAACCTGCACATAAAGACATATACACGTACCCACAAACACACACACGCACAAGCGCACACAATCATACACAAATTCAACCCTATCCATCCATACAAACTATTCACACCAATTTATAGTAATTTTATGCAACGGCGCTTGCAGCAGGTGCCGAAGTAACTATTTTTGCCTCACTGAAATTAAATTTCAGTCAGAAAAACCTTCGGCCCATAAAATATACTCATTCTTTTGAAATAATTTTATGCTAGAATTTTTACAGCCAGCAGCCTTTTCTCAAAATCGTTCTTCCTCCTTTTGCTTTTTTTCTAAATTTTTTGTGGTGTTAGATAAGGTGTTTCGTTACGACAAACGGTTCCAATCTATTGCTTGTTGTTGTTGTAGTTATTGTTGTATTCTGCAGCTAATTTATTTGCGTTTTTCATACAAAATTGCACATTTTAATGTTATTAACAGTCATACCAATATCCGCACACCGACAGGCAGGCACCCACCCACCAGCAGACACACACTATGTCACAGGCAAACTCAAACACACCACACCCGTTCACACCACTCGTACACTACACACACACATATATATCTCGCACCTACAGGCAAGGAGCATTTCTGCGTCTAGCACACCATCGAAGGCTGACGTTCAAGCGAATTAAAGAACATGTTCTTTTCAGTTCAGCTACCATCACGTGATCATCTCACGTAATGAGCCAGTCATGGCAGTCGTGCCGTGCCATGTCGTGACGTTCTCTGCCATATCGTGTTCGCACGCTGCAACGTTATTTGTGGCAAAATCATTAGGTTACAGCATAGTAAAGCTTTATGACTTCATTACAAAAGGATACTGCGCTGCGAAAATTGCAGAAGTGCTAAAAGAACGGAGAATCAACTACGAACTACGAACAGTGAACGAACGGCAAATGAACGATGAATGAAACGATATGTTGAATGAAATGTAATGAGATACAACTAGAGCAGAAAAAGTATCGCCATCAGAAAAAGTAATAAGAAATAATAAATCTCGCCTCGTGAAATTTTTGCACTAATGAGCAGTTTACAAGGATATCAATGTGTGTGAGAGGAAGAGAGAGAGGAAGGAAGACACTTGACAGTAGATTTGAAAAGTTGTGTCTACACGACTTAATATCGATTTATATTTCAGAAAATATAGAAAATGCCGGTAACATCCTACCCCCTAGCCCCTCCGCTAATACAAAATGTTACAAATTCTCTATATCTCTCAAAATATGTCTTACTTCAGTTTTCCATATCGATATTATTAACTCAATAATTTTATTAACGTTTTCAAAACAACATAGATAACTTCAACTTTTTTAACAGTTTAAGTAAAATCAAGTTAAATTTACTTTAAGATCTCCCTTTAAGAACTAAACCGCCCTAAGGAAATGTTTTCGAGGGACTCTTAGTGACAAGCCACGATATGCAGCACATTTCCAAAACAAAAACGAGGACAACAAATCACACGCTTTGTTAAACTTCCCTTGCAACTCTTTTCACCATTATATTCAAAAACATCTCTTGAGGTTAATTAATGCTTAATTTGTCTATTTCAAGAACGAGTACGCACGTCAAAGTTAATTTGTTTGCAAGAAAGTTAAGACCGCGTAGCCTCTTTTCACACATTTCTATTAAAAATATTCACATCGGCTGCTTTTTTGATATTTCGCAACTGGTTTCAGAGTATTTCGTTTGTTTGGAAATATATATATTCTCTGCCTTTCAAAGCTTCGTTTTGCAAGATTTGGTTTTCTTTTTCCGAATTGTTTTTACTGTGCAGAAAGAGAAAATTTAATATTTGTCGGTTTCATTCACTCTCTGTTTCTCATATTTTAATAACGCACGACTGAATCCTTTTAGAGAAAAAAATTTATTTTTGTTTGCTCTTTCAAGGTTTTAGAGTATAGAGAGGTGTCTATTACTAGACAAACTGAAAAATTTTTGAACAGCAGAGAAGATTTTTAATTAAATGTTTATAATATACTAAACCTTGTAAGTGCAACGTTTTTCGTAAGAATAGTAGTATTACCAACGAAAAATGTTTGGCGATAGTTGGCAATGAAATAAGAGAAGCGCATTGTGATAGAAAATGGGAAAAGGTAAAAAAAACAGATAAAAAAAGGCAAAACGAAAATTAAACGAAATAAGGTCCTGGGGGATCTTTTTGTTGGCAAAATAAATAATTGATTTCACGAAAAGCTTGCTTTAAAAGGATTTGGTTATCATTGTTATTAACCATTTCATTTTTCTCTTTCGTGTAACGAATTTCTTATTCCATTCCATTCCGAATGAATTGTAAATAAAAAACTTATCATAATTATTACTATCGTCATCGTTATTACTATTCATGTTTTAATTATGAGAATGCAATTATAAGAATAAAGAATACAATTATTAAAAAGAAAAAACCAAAACTAAATTATATTTTTATTTGCGTAATATTCAATTTAATTAAAATAGATTGTTTTGTTGCAATAAAAGCGAATCCTTCAAGGCTACCTACCTTTTTGATCATTAATTTTTACGTAGGCGTGGGTGTGAATGTTGTTTTGTACGTGTTGTCTACGGAGAAAATAACTGTAAAGAAATAAAAAAATAATATTAAAATATTGTACGAATATATTTTTGTAAATATTTTGGGTTTAAATCCAGCACTGCATTTCGTTTCAATTAATTTTGAAACAGATAATAATTTCATAAAATAGTTACTACAAATAACGACTATTTTCTATTTAAATAGATAGAATATAAACGAAATAATTGATCAAAAAATCTTTATGTAATCCTTATGCGATTTATGTAATAGTCCTTTTAGAGACAACATTTCTTTGTATCATTTCTTTGTGATGATACGCTCACTATTGAAAACAGCCCATATTACAGAGAAACGAGTAGAAAAACTATCATGAAATTTGGCACGAATACTTTTTCTTGCGTGAGGTCTTTTTTAAATTAAAAAAATAGGCTATCGCTACGTCTTCCATATGAGTACATTTTAACGGATGCTTTTCTTGCGTCATTCGCCTTGCAGAATAGAAGAAACATAAAGCAATCGAACCCTATAGATCGGCTTGTTATGATTCAGAAATATCACAGAGGTTTGGTCTATGATTGAGATATCTTTGAAGGAGTTCTGAGTTCCACTGTAGGAAGTTCTATTAATGAATTAATTGTACGAAAGTACAATTTTCTGATCTCTCAGTATCAAACATAAGAGTTCTAATAAAACTTTTTCGAATAAATAATCTCCTATAAACACATAAATCTAACTGGAGTAATGAATATATATATATATATATATATATATATATATATATATATATATATATATATATATATATATATATATATATATATATATATATATATATATATATATATATATATATATATATATATATATATATATATATATATATATATATATATATATATATATATATATATATATATATATATATATATATATATATATATATATATATATATATATATATATATATATATATATATATATATATATATATATATATATATATATATATATATATATATATATATATATATATATATATATATATAATATATATATATATATATATATATATATATATATATATATATATATATATATATATATATATATATATATATATATATATATATATATATATATATATATATATATATATATATATATATATATATATATATATATATATATATATATATATATATATATATATATATATATATATATATATATATATATATATATATATATATATATATATATATATATATATATATATATATATATATATATATATATATATATATATATATATATATATATATATATATATATATATATATATATATATATATATATATATATATATATATATATATATATATATATATATATATATATATATATATATATATATATATATATATATATATATATATATATATATATATATATATATATATATATATATATATATATATATATATATATATATATATATATATATATATATATATATATATATATATATATATATATATATATATATATATATATATATATATATATATATATATATATATATATATATATATATATATATATATATATATATATATATATATATATATATATATATATATATATATATATATATATATATATATATATATATATATATATATATATATATATATATATATATATATATATATATATATATATATATATATATATATATATATATATATATATATATATATATATATATATATATATATATATATATATATATATATATATATATATATATATATATATATATATATATATATATATATATATATATATATATATATATATATATATATATATATATATATATATATATATATATATATATATATATATATATATATATATATATATATATATATATATATATATATATATATATATATATATATATATATATATATATATATATATATATATATTTATATATATATATATCCTTAGTTTTCCTTAAAGTAATAAAAGTATAAATTTTTGTGCAATTTTTTGCCTCTTTGTCAACTAAATCCTCGATGATTTTATTGGCTTTTCTTCGCTGCGAAACAAGTATGCGGGTGGGGTATGCGTATGTATGTTGGTGTTATTTGCGCGGTTAGAACAAAATCGCCGCATTAAATCAAAGCTACACTGTTGAAATCCACAATCCTCGTGCACTTAGTGAGTGATAAGAATGAGTGCGTGTATGCGGGTGTGTGAGTAAGTGTATACGTATGTTTGCATACGGCGCGTTTGTTTGCGTGTGACGTGTTTGTTTGCATGGATGTTTGAGAATGGCTGATAGCAGCTCACACAGGAGCTCACCCAGCAGCTCACTTATGGCTAAGCCGCTATAAGTCAGAACTTTTGATAATATTTTTAATGCTGTTGGTGGTATGCTATGCTTATGCGTGGTTGTTATTGCAGCGTGTATTATATATGTATGTAACTTCCTTTTCTTCTTGGAAACCGTTGACTCTTAAAATAGTATAAATTTTTCTTCAACTGCAGCATACAATGAAATATTGTGCCATCTGTATATTTGTAAATGTATTCGTTTCTTCAACGTGGTTAGCGCGTTTACACCCATTCATACGTAGTGTAGTTGTTATAGATCGCTACAGGAGAGTGCTCTAAAAGTAGCGCAATTTTAAAACTAACAAAAGGATAACTCAAAGCAGCCGCAACGAACTTGGGCAGTGACAACTAAACTATACACAATCGTACACGACCATACTCTTCAGATCGATGATAACAGGAGCAACTCGAAAACAAACCCTTTGGGGCGCGGTTATACTAGTTCTTCCCAAAACCTTGTTGTGACTTCTTCAGTCACCACGAATTTAAAAACCAATTTTTTTCCTTGTTTCTTGTTAACTAATGTCAAGCACAATTTTTGACTAGTTTTTCTAGTAAAATGAGAAGTCATCTAGGACAAATTTTTTTCCGGTATTATTTCAGGCTATTGTTTGAATATATATTTGTTTCAGGCCATGAGGGTTTAGTGATTCACACTATTAAACAAGAATTTACCTTACGCTTGAATTCAAATTATCACGCCATTTTAATTTCTTTGGCGCCTGATTGGGAGTAATTGGTTTCCCACATCTGGGATTTTTATTCAGTCTTCACTCATCCTTTCCATTTTAAGTTCTCTAACTAATTCTTGGAAAATTGTAGAACAGTTTTAAATAATAAATTTGTCTTTTTGTCTGGGGCGAAGCAATCGTTAAAACGGGTCATGGCGATACCCAAATAACCAAGAGCCGCCGTCACAGCGGTCATCATCGTAAATCATTTTTCATACTTCGCTAAAAGTAATTTTCTCCTTCTTGATAACAAAAGTCCTTCGCATTTTACGATGTCTCCCGCGTCCGCATCCCCCTTCTTCCGCAAATAATGTTGATGGCTTCCTTCATGCAATGTACAGTTGTATTTTCGCGTGCCTTTTCCTTTCTCTCTCTTTCTCTCTCTCTCCTTCCCGATCCCTTCTTTGGCTTTCTTTAATTTCGACAAAATTTTCAACAGAACGGTTGAAATGCAATTTTCCTAACGAACGGTTTGAATGTTGTTTTATGATTTCATATTCGTTTGTGGGTATCAATGTGTGTGTATGTGTTTGATGTAGATAATGAGTACGGAGCGGGTTTGGGAGTTGGGTAGGATAGAAAATAGATGCATGTGGTAATTTATTTTGTTAGAAACGAAAACCAATCAACAAAATTTGCTGCCCGAATTTCAGTTCACTTTTTTTCTTGTTTTGACTTTTCATCGCCGGTTTTATTTTGCGATGGCGGTGCTTGCGTTATCCTTTAAAATATCCTTCCGAATTTTCAAGCGAAAAGTTAAAAATAGCTCGAAAAATCTCTTGAAATTTGGGAAATGGTCCGCCCACTCATATAGAACTTTTTAATATCTTATTAACAGTAATAGATATTAATAAAGCAAATTCAAAATAAAAATTTATAAGTAATCCAATATTGTTTTAAATAAACCTGTTATGTTGTTTATTATTTACAATACATTGCAAAGAACTAGCATCAACTTTTATTGTACTACGAGTGTAGGGTATCCGGTCTTCAGCCAGGCCGAAGTTAACTCCCTCGCTTGTTCTTATTTTATTTCATATATATTCTCTATTTATTTTCACTTCCGTATATTTAGTTATTTTGTTGATTCCTAATTTAAATTTATTTAACATCAAACTGTATCAGAAACGTACTTCGGTGGCAAAGGATGTATAACAGCTACAACAATAATAACGACTTGTGAGAAAATGTGTCTCTTTTAGAAAATTTTTGGGACACTAAAAGTGGCAAAAAAGCAGTCCTAGCAAGAGTGCAAAGAAAGTGATAAAAAGTCTAAAACAAGCACAAAAGAAATAACAAAAGAAGAACAGCTAGTTTTTGCGTCGTTCGAACCAAAGACGAGCAATTTAAGGCATTTCCGTAAGGACATAATAGCAATGATAGCATCCTGCGAAAGTCAGGTAAAAGAAATTTGCGGTGAAAGTAATCGAGTTTTATACATTTACGGCACTTAAGAAAAAGGAACACACGATATAAAGTTTGTATTATACACACATATATACACATATATACATATACATATACATATAAATACATATATTCATATGCACATATACACACACATACATACAAATATACAAACATACATATACACATATATACGCACTCACAAATCAGAAAACATATCGTAGGGGGACAAAATAAACATCTGAGACGACAATATAAACGTAATTGTCATATATATTTATATGGCTTTTATTCATGGACAATAATTTGACACTTAAGTGGAAAGAGGTAGAGTTAGCTATACTCTTTAGTATAATTGACAGCTGAAACGCATTCGATATTCCAATCTAAATCTGATTTAATATTATATGCTTAAATTAAATGAATTCCCGATTATGGTGAATGTAAGGGATTATCCGAAGCAACCGTTTAAACGAAGTTATTTATGAAAATCAATCTTATAATACAGAAATTATTAAACAAAACACTACTTCTTTTTATAGCTTTCTTAAGGGAAGACTACATGATTTAGTATATGTAATCGCTTGGCTAAACGTGCGAAAGTTAATTTTTTTTAAAAATGTCATGACGCCTACTTGAAATTGAGCCCGTAGTTCGCAAACGATCTTCAAGAAAAATTTACCCATAAAGCTTGTTGAAAAATTCGTCAAAGTTGTTTTCGAGGTTTTTATAGAATAAAATGAAAAAGTAAGAACGAGGCTTATATATTTTGCACATAATATAAATTTGTGGTTTGATCCCAATCGTCAATAAAACTTTTCACATTACGTTTCTCTTTTCTGGGTTAATTTAGATCTACATCATTTCATCTTCAAGGCAACTCTTCTCAAAAAAGCCCACAAATATTCTGGTATAATATTGGACGCACCGCTTATTTTATAATAGTTTATAATAATACAGCTTATTAAAAAAATCAGCTTTCGTGTATGAGTTCGAGTATAAAATGTTGTCATCCAATTTCATCTACAAACGTTGAAGATAAACCACATACGAAGATATATTTATTTTACGTATCAGAATTACGCTTGATTCTCACGCGATTTCGCCAACTTTTAGTACTAAACAGCTTATCATAATTGCGAATATTTTCGCCGAATTTCGTGAGAATTTCTGTTTTATTTCACTTCTAATCGTGATTTCAAGAGACACCTAAACAGACAGACAGATGGACAAGCCAGATGGACTAAACCGACTCAGGCGGTAGTTCTGAGCCTTTTATGCCTCTTTTATTACACTCTTTTAGCACAAACTTAATATGTCGGAATTTTAATTAAGTTTCTTTTATTTATCAGTTTACTGACAGGTATTATATTATTTCGTTACCTGTCATCTAATTTTTGGGTTGGTGTTATTCGAAAATAAATCTGTGAAACAAAATTGGGGTAATATAATTGCATTTAAATTTTTCTCCAATGGAGGATATATTTTTCGGAAGCAAAATTTTAAATTATAGCATTTTTACCCGTTTTACTATAATACTTTCCTGTCTGGTTCTAACTAAAATATAATAGAATTTAATGAAGTAATAAAATCCGATCTGACACTAATGGAAAAAATTAAATTTTATTAGAAATAATACTATAATTAAAAGTAAAGTGACTAAAAGAATGATAAAGTGACGGTAAGAGAGAAAAGTGTAGAGAGGACGGCATAAGGGGATGGAAATATTTGATCCTTTACAAAAAATAGGACAGCGCTTCCATGGAGATAGAAACTGTGAAGGGAATGTGATGTCGGAACACGAGGATAGCCAACACAAAGAGGAGCATACAAAGACATAAGACTGTGAAGGAAAAGTAGAATGTTCTGCGAAAAAACAAATTTCAAGTTAAATAAAAGACAGAGAAAGGATTATGTAAACGGGCGCGGCAACAGCTTTGACGGTCATTTCAGTAATATGGGATTGCAGATGAGAAGGGTGTAGATTGCACAGTTGGGAGCTCGCAAAAAGGAAGGGGAGGAATGCGGTTTTCAAAACTGTGAAAAAAAAAACAACAGAAAACAGTAAACGGAAAACTACTGAGATCATGTTTTGGATTTTGTAAATTTTTAAGGTAAAACTTAATAATCCCTTACAAAATCTTAAGGAATTTAATTACTGTTGTGCTTTACTAAGGGCACAAGTCAATCGAAGTAAAATTTACTAATTTGAAAGAATGGATCTTAATAGAAGGCGACTACTGGGCGACTTAACGATATATGAGTAATCCTTAAAATATTCTATGAAGTGTAAGATGAGGAGAGGGTGGAAAATAAAGAGTAGAATATACATTAGTGTCCATATCTACATTTTTCCGAGGAGGTACCAAGCTATTTTCGTATTTGAAACTTTTATAATTTGCCTTAGGAGTTTTATCGGACATCTTTTATGTTCTTATTTTTATCCAAAATAATTCCCTTTCGTCCTTAAGGACAGTGGAAATGTACAGACATTCATAGGAATATTGAAATGGCTACTATTTTTACTATCTTTTTTCTGCGCATCGTGGTCTGCAAAGCTTTGTGTCTATCAGGGCTCCTAACTCAAGCACATTTTATGAAAAATAACAAAAAAATTGTGGCTATCCTCTGAAGTTTTCTTAAAACATTTGACGGAAGTCTTGTGGGCGTACCAGATTTCACTTTTATTGTATTTGTATTTTTCATTTATTGTTAGGCTTAAAACATCGCAAACCAGTCTTTTCCTCCCATTCTTTCTCCTACTATAACATTTCTTCATCTTCTTTGCACTCCTTTTTCAAGATTATTTGTTTCATTTCATTTTTGTTGGTGACCTCGATTTTTAAAATCTTCCCTCACGCACCCATTATGTATACTTATTTCTCGAGTACTGCGGCCTTGCAGACTCTTATTCTTCTTTCTTTATACTCCTTTCATTCACTTCAACAGTAAATTATTTTGCAATTGTTGACTTTTCGTTCTCCAAATTTAATTCGTTCGTAACCACTTTTGCATACAAATAAAGATTTTAGCATTTTTGTACTCTTGGATAGTTTTGAAATTATTTTCCTCTACGAATGAATATAAAAGGGCATTCGCGGTCGATTATCGATTTTTAAATTTTCTTGCCTCATTTCCTTGAGCTTATCAGACAGAATTGATTTTGGAATGATTTGACTGCTATAAAAAATATCATTGAAGGATAAGAAAAGGACTGAAATCAAGTAATTCTTAGTAAAACCCAATCGAAAGCGAATGTGTGTGCGTGTGTTTTGGGCAAGTGTAAAAAATACCAAACGAAGCAACGTAAATATTTATGATAATTTTTATTATCCTCAATTTTTTCTATATTCGAACAATTTTCGGAAGCATCATTAGTGATGAAGCTACGTTTATGGGTTTGAGTAAACGAATATGGTTATGGTTATTTTTGTACATTCTGACTAATATTCTCTACGTATTTCTATGGGTGTAAAAACAGAAGGGGAAAGCCAGAGAAAAAGGTAGTGAATAAGGTGTGAATGACTCTTTGATGTCAACATTTGTACATATCGTATCTTTGTAGTTTTAGAGGAAGCGTGCGAAATAAAGAGCGATAACAATAACAATGGCCCATAAAATTTGCTCGAAGCTGTTTTATTTGAGTTTTTGCCGCAAAACGGAAGAGAAGGATCGCATCGTTCTCGCTCTCTCGTCAGGTTTTGTTTGGTAATTTTCTATTTTACGCTGACATAAAAACCACATACTCCAAAATTATTTTATTGGTCCATCACAACCTCTTTACCCGTTCCAGTATTACTTTAACAAAACTGAATCAGCCAATAAAGAAGAATATTGTGATAAATATGAGAACGTCTGAAATAGTAAATTGAAATTTGGTGTAGAATATGACAAGATATGAGCAAAATAACTTTGACTACCACGCCGAAATATTACAATGGAAGTTTCTATTAAATAATGGAGTAAACTCAAATATATATTTTACAAATTAAAATTTATATTGATATTAAGATTCACAAAAACTTAGTGGAAAAAACTCTTTATTTTCGTTTTTTGAATATTAGTAGCACCAGAACTATCACACACATTCCCACAGGGCACGTATTCTCAATCTGTGATCTCCGGAATTACCAAGTATAATGCTTTATATTTGGTCAATAAATAAAATTCCACGAATTTCGGTGAATTTTACCTACGGGGATATTTCATATATTTAGTGTTCCCTACGATATAACCAACGAACAAATTACTCACGAGAAATATCATTCCACAGAATCTGTTTTGTTTTAATATAATTTTATTATTGTTGGTTTAATTAGTAACAAACCCTCGTCACAACAGAGTTTTTTGTGCTCATGTGTCTGACCACAATATTTGTGATATTATTGACCTCTGTTATTGTATTACGACGTTTGTGATTAATCCAGGCACGCGTTGTAATACTTTATGAATTTTCTACGTTAAATAGAATGAACGTCACAACAGACAGGGACGTAGTTTAGTTAGCTCGGCACATTTGGCACACCAAATATTACTGCACGGACTTTAAGACAAGCTAATTTCCTGATTCTATTAACAACGTTATTTCCCTCTCATCTTTCTTTTTGATCCCTCCAATCTGTCCCTTTTTTCATTATCCCTAATTTTTAGGCTTTGAAAATTTTCGATATTATTTTTAAGATTAATATTATTATATGAGAGACGAAATTAAAACAATTTTCCCTTCAATACAGTTTATTATTAGAGTCATTAATTACCGTACTGCTGAAAATACGTACATCCAGATTTTTCCAAGCTTGAGTGACAACAAAAGCTGTTTTGTCAAAATTAATTTAATTCCATTAATTCAGATCCCTTCGCTTTTTTCCTTCCACTCTCTAACGATAATTTTCTATTTTATCCCCTCTCGCAAAAACTTTTGACATTTGCGATCCCTTTTAAACATGTTTCTAATAAACGGATTAAGTCTAAAAGAGTTGAGAAGTGGGTCATGAAATGATTCCAAACTGACAGAATGGAATATGAAAATTCCTTTTCCTCAAAAAGTTTTATCAAACAATAAATTTTATTGTGGATTTCAAAAATTTGAAGAAGGTATTTTATTTTCTTATGACGCATGTATTAGAAGATTTATGAAGGTCAACTTGACGTTGACTCTTACTGAGAGGTATTTCAGTTTATCGGACCTCAGCTGTCCTTGAGATTTATACGTTACTTGGGAGCACCAGATACTAATGCAATCAAACGAAGAGCCATATCTTTAGGTAAAAATTTCTTCGACTATCCAAGTTTCCTCTACATTCTCTGCATCCTCAAATTTCTTTTATTCCGACAAAAGTTTTGTGTATTTAAAGCTCAAAAAGTACGTAAAAAAAGAATTTAATAACTCTTACTTTTTTGTAGATATGTCAATACTACGATATACGGCGCGGCCAAGTGCTTCCAAACGCTTGACTTTTGTGTGCTCTTCTAAATCGAGTGCAAGAGATGGAAATAAATTCTGAAAATCATTGCGTATGCAAGAAAGCGGAATGCTAATAAATTAAAATAAAACGACAGGCTCTATTAGAAAATGAAAGCTAGTCAAGCATATTTCAAGCACTCCTACTTACAATTCGATTTACTCGCACTCGGTTACACGCACACATACACACACACACTGTCTGATACTCACTCCATAAAAGTACTTAGATTTACTACTAGCTAACTCCGCACCCGCACTCCAACATACTGAATAGCTGAAAAGCGGGGGAAAATGCTGATTTTGAATAGAAATATAAGACTTGTACTATATAAAACAAGTAAGCACGAAAACAGTCTGGTCGAATCTCATATACCCTACACACGTGATATACAAATTCATAGTTCAAATCCCATAACCAGCCACGCTCCTTTTAATGTTATATACCTTCTTTTGGTTAATTTAGATTCAATAAGTAATCTTCAGCAGCTTTTCTCAAATAAATCCATCTCATTTCAAATCTCATTTCCTCGAGACGAATTCCGGAACCGATTTTAAACTTTACAAAATCTGAAATAGGACGATTACTATTATATTTCATACAAAATGGGTGTGGAACTAGTTCTATTTTGCCCATTTTCAATGCCACTTAGTTTGTGATAACATATAAGATGATTATATTTTTACAACATTTCATAATGATAGGTCTATTCGTTCTCCAACAATCGTGATTGCCGCAGACAGACTGACAGATAAAGAGACAGACGCCCATAAGTCTCTTATGGCAACCTTTTTTAGTAAATTTGGCGAAAAACGGAACGGATATAATTTTTATGCTGGAGAATATTTTGTATGTGTTTTTAATGAACAAACTCATGCAGAAAGAATGATAGTATATTAAAATGAAGCCTTGCTGTTAACCAAGATTACACACAAAAAAGAAAGTAGCTAGTAGCTAGTACTCTTAATTTCATTCTTTTGTCCTTCTATAGGTCCTTCTATAGGTTATTAAGAACATAGGTCTATAGGTTATTAAGAACATTTTTGGGAACCTTTCTGTTGGTGGCGTAAGCTGAAGTTTCGACGACAGTTTTCAAAGATCAAAAGATTTTAATTACAGCTTTAAGAGAAGTTCATGATACGATTTTAAGATTTTTAGTGTATGATATAATAGTTGCTCAGTAATGATTTTTAATAAAATCAGATATTTTAAAATTTTGTTTTTGGCACTAACCAAATTTTATTTGTTTTTTAAGATTACCATTTTATTAAACTTATTAAAAATTAAATAAACACTAAATTTTTCAGATGATAATCAAAAGGGAGAATTGCAAGGATTCCAATAGATTTAGCAGTTATAAAATGTTTGTTGTATGATTACTTTAATCAGACACAAACATGAGGTGTATCATTATTCTTCAGTGGTGTATCATATGTCTTCTTCACCCCATCCCCTTCCTTAGAATTCACACAAAAAAATTTAATAACGGATTAGCTTCAGTTAGTTCGACTTGAGTGAAAAAATTAAACTAAAGAATTCCAGTAAAAAGGAATATTGGCAAAATTAGGACAACTTGTGTGCATCCAACTAACTTGCATCGGCCTGTTTAATACACGAGCACTATCATTCCACCTTTTCGCCTACCTCCAAACAATCCGATAGAAGCCATCGTCCTATCTATGGCTTTACGGCTTAATGCAGTGCCTTATTTTCTTAACTCATTCTGTTTTCTGTTTTTTCCATTTTTTCAATTTTTGTTCCACTGCTTCATTCTTTTGTGCTAGATAAGTATGTATATCTTTTCCATACTTTTCTCCTCTCTTTAAAACTCGTCTACCTTGTGCTTATATTAAGCTACTTTTTTTTCTTTTTACTCCATCAGTCCTTTACCTCGTTTTACTCACGCTTTTAATGCTTCATCGCTTTTTATGCTCTTAAGTTATCTTACATGAAGGTTATTTGATGGCATGCTACGGACGTATATGAGCGTGTGTATAGGTGTGGGTGCCATTCAGACGGTGTCTAGGTGCGGGTGCCATTCAGATTGCAGGTTGGTACGTGTGCCCATACGAGTACATATGTCACAATATGTCTATATAAGTTTGGCACGCTGTCAGGAGTTTTTTGCCCTTCTCGTCATTGTGACAAGTTGCTTTATATGATATTCTTCCGCATCATTTTGTTACTATCATACGATGTGATGTGATGCTCAGGCACTACGTGATGATCCTTTCTATCATTACTATTGGATTTTAATGCAACACGTATTTCACACATTGTCTGTCGTTGAGTATAAAAGCATTCAGGAATTTCTCTTTCTTTTTTATGGATGTCATGTCAGAGCATTCGTTTTTAAGCCTTAATTAGTACTTTCAAGCTATGGAAGAAAAAATACTGAATCGAACAGATTGCTATTAATGGATATACAATACACACATAAAACTTATCGCATTATATTCACTAAGAGCACTAAACGAATGACTTCTCACTTTTGTAAAATTCTATAGAACCTTCAGAGTAAAAAGACGTGGTCAAATCTGCAGTGGAACCAAACCTCTGCCTTTGCGTGTCATAAGCGTCGTTGTTTTGAGAATCTGAGTGAAGTTTCTAAAGACCGTTGTGTAATTTTTAACATCAAACAACCTCCTTCAGACTGTAATTATTTATGATCAGTTGCTTACGATATTTATTCAGGTTTATCAATAATGAATTTGTGCTGAGTTATTGGTGGAAAATTGTAGTGGAAGTCCTTTGTATATATCACGTACTTAATTATAAAATATTTGGGGAACGAAATTGACGGTCCCAGAGGAAGCAAATTTCAAAGTGTTTAAAAAAATGATTGAAGAAGATTCTTGATATATGTTGAAGTTTCCGACAGGGTTGGATGTTAAGGTATATTGGAACGAACTTCCGTCATCCCTCGTCAAATTTGGTTTGGAGACAAACCGGTTTCGGCGTTATGCCATCTTCAGTGTCTAGTTACGTCCTGAAGTGTTAAAGCATTGTGTGCGCTATTTATCTGTTTCTTTGTCCGTGTTGTCCGTGCGTGAGTCAAGTAGCAGGTAGTATGTATTCCGTTTGTTTTTGTTAAGCGGGTGTTTTCTAATTGCGGTGAACCCTTCGCGTATGTTGTTTATGACCTAAGTTCTGGTGGGTAGTAGTCAGTTATTCTGTATTTATTGCTTATGTCCGTCTTTTCTATGTCTGTTTGTGTGTGGGACCTGTTTTTATTTTTATTTTTATAGATTAGTTTTAAAGATTGAAGATTGAAGAAGACGCAAATGGACCACTTTCGAATTGACGACGAGAGACTTTTTTCACCTGCGGTCAGTTGATAGGGTTTTCTATATCCCACTGGGGCTGATTTCTTGACAAAGGATACTTTATTGTCAAATAATAGGACTACATTATCATAGTCTACGAGTATTAATAAAAGAAAGTTAAAAACATTTAATATTAAATAGAAACATAACCCCAAAGTGACAGCAAAATAGCAGAACCATCAAAATTTTAAAATGTTTATGTTTACTGTTTTTGCAGTCAACATTCTTAAGGAGAAAGCCTGTTGTTTGTGGTAGAATACGCCTCTCCAAGGTATTGACATTTCGTTTAGGAGAGTGTGTTTTTTGTTTAATTTCATAAACATTTTCTTTCGAAAAATGCTAGAAGTATTTACCTTTCCCTTTTTACAAAGCGTTATTCTTGTTTTTCATATAATAATTTCAAGAAATTAAATAAAGCAGTCAATTCCTTTGAGCTATGTAGATGTGAGATCTACTCGTGGGCTGACCCTTTCTTTTTACAATTACGAATTTTGTTGTTTTAAGGAAAACATAAAAAAATACAAATTTAAAACAAGTAAGCGTACAAGGAAAATTAACAATTGTGGGAGGAGATGGGTGACTCCAAAAAATATGGTTGAACTTTAGTGAAATAATGAATTTAAAAGATATGTCCGTCATAAAGCGCGGTGGGGGTAACGAAGAGAATTTGCCCTCCCAGATAAAACCTTATTTTTCTTGCAAGTGTTAGCTTACGGACATTTTAAATTGAACATTTTTATGGCTGGACAAATATTTTGTGTATGTATGGCTTAGATTCAAGGGTTAAAGATATGGAACATCAGAAAATTATATATTACAAACCAAGAAAACTGAAAAAATATTCATTTTAAAATGTTAAGCTTCGATACTTACAGTTTTTTATTTAAATTTAATTTTTCGTTGGCCGTTTTATTTAAACCAAAAGTTATGATTTAAGAAAAAATATATGTCCAATTTTTTTTGTTGTGATTTTATCTTCTCTACGGATATTTGTCATCTCTATGATATTTCGTCTCTTTAACAATTCCTTTTTCATTTTATTTGCTGTACTTTTTCCTATGCTTTTTTATATAAATTTTCCCATCTCGTTTTTTTGGAAGAACTCGAGAACATTTTAGCACAGTTTATGAACTCAAAAAAGGAAATATCCTTTTGTTTGAATATTTCTTTGTTCTGAAAAGCAAAAGTTTACAAATTTCTTTCTTTGACCCGTTTTTTGCGTTATTTATGCCCTTAAGTCATGTTTTCATCTTCAGTTTTTCTTTAGTTTGCTAAAGTTTTTTTTCTAGAATTTTTTTTAATATTCACCACGTCTCAGACAACGAAGGAGTTTTTGAAGAAGAACGAGAAAACTTCAAACAGAAAGCCAACCTAAGAAAATTGAAGCCAAGTGCAATTTCCAACCAAAGATATTCAGCTGCGAACCCATTGCTCCAAGCTGAAGAAATCCGCGGAATTCGTGGAAGGAGGAACGAAAATATGAAAACTAGTTGCTAACTCTCTGTATCTCTTTTTCGCTAAGTGTTCGTTATCAAAGAAGAAGTAGAGAGGATGTACAAAAAAAATTGTGCCAACAGCGGCAAAACGACTGACTTTGAGAAATTTTCGATTTTATGCCAGAGACAACTTAAATAATGTAATATTGTTAATAAAAAAGTGGACCACTGCTGAAGTAGGTGTTGGTGTTCTATATGTTGAAAATGCTTGGTAAAGGAGAACTGTAGTTGTGGGGATGTTGGGGCATCTGGGCTTCTGAAGACGCTCGATCTAAAAATAAAATCAAATAAACAGGCTTTTTGATCTAATAAAGTCAGAGAAGAGTAAGAGACATGATGGTGTGAGAACGTGGGTAAGATGATGAGGAGACAGAGATACAGATAATGAAGAGTGTCAATGGGAAGGAGAGAGAGAGAGAGAGGAAGAGACAAAAAGGCAAAGAAGTGGCAAATTCTTGAAAGCTCTGTTAATTTGGCTTGCGGTTCTTCAAACACAAAATTTCAAATTAAATCCTTCACCACACAAAACGGCTTTGCATTACCAAGAGAATTTTATATTCAGATCAGATAAAAATCTGTAAATCAGATAACAATTAAGGAAAAAATGCTTGAGTAAGATTGGTTTAATTAGAGCTCTAGTGATATCTAATATTATAATTTTCACATGAAAATACAATTAAATCTTCCTTCAAGTTTTAGATAAATCGTTAATTCCCAACATTTAGACAGCTGCAAAAGGCTTTGGGAGTCACTTAGGAGTTCAATTGAGCACAATTAACAGTTTGCACTTCAAAAGTTGCCTGAAATAATTTATTTCACGGCACTGAACATTTTTTAATTTTTTCTTTTAATCTTCTGTTTTTACTCTGGTGTAACCATAACGTTAACAGATTAACTGATTAATTTTTAACAAATTAATCGTACTATTTTTAAATGAAGATTTTGTCTTTATTTTGGTAAAATACATTTGATAAAAGGATCTAAGCTTAAACCTTAGCCTTAACCAACCAATAAAGAATATTGGAATGGATTTCTTTGTCAAGTTTTGTTTGGAAATAAACCGGTTTCGGTAACGTTCCATATTCAGGACATACTTTCATTATAGAAAGGAATGACAGACACGAAAGATGACACTTTGCCGAAATCGGTTTATCTCAAAAAAAAAAAGACTTGATAATATTCTTCCTTATCAAAATTCGACCATCTGAATGTTCAACCAATTCGAACTCTATTTGGGGTTTCACAAGCATAAAGTGCTTGATAGAAGAAATCAGGCATAAGAGAAAAATGACCCTGTTTGGGGAAAATATTTATGATCTCTTTTGTTTTAACAACACATACCACAAATTTTTTTAAGCGTCTTTCCTCAAGGAATAAACATTAATTTTTTCTAGAAAAAGAATAATCATCTTTTGTCAACTAGAGAAAGAAATCCCATTGCAACGAATTTGAAATAAAATTAAATTCTATTTATTCCGGCGTTATTAATTTCTTTATTCTTTTGTTAAATTATTCAGAAGCGACAATCGCATCAATCTCTTGCAAATATTTCATAAATCACTTGTAAGAATCATGAGAGGCAAAAAGAAATATTTTGGTTAGCCGGTGACCAAAGTAAAGAAAGAAGGTCAAAAGACTTGTCATCTACAGCCAGATGTTCCAGATTGCATGAGGGTGAATGTATGTACTCAAGGCTAAGCCAAAGCGGACGAACAAAGAACAAAGTATTCGTTTTGAAGGGAGGAGAAAGTAATTCCGAAAGAACAAAAAACACAAACCACAACAAACGAATCAATGCCTGAAGTGCTCGACAATATTGTCGAGGACTAATAACAACGTGATTTTGTTGCTGGTTTTGTTGTATAGTGATGATGATAATGGTGTTGACGAGAACAGGAATAACACACAGGAAGATAGTAAGCAAGCATTGCAGCAACAATAACATTAACAATAACAAAATTACTTAAACTTCGGATATCCTTGCAAATTTATGCATGAAACGTACGTGAAACATACATACGTACACACATACACATACACATAATCTTTTATACGCACGTTCACACTTAATTGAAAATAGCGCAAATCATGTTGGTTGGCTCTGACAACGAAAAATTAAAGCATAAGCGAAACAAAAACGAACATAAGGCAGAAGTTATTAAAGGAGTTTATATTGTTTTTGGTGATGATGTTGCTATGACTTGCTGCCTTCGGAGTTCTTGTGTAATTTTTAATTTTGCCTTCATCTGCATTTTGCATTAAATTTCATTGACAAAAAGACTTCATTGATGAAAGAGACTTCATTGGCAGGTTTCTTTGATATTTGTGGGAAATCGTTATTTTCGGTCTTGTTCGATAATGACATTCTTCTGACTGCGAGATAATTCACCAACCAATCATTTACCACCAAGGAGAAGTGTACATAGAAATTAATAATAGGTTATGTTTTACACGGCGACACCTTGAACGTTATACGCAATTTGAAGAAAATTCTTACAGAAAGAAAACCTATTTGCCAATATGAGATTATGAATACATGCCAATACGGGGTTTTCTTAAAAATATGGAATCCTTTTCATTTCGCAGTTCCCGAGATGTTATTATTTTAATCAATTCTTTAATCAACAAAACTATTAATAAAATAAATCCTTACTAGTTTTCGATTGAAAAATCAATTTGATTGAAAAATTGCTAAATTGAATTAAATTTGTGATATATAGATTCATTTAAAATTATTGCATCTGTAAAATAAAATATATCAAAAGTAAAAACGAACTCGATTAAATGATAAAATCTCATAAATAATTTGTATCTAAAAATCTATCAAAATATATTTGTCTCTACAATTTATACAAGAAATAATATTTTCCAAAAATCAAACTAAATTTGATTTAACAAAATGAAACAAAGTGAAAGGAAAAGCTTATAAACGATGACAAAGAGCGTAAAACTATCCTCACTGGACAAAGACGTCTTTATAGTCTTCATAAACTGATACTTCTCGATAAGCGGCAAGAACAAGAGAAATAAAAGAAGGGAGAGAGGAAAAGAGTGAGTAGAGTTCTTTTGAGTATCAATTTTGTAGAAATTTTCTCATTCAGCTAACTTACACAAACGCACTACAGATCGCTCCTGACCTACCGTTACAACGAATCTGTAGTAGTGGTCATGTGGTATAGGTGCACGCATACATTCATAAAGATTTCCACATATACATATATACGGTCATACATATATACATGCATTTGGACATATATACGCGATGACATACAATATCACATTCGTTTTTAAAAGATTTACCCATACCTATTTTTTGTTCATTGTGTCTTTACGTTTTTGTCAACTTTGTAGATCGTCAAAGAAGCTTAACGCAGTGCTCCATGACGCTTTAGAATCGATACTTGTCGTGATGTTTTTCAAACGATTCAGAAAAATACTGGAAACACAATCCCATGACTGGTTGCTACTGCTATCGTAACTGTCAGGGGTGATGAGGGGGGGCGGGGCGGTGCGGAAGGGGAGAGACTGGATATCGAAGGGAAGTTCTTCAAAATGAATACAAAAAACCAGATATATCTAAGAGACTCAAGGAAACGAAATCTGGCTTAAATAAAAAGGATGCGGAAGAGGTTTGAGAAGGAGGGAGCGAGTTTAAATCTGGAGTTTCGTTCGATCGATTTTGTGAGATGAACTCAAAATATTCTCAGAAGATACAGTTTTATGACTTTGTAACGAATTATTGCTTTACGGATTGGCATCACGGATGTTCGATAAGAGGGGTTAAACCGAGGAAAGTTCCATCGAGGCCGTTGCTGTTGTTGGTTGTCGTGGTGTTGGTGGTGGCTATGTGAAAACATGAAATACTTGAAAGCAATTCATTCACGATGACATATTCTTTTGATGCCTGAGACTTATTGAAATCTTTTGAAGTCCAGTGACGTTGAAAAATGATGGAAAGCTTTCATAAATATATTTAAAAAGCTTAATACTAACGATTCGTATATCGTTTTTCAGTAAAGTGAGGTTTAAATTTTTAATGGGCTGGTTTCTTTCATGATTATGTGCCATAATTTTCACAAACTTTCGAAAATATTCTACATATTTTCAGTACAGTCAAAATTAAGTTGGCAAAAGCACTTAAAACCATAAGAGATATGAAACTGAAATAAAATTATATAAAAAATAAATGCGAGGTTTCCAAAAAAGAAAATTATATACAATCAACAGACTAAAATAAAAGCAATTAAAACTCGAGATTCGGAAAAAATATACAATAAACACCTTAAGGATAAAATTTTAAAATTACAAGTCCTTAGCAGTTAATACTTTTTTCACAAAGTGTTAAAAACAAAGAAGTCTTAGTTTGATAGAAAACACAATTCTTTAACATAAAAACAATTTATAATTATAAAACTGCAATTCGTTTTATGTTAAAGAAAATAAGAAAAAGCAATAACAAAAAATTAAGACTGATTGCGTAACAGCAGACCTTTTTCATGTCATGCTTTTGGGCCCACTGAATCGTGCTTAAACGCATAATTGCAACTGTCCATGGCACGACGATCAATAAAAATGACATAAAAATGCAGGCAGAAAAGCGTAGACAAAACGAAAATTTGAAACATTTGGGAGAAAATGGATGCATTCAAAAGCGAAATAAATTTTAATTAAACTTTCGAACCTTTATTGTCTTTCGCTCTAGACTTCATTGAATGAATGAATTTTCAATCAATTTTGAAAATAAGTCGATGCATTTTATTTTAGCCTTCGTCGAAAAGACTTTACGTTTCTTTTTTGTTAAATTTCGAAAGGTTTTCTAGATGCTTTTATAGTATACGCTTTTCTTTTAAATATATCTCATCATATCAATTCGCACTAGATCGTTGTTGTTGTTGTTGTAGCTAATGTTTCTCTTTCTATTTCCACGTTCAATCTGTCAGTTGCAGTGGCCACGTATTTTATAAATGAAGATTAAAGTAGGTCAAAAGTAGGGCGGGTAGAAGGAAAATATATAACGCTCGGTGTGATTGTATGTGCTCAGCTGAATTTAACGTAAGATTTATACACCCCATTATTAAGAAAACCACAGAAAAGAGAGGGAGGGAGGGAAGGTAGGATAGAGAGAGAGAGGGTAATTTTTAAGAGTCTTAACATCCCAAAGACACATCCTTTTCCACTCTCTATCAAACACGTACGACGATTATTTTTAACTTTAAAATTTTTTTCTTTATAAATCTCGAATAACGATTGAAAACCTTCACACAACCCCCTCTTCACACACTCCTCGGCACGAACCTCGCTCTATTATGCAGCAGTATACCCCTAATTTCTATTCTCACGCAGAAATAAATCGCATTCTCTTAAAAGTTTTTCGAGCTTTGAAAACTGAGAGCTGGCTTGTAAGATACATTTGCCCCTTTCCAGAAATTTTATTATGTTGTTTCCTCTCGCGATACAATACAACCGTCGTAAAGTGTTTAATCTACGATACCAAGAATTGGGTGTAATACAAAGTGATATGTTGCAATAAATTTGAGGTTTTAGTTAGAAGAAATAAATATCCCTAAAACTGCTTCCTACTTTACAGTTGTGTGATAAATCTTGAAGTGGTTTAAGCACTAAGCCGTATTGTCGGCACGAGTTTACATGAAATGAATCATTCGAATTCGTGAATCGTGCCATTCGATTTTGGTGTCGTCATTGACGTTCACTGTCATTCATTGGCTTGTGAATCGAGAAAACAATCAGCATATTTTTCGCTACGGTTTCTACTTTAAAGGTAATTGACCCTATAAGACAATTTAAGAAATTATGTAATATAGTATTGAACTGACAAATATTCATTAAAAATATCCCGAGAAATTGGAAAAGTACTTAAAAACCGGGAAGACGAAATTCCAACCTGCAAAATCTAGTCACAAAATAATACTCCAGCCTCTTAAGTAGATGGAGATCATTAACAAAACCCCATCTAGTACTAATGGCACGTGGCAAGTATTGTCAAGTAAGCAAATCCTGACTCCGCTGCTAAAATTATATTTCCATATAAAATTATTGTAATATTGTTAAGCTTATTCGTAACATTTGTAGTATTGAGTAGTTTGTTCTAGTAATAGTATCGACTTTCTCGATTCACAATCTCCCCTTCGGGGATTTAATAAAAAACAATATTAAAAATGTCAAGAAATAAAACCGGCTATAAGGACAAAATTTTAGAGGAAAGTTACGCCACCCAAATTAAAAGAAGTCAAGGGAAATCCTCTCATTAAAATTGTTCGTCGATATTTTGAAAAGTGAAATAAAAAAAAGTTTTGAAAAATACAGGACACTATCGATCGATAGGACAGAGATGATTATACTTTTTGCTATGGTGCTGTGCTGTTTTTATTACTTTTTATTACGCAGTTTTATCAAGGTATCTTATTCGTTCCTTTTTTGGTTATTTTTCAAAGCCATTTATGTTGTGGTGCGTTATAGTTTGTGGCTCATAAATTTGTAACTTTTCGTCAAACTTTATTCGCATGCTTCATGTGGTCATCAGTATATATCCTTCTCCCTTTTTGCTTTTCTCTAAATGGCTTCTGGTCTCTGTTTATATCGCTCTGGCACACACATAATGTGCATACATCCATTTTAATTTATTCCATTGTATTTTCCAAAATTTAAAGGAATTTAAAGGAATGTTCAAAGATAGAATTTTGTTTGTCCTTTATGATTTTTAAACCAATGTTTTTTCAATTAATTAAAATTACTACACGACAAATATCAGTGGTAAGCATCCACAATCAATTCAGATTGAATTATGCGATTAATAAATTCCTGGCACATGTTTTCAAATCTTCGATTAAAGCCTGATCTTCATACGAAAAAAGGAAAATTGGAGTCAGTTTTAGTTCTCTGCGTTTTTGTTTTTCGGAAGTAGACAGAAGGCAACCAAACACTCAATGGAAGTCAGCAAATTCGAGAATTTCTGAGTTATTTACGCAATAGCGTGCTGATTATTGTTTTCAAAAACTATTGATATTTCCAAAGTTAAAGTATTTATTTTTATTCCCAACGTAAAGCACACAAAAAATGGCCAATCAGTTGATTGCACTATCTAGGTATGAGCTCATCCAGAATCCGAGGTCCACAAGAATTCTATAACATTTATAGTAGACTTATCTTAATTAATATCTTCGATAGACCGACAGCAAAAAACTAAATATTTCGCTAAAATACAAAAAAAAAGAGTGAATCGGGCGAAAAGGACGAAAAGCGTAAAAGCCAGTCACAAAAACAAACGTCAAATTACAAAAATAATCGGTAAAATAATAAAAAATAATTTAATTAAATTTAAAATGTTCCATCACTAAATCGCGGCAATTATTTGGTGATGCTTTGATGTAGAGATGATAAGTTTAGCAGAGCATGCAAGCTTTTTTCGCAAATCATGTAATGTGTAAAAACAAATCCACCAGACAGCGTTCGCCACAGATTTACAAAATACTCGAAAAGTAAACACAACTAAATCGGATACGTGTGGCAATGCATTTATTGTTGGAGGTTTGAAATTAAGTGTCAGAGGATAGAGATTGGTCGTATCAATAGTTTTTATAGTATCTAAAGGATTAAAAAAAACAAAAAAAAAAAGGAAACAAAATATAAAAGCAGAAAAGAATCGAAAGAAATACAAATAAATTGTGTAAAATCAAACGATTTTATAAATTCACAGTTTCAAAAATTAAGACAGAAAATGTAAACATGAAGCATATCAGAATTAATAGTTTTTGGGTAAATTTTAAAACAGAAGCCTTCAATCAATTTATCGTTGCAAAAAAACGACAAAATTGAATTAAATTCTTTATTTAGTAAAAAGTGGGATGGCAATCTCATTGTGTGAAATTTTCTAGGAAGACACACGATTTGGCAATCAACCAGGTTGTCAATTTTCTTAGTATTTCAATACATTTGTACATACATATATAATATTTCTTAGTATTTAATAGCATTTTTGTAATGCAGTAAAATTATATATCTTTTAAACACAGTAACGACTTAGTCTTTTGGTGTGAAAGTGCCATAAGACCTAAACTATGGGTTGGTTAGCCGCAGATCAAAATCAAAAAATTCTCGTGATTAAGAATTTAGCAATAAAATCTTTATTTAAAGCGATTTATATACAAAATATACAAAAAATGCTTACTTGACCCCGCAGTTTGCCAATACTCGCCTTGCCATCGCCAAACAAATGTGTCCATCCATTCATTTATCCATTCATCCATTGTAAGCTTTTTGTTTCTTATTCCAATTAAAATATCACAAAGCGTTCATGTGCTGGCTATCAAGCGATTTTATTGACGTTCAATCCCGACACATAAAAACTTCGAAATATTTAACAAAAGCTATGCATCTTTCTCTTCCATTTTTTTCTGTGTGTGAGTGAGGAGGCTAAGCTTGAAATATTGCACGTGTCAGGATCAATTCACCAATGCCAACAACAAATACAACAAC
This sequence comes from Physocephala rufipes, assembly GCA_963966595.1. Lineage (NCBI taxonomy): Eukaryota > Metazoa > Arthropoda > Insecta > Diptera > Conopidae > Physocephala > Physocephala rufipes. The sequence goes on from OZ016504.1 coordinate 37,855,047, forward strand.
AATACGTGGTGTTAAGTGATTGCTGTTGGGTTGACAAATGATTGATGGGAGAGGTTTATAAAAATGTATCAAAATTAAAAGTTTAAAAGTGATGTCAATGCAGATTAAAAAGTATTTGCTTAAAAGTATTAAGGATAAGATAACACTATTATCGATAATTTATCGGTTACATATCCCGAGCTCATAAAATAGAAAACAAATCAACGTTAATAAACCGTGATCCACGGTTCACACTGTCAACCCTGATCTAGTCAGACTGTGTATAAATTTAGTTTGTCTAAGTGTGCATCGACGGCTTCTAATCGTATATAAAAATAGTGTCTACTTGGGAGAATTGGAGAATTTATTGGAGTCAATCCATTCACGTCGTCTATTTCTTGCAAAGTTTTAATAAACCTGCCATTCGTACAATTTGATTTACGTAACCAGCTGAGCGTACCATAAAATTGGACCTCAGAGACCAATTTTACGATATATAACAAATTAACAAGGACAATAAGAATTTTGTCATTTCGTACTGCTGACACCACATTGACAATGAAGAAAATAATAATAACATCAAAACAAAACACTGGCAACTGGAATCACAGGAATAACGCAGTGATGTCTTAACGCACGCATTCATGATAACCGATAGAATATTATGTGAAGAAGTTGCTCGGATATTTTACCAAAATTTAACATTTAGGGCCAAAAGGAATTCAACTAAAAGAATATGTAACTTTCCAGCGCATTAAAGTTTGTCTTCAAGTAGTAAATTTAAATGAAAAATTTTAGAAAAATTTGCTTTATTTAATACCATTTAATTAATTAAATAATTAAGTACTTTTGATTTACTGTTCTTTTCCTGCACTAATTTAATTAATTCATTTCACGATATTAAATGAGAAATTTTCTTTTAAGTTTAAAGAGAACATTATTTTTATTTCCTTTTCATACTCATACTCAATTTCATTACTTGAGGGAAAATCACTTTGATGGGAAAGCCAACCAAAAGTCTGTACGTGTTCATTGTTCTAGAATTGCATTTATTTGGTCTTTTAGATAGGATTAAATACATGTGACAATAAAAACGTGATTTCACATGATTGCTAAAATAATTGGGTTCATTAAATGTCGGTTTTTTTTGGTAACGGCAGACGTGACATTGATGACAATGCCATCGCGATGACACGGGGTGACAGAAACTGACAATTCAATATAGTCGTAATATTAAACTTAATGGTATATAAAAGAATATTTCTATATAAAAACTATCTAAAATTAGTTTCAGAGTTTTGTTTGTTTGGGCTTTTATTTCGTTTAATATTTACGACGAGATTTTTTTGAGAAATAGAACTAATTTTCGTTTATTTCAAGAGAAATTTAATAATATTCTTTTATGTTAGAAGCCTTTATCATAACTTGTTTTTAATACCCATTTTTTACTCTTTATTTCTCATTCCATTAACAATTTTAAGAGCAAATGATTTTAGCTTTTCGACCCACACAATTAATGAGAATTAATTCAAAAGTTATTGATTTGTGACGGTGTATAAAATGTAATAAGAAAAATTGATCAATTATTTAATAAATTGCTGCAATTTTAGCAATAAACGAAATAAGTTCTAGATGAAATAAATTTAATATTGATTCCAGTGATTTTTTAGATTTACTAATATTGCATTTGCGATCCATAAGGATTGGTAACGTATGAAGTCAAATGGCGTGAAAATCGGTTATCAATACTATGTCCATTGCGGCAAAAATTCAACAGAATGTGATAAAAATAAATTTTGAGATTTATTCTAAATTGTAAATTACTGACGTAATGAAATGTAGTCAAGAATCGAAAACGTTATCGCGTATATCAGAATGTGCTATTGCACACAAAGGGCTTTAAACGAATTCTAGAATGGGGTGGATGTATGATTATCGCGTGCGTGTGATATCATACCCACACATTTACTATCAATTATATCGCAATATGATGACGAGGGGCGGTACAAAAAAGCATGTAATTCCGAAGGGAATGCGAGGGTCAAACGTAAGGAAGAGTCAGTTAAGAGTATTTATAACAATTCACAAAATTCAAACAATATAAATAAAACAGCAACAACTAAAAACAGCAATAGCTGCAGAAGCAACAACATCAATAAAATAAATAATTCCAATAAAAATCATATCGAGCATGCGAGCACGCGTCATTGAATTAAATGAGGTTCATTTGCAACCCAAAACGTATGAATGAAAAACAATAACTACAGGATAATATGTGAGAAATAACAGCACCAGCAACAATAACAGGCGAACGTTATATATGTATCCATTGAATAGTAATTACTTTGAAATCTTATCACCCGCTAGAAAAGAAAAATCTGTAAATTGAAATTATAAATATTTTATTTTGGAACCTTAAGTCTGTTTTATAAATATCTCCCATTGTTGAAATTAATAAGAATTCTTTAATTTTATAAATGAAAAATGAATAAGAAGTGAATGAATGAATGAATGAAAAGCTAAATTATTTAAGGAATATCTATCACTGAAAAATGATTTTCCTAGAATACGAAATTATATTTATTCTTAAGAAATCATATAAATTGAAAGGGAATCATCTTTAAAGGGAAGAAATTATATATTAAATGGAGAATTTTTTCCTGGAGGGTCGTTAAATGTGTTTATTTGACTATTTCTTACACTTGGAGTATCTTCATGTAAATCATTGATAAATCCTTTAATATGTAAACACATTTAACAGAATTTCATGAAAAAATAAAAGTAAATTAAACAAAAACAAGTAAGAACGTTAACGTCGAACTGGCCAAAGCCAGTTATATAATTTAAATAAAATTTTAAATTTAAACTCCAAAGTAAATAGAAAAATGGCCTTTAATGTGTTACAACCGGAACAACAAAGTTAATACGAGTATAGACTCATCCCTTCGGGTGTTGAATTAGAAAGAATTAGAAAAGGCATTGGAGAGAATTACCCACAATTCCTTTCATCGTTCACTACTTGATTGAAGATGCTTGACGGGTCACCATCACTGAACTATAACAGCTCTTTGAAACACCCGAATCGTAGGTGTATTTGGTGCATTAGGCAATCTACGTGTCATTACAGAGTGATAACTCGTAAACATTAATGCATTAATCTTAGCATTAATGGCTCATCCTCGAACTCTTTCATGCACTCCATCGATTATAAACCTTACGATCACGAGGTAATTTTCATCATATGAGCTTACATTTTTTCTATCTTACATCCTACATTTATCTGTATCTTACATTTTTTTAAATTTTACAAACCACACGCAAAACTAACTGATATAAAATTATAAAAATTATATTTATGATATGATGGCCTACAATTTGTTGAAGGGGATAATCTTTTTATTTCAATTCTTTTATTAGGTGTTGGTGGTAAAAGGTGAAGTCTCGTATAATCGTGGTCATCGCTATAAATACGATATTATTCACCAGAGTCTAATAAAGCTTTATTTTTAATTAAAATGAAATTAAAGTTTTTAAATTGGGGGAGTCTCGAGAATATAATGGGAAAATATTGTCTTATAATAATTATTATTTTCAATATGGTAGATATTGCATGCATTGATGCATTGATGCATAACATATGTCTTAATCCGTAATTAAGATTAAATTTCAAAGCTTGTAATTAAATAATTTAGAATTATAAGAATAAGTCTATTTTCAGCAAACTTTAGCTTGCGGCAATATTATTGTTTTTGCTTTTACCAAGTTTTTCGCCCAACCCCAGCAATGACGGTTCACTAGCTCAAACATAACCGATCTCATCAATAAATCAATGAATTCGAATTTCCCACAAGAAGTTTAATTGAAAATTTTATGGATGAACAATTCCTGCCGTTTAGATTTTGCGCCAACTTTTAGTGAAACTAGTCAGAATCAATTTTCTGGTCTTTGAAAATGAGTCACCAAACAGTCGGGGCGGGATGGCCCGGTGAGGGTTGAATTGATAAAATTGAATTCAAAGCAAAGACCACCCACGAGCATACCGACCAATTTCATTTCATTCGCTTGACAACGGAAAAGCCCAAAAGAAATGAATAAATGCCAAAAAACTCTCCGCCTGTATCCACCCACTCGCCCACCGGTACTCTGAAAGGTTTATAAAATTGTATTTTGTATTTGCTTTTTTCATTATTTCTACCAATAAAACCTGACTTTCTTTTGCATTAAGGACAACAGGTTCCAACAAAAACGTAAAGTAAACTTTTGACCTTGCCAAAAAAGTTTTCAGGTTTAAACAAAAATATGATAGATTTTTGGCTTTTTTCCAAAGAAACTACTTTTGTACGGATAAGGAAAAGTTCATGTTGTTCTTATTTCATTCCTCGAGTGGGTTTGTGTGGTTTTAATAAATTGGAAAAAGTTAACTAGATTTTCATTAGCTTAAAAAATGTTCGACTTTTATGTGGTTTTTGCTTTTCAATTTTCCATTAATTATTTCAAAAACATAGCACTACTTTTTTCGTTTTACCCAAAATTGATTAATCAAACAATTCCTTTGAATACGTTTTAGTCTGGTCATTGTGATTAATTTGATTTTTGTGTTACAAACGCCTTAAAGAATTATCATTAAAACTTTCCTGGACATTAATTTCTAAAATAATTTCGGTTTTTACCTAATTAAAAATTAAAGTTAAGGCAAAATTTTCTGAAATCACTTCTTTCGTCTTAAGCTTGTAACCAATACCAATAGATAACCAATTGAGGTTCGTTCACAATCAGACTCGGTCGGTGAGACTGAAATTGGTTTCACTTTTGAGTTGTTTCAATTCGGTCCTTGGATAGACCCCTCCCTGGGGAGTAGAGACTGCGGGAGAATCCTGTTTAGATCTTGTTTCGATCTTGTAAGTTCTAGCAGTATAAATATTAGAAACAATAGCCTCACTTACATTTCGTTATTTTCTCAAATTGGAGGAAAGCAATTCTTGTAAATATTTCCTCTTGTAGAGCCATGAAAAATTAGACCAAACCAATCCATACCGATACAAAAAGCCATAGCGGACATTTAATTGACGTTATGTTTCATACAGAATATGCCTTTCACAGAATGACACCTTACCAATTACTTTTCCCAATACCTCCAATCCAGCTTATTTGATTATCTTTCAACATCGACCTGATCTTATTGAAACTGCCTTAAAACAGCATAGAAAATTAATTAAAAAAAGAAACGACTATATCCGTCAACACATCGATTACGAAAATAGAGCAACAAACAGCTAAATCGTCTTTGGGAAGTATTCCGGCAACATTATTCCCCGAACTCTTCCACTTATATCGGAGTTTATTAAAACGGTTAGTGAGATGTAGGTACGTTTCTCATGTCTCATTAGCCTTTTTTATAATGCGGAAAAATACAATTTCCATAAATAAAATAAATTGTAAATATTTTTGTTTTAATTAATTTATTTAATTAATTCTTGTATGAAAAGAATTGAGAAAATTTTCTGAAGCAATCAACATTGTTTTCTTATATAATAATATAATATAGTAATAACTTTATATAATAATATTATATAATAAAACAAAGTTTCATCTCAAATTAATGCGTTTGATTTTAGACAATAAAAATATTGTATTATAAAATGCCGCCTATTTATATTTTCATATAAAGAAAATAAGAAAATTAATACAAAATTAAATTAAAAAGAAACAAAAAAATATGTATTGGATACAAACAACAATCGTTTATATTTCGCAATAACGATTGGCAGTTCGAGCAACAGCTACTCTGCAGACAGACATTCATCCAGCGTCTACTTTCAAGCAACATTCACCAAAAAATCCTTACAAAAATTCGAACGATGTGAAGTTAATGAGCGTTAACTTCGGTCTGGCCGAAGTTCATAGATCTTACACCCGCAGTATAAATTTATGACGTAAACTAGCAAACAGTCGGCGGGACATGACCATTTTTTAGATTCAATATATTGAATCTAATTTCAAGACTGTACAATTTAAAATACAATTTTATTTTCGAGTTTTCTTAACAGACTGATTATCTGAGCTATAAATTCGCTTATAATTTGTCATAATTTAAAGACCTAAAAAATGGGGCCAGTGGCGCGCTCATTTTACTTTCAACACATTCAAACAGAAGAAGCAAGTTAACATAATCTTTACTTTCGGGTGTAGGGTACACAAGAAAAAAACCAAAACAAAAGCAGATCAAGTTGACAACGAAAACAATAAAAATGTACCACAATCGAGGTGACTTTTATGGGACTCTTGTTGCCGTTGTTTTTGCTGTTAGCGGTGGTCGCGATGGCTTTGTTTTTTCTGCTGCTTTTTAGTTTATTCGATATTCGTGGCCTCTTTTCATGTCATTATTTTGTTATTTTTGGTGTTAGGTTTTGTGTCTTTTATTGTTAAGCGAAAAGTGAGTCGATGGGTACGAATAGGCCTGAAAAAAATGGGCAAAGACAAGCTAACAAAAAAGCAAATACAATCCACCAAACCGCTACCAACACAGCCTAATAACGAAAGAGAAACATCATCAGCATCAACAACAACACCACCAACAATGCCATACGCATTAAAACAGACAACTATCGTAGTTTTTAAAAGTTTTTCCTCTCAACGTTTCATTTTCATTTTTTATGGCAATTTATTTTGCATGTATCAAGGATCAGACGCAATTGAAACGCAAACAAAAATAAGGCGGGAATAACGAGGAATAGGAAGAGGAAATAAAAATGCTTACCAGTTTTCAGATTTAAAACTATATGTAACTATGACAACAACAAAAACATGAACAACTTTGAGAGACATTGAATTATTGAAACGGAAGGAAGTTTGACGTAGGCGTTTCTTTGATAACTCACTTTTATCTCTATTATAAAACTTTCTTGTTTCTTTGGAAATTTTATAGAAATCTGTTTCAAATTAATAAAAAGAAAAAATATATATATTGGGGAGAAATGTTTTACATCCTATCTGGAAGAAATATCTACTTTATCAGACAAAATGACAAAGCGTCAAAGTCGTGAAATGACACAATCCTGAATTAATTATTTTGTTTAGCTAACGGCATTAGTAATACCGCAGAAACGTGGTATACGAGACTAAAAAGGAATTTGTCCTTTTGCTAACTCAGAAGACCAGTTTAAGAAGGTTAAAACCCCTTTTTTAATTCATGAATATTAGAATTAAATTTTATATATATTCTATATTTTAAAAACAGAAATAAGTTATCAGTGTTCTCTAAAAAAATTTTAAACATCACCGTACTCATCTGTTTTGAATAGTTTTACATCTTTAATAAGATTCTCTCAGACTTGCAAATCGATTTGGATTATTCCTTCACACTTGAATAAATTAAAATAAGTCGAATAACGGAAATTACGAACAATGTTAAAGATATATAATATATAAAAAAGCAATTCGAGTGGCTTCTAAAACACATCAATTTATCCAGTTATCAATCCTTATATCTTAAGCTCTTTGACTCATCCTTTTTTCAGTATTCCATAATTTTGCACATCGAAATCAAAAATTTTAAATTTCGTATGATTTCATTTCATATCACGACGTAACTCAAATGAAGCTAATGAAGCGTCTCGGAAGACATAATTACGGTAGGATCTGAGAAGAGAGAAATCGAAAAGGATAATTAAGTATAATTAAAAGATACTTGGAATGACCACGATCCAATCGAAAGTATACTCAATAAACGAAAATTTACATTCAACGGCTTTGATTTGCAAAATCCATAGAAGGATCAAAATTAATTGTCGCACACTCGGACTAACTCTGTCGTGTCTATCAAATTTGTAGATGGATGTGCGTCATTGACGGCAGGCTATTTTTTGTGAGAATTCTCATGTACGTCCCTGCAACAAGTCAAAGCCCTGCGTAAGAAATTAAATTCTCTTATTTTTGATGTCCAACAAAAATTCAAAAGAAATGAACTTCGTCCGGAAAAATTGATGCATTTTCGGAAAATTCTCTGAGTCACACTTGCCCAGTTTCAGCATTTAGATGAATTTTTTATGTGCTTTGAAAGTACATTGTTCCACTGTATGACGCTTTATCCGCCAAATAGGCAACTTTGCTTTCTTTTGTGAGGTTTTGATGAAAATCTAAACCGTATCAATTTGTTTTAGCCGCCTTTGCTTCAGTCTTCACATGCGGTACACAGTGAGCAGTAATTGAAGCCATTCATGGTGGGTACTTTTTAGTACAGTTTTTATCAGTCACTCGCGTGCCTATAACGGTAACAACAACTACGCATTCGGACTTCCGCAATCTGCCGGTTTGGCTAGTTTGAATACATACTAGCGCGTCTATCATACCGAGCAGAAATTGGGGTGAAAGTGAACACTAAACGAACAATAATGTCATAGAAAGAAAGGAAAAAATAAATAAAACCAAGCAGAAGCAGCGACAAAAGCAGCCTTGGTAATACTGGCATTAGCTTGATATTGCAATGCACCACATTTTAGCAGCCAGTTGGCCAGTCAGCCATAGCCTGTTTATCTCGTAGAGTTGGCAACTGCGTTTTACATAATCACTATTGACGATTGTTTATGGCCGAATCAACATTTATGCATTGCTTACTCCTTTACTAATTTCCTGCGGAACAAGAAAAATGTTCGTGCAATCAGCAAACGACTGTGCCCGCGAGATAAAAGCAAGCCGCTTTTAAGAGCCGAAATAAAACTTAGCGAGTTCACTAATAAGTGCATTGAGAGGACTGAAGGTAAAATATTTTTTAATAAATATTTGAGTAAATTAAATATTATACAGTTAAAGTTTTTACTGTAGAGTAAAAAGTTATTGGTTTTTTATTTGAAGAAAATGGCTTTCATTATATGTGGCCAAAAATCTGATTTTTCAGTCGGAACCGCCGCATCGCAAATTTGGCGAGGGCCGATGTTAAATTAAGAAAAGTTACTCGTAGCTCAGTAACAGCGATATTATCATAAAAGGGAGAATGATATCGGATAACTGAATATTAAAATCATCTCAAGTACAAAAATTATAACTCTATACGAATAGTCATTTGCGATTTATGGGAAATCCATCAAAATATATCGAATAGATGTCACGATGAAATTAGTCAAACTGGATTCAGGAACGGTAAATATGTATTATTCTGTTATAATTTGGATTTCAAAACTTTTCGCGCTTATAATATTTTCTCTACGAAAGAGCAAAAAAAAAATATCAATAACAATATTCTTCCGTACACAATTTGTAAAAGTTCACGATGTTAAAGAAATTCAAAACCTTTTGGGACTGATAATTTTTTTAAAAAATTGTCAACTATTAATCACGCGTTAAAGTTTTAAGAATTAGATCCTCTGATATCTGCAGGATAAATTACGTACGATACAAGAATTTCAAATTTCGAATAACGAGTTTGCATAAAATGATTTGACGTTACGCTGCTGGATGATAGATAGCGTGCATATAATTTAACCCACAAATACAGTGTTATGACGAAAAAGAGGGATGACATAAAGCAATAAAACTCCGATCTGACAGTCTGACAAATGTAAATTTCGTTAAAGTTTTCCAAAACATTAATTCTGTCAAGAAAGAGATGGGTAAGAAAAAAAATCTTATGACTAACAGCATCAAATTTGAATTGATAATGAGCGAATGAAACGTTTAGAGTTGCCACATATTTTAATTTACGAAGAAAACTCAAAAGATATCAACAAATTAATTAAATGGAAATTTGAGAAAGAAAAAAATGTAATTCGTGTAACTGAAATTAAGTACGAATAACATGAAAAACGATTGCAAGCAAAAGTTTGTTTAGCTGCTTGCGATAGCGTGAGCAATGTATTTAAGGTTGCTGCATGGTGGGATTCATGCCAATGTCAGAAGTTGGTTAGACTCTCCGTTAGAAATTTCAAATTGAAGGGTTTTCTTCATGTTGTTGTCGTCGATGTCATTGCGGATTTAGCACGCTAATGCCAATGGCAGCGATAACGTTTTTCTATAATGAAATAGTTGACAGCGGTCTGAGGAGGGTGGGGGATTAATGTGGAAAATTGTTAACGTGCGGACGAGTGAGAGCAGAAAAAGAGTGAATGAAAAATTATCCACCGTGAAGGAATCATCTCAGGTATTCTAAACTAGTTGGATAGATCAATGAATATGAAACAATATACACGATGTAGAACAAAATTGACACTGACAGAATAACAAAGGTAATACAGAGTTGAAAAAATGTATGCATTAGATTTCAAATAAGATATAATGAGAAACATAACAAATGAGTAATCAGTCTAGGGACGAAATGTAAAGAAATATATAAATCAACCATTTATTTATAATGGATAAAGGATTACACAGGTGGAAGGAGAGGAGAGAGAGACAGATAAAAGGAAAGACAGTTAGGGACCAGAAGTGCAATATAAATATGAAAATGACATTAAACCCAAAATGTAAAGAATAAATTAAGGTAAGAATAATAAAATCCAGAAAGGGGTAGTGGATTTCAAAATGGCAATAACAATAATTTAAATGGAAACATAATAAATTTAGATGGGTGAATTTTAAATATGATACCTATAAGCTTTAATATGACAGTAGAAACAGAACAGTTCGATGAATGAATTGTTTTTTTTTAAATTGAAAAAAACATTTTCTTTGAATGATTGCGTTGAATTTGACGCAAGTGGTTGATTTAGTTTTTTTGACAATTGCGAAATTGTTCCTGAATGACCTCTATCTGTGATATTTCTCGTTTTCTATTCCTAATTTTTCAAGATACTGCAAGATTTGTAAATGCACATTTCTTCAAGAAATCTTTATAACCGTTAGAAATCGTAAGAACCTCTTTATTGTTTTTCTACTTCAATATACTCCTATTGTTATTATTATTATTTTTGCTTTTATTACTATTATAATTGTTTTTATTTTTTGTATTGTTTTATTATTATTATTATTACTATTTTTATTATTATTATTATTATTACTATTATTATTATTATTATTATTATTATTATTATTATCATTAATACCACCGTTACTCCCGTTTGTGGCGGTGAGATGCAGCAGTGGTTTGCTCCAGTTGCATTTGTTGCTTTTGGCAACTTAAATTTAACTTCCTTTTCCTGCAACTAACTCGTTTTGACAGTTTTTGCAGGTAGTAAAATGGTGCGAATATTCAAACAAACAAAAAACCAAAGAAAAAGGAGAGAAAGTGAAAAAAGGATGAAAAGTGAACATTTTGAAAACAAACAGGGAGATTTACAGGAAGTAATTTAGATGAAATTTATATACCCGAATCAGTTTTTTTTCAAAAAAAATTTCAATATAAATTGCTAAGCTTGAGATGCTATTCTGCATTCGGTTACTTTTTATCTCTCAGAATTTTTTGCTAATTGTTAGTTTAAGTAAATTTCTTCATGTATGGATCCTCATAAGGGTTCTTAGTAAAAAGCTTTCTATTAAAATTAAAATTAAAAAACGAGCTCTTCTTAAAAATAACTTTTAGCTAATTTTCCTACTTTGCTTTTCGATCCCCCAATATTCTTGTAAGTATAAGAGTGTTGATGTGATTTAAATTCTAACACGCAAAATCCCATAGATAACATTTTTCTGACATTATTCTTCAAATAATTGTTTCCACAATTATAAAATAGCATTAAGCATTAATTAATTTTAATAAAAAATTTATAACAAAATACTAAACATTTGAAGCAATAGTTTTTTCATAATATAAAAGCATAGATTATCGTCGACATTTATTCAGTAGATACATCTTTTATATCTCTTGCTTCAGATTTCGCGAATTATGTTACCGAGATTCATAACGAGACGTCAATCAAATAATTAAGTAAATTTTCTAATTTTTAATAATTCTAATAATTTTAATAATTTAATCTTCATAAAACAGAAATTAATAAATTGAATATAAACAGAATTCAATTTGTTTTAAATTTCCTTTGTAAATACTCCGGGGCTTTTTACGATGTTATTTTAAAAGATCTCAAGATCACCTTGAGTCTAAATGTCAGTCATAGCAAGAACTAAAAAAAGCACTTTATCACGTTTATTTCTCTATGTATTCTTCCTTTTATCTTATCTTACACAAAACAAGTCACGACGATCAAGATGATGTCAAATATTATGGGAAGTACCTCGATAAACAAAACAGTTGATTTTAAAGTCACTTGATGTTTACACCAATTTTGTTTTACGTCTTATCAACAAATTGTCTTGACATTTTTCGACAAATATTTTTAATGAATATTTTTAATGAACGCAATTAATAGCAATTTGTTGCGGAATTTTTCAGGGAATATTGCGCTTAGAAAACAATACAAAGAAATTAGTATATATTTTTAATTCTGGTCTACTGAATAGCCAGCTTCCGATTTATTTTAGAATTTTATTTAAAGAGTATGTAAATTCTCTTTCTTGAAACTTTAGTTTATATAATGTCTAAACAAACTGGTGAAGAACGTGATATTTAACGGACAAAGTACATCATACGAAGGCGGGGAGTTGGAAAGAGGCCGGAGGGCAGAACATAATTTACAATACACTGCACTTAAGTACGTAACTGATTTACGCACACGCATTGAAGTCCCTAAAGCTCTGCACTGCGCTGAAGATATTTGTTGAAAGAATGTTAAGAATCTTAAAGGATCAACACATTTCTTATTTCCTTCTTCCGCCACATGAACAATGAAAGACGTTATAGGACGACAAATCCAGAGCAAAGTCATAATTCTTAATTTTTCGATACTAAACTCAAACACATCTAAACACACACATCCCATCCTCACATAAACACACACACATACACACACAAACACAAATACATACAGATGCAAGCACACATACAAATAACGCGCTCATACACGCGTATATGTACGTACACGCACACAGTCATCGACCTCCTAAGGGACTAAATTGTCAAGCTTATTCATGCTCAAACACTTTCCTTCTCCCTTTCTCACTCTATTTTATTCTTGTGCTTTTATAATGCACCCCATCTTCTCTGATCTACTTAGTCATCGCAATAAATTCATTTTCATTTAATAAAATGCTATAACAAATTTTAAAAAATAAATGAAATGAGGAGTGAAAAAACATCACAAGAACCTAGACAATCATTAAGAAAAGTGAAGTAAAAAGAATTGGAATATTGTTTTCGAACAACAAAGACAAAGAGAACGAAAAAAATTGTTATTTGTTATTACCAAAAAATCCTTGGTAGTTCGAAGCAGTTATTATTTTGCTCCTTATTTGTTATCGCTGTTGTCGCTGCAGTTGTTGTTCATTGTTATTATTTGCGCGCTGTTGACAAAAAGTGTTACGAAATTTATGTGCGATTATTTGGAGAATAATTCGTTCCTGTCACCAACAATGTGCTCGAAGGTGCACGATATAAGCACGAAGCTTCATAAATAAAATTAATTTTTCAGTTTTTTTTATGATTATTAAGTAAGAAATTCGCAATAAATTTTGCTGTTGTTGGTACGGTTAATGTTTTGTTGCTGGGTAAATAATAATATACGTAAATATAACGCGTACAAAGTGTAAGGAATACAACATTTATTCAGTCCCCAACTGCTGCGAGTCAGAAATATAAAAAGAGCAAAATTATCACTGCCGGCAACGGCAACAAAACAAAAGAACACCACCACCAACAACAACAGGAATCAATGTCACACAGGGTCTTTAAAATGAGTTGGGAAGTTAAAATCACTTTATCACGTTTATTTCTCTATGTATTCTTCCTTTTATCTTATCTTACACAAAACAAGTCACGACGATCAAGATGATGTCAAATATTATGGGAAGTACCTCGATAAACAAAACAGTTGATTTTAAAGTCACTTGATGTTTACACCAATTTTGTTTTACGTCTTATCAACAAATTGTCTTGACATTTTTCGACAAATATTTTTAATGAATATTTTTAATGAACGCAATTAATAGCAATTTGTTGCGGAATTTTTCAGGGAATATTGCGCTTAGAAAACAATACAAAGAAATTAGTATATATTTTTAATTCTGGTCTACTGAATAGCCAGCTTCCGATTTATTTTAGAATTTTATTTAAAGAGTATGTAAATTCTCTTTCTTGAAACTTTAGTTTATATAATGTCTAAACAAACTGGTGAAGAACGTGATATTTAACGGACAAAGTACATCATACGAAGGCGGGGAGTTGGAAAGAGGCCGGAGGGCAGAACATAATTTACAATACACTGCACTTAAGTACGTAACTGATTTACGCACACGCATTGAAGTCCCTAAAGCTCTGCACTGCGCTGAAGATATTTGTTGAAAGAATGTTAAGAATCTTAAAGGATCAACACATTTCTTATTTCCTTCTTCCGCCACATGAACAATGAAAGACGTTATAGGACGACAAATCCAGAGCAAAGTCATAATTCTTAATTTTTCGATACTAAACTCAAACACATCTAAACACACACATCCCATCCTCACATAAACACACACACATACACACACAAACACAAATACATACAGATGCAAGCACACATACAAATAACGCGCTCATACACGCGTATATGTACGTACACGCACACAGTCATCGACCTCCTAAGGGACTAAATTGTCAAGCTTATTCATGCTCAAACACTTTCCTTCTCCCTTTCTCACTCTATTTTATTCTTGTGCTTTTATAATGCACCCCATCTTCTCTGATCTACTTAGTCATCGCAATAAATTCATTTTCATTTAATAAAATGCTATAACAAATTTTAAAAAATAAATGAAATGAGGAGTGAAAAAACATCACAAGAACCTAGACAATCATTAAGAAAAGTGAAGTAAAAAGAATTGGAATATTGTTTTCGAACAACAAAGACAAAGAGAACGAAAAAAATTGTTATTTGTTATTACCAAAAAATCCTTGGTAGTTCGAAGCAGTTATTATTTTGCTCCTTATTTGTTATCGCTGTTGTCGCTGCAGTTGTTGTTCATTGTTATTATTTGCGCGCTGTTGACAAAAAGTGTTACGAAATTTATGTGCGATTATTTGGAGAATAATTCGTTCCTGTCACCAACAATGTGCTCGAAGGTGCACGATATAAGCACGAAGCTTCATAAATAAAATTAATTTTTCAGTTTTTTTTATGATTATTAAGTAAGAAATTCGCAATAAATTTTGCTGTTGTTGGTACGGTTAATGTTTTGTTGCTGGGTAAATAATAATATACGTAAATATAACGCGTACAAAGTGTAAGGAATACAACATTTATTCAGTCCCCAACTGCTGCGAGTCAGAAATATAAAAAGAGCAAAATTATCACTGCCGGCAACGGCAACAAAACAAAAGAACACCACCACCAACAACAACAGGAATCAATGTCACACAGGGTCTTTAAAATGAGTTGGGAAGTTAAAAGTTATTACATTATAATATTAAAAATTAACGTGGCATCAAATTGGCTTGGATATTGGAGTGTAACGGTCACTTGATTATATACGATGAATTAACTTTTTAATATATAAAAATTTATATAAAAACACACACACGTAGGTGTATTTGGTTGGGCAAGAAAAACCCATGATACTGAGGAAAAGAAAATAGTATTAAACAAGTATGGAATTAATGGGAAAACAATTGAGTGTAAACTTCAATAAAACTTAGTGAATATATTTTTTGAATATATCAATAATGTTTAATTTAAAAAAATTAAATTATGCGAGATAAAGTTAAGAAATATAAACTGGAAATGTATCAAAGGCAGGAAAATGGGTATGCGAGGGAAACAAGTTAAAAGAAGAAGACATAATATTATATAAAATAAAAACAATATATAAAAATTTTTCGAACTCTTTCATATTTAGTTGATTTTCTTATTATTCAGTAAAAGTTTGATAATGAGAAATTCTCCATAAGCCAAAAATGTTTTTATTTTTAATAAAAAGCCTCTAAAGCAAATGTTTGCTTTCTAATATTTCATTACATTTATTACATTACATTTATGAGCAAGTAATACATTTTTTAGAGAATAAAAAGAAATTATTTCTGAGACTTAACACAGAAGATTGAATTTTTTTTAATTTTTTTAAATTAAATTAAATTACTAAAATTATAAATTTTGTGTGCTTACATGACAGTGTTTATTTGTAAAAATTGTTAATAATTCCTCGCTATTTTTCCATATTTTATTTTTAATGTTCAAAATTCTATCTACAAATAAGGAAAATATTCTATGTGTAAATAAGAAAAAATGTATAGATGTATAGGCTGATAACGAAAATTCTGCTTAGGAAATTTAGTTTCCAGTAGTTTAGAAGTTAAGAATTCACTACTACTATTACTACAACTACTTTTGCTAGTTGTTCTACTATAACGAGTTTACCATAAAAGCAATCATTGGTATTCATTACGAGCATTACGAACTGCTTCTTTTTATCCTATTTTTTATTAACTTGTATACATATATAGTCTGCAGCAAAGTAAGAATATCCTTTAAAAACCTAGTTCAAAAATAATTACAAGTTTATTATATGCTTTAATGCGCTTGTAAGTTATAAAGTAACTCATTAATTAGCAATTTCGTTAGATATTCTCATGAATCTAACTGTTTAATTATCCTCCATCACGTCTGCATTTCTGCCATTTTCGAACGGCCCAACAACTGCCAAACTTTTTAATGCTCAAGACCAGTTGAAACCTCTTGGATAAGTTTTTTTTTTTAAAACTTCTACGCTTCTATACATTTAGTATAGAGTTAAATCATTCGCCCTTGCAATTTCCCAAGAACTTCCTTTTAACTTCTAGATTTTCCTCTTCTTTGCTTTTGATTTCTTCGACTTCATCATTTAAAATGTCATAATTTGGCGTGTTGGTCTCTAGACAACATCAAATGTTTTCAAGTAATAAACCTACAAATGAGCCACTCACTATGAAAGTGAGCAAGTCCTTTATTCCTTATATCCATAAGAGATTTTTCGCTTTAGAAATTGTTCCCGTCTGAAAATTGTGAAGATTTAGAAAAAATACTTCCTAAATTGAGCAAAAATACGAAGATCCTTTTATAATAAAATATACCCCAACTATCTTTATGTGTCCAATTATGTGGAATGGATTCGCTTTCAAAACAACCGGTTAAGATAAATTCAGTTAACGGAAAAGGAAGAAATAAAGAGAATGAGAAAAACAAGGAGCGAGAAATTGAGTGAGACAAGAAGATGGAGATGTGGATGAACAATTTCTGCATTCTTTAAGGGACTTTTGCTAACTTTTATGCTTTAAAACTACGAAGTAATAAAAAATGAATTAAAGCAAACGAAGAGAACTACAGTTGTCCCACTTCTTTCATAGCGCACATTAAAATGTTTTTTAATTATAAAAATTATAAAAAATATTAAAAAAATGTTAATGTTCTGAAGTGCTTGGAGTTTTAGTTAGTCGAAAACTCATTGAAAGACAACTTATATTCCCTGACTTATGTGTTCATTCCTGCCGTCGCTCCTGCCTCTTCTGTAGGAAATAAATCGCAGATTCACAATTAGTTAGGTGGAATAATGAATATCGAAAATACGTTTGTTGACATCGATATGTTCTCACGTTCTCACACATTAATTGTTTAGATAGACGGGAGTACCCAGTTTGTTTCTTAAGGTATTAATGGCTTTATTAGAATTGTTCGATATTATTATTAATCACAATTAAAATAAAAAAAAAACAAAATAATTGAAAGGGTTTTCAAACATTTCCTAAACTGGTAAAACCATCTATTGGCTATGAAGTTTATATTAAATGTATAAATAACCCAGCAATTTTAACGGTATGAATGATCACCCAACGAATAAATACATAATGAATAATTATAGAATTTAATTAAAAGGAAAACTAAATAACAATATGAAAGAATAAAAGAAAAAAGAGCAAGCGTAATGACAAAAAATACTGAATTTAATTGGCAACACATATTTTTTTTTTGAAGAAAATATTCAGTAATGATACATCACTAGCAGAAACTTGCTTTCATTCATTGATCTAGGAATGAATCGTATGAATAACAAACGAAATAATTAAGGCAAAAAGGAAATATTTTTAAATGAGTTCCATTAATTTTTTTTAACAAAAAGAAGAAATTGTCGAAAAACATTTCATGCCCTTGTTGTTGTTTTTATCTTTGGTTTTTCGCACAGAATGACGATGTTTACTACAACTCATTACTGGAGAACTCTACTGTCTGTTCGATTGAATGGCCACGAAACGAATTGGTCGGTCGGTTATCGGTGATCTCGGTATCTGCAATAGTGTCGTGGTGCGTTACTCATCAGTAAAATTCAAGAGATATGACGCATGGATGAATAGTATGAATGTATTTAAATGAATTGATTTATTGTCAGGGTAGAGCTGAGGAAGATTGATGGAGGGTTGGATAGAGATTCATAGAGATAGCCATTCGATAGAGATTGGCTTTCAATAAAAGCCTTGATGGAAGATAAAGAATAATTAATGTTTTTCTGCAATTTGGTAAATTTCAAAAATTTCTGGTTTTATGAATGTGTTTTGAATTAAATTAAATATTTAATCGCTCTTTTAGGGTATTACAAATAACTTGTGTAGGTGTTTAGGATCGTCAGTTGGTTGCGATATATTTAGGGGTAATGAAGTCACCAAATAGAAGTTTCTGATTGGAAATTATCTATTAAATTGTAATGGTTTGGGGAAGGATTCCCTAAAACTGATTTACTGAGTATTAAATTCATACATAAAAGCTATGCGATAGAAAGTGTTCATTATTTTAATATTTTATATTATTTTCATACAACACCGTTGGAGCTTCTTCCTTTTCACTTTTACATTCATATAAAATTTTGATACAGAGAGAATTCAATGCATGATATTTTGGCAAAAACATTAAAATAAATAAAGTTCACTGAAATAAATATTGATATAAAAAGATGCAATTTATTTTTTGGTTTATTCATGCCTTTTTTCAATTTTGCAATATTTTTGGACATCATGAATTCATTTTTAATCAATTTCATTCCAAGATGAAGATAAAGGTAAGTAAGTCCTTATAGATATAACAATAATAATAACAAGAACAAGAAAAATAATAATTTTTGATAGTCATTGATATTGTTGCATTCTCTTTAGTTATTGCATTCAATTTAAAAGTCCGTGCTTGTCGCACACAATCCATTTTAATGAAATTCGTTTTATCAAAATGTGAAATTATAAAATGTAACGACACCAATTACAACAATAATAACGGCAAAGATTGCTATAACAACGACAACAACAGCATCTGGGTCATAAGTGGAACATGCAGCAGAGCGCAAACCAAACCCATCTGCTTCCCAACTAGCCCATGCAAAATCAACAGCAATAACAAAAACAAAAACGACTGATACAATACGGTGAAGAGTAACAGCAAGCAACTGTTCAAGTGATTGTTGTTGTTGTTGTCGTTGTTGTAAAATTTGTTTGTTTATTTATTTACATGCTCACAAATGTCACGGATTGCATACACCTGATTTCGCTCGAGTAAAGGCACGACAAGCTGAATGGAAACATATCATTCAATGGAGGAAGGGGTGTAGGAAAGGATGTGCATAAATTCATTAATGACAAGTAGTGTGTGATTTTGTAAGGATAAATTATAATTGATTTTTATTATCATTCTTCGTGTAGCATTTTTTTTTTAAATTTGCTTACTAAAACACAAACAAGTAAAGAGAAATATTTCTACTTTAATTTAATTGTAAAAACAACAATGAGCAATAAGCGTACCAATTTCAAATTCTTCATAAAGTTTCTCAAATCGTCCGTATTCAGAACAGAAAATCCCGATGAAAAACTATAAGTCTTACATCATCCAAGTCCAAACACACCGTGCTGAGATCGAAATCGTTCATGATTCATGTATGAACTCATCGAGGTATAAAATATACTCGTTCATAAATATATGATACACCCACCTGTGGACGGAATTGGCTAGTAGAGAATATAACATGGCCGATATCGGAAAGATTTTTAATTTCATTTTTAAATTGAATTGATTGTTGTCGCAGGAACTTTATTTAAATACATGAAGGAAGAACGAATTTTGCGAGAAATAAAAACGATAGGCTGAAAAAGACAGGAAACAGATATACAATGAGTAGTCTGAAAGAGAGAGAGAGAGAGTGAGGAAGAAAGTGAGGATAAAGGAGAGAGGTAAATTGAAAACCATTTGGAGCACAGGACCATAAGTCTGTACAGTCATAACATAAATCAAAAGTTTTAAAATTCGATCCATTCAATTAAACAAAAAATGAAGAAATTAAGGAAAAAACAAGAAAAATAAATCGTTTCTGTTTATTGTTGGTATCATTTCCCGAATATAGAGTCTACCAGTAATGGATTCAAATTTAAAAGGATTTTAAATTAAAGATTTCATTTATAGTAATTAATAAACGATAAATTTTCGTTTGTTGTAATTAATAAAAGACAAACGGGAAATATTACAACGAACTGAAGACGAAGTAAGAGCACACATCTTCTAAAAATTGTTAAGAGGAATTAATACGCTGAACCAACTGGACTAATTTACGATTTCAATATTCCAGAAAATGCGGCAAAGTGAAACAAATCAGCTTTTAAAAGGAATTCAATTGAATGAGGTCAAATATCAAGAATATCGATGATGAAGAGTTTACTTAGAAACATACACAGATAAACAGACGCATAGGTATTCGTGTGTAGCTTTCTATGTTCAATCCCTTTATATTTGTTCGACAAATACATACATATGAACACACACGCAACCATACACACAGACAGATTTACAATAGTGTGTAAATAGAAATTAATTAAATAAGCTGGGGATGTACTTTCATATATGACATAAAAGAAAGGAGCTTTGGAGGATTTACATACTCACTCACATCGCGCGCGCACCCACGCACACACATACATATACACGTCTTAGTAGCTGTTCTTTGAGGCGTATTAAGAAGATTCAAATTCAGGAAAAAAACAGCAACAGCAACTGAACTGAGCTATTGGCTAATTTTAATGGATAGCGCCTTAATTTAATGAACAGTTTCGCTTTGGTATGATAGAAATTTTGACAGCATTATTTTAATTAATTAATTTTAATTAATGATTTCGCTGTTCTTCAAAACGACTTATGAGCAAGTATTAATTACTTTTTAATATATAATTACTATTTTGCCGCGAAAATAGATCTCATTATGGTAAGTATTGTCAAGGCCTGTAAAATTGTTTCATAATTAATTCAATTAAATTATAATACCAATCATTTTGGAAAAGAATATGATATTCTCAGAAAGCCTCACGGTCTCACAAAACATCTTGGAATATAAACTTATTTGAAAATTAATTAAATTCAGTTCTCAGGAATGACTTCATGGGGAAGAGCATGCTTCTCAGGGAGGGTAATATGGTATTGTCAAGAAATGTTCAATAGGTTTTACCCAATTATAAAAGTCTGTTTCAAAAAAAAGTGTAGAGGAAAAGGTATTTGGGGACTCTTCATGCTTCAGTATGAACTTTTACCAAAGTAATTTCCACGGTTTTTAATTTCTGCGGTTTCAGGATGCGAAACCAGACTTCTCTATATTTTCTTCTGCTATATTTTGGTCTGCAGAAACATTACATAGTTTGAAACAGTTTTACGCTATTAAAATATTTAGATAGAAACTAATTTTGGTTTTTCCAATTCTCAAGAATTTCTAAAAATTGGAAAATGAATTCATTTTATGTAATTCGATCAACAACATCATAAATTACAAAATTGCGTCCCTACAATTTTCTAGAGAAATACGATAGACCGAAATTAAATTAGCAAAGACAAAGGATCCCAATGCCTTTCTCTTTCTTCTATTATGAAATTGTGCTAACGTAGACGTAGCGTAACAAACGACGACGCAGTCATCAACGAAATTGAAAACTTTACTTTTCTCAATGCGATTAATTTATATAAGAGTATGTTCGTCTGAAGCCATGTAAAAGACATTATGATATAGACAAGGAAATGAAGAAGAAAAGCTGAAAGAAGGAGTACCGGTGGTGATGGTGATGGTGAAGTATCGTTTGACCGATAAACACAATAACTATAAAAGGTCGAAAAAGCTGACGGGAATAAAACAAAAACACGTTGAAAAGAGTCGAGAGGGAGAGAAAGCAAACCACGCTGGAGCACGCTGGAGCAAAGACTCGGGGATATTCTTTTGGAGCCACATACAATGGAGAAATACATAGGCTGTGTAACAAATCAACAAAGTTACTGCAATAAAAAGCCAATTTGGAGCAAATGAAAACGACGGGAAAGGAGCCAGAGGAAATATTCTACAATTTCTTTTGCTTCTCAGAATCTCTGCCAGAGTTTGAGCTTGCACGAGTAAGTTGGCTTCAAATTCAACGAAGCTTGCACCAGATTTTTATGCGCATGTGTGCGTATGTGTGTGCGTGTGTATGTGTGTGCGTGTGTATGTGTGTGCGTGTGTATATGTGCGTGTGCATGTCTGTCTGTTGTCGGATGTGTGAATTTTGTTAGTTATGTTTACTCAACTTGCACTTAGTCCCCGACAAGTAATTAAAGTGTCAACCGAACGGTGTCCTCAAGTAAGAAGTTACGTAATGTTGTTGCATTGTGTGAACGGTCTGCAAGTATTTCTCATTGCCAAAATTCTGCAATGCGGTGGGATATTTAACCTCGAGACATTAAGTAATAGTCATAACTTATTGGACAAAAAATGTATAAATGATAAAAAACAAATTTGAGGCAGCAAATTGCAATTCACAAGAAACGAGACAATCTCTCTACATCACACTTCTGTTAATTGAAATAGATAATGCAATATAATTTACAGTTTTATCAAACAAATTTATCCACGAAACTAAACGTTTGAAATGAAAATTTTTTAAAAGCTGAAAATTAGCTCAGAAAAAAACAAACGAAATGCTCAAAAAGAGGGAACACGAAATCATCTGATAATGTTTAAGGTTTGCACTTGTCGTAAAAAGCATTTTCATGTTAATGAGTTTTTTTTATAAAGCATCTAATTTTGAAGGAGTAACTAGATGTTAATGAATTTTAAAGTGAAGAAGATAAACGTTGAACGTTGCAGAAGGGAAAATTTACCAGAAATGTACCAGAAAGCGGAACGAAAAACTTGGTGGGTTTTGATACCAAAATTTTATCTTAAAGTTTCCTTCAACAGACAGATGTTGGAAAAAATTTATTCAACTGTTTTTTTTAAATATATTTTTTATACTTATTTTATAGCTATCTTTTTTAATTATCGTGTTTCAAAATTTCTCAATAAAAGTCGCCAACACTTAAACAATCGTCGAGACAGTATTTACGGATCTCAGTTTAAAATTAAACAAAATTTTGTTCTTAGAATTCTTTCATTACTTCCTTTCGTTACGTGGAATTCAATTCTACTGAACCTTCTAAGCATTTTTTCTTATATACATTTCACAAAATAAACTACATTCGGTTTGCTTAGGCCGATTAGTGGAGAAAGGACGAATAGAAACAAACGAGAGGAAGGGGTGATATGATGATAAGGCAAACAAGATTCTTCTACTTTTTAGGAGCAATTTCTTTTTAGGCGTGACTCACGTATGATATGAGTCTTGCTTTACGTTCTGAGAAATCGTTATAGATCTTTTGCTCACACCCCAAACCTTGACCGTTTAAATTATTTAAATTATTTAAAAACTTATAGTCTTTTCAGAATTTTCTCATTGCATCGGAAAGGATTTTCAGTTAAACTTTGCTCGTTATCGAAAGTTAAGGTTCGAAGTTCTGTAGTAGATTTTGAAAAATGACACGAAGATTATGAAGTAGTAGAAGAAGCTGATATGATTGCTTGCAAAATAAAGAGTGCTTTAGCATATTGCAAAATAATAAATAATTAAACAACGGCACAATAAACAAGTTGAAATTATAAAAAAAAAATAAAATTATTTTGGGGAGAGACAATACAGAATTAACGACTACATCAGCTGCTAAAGAGAGAAGAAAAAGAAGAATAAAAAACCTGTATAATCGTATAATAATTTAAAACGAAACATATCATAACGTTGTTTCCCTGCGTTTCAAAACATCTCTATTTGAACGGGTTCCTACCGTTTAGTTAGATCAAGGAGATTGCGGTAAATGTATGCCTGTTCTTTAAAATTTTATCATCGCCAATACGATTAAACTATTTTCTAAGAGTATGTGTGTTTTTATTGTGAATGCATTTTAATTCGGGTTAATAAACTGTTTAAATTAATTGAAAATCTGACTTGACAAAAACAATAAGAATTCATTTTCAATTAACAGGGTTGAGAAATGTGTTTACGAATGCTGAAGATATAATTATTTAAATATTACAAATGATAAATTTCCGCTGCATACTTTTACGATTTCTCTAATAGTATCCTGAAATTTAGCCCGTAGAATATTTGCCTTAACATCAGGCTGCTTATGAACTTCGTAAGCTTGTGCCTGGGCATGACCCTACCACAACTATAACGTCCTCAACACACACATTATATGCTTGTATATCGCAACTTGAGAATTCTATAGTCTCTCGACGCGTAGCTCGAGACTCACTCTATAACTTTTACAGCATCATTCCCGCATTCACCAACATCATCGATCGACGCAACAAAGTTGTGCCTATCCGTTGTGTTGTTGTTAGTGTTGAAGATGATGTTGACGTTGTTGTTGTTGATGATGTTGTTATGGTTGGTGATGTTGTTTTTGATGTTGTTTTCATTGATGTTTGAGATTTTTCTTATATTGTTGCAGAGTCTTTTGTTTGTATCGCATATCGCAAGAGGAATGAATAGGTTGTTGTTGTCGCTTGGGTCGTTAGAAGGGAAGACTGAAAACTGGAAAACTTTTCCCTTTTGTTCTAACATTATTTTCATTTGTTTCAAAATAGTCGCATTGTCGAGGATTTTCTCAATTTGTTTACGAATCCTACATCCCCGACGTCAACGGCGTATCAGTCGTGCCGTGATGGTTATGTTGATTATTACATAATGAAAGTAAATAATGATGAGTATATGTATTCATACTGAGATGATGACAATTACGTTGGTGATGATGATAATCGTGATGGTATTGTTGTTGTTTTGATAATGATGCCAACAATTTTTTATGCAAATTTCCTACCACATAAAAAAATGTTTACATTCTCCATGCGGATGAATATACACGCTTATGGAGACTGTCGGGTTGGTGTGTGTATTCAGTAAATACTTGCGTGCGCGTGTGTGTAACATTTTTCACACAGCATTGTTTCCGGTGAGAATAATCTGGATTTTGTGACGCCTTTTCCCTTTTTTTCTTTTTTATGCATTTGTTATTTAAACGAAAATGATCGGGGCGCAGGGTGCTTAGCTCATAAATATTTGGTATCTTCAGAATGAGAAACGAGAATATCTATCAAATTTCAAACTAAACAATTTAACTTTTTTAAAAATTAACTTTTAACTTTTTTTTTAAATTTTCAGCCTGTTTAGATTATTCTGTTTTCGACAAATTTATTCGATTATTTTCGACTTGATTTTATCGATTGGATTTGTAGCAGAATTGTATGGCGATATTTTTGAGAAGAGGGCAAAATGTGTTAAGGAAATAATCACAAAAAACGAATACTTACATCTCTATTGGTTTTATATATCGCATTATCTTGTAAATTATCCATCTGTTCATAAAGTTTTAAAGCATGTGTTTCCAATTAAAATGACAATGAATACTTGCCGCGTATTAATTAAACTTTAACAGACAATTTCACGATGTTTATAATTCTTATTCAGATTTTCACAAACTAAAAAATTCACAGTGATTCAATTTCATTTCCGTTATTCGTGTTAAAATTTTAGCAAACGCAAAAATTTCCCATTTCTTTTGTCTGTCTCTTTTGTTCCAATTTCCGATATTTTCACAATTTGCAAGGCAAGAAAGGAAAGGATGGACACGAATTGTGAATTGGGAATGAATGTATTTTATTTGGCTTGCTTGGAAATCATTCTACCAAATCAAATAATACTCTCATTGTGCTACATTATCGGAAGCGGAAATTGCAAACATTCAAAATGTCCGACCTTATATTTCCGCCTGTGTTTTTATTTATTTCGTCGTATTCAAGCGATGGAACGTGATTACAATTAAGGTTTGGTGACTTTTGGGTTAGTAGTCTGCCGGCTGCAGAAACACTAAATATGCTTTTTTAAATATATTCATCAGTAGTTTTTTATCAATACAGTAATATAACTGTTATGCCCCGTTTGTTAGCTAACCTGAGGCTTTTCCGGGATGAATAGTGTGTATCGTTTGCGTTTGGGAAAACAGATCTCTTGAAGACTTCTGGAGGCAACGTAGCGACAACGACAGCTAGCATCAAAATCAAGATTAATGTAATTCAGGCGACACACCGACTGCTCAAACAAGAAATTTGCAATAAAACAAAAACAGAGTGATATTTCTAAAACATTTTGACGCCATTTCTTTAAGACTTTTTTCAATATTTGCGATAATTTCATTCTGAAGTCACCCTTCGCGTTTCAATGGCGGCGAGGTACCCTTCTTCACCTCTCTCCCTTCTATTCGATTTTATTCTTGTGTCGTAATCAAATGATATTGTGGTTTGGTTACGTTTCCAACAGATTTCCTTAGCTTTCTTCTACTCCCCCATTTTTCCATACTTTCAATTCAAGATACCTTGCGTCATATAAACGCAATTTTCTCACTTTATGCAAATAACGTTTCGTACCAATAATATTGTAAATATTTGGCGCAGATTTCTCTTACAACCCATTTACAATTTGATATTTATTCATTCGAAGACATTAATATGAAATGTCAGTTATGGATTGAATCCATTACTGAATTGTATTTTTGCGAAGAAATACAGACTACTAAGACTCAGAAGTCCACCGGTTCCTTCTAATACCGGAGGGCCACCAAAATTGTCCATAGCTGTGACAGCTCCAGTGCTGGTGTTTGCACAGACAATATACTAAAAAATTTGTGTCCACGAACACCAAACTATTATTCAAAAAAACCCATCGTAGGCAGTTTATGAGCCAAACACAAAACTGACTCGCTTAACACATTTTGGGAAAAGGAATTACGACAATATGATTCTAAAATCTAAAAATCTAAAATCTAGATTAGAAAACAGCAAACAATTGATATATTTCAGAAAGATTTGTAATTGTAAGCATTACATCCAAACGAAATGTAAGCGAAATTTTATCCATAAATTTATGAGGGAAAAGATTGTTTCAGCTATTACGGAGAGTATAAACTATACTTCAGCAAAGGTGATTTTGGACAAAGTACTAGAAAATATTGCGGAAAGACAACTTATTTTTAAAAATTCCTATAAATTCTCAAATCGTTGCCAAGATTTTATTTAAAAGTAAATTGATGAAATTCAAAATCAAAACAAATGTTAAAGAAAATCTGAACGAACAAGTGCTTCCGGAGAAATTGATGTTAAACACCGACGGAAAATTGACGCCACTACGATTGGTGATGCCTAATAGCTCATCGGTTCTTTTTAATACCAAAGGATCACCAGAGTCACCCATACATGTAAAAATTCCACAGCTCGTATCTGTGGCCACCACATTATTGAGCGTGTTCTCACTGTCAGTAACGCCAAAAAACTTTTCATTAATCATAAATGATCCTAAGCGAGGCCAATGCAGATCGCCTGAATCCTCCACATTGTCTTCATAACCCCAACCACACACAATACTATATTCTCTCACATAAATCACATTACGTTCAGAATTTGTTGGCAAGGGAATTATGCCTGTCGAATCACGAAGTTCAAGAGGAGAGATTTTAATCAGAGCTATGTCATCCATGACTCCATCAAAATCAGGATGAATAAGGAGATTGTTAGCTGTGTCGATAATGTAACTCATCGAACCATCTCTTGTATTACCCAATCCCAAATAAACCATAATTAACTTTACATTATTGTTAGAATGATGACAAATAATTTGATGATTTTATATAAAAAATGTGAAATCTCTTACTCTTTAACGCAGTTAACAGCAGTCAGAATACATTCATTATCAATTAGCGTACCTCCACCCATCTATTACATTTATTATTTGTATTCGCTATCTCTACATAGACCACATATTTAAACTAGCCACTGGCAGCTACTTGGCCATTATTTAAGTGTCCTTTATGTACTCTAATTTTGCCAGAATTGTTCAAGCTATTTTCGGAGGTACAAAAGCAAACGATTGAAAGAATATAATTATTAGAACTTCCATAATTGTTTCAGGGTCGTTGGAGAACTAATGTCGTCAAAATTGGATTCTTGGTAACATTAGAGAGCCCACGATCTCTAAATTGTAGATAAATTGTAGATAGATGTATATAAAGTATATCTACTCAAACAATTTGTAGTGATATCAAAATTATCCCACAGCGAATTGTTACAGCGAAGATGAAATTCGTATCTATTAAGAACTCATCTATCTTACTGGAGAGAGAGATATATATGGTGATATTTTTTATATGAAAAAAAAAACAATTAATTGCGTAACATCAACAGAGTTCATAAAAATGGTTTAACAAAAAACATAATTAAGGCGCAACAGTAATTTCGAATGAAAAGTAAATTGTGCTTTCTGTATGTAATATAATTGACAACGTGGTGTTCATTTGTAGAATGAGCCACCACTTGAAAAAAATTCATAATAATATAAAGTAAGAACGGTCTCAGCTTCGGTCCGGCCTAATCTTTTATATTCTACGTTATATAAATTTGCTGTTTGATCCTAATATACAATGGGTGGTGCACATTCTGTTTAATATTATTAGATCTACTAACTCACCTTCAAAACGACCCCCCTCAAGATGTCCACTCATAGCATAGTATATTATTGAGAGTGCCTCGTCCATTTTTTGTAGGTTTACAATATCCAACAACACAATCTCGGACATAAAACTTTAACTCCAAAATTTCAATTGAGGCCGAAAAATGTCTTTTCGAATTTTATTTCGAAAAATTAGGTATGACATTGATACGATTTGGCCATTTACAATATTACATAGCTTTTGATAATGGAGAATATCCATGCCATATATCACATGATATGTCACAATGATAGCATTATTCGTGATCTTGTAATCACGATGTCCACGGGCGTGACAGACGAATGTACTTGACTAAGTCGACTCAGAAGATGATTGTAAGGATATATAATACATTCCTATACCTGCCACGCTTCCTTAATGTGTTACAAAGGGAAGACCGAAATTAATAAACCCTCGTCTCCTCGCATGTAGGGTGTAATGAAGATACGGGGGTGGGGGTAATACCAAAAGAACCACCCACATTTATGGGAGTTTTATTGATGTTGTCCACGTATAATATGTTAGATCCAGGGGCACGTGTATCACAACAGAGTCCATTATTCATAATTGGTCTCACGCGACCCCATCGTAGATTGCTGGCAGGTGGCTGATCTTTCTCGTATCCTCAACTTCATGTCATTTCAAATTCCCTCAAATAAATTGAATCGCCTGCAGAGATTCGTGGTGGAGAAATTGCCGCTATTGAATCACAAAGATCAGCAGGAGATATCTTTGTCAAAGCGATGTCATAGAGTATTCCATCACAAACGGAATAAGTGAAGAAATTCTCAGCAAAGCCAATAACCTAACTAGCCGTTACTTCGTACAAAGTGGCCATACTCAGATAATCCATAATTAATTTCGCACTGTCATAATAGTGGAAGTAAAAAAAAAATTAAACCTTAGCCACAGTTTCCACTCCCCACAATCGTAATGTTGATTTAGATTTTATTTCTAATAGCTAGTGGGCGGGCCACTTTTGTCATATGGCAACATATTTTGTGGTCGCCTAAGCAAGCTTAGATGCGTTGAAACTGAATTATAAGCGCATTTTAATTACTAAAGGCTTTTCTAATTTTATTTTACAATATTTCGTTATTGAGTAAGATTCGTTCAGTGTCTCTTGATTATTATGCCGATTAATACTATATATGCAGGGACATATTTACGTACATATAAGCACAAACTATTTGTAAGCTCAATTTTCTTTGTGTCTCGTATGCAGGCTGATTTTGTGGCTTTGCACAGAAGAACACACAAAGTACTTTATGACACCGTTTCTATGACACGGTTTCTATGAAACAGTGACAACAACAACGGCCACTATAGTAGCAGTAGACGCGATAGCAACGGAAACCGGTAGTCATGTTGGCTGCTTAATCATATGTTAAATTAAATTATCAACTCTCCGTTGGGTTCTCTTCTAACAGCATCAGATGTAGACCACGAGAAACGTCAGGTGACTAACGAAAGGCAAACTCATTCACTTCGAGTGGAAAACGTGATAAAACGTTCGAGAGCTTGGCCTTTGAGACGATTATGTGATGGTTTAGTTTATGTATGCATGTATGTGCATTGTGTTGATTTTGCTCTAGTTGTTGTTGTTGTATTCGGTTTGAGGTTTATATAGAATATAAATAAAGGCTAGATGAAGGCTAGGCAACTGAAGCCATCTTTAAGTTAACTTCATTGTAGTAAAATGGAATAAATTTAGTTATAATGAGGTTTGTATGATGTGGTATATGTGCGAAAATATCTTTATTTTCCTCCTCATATACATGCACACACTCGAGCTCGCTTACATACATCACTGCTTACTGAAATTATAATGATAACGAAACTACTTTGTCCTAAAAGAAAAGTAAAAGTTGTTCATTGCACTCGCTAATTTTGTAGATCACCAACGAACCGCTCGTCATTGATTTGGATGACAGAATGACCCTGCAAATCATTTTGATAATTTTTCCATAAAAGAAATCATTTCAGACCATTTTTACAGATGGGTTTGAGGGCTTCTTTTACAGACTAGTCTCACAGTTTTCACTATGGAGGCAACTTTTGGTGAAGGTATGTTTCTCTGTTTTGTAAGGAGTTGAATAACAATACGCGGTACTCAATTAATCTTGCCTACATCATAAATTACCCTGCTGCGGAGCGAATACATTGAATGGTTTTCGTAAATCTCAATCACCGAATATTGAAAAAGAAAAACTTTTTGATAAATATATTCTTTAATATTTAAAAAATTATTGCAGTTTTTATTATTCATCAGTTTGGGACTTGCGATTTTTTAAAACTTTTAACCCAATCCAACAGCTAGCCATCTTGTTTGCATTATACTTAATGATTTTAGAGGGAGCTGGGTTAATATTTCACTTAATTAATTCAGTTCTACTCTTCATTAAGTTAGCGAGCAACCCTACGATAAACGATAGACGCTTTTGTCGTTGGGTTTCCGAACCCATTAAGACTTACCAACCAAACACAACCCATTGAGGAAGGGTCATGAAAGCTGGAAGAGAGAAACGTCTGCAAAATAATTTATTGTTGGTAAGAAGCCAATAAAGTAATTAATACAGTTTGCCTTTTGTGCGTCCCTTTATATCTGCGCGCAAGTGCTAAATATTTATGAAATAAAATCAGAAAATAATTAGAAACTCGCAATGGATAATATGAATATATACCCTACTCCTGTTCTAAAAACAAATAATTTATTCTCTAAATATTGATAGAGTCATATTTACTATGAATAGTTGGTGTAGCGTTGATCCGATTTTGCCCATTATCACTCCCAAACAAATTATTATGGCAGCGAATATTCGTTCTGAGTTTCATGTCGATACCTCTTTCCGTTCGATCGTAATCGTGATTTTTAGAAGCCACACAAACACAGACACACACACAAACAGACAAACTGACTGACGTGCACCGCTAAATCAAAAGAAGGTTATTCTGAGCAAAAATATATATGTTCTTCTATACCTACCACACCTCCATTATGGCGTCGAATGCGAAAACACAACCCTTCGATTGCAAGATATAAAATAAATAATTCGGTGATGAAAAAATTAAAATGTATTTTAAATAACTTTTTTTACGATTGCTTCGGTAAACTTGTTGAGGTGTTTACTTTTCCTTTATCGCATATCTTCAACAAAGTTTTCTTTAATATAATAATATTTTAATATAATTGTATATAATAATAATTAAATAGTTAATAGTTTTAAAGCTTTGCAAGTATTGCGTGGGTTTTGAAATCATTATGGCAATTCATCTCGCATAAAATTTCAGAAACCCTTTACAATATTGCGCCCTTAGAAACGGGTATATTATGAATCGGAAAATATATTCACATGAACTGAAAGGGCACTACTGCCTTTCAGTGAAAAGCATTTGGAATTATTTAAGGCAGCGTGTACTTGAAGCATAGGACGAAGAGCATAGGACGGGTTTGAAATCGGTTCAGTTATTCAAATTAGCATAATTTCGGTTTGGTTCTATTTCTTGAATAATGGATCAGCATGCAACTCTTAATTGGATCGAACATTGGATAGTATTAACAATACTGTGGCGTGCTGCGTGCAATACTTCATTAACTAATAAGATTTTTGTAAGTTAACAATTACTACGATTGCAATTGTAAAACAACGAAACCCTGTTTTGTTGTTGGTCTCTTTGTTTTTGTTATGGTTTCCCTTCATCGAGATTTCTTAATTAAAAGGCAAACTTGATGTATTGACACTTGAACAGTCTCTATCAGAGAAAACTTCTGCGGAGAGGAATCTTCTGTTTCAGTTTCGACTTCAAATAACGCTAAAACAGACCTTAATTAAGCCATTACAGAAAAGACGAAGAAGAACTAAAACTATTGAGGAAATATTTGCAAATCATCAACCATTTCTTTGTACAAATAAACAAGCGATAATTGTACGACACAAAGCATAAATCTATTCAGATCTTATTCAATGCATGCAGAAATGTTCGAAATGAAGTAGAGAAATATACCAGAATAGTGCTGTTGGTTTCCAGCAAGCTATTATATATTCGTCTTCAAGAAATCTGTCTTAAATCGAAGAACAAAAATCATTTTTGTCAATAATTAATGAATACATTTATAAATTCAAAAAAGCGGCAAGCCTTGGTTTCAAAAGCACGATTCAAGAAACGTGACAAATTGCATCCTGTTAATTGGGCTTTTGTTAGACTTTAATCTCTTTAATACTAAAACTTGCATTTAACGATTTTTTTATAAAAATGTAGGCTTTGGCTAAAGGAACTAATGGTATTTTTCTCTTGATTGATGTTTATTTTATGATATTAACCTTCAATTTTTATTTATATATTTTCCTAAATGCGAAATCGGGAAACACGACATCAGCATAATAAATCACTTCCAGCTCATAAATTCCTAACCATGTGAACACTTGAATTAACGAACATTTAGCTACGGTTTCTATGATTAAAATTTATGGTAAAATTATTACAAAGTTCGATATTAAAAAATATATAATAAATAAAAACAAAAAAGCTTTACTGAGTTTTGGCAATTACTTTAAACGTTTTCGAAAGTATTAGAAAAAGTAAAAACATATTTCTTCATACTTTTTTATCAAATATATAGAAAAAATATTTTTATTGATCCTCTGCCAAAGTCTTGGCCTCTAAATAATGCATAATGAAATTTCTATATTTACAGTTCGCGATAAAATCTGGCAATGCCGCCAACTATTCAGCAATGTTTATCAAACAATTATTATTCTCTCAGTAGCCTATTTTTCTCTTTCCTAAGAGAGCAATTTTGACATCTGTCTGACACTAAACATGACCTACTCGTTCGTTTTGCTAAAAGTCTACAAGAAGACGAAGAAAAGTATGGAACAGAAGAAGAAGAGGAAGAAGATGGTGATGACGATGAAGAAGTAGCAACACATTTACATCGTTATAGATAACAAATAGACAGATAGGAAGTCATGAGAGGAAAATGTTTGAGAAGGAAAAGGGTGCCTTTTCTGTCTGCCGGATTCTAACAGGAATGCACAAAAAGAAAAAGGAGATATAAAAGAAAATGCAGAACGGAAAATCAAATATCATTTGTTGATAAAAAACGAAAAATAAGCAAATTATATTTGAAATTCAATTTGTATATATCTGTTATAGCGTATTGAATAAACGGACCGCACATGCAATTTTTAATAAAATATATTTGTCGTAACTTTAGTATTTATTGAAATTGGAAGTTTTGAAATATTTACATCACTAGAAACACAAAACAAGAAACGGGAATAAAACGGAAACTAAAATTTGCGAAATCGGATTCATTACGACAAAATTCATTCAAGAAAAAATTATAAAGAAGACTAAAAGAGGTTTAGAGAAGAGAAATTAAGCTGATTTTTTCTCCAATAAATTTTTTAATTACAGGAGTAATGTCCGTCTTAAGGGAATAATACCTACATGAAATTCATGCATTCGCAAGGCGGGCATGTTGCTCGGTGATCCATTCGTATCTTTTTATCATAATGAAAAATATTAGAAATACAAAAATTTTCGTTCTTTCTGCAATTTGTTCAAGGTAGGAAAAGAAAGGATTTTACTATGACGTACCATGACATATGATATACTGACAGTCCAATGTGGTAAAAGTCATCAACAACAAAGCCGAGCATCACTGTTTTTTTTAAAAGATCAGTGGGCGAAGCTATTCGCTCTTAATCTCATAGTAACGATTCTACTCGTTCTGTGGTCATAGATAATCATTAGTACCTTAACCGTGCGGATCGTATGGCACAAACAGCGATAACATTGAAAAACTCAATCAATGCCAGTTTCCAAGGTTTTCTTTAGATAAATTTAAAGGTCGATTAAATCAGCCTCCAAAATTAAACACATTGTAAATTTAGACTTCTAGTAAAAACTTTTTATGCTACCAACATCTACTCAACAACAATAACAATTAACAATAACAACAACTGCGACTACTACTAGAAGTGAATACTAGATAATTGTAAATGAGCAACAGATACCAAATATAAAAAAGCATATACTATTAAGGTGGCCGACGTACGAAAGAAATATAAGATACTTTTTTTGTGTGAAATGTATGATGGCATGACTGCCTTAAAAAGCACGTCAGTGCCAATGAACTGACGATGATAAATGAATCCGACCAGCATTGATGGGGTTGCATAAACAACAAAAGAATAAGTAAAGAATAAAAATCAACAAACAAACAAAAAAAAAACGGAAAAGAAAAGAAAAATGATGGCGATGACATTTGGTAATAACATGAAAAAAACTAGGCCATCATCAGTTTGAGTTGAGTAAAAAATAAAGTGAGCAGTAGAGTGAATGCTAGCGAACATGAAGAAATACTAGTAAATGAAAGAATAAATGAATGAATGAAAGAATACGGATGAATGCATGAGTGGATAGGAATTGTTTTGCATGTACAAATTTAAATCAGCCAACAAAAACAACAACTATAATAAAACAGAAACAAGACTACAATTGTTACAATAACTGCAACAACAACCACTATAAAATAACTAACTCCGTAGTAGCCAAGATACACAGACGCAGTCACGCATCGATTGCTTTAACACATTCACGACTGGCGAGGAATAATTATTTTGAAAAGTATGAATATATTAAACTATGAAAAGATTCTCAGGAAATAGTAATTTGCCGAAAATAGTAAATAGTAGTAGTAGTAGATAGTAAATAGTAAATAGCAAATAGCAAATAGCAAATAGCAAATAGTAAATAGTAAATAGTAAATAGTAAATAGTAAATAGTAAATAGTAAATAGTAAATAGTAAATAGTAAATAGTAAATAGTAAATAGTAAATAGTAAATAGTAAATGGTAAATAGTAAATAGTAAATAGTAAATAGTAAATAGTAAATAGTAAATAGTAAATAGTAAATAGTAAATAGTAAATAGTTAATAGTAAATAGTAAATAGTAAATAGTAAATAGTAAATAGTAAATAGTAAATAGTAAATAGTAAATAGTAAATAGTAAATAGTAAATAGTAAAGAGTAAATAGTAAATAGTAAATAGTAAATAGTAAATAGTAAATAGTAAATAGTAAATAGTAAGTAGTAAATAGTAAATAGTAAATAGTAAATAGTAAATATTAAATAGTAAATAGTAAGTAGTATATAGTAAATAGTAAATAGTAAATAGTAAATAGTAAATAGTAAATAGTAAATAGTAAATAGTAAATAGTAAATAGTAAATAGTAAATAGTAAATAGTAAATAGTAAATAGTAAATAGTAAATAGTAAATAGTAAATAGTAAATAGTAAATAGTAAATAGTAAATAGTAAATAGTAAATAGTAAATAGTAAATAGTAAATAGTAAATAGTAAATAGTAAATAGTAAATAGTAAATAGTAAATAGTAAATAGTAAATAGTAAATAGTAAATAGTAAATAGTAAATAGTAAATAGTAAATAGTAAATAGTAAATAGTAAATAGTAAATAGTAAATAGTAAATAGTAAATAGTAAATAGTAAATAGTAAATAGTAAATAGTAAATAGTAAATAGTAAATAGTAAATAGTAAATAGTAAATAGTAAATAGTAAATAGTAAATAGTAAATAGTAAATAGTAAATAGTAAATAGTAAATAGTAAATAGTAAATAGTAAATAGTAAATAGTAAATAGTAAATAGTAAATAGTAAATAGTAAATAGTAAATAGTAAATAGTAAATAGTAAATAGTAAATAGTAAATAGTAAATAGTAAATAGTAAATAGTAAATAGTAAATAGTAAATAGTAAATAGTAAATAGTAAATAGTAAATAGTAAATAGTAAATAGTAAATAGTAAATAGTAAATAGTAAATAGTAAATAGTAAATAGTAAATAGTAAATAGTAAATAGTAAATTGTAAATAGTAAATAGTGAATAGTAAATAGTAAATAGTAAATAGTAAATAGTAAATAGTAAATAGTAAATAGATAATAGTAAATATTAAATATTAAATAGTAAATTGTAAATTGTAAATAATAAATAGTAAATAGTAAATAGTAAATAGCTAATAATAAATAGTAAATATTAAATAGTAAATAGTAAATAGTAAATAGTTTATTTATTTATTTATTTATCTAACTTAGCAAAAGGTAGCAATAGGTAGTACATAGTAAATATTAAATAGTAGTAGCAGTAGGTAGTAAATAGTAAATAGCAAACTCAGCGAATGAAGATATGGCAAATAAGGATGGAAAGTTATATCACGACCTTTTTATTGCAGAGAAATTTTAAGTATAAAATAAATATTGCGATGAATTTTAATGAATATAACACATTTTATAGAACTTATGAGTAAGATGAGACTGCATTTTAAGAATAAATTTTTAAAAAAACAATAAGCAGATCTTCAAAGATTCTACCGTCCCACTTGAATTTTCCTCGAACTGTTTTTCGAAATTTTAATATTCGTCAGGACGCTTCTAGCCGTCGTGATTAAAATTACCCTGGCCGAAATATCGAAACTAATTTCTATTTCGTCTGCCTGGCCTAAGATCACCACCGTAAGCTTCCGCGAGAATTTGATCTGCTTCATTGAAATATACACAGCAACAAAATTCCCTACAGAAGAAACTATTGTTAGCTCCAATCTCTACATGTTTGGGATAAAGGATCCCAAGATATAAATCTTTGTTTATATCTTGAAGATCGCTCAACAAATGAAATCCTCTCGCCAAAAGTTCCTCAGCCCATCCATTGAATGGACACTTTCCTTACATGAACTAATAGTAACAGCAGTTGTTAACTTTACAATCTTCATTATAATATCATAATTATTCATGCCTGAAAGCATTTTCAATATTCGGTAATCTATTGTCACAACGACTAAATTACGTAAAAAGATAAAGTTTCTAACTGACAGTTTTGACGGAACAGACGGGAATGCGTTAAGATATATTGTCATAACCAACAAAAGTGAAGCCATATCACTTAACAACAGCAAACATAGTTATTATTATTATCAACGTCATAATAATCATCACCATCGTTAGCAGCAACATTATGATCGTCATTATCGTAACAAAAAAAAAAACGTCATTTAATGAGCCGACGCAACAAAGAAGATTAAAATGCAAACTTAAGAAGCTTATGATAAAACAATGCTTGCAACGACAACACATCAACAACAACAACAAAAGTTTGGATGGTAAACAAACGTGTTGCATTAGCGACGGCTAAGTGTTAGATTGCGCACAAAAGCGTAATAAAAAAAAGTGTAACAAGCAGAAATAAAAAGTAGACCGTACTAAAGCCTTTTTCAAAAGGAACAACAATAGAAAATGCAAACAACAGTCAGCATCAGGCAACGTAATAAAACTACAACGAAATCGAGAAAAAAAACGATGCCAACATCATTAAAAACAACAAGAAAAAACGGCGAAAAGAAATTGAGATCGAAGAAAATTAACAAAGAGGTGAAGAGAGATAGAGATAGAGCGAGAGAAGGAGAAGGGAAGCACTAGCAGCGGACTGAGATTAAAATGGAAAATTTGCAGAAACCGCGAAGACCAAATAA
Organism: Physocephala rufipes; assembly: GCA_963966595.1. Classification (NCBI taxonomy): domain Eukaryota; kingdom Metazoa; phylum Arthropoda; class Insecta; order Diptera; family Conopidae; genus Physocephala; species Physocephala rufipes. The sequence continues at coordinate 37,893,446 of OZ016504.1, forward strand.
AGAAAAATATGCATTCGATTAATAAATGATGAATGATGATGGTCATTCGTTGCCGTGATTATCGCGTTGTCATGATAACATTTATTGATGCTTCTCTTTATGCACACTGCTGGCCCATATTTTTCAAATTTCCCTTTTGTTTTTTCACGAAACACAAAAGATGGTTTAAACAAAGCCAAACCAACCTACAAACACACTAAAAACTCGCACACAAAAGAAAATTCATATGCGAGGAACGCAAAAAGGAAATGATAATTACATTCAAGGCATTTACAAATGGAAGATTTAATTAAATGGGAATTAGCAATTATCACACAGCTAACAAACGATATAACATTTTTAGCCATTGTAAAATGTTTTTTTTTAATTTATGAATATTTTCGCCATAAGTAAATTGCGGAAAAGAAAGAAAAGAGTAGAAAACAAAGTTTTCATCATATCATATTTTTTAAGTATACAATTTTCAAGAGTTATCAAACAAGTAACGAGATCTACAAACTCAAAGATTTGTTAAAGCAATAATTTCAGTACTTTAGAGATATCGTTCATAGTCTCTAGGATTGTTTACTTTTCAGGGATTACGAATTTCAGGATTCATAATAAATAAATATTTTTCAAAAAACGGCCTTATTGTCAATCAGGGTATGTCGCGAAGTTTTAGAGATTTTTTCATTGAAAACTTAATTCTTATGATAAAGCATTTAATGATTTGAAGACACAAAAATCAAAATCCTGACAATATCTCACGTAGTAATCATGATGTAAACTTTTTTTAATATTTTATTTTTAACCTGAACTCTGATTATAAGCCAACCCCATTAAATAACAGAAATATTATAATAAAGGTCAAGAAATTTCCTACCCAGTCAATATTGGTAATAAAATGCGTTAGATCGATTAATGTGGAAATTTTTCTCACATTATTTCATCGCAAATTCGTTCAATAAAAATTTGTCTCCATTTGGCATAGACAAAAAGTTTGAAATTATAATTATATTCCTCACAAAATGGAATGTAAGGTTCTATATTATTGACGAACGAATTTCTGAATAAACTGTGAAAATTAGTGATAATATAAAGAAAAAAAATTATCTGGTGATTGAATAAAAATATAAAAACAGTAATTAAAAGGCTAATGAGAGCCTTTTTTAGATACATGCATATTTCACATGCTTACCGATCGAACACACGATTGTCGTTAATTTTTGGTGCTAGATATTTGCATGTAAAGGTGTCAAGGTCTAAACAACAATAAGCTACAGCTTACTAATAATTAAATAAAAAACTGTTTAAATAGCAAGGTAAAAACATTTAGATAATAAATTTAAAGTCGTAATTAAAAAATTTACAATTGGAACCACATTTAATTATACCCTGTATTGCTTTCAAAGAAAAACAATTTTAATGTCATTTTATTTTCATTACATTTTAGTTCGGTTCTAGAGTTAAGTCTAAGGATTTAGGTCTATTGATTTAAGTCTAGGGATTTAAATAATAATTTTAAAAGTGACATTTGAATATAGAATCAGCTCTAAATTAACTAAAGCCTATATAGTCTTCGTAATAAAGCGAAATAAATAAAGTCTTCAAGGGTACGAAGTAGTCAATACCTTATTCTTCAAAAGTTGTTCAAACAATTCTTTTAAATTGCATGAATAAAAAAGCATAGTTACTCGAGAAAAATTTTAAATTTAGCGACAAATAATTTCATTATGCATTTTTCAAGTAACAAAATAATTCAATGGCATTAGCGGACAAAGCGAAGAGATAACTTAAGAAGTAAATATTATTTTCGTGTTTGGAATAAGAAAAATATTTCATTGTTTAATTAATAAGCAATTTATTAATTATTTAATTATTTATTTAGTTTGTTTAAATATTTGTTAAATATTGTATAATATTTAATTAATTACCATTTTATACCTAATTAATTATTTAATTTAGTTAAATTCTTTTCTGTGTGTTTATTAAATAACTTCGCGTAATTTCAACAACTAAATTCGAAAAATCTTATTAATTTTTCAATTAAAAGAATTACTTTCATGTCAATAAATATTACAATTAAATTGACCCTATAAAATTATATATATGCGTCGTATACTCGCCTCAAGGCCATTCTACTTGTTTTTATACTAATGCTCTTTTATTTCTCTTTCATAAATTTCAATAAAATACTGCAATGATATGCAAATCTCTTCGTCCATTAAGCTCTTTCCAAGACATTTCGAAAAATTTCGTACTTCAAAATTGGTAAACATCGTGCAATAAAACAGTGTGCGAGTGGGTTTTTGTTTGTATTTAATTAAAATCAATATTTATTTAAAAAAAAACAAGTTTATTTCTAAATGAATTAAATTGATTTCTTTTCAAGTGAACAAAATTATTATCTGAATAATTTCTGCGGGGTCTTAATTCTCAAAAATGGTAAATACATTAATTCTTTTATTTCAGATCTCCTTCAAATTTTAACGTATTTCAAGACACTTTACGATCTGATTCAATATACTTTACGATCTATAAAAACTGTTTATAATAAAGCGAAATCGTTTAGCGCTTTACAAATGGCTAAGCTCTTTACTTAATTTAATTTTCGATTAATTAAACTTAATAACAAATTCTTACTTTGTATCTTTTTAGTTGTGGCGAGGCAGCTGCCACTGCCGTAAAAACCACAACATTTTAAACCGAAAACGTTATAAAATAATTTAATATAAAATTTATAATAAATAGATTAGTAAAAAATATTAAGCAAATCTAAAAATAATAACAAAAAGATATTTCTTAATTGATTAAACTTTTAAACTTAATTTTTTGTCAAACTTTCCCAGTTTTCGCATTTTTGAAATTAAATTACGGAAAAGAATTTAATATATGTTTAAACAATAAAAAATCTTGTTTGAAGGATTATTAAGGGCAAACATTCTAATTTCAATAAATATACGAAGACGTGTTTCTTTAAAGATGTTTAACTAAACATTTATTTAGAAACAAAATAATTTGATCATGATAAAGCCCTTTAAATATTAAGACGAATACAAATCTATTTTTTCGTAAAACCAAATAATCGGTGACATCAGTGTCGGAGTCATAAGAGAAACAATATTATGATCGGATGAGAAAAATGTGACAACGAAAAATGAAACTTCCAACAGCTTTATGCATGTGCAAACCGCCTTTCCTCGTTCCCTTCCTTTCTCTCTTTATCTTTCTTTCTATCTTTTCACCCATTCAGCCCCACCCACGTGCATGTCATCGCACTTACGTACCGAACATTCCGGAAGTAGAACGTGAATATTAACCAAGCACACGCAGATTTTACACTCTCTCTCTATAAAAAGTCATATTGTGACATTTTTCCCATAAGTCCAAAAAGACAATAAGTGAGTTGAAGAGGAAATTATAGTCTCGAGAATGAGAGGGCGTGAGGCATTCTTTCTGTAGGAAATTCATGTTTGGATGTGCCATGAAAAAGTCATCAAAATTTAACACCTACCGCTTAGCGACGGTGCATGAAATTCTGTAATGCATAAGTTTATGAGTTGCTTTTGTTGTTGTTGTTGCTCCTTATGCTGTTGGTACGATGCATCATCATTCGTTGTCTTAAATATGGTTTCGCATTCGCAAATGTATTCGGGACCATAGTTTCGTTCCCGATAATACCGTAATACCGATAATAATATTGCAGAAGAAGGAGACTGACATGACACCTATTGCATCCTCTTTATCCCCTGCGAAATTTCGTTTACTTGATGTCACAGCCTCGTGTTGTAACACTTTATGCTCGAGCTTGAAGTACAAGACACTAGCTGGGTTAAATTCGCTCGGTTAAGCGTGAAGTTAGCCTGGCGTGAGTTTAGCCTTCGAGATTTTGGGCGGGCGAAGCAAATGGTTTATTGTTTATTGCTTTTGTCGGTAGTGGTGGGTGAAGTGCTGTGTGAAGGCATGACACGGATGCAAGGTTGTTATCGTAACAACTCTTCCCCCCCCCCTCCGACCTACCCTCGCACTCCTTCGAGCTACGTTAATAATGCGTTCTTGTCTTTATTTTGTAAATTCGTTTTTACGTCATATCCGTATGGAGGAGGACGTTGTTGGTTGACATTTTATGACGGCTATGAACTGTGGTTGTTGTTTCTGTTCGTTTGGCATTCTTGTTGGGTGCTTCGTCATTATATCGTTTAATGAATTTTATAACGCTGATGTGCTCACATTAAGAACAACACATATAGGAAATATACAATACTTTCCAAAACGTGTGGCGTAAATATTAAAGAAAATGAACAGGAAGAAGCGAAGGAAAGGTGGAATATTGTTAGCTTTCAAAGGCAACCAAGATAAGCACTTGCAGTTGTTAATTATGTTGTTGATGTTGTGTCCGTGACAATATTCTTGGATACATTAACTCTTTTTACAGAACAAATAAAATTTAGTTAACAATAAAATCATGTCAGCAATAATTTAAAATGTTTTCTTTATTTTGTTGTCGTAGATTAATCTGAATGTATCTCTAGTGAAATTCCGACACCGGAAATGAAACATAGTCTTCCTTTAAATCTACCATACCGGCAACGTTACAAATATTGGTAAGTCTGATTTAGTAATTTCGATATTAGTACTAGTATTTATACCTGAAACCTCTACATATATCTATATCTGTATCCTTAGTCTGCATCCTTGTCTCTATTTGTGTCTCTATCTAAATATGAGTTCGTATTTGTATCTGTATCTGCTTTGGGGACTCTATCTTCACCTGTATCTATGGTGTCTGGATATGTCAAGATACAGATCTCTATCCGTAACTCTGCCTTTACTGTATCTGTGTCTGTATCTGTATCTGTATCAACCATATCTCCATACGATATATCTGCGTCTGTAACTTTATCTACTTTTCTATTTATCACACCTTTTGTATATACACATATTGCATGATACCAGTATGCAAGGCCCTTCGGTCTGTTCGTCACTTCGATGAGCTTATCCATGAACTTGTTTACATCCATAATTTGATACACACATTTGATCACACTATTTTGTTATTAAAACTATTTATTATTAATGAAGAAAACTAAAAATATAAAATTTTTCAATGATTTTTAATCCCGTATAAGCTTTAATTTGAAGCAAAATAACTAAAAAAAATATTATTACATTTTTTCTGAAAGTTCTTTCATACAAACATTTTTTAATTTATTTGAAATTTATCTGTGACAAATAACCTCAAAATCCCCACTAGTAATTGTTCAGCTGTTACTCTAACGTATCTCTTAACTTTTTTAAAAAAATTTAAAATTACTACAAAGCCAGAAAAAAGATTTAAACAAAGGCTAACAAAAAAATTAAAATGTAATGAAAAACTTCAAACGCACTGTCCAAAATATCATAATTTATAAACAGAATAAAAGTTGTTTTGATATCTTCAATTCTCAAAAGGATAATTAAATATTGTTGTTGTCCGCAGATACGTTTTTGTGCTTACATTGTATGTGTATGCCATGCGTCTGTATACATACACTGTATGATTTACGAGAGCCCTGAGTAAGGATAAACTAAAAATTAAAATTCATAAAGTGCCTTTTGAGAATTAGAACTACTTAGTTTTGGAACTAGATATCATTTGGTACGCGCACGACTGTTTATACAGTACGAGCATATAAAAGGCTACAACAATCTTACAAAAGGGTCGTTTAAATGGCTGACAAAGTGGCAAATGGAGAAGGAAAGGAACTTCAAGCTTTAGAAAAAGTTGAATATTTACTAAAAGATTTTCAGAAAATCACAAAATTCTCAACTTAAGAACATTAATATTTAAAAGTTGAAACACGAAGAGCGCAACTGTTTCTTCTTGCATTTCCTTCTGACCTTTAAACTTCACTAATTGCACGCCGAAAGGGGAACATTTATCATGCTAATAGTTATAAATGGTGGCAACAAATTTAAGTAGCTACAACAACATACATAACACCATATATTTACAGTGATATGACAAATGTTAACAGACATGCTCTTGAAGAAATTGGAAATCCTTTATACGATCGCGAATGTGCAGACTCTTAGTAAGATTAAATTTTTGCTGAAAAATTGTAAGACATAAAGCAAATCCGGTCTAGCTTGAACGTATCTAACCCTTATTTGAAAATGTAGATTAGAAAAATCGATACCTGATACGATTTCTTGAGAGTCTTTGTCATTTCGACATCATAACTCATACAAAATGTAAAAGTGCTTTAGTTTCTTAAAACTAAATTCTACAGATAAATTCTCATAAATCAGACTTTAAACATTTCTTCTTCTACATTAATCCACCTTAAGCATTTCTCGGGCACATTCTTCCTATCACGAGAAATTTCTTACTGATTTATATCAAAAATTTCATGTAAAACAATTACGAATTTTAGAAGCAGATTTCTTTCTAGCCTTAAAGCGTTCCTCCTTTTAGCTACTGCACGCTCGCCTGATGCTCCAGTATTTATTCATCATCTTTTTTTTAGTGGTTTCTCTCTTGTCACTTTTTGACTGGTGCGAAAATTCAGGAACAGGAAGCTCCAGACACAGCAAAAAAACATGCGATCGTTTCAGGACATTACCGCCTATTTCTCCACTGACATGATTCCTTTCCCTTTCTTCTTCCTTCCAATTCACCGTTATTCACTTTCATTGTGCCACTTATTTTCTTATGCTGCATTTGTTACGATTTTCTCAGTCGTAAATGCTCCTTCGTTGTTTTTTTACTCAAGCGTTAAAAAGCACAAGAAGTAGAATAAAATAGAATGAAGAGAAATAGTCGAGGATATGGATGAATTCATTCAGACGAATGGTCGACGAAGCAATGATGACTTGAGGCGGAAGAAACAAAGATGGATGATGATGATAGTGATGATGAGGATAATAATGATACTGGCAAGGATTAGGGAAAACGATATGACCAAATTACGGAGTGAGGGCGAAAGAGGATGAGGATGAATAAACCAGAAATGTGGTTGCGTACATTCATCGCAGTGACAGCTTGGTGACAGCCGAGCTTGCGCCCGATTTTTCTTCTTTTTTTATTGGGGGGCTATTTGGTAATTTTTGGTGAACCTTCCTCTATTTCCTCTTCTTCATTTCCATTTCTTTCCCTCACCCTTTTTTGTTGGGAAATTTAAAATTTTATTTGTTGAAAATGTTTTCCCGTGGCCCCTTTTCGGTGCTTCCAGCTATATAGGTCTAACGCCGAGTTTTTCCTTAATTCGCGAAGTTATTAATTTGCAGTTAGTACAAATTTATTTCGTTGTGAATTTTGATTTAGTTTCAAAGACAAAAAATGTCGATTAAGAAGTCGATTAGAAAGTATTTAAAGTCTCAAGAGAAAATTCAATGAAAACGTCATTAAAATTCAATTTACCAAATTCTCTCGATGGTTCGATTCGTTCAGCTTTAGTATTAATACAGCATTCCTTTAGTTACAATTTTAAAATTTATTATAAACTGTTTCATTAATCCTAATACACCACATTATGACCCTTTAGCAATCGCTGAAACCGCTTTAGTGGCAGTTGTTTTTTTTTTATTGGTTATCACTTCAGCGAGTATTACTTCGACGGAGAATCTTCCTCCATCTGTTTCGAGAGCATTTCGCCCCCAAAATGTGATAATTCTGAATTGAATTTAGCGTGCAAAAAACCCCTAGCATTAAATTTGCGTGACGCAAATTGCATTTTTATTTTTATTGGTTAAAATTAGAACAAAGAAAAAATAAACTTCAGACTTGCCAAGCTCATCCGGAGTGGATGCAGTAAGAGGTGACAAGAACTGATGGCAGGTTTTACCAACTTAGCTCAATTATTTTGTAATTCAATAATTTTTAATTAAGCGATGTTGTTGAGAGCGACAGTAAGAGAGAGAAGGAGATAGAGAGAGTGAGACCGGTTCGTAGAGGGGGCTGGTTTATAGTGAGGACCGGTTAGTAAAGAGGGCTGCTTGTCATTGTTTCGTCGTCGTCGTTATTTTATACATAATAATGTCATGTATAAAATAGCTATCGTAAATTTAATCAAACGATCCGTGTTGGTGATAATAAACAGCGACAGGAGAATCAGAGAATCAACACGGCATCACATGCACAATGCATTCGTTGCGTCGTCGTAAAGAGGTTATCGATTCAAGGTTAAATAAGTGGTGTTGGTGCAAAAAAATACAATAAGCAGGGAATAAAAAATTATTGGATATGCAAGGGGAAGTTATATAATGAAATTACCTGAGTAAATTACAGAGAAAGTTGGAGATGATTTTTATATAAGCAGAAAATCCTATTTCTTTCTTGTTTACCCTTGATATTTCTTAATTTCTTATACATCGCAGTCTTTGTATTTCGTCCATTATTACTAAGGAAAATAGATCATAGGAAGACCATGCTAATAAATTATTAGCCTTTTAAGTTAATTATAATTCAATATAAATCACGCAGTGATGGCAGAGTGGTCTTAGGAGATTTAAGACAGAAATAAATTTAAAACGTTTCAATATTTAAGGAGTAAGTAAGCAAGTAATTTCATAGATTCAGTTTTAATGAAAACACAAAACTTATAATAGTATTTTGTTTCGGAATACTTTTTACCAACTTCGGTAAAACCGCTTTAAAAAATTTGCTACGATTCTTTTAACAAACATTTGATTTTGGACTCTATTTTGATTCTTTTTTTATATATAATTTTCCAAAATAGCTTTGAATTTCTCCACCCGCGAACTGAAAACCAATTTCGCTGCCTTTATGAATGCATAATTTATGAATAATGAATGTTGAGTGTCCTAACAACTAGATGGTATTCACAAGATAAAAATTCATTTATCTGGTTAATTATTTGTTCTTGGTTCTTTTTTCTTATATATTCGAATAATAAATTCATTATTTTAACTGATAATTGTTTAAGATCTTGCAATTTTATTAAAACCACCATGGTATAAAACGTAAGCAGTTTTAAATATATTCCAATATCTATGACACAAAATTCGAGCATGAGAAAGAGATTTTTTCCCATGAAAACGGCTGCGATTATTTCATCGCTTTACTTAAAGTTTTTCTATAAATGTTGAGTTTTAAAGAGTTCTCAAGGAGCAATCTGATAACAATAAGTATTGTAGTTAGAATCTTATCTCTGAAGACTTCCTGTCTTTTTTTAAAAAAAAATTCAACTCATAGTTTTTTCGTAAAAAAACCAAATCGAATTTTATTTTAGAAAAAATTTTTATTGATAGCTCCGAGTGAAATAAACTCGTGTGAGTTTGAGGAAATCGTTTGAACTACGCTGGAAATCACTAGAATAATGAGAAATGGAATTTATTCAATTAAATACGTAATTTTTTTATGAATAGCATTTGTATATTTATTAATGGCGTCAGTGAGGCACCGATGCTCTGTCAATCATTATTTCGGAATAAACAAAATTATGAAATTAACAAATAATTATTAGCAATATTTAAAGCATTCATTATAAAGTTTTGACTAATGATGAATATTTGAACAAATTTTCGGCCTCAGCCTCATTTTAATCCAGTATTTCGGGGGCTTCCAAAATTAATTGAAGAGGAAATATATTTGAAAATCCAATTTATATATAATCGACATCTTTATTTATATCTGATTTTTCTTCAAAATCGTTAATCTCAATTAAATACTGTAGCTGTCCTTTAAAATTGAACTCCTGTGAACATTTCATCCACAATTGCATACGAAAATCTGACACATACATGCACGCAAAAACACACAGAGAGTACGGGAAAGTAAAATGCGCCCATCCAATAAGAAAGCAGTGCGGCTCGTCAATCGCATTGACGTCCTCAAATGAAAATCGCAGTAACAGTTTATTGCGTCACTAAGTCGCAATGGGCAATCAAGATCAATAAATAGTTCTGGACAAGAAAACTATGACACTACATTTTCCAACTCGGGCGCTGTGTGTTTTGTGAAACCATTGCAACGCAGTCAATACGAGGTTTATTTTTGCCTCATATAGTTTCTAAATTAGAGAAATATTTCTAATCTTCTGAAAACTACAAAAACACAATCGAAAATACAAGATTTCATATAATTATCACTGTTGCAGACTTACCTTCCGGTCTTTTACTAAAAGTAAGAGGAAGATCTTCAGAGAAAAGATTTTGATAACTTCAAAAACCAGATGCAGACTTCACTTCTCCAGCATTTAATTTGGCTATGGCTGTTAGTGCGGTAGTTGTTGTTAATATTACTGGTGTTGTTATTGTTGATGATGTCACTATAAGCATTCTAACGTTGAGCACGCAACGAACAAAATAAAAACACACATATGAAAAAAAACCGCGGCGAATATTTCGTATTCGTAGCGGATCTTCAGAAATAAATGAAGAAGAGTAACGGAGAAGAGGTAGACACACTCTCTCTTAACAAAAACCTAACTACGCGAACGGTATACACGTACTCGTACTTCTCTGTACTCGGTATATCTCACAGTCTGTAAAAACAAAAAGAAAAACAAACAACTCTTAGTTGTCGAGCAGAAAAGGTTAAAGAAATGGCAGCCAGAAAAACTCAATTGAATTTCAGATTAAGATTTGCTTATTCTTCTTTTACCACTGTTTTCAACAAATTCTTTTCTTCTCGGAGAGCTTCACAATTTTCTTTTCACAAGAAAAAGTAGCGACGGAAAGAAAAATCTAAACAAACGAAAATAAACCGAAAATTGTCACTAGCGAAATAACAACACTCAACATGTGCCCACGTACCGGAAACAGACGCGTCGTGCCGTGATTTTTCTGGCTTTATTTCCGTGTTTTTCGAATTTTTCGTATATCTCGAAATTTTATATTGAAATCACGTTCAGCGAAATTAACCAAAATACCGACAGAAATTTACAATAAGAAATGACGTTAGTACAGGGTCTAACCGAGAGTTATGTTGTTGTTATGTAGTCGCTAGCACTTTTTGTGGTCACTATTTTTTTTTGCTGCCTTTCCGTTTTTTTTCCTTTGTTATTGCTTTTGTCGTTTTAATTTAGTGAGTGTTATTGTTCTTTTTGATTTTATGGCAAAATTTAATATCACGCAAATATTTTTCATCTATCACCAAGTTATGAATTCATAAACGATTGATTGGTTGATTGTTTGCTTTTCTTCTCTTCTCAATTTTTTTTTGTTGACATTCCCAAATAGTTTTTGCTCGATTGATTACATTTCGATGTTATTGTTTTTGTTTTATGTGTTTTTATTCATTTATTTCTTTTTTACTTATTTTTATTAAGAATTTGTCAGCGGAATTTATTTTGCTTTTTTTAATTTTGAATTAATTTAAATTTGACAGCTCTGAAAAATTTCCTGCAAAGAGAAAAATAAATATTTTTAATAGTAAACGAATAAAAACAAGAAATCTCTAATTTTTATTAAACTAAAAAAGCGATATTTATTTTATATATAATTACTGGAATAACATTGGCAGGCATATTTTCAAATGATGTGATTACTAAGGAAATACCCCAACAGGCGGAAGAAAAAGCAAAGTGAAGTGTGCGATAAAATATGTATTGATAAATCCTTGATTTAATTTTACTCCTTTCGGGCGACAGAAGCAATTGAAATTCTTATATTTTGAATCGTGGTTCTCAGAGAAATTCTCAAAAATATCTTACAGGTTCGAAAATGACAGTGTACGAAAAGCATTCTCATTCACATTGCATTCTCAGCGAAAATCATAGTGGCTAAAACCACTGCTAGTGGCTGCCTATGAATGGAAGCAAATTTCATAAAATTATGACCCTTAGTTTGTGAGATATTCCCTGTTAAAAACAATTAGAGTGACTGACGCGTTAATTTTGGCAACGCGCCTTATCTGTATTTTTACAAAACCGTAAATCGAAAAAAACATTACACAACGATATTTTGGCTATTTACCAAAAAACTCTCAAAATACTTGCTACGGATGAGCCATATGACATCAAGAAAACCGAAACTAGCGAGTACGAAAAACGGCTCTCCCTTCAAGACACGCTTATGAATTTACGAAATGAAATGTGAAGCCTTTACTCGCGAGTTCTCAAAAAGTGTCAAGAATGATAAATACAATACTAAAAAAATTAAAAAAAAATTATCTATAAAGGAAAGGAATAGTTTATTCAATATTTCCAAAACCTAAAAAGTGATTGTATAAGCTATGGCACATGCGCCATTATATTAAAAATATAAAGCAAGTAGTGCTTGAACGTATTAGCAGAAACTTAACAAGTAAATAAATTGAAGCTTAATAAAAAAGGCCTTAATTTCACAAAAAAAATATGAATAATCAACCTATCAACAGTCTTTGGACTGCCTGAACAAATAGTGAAATACACAATGATAGTCTTGAATGTATTCAGTGGTTTAAACTATCACAATCAACGAGTATATCTAGTGCTGCCACAACGACTAACATTAAATATTCCATACGAAATGTTTTCGAATGCGTCGTTTAGTCTTTGGTAGTAGTAAATGTCTTACGATAGACAGACACTTACGATGCCAAACGCATTATATCATGTCTTTTAGTACGACAGCGTTAACAACAAATGGACTGCTGGCATTATTGTTACCAACACTGTGCGGCTGTTGATCGCAAAAAAAAAACAACTCAAAATTCCTTTCACTTTTTTAACTTTTTATTTTTTTTTTCAAGCAATCGTAGAGTTTTTATGCAAATTATTTCATTTTCGGTACTTATTTATTTTTTGTGTGTATAAATCGATTTGTTTTCTCCATTTTTGTAATTATATTCTTCATTAAAGTGAGCTCAAAAATCATTTATAGGATTCATCATGACATTTCAAATCAAATATACGTCAAATCAAAGAACTTTGAAAGAGATTGAAATAAAATTAATTTTTGATAGAACCAAAAGAAGTGCCAGTGATGTCTCAAAACTTGATTGCTTGGAAGAATGACACGGGTATGAATTCGTCGCAAAGAGAACGTATGTAGGCTCTTCTGAAGCTCTTTTGAAAAAGGTTAACCGGTTGTGACTGGTTTACAAAATGCAATGAACAAAATACGTTTAATAAGAATTTATACCTAAAGCCGAAGTCAAGAAACTAATGACAATAAAAAGACGTATACACGCAAACGTAATTGGAGGTAAGAGCAAGGCGACAACTGCTAAACCAAAAGAAAAACTAGTCTCTTTTTTAGAGTCTATTATCGATTTGATCAAACCAATTATAAAGAATTAAAAATTAATTGAAATGTCGTATACTTGATCCGTGTGAATGGGCGGACATTGCACCCGCTGAAAATTCAATGGATTCAACTTAGATAAATCAACCAACCAAATTGTGAGCCATCCCAATGATTAGAATTGACTTAAGGAAGAAGAGATTACCCAAAGATTACCCATATATTTTACAAAATAAATAAATAAATAAATAAAACAAGTTTTATGAGAAACATGAAGTAAGGAGAGTGAACCGGTTTTTATTTCTTCGCCAGCAGCTTGAAAGGCAATACCGAATTAATAGCGAGGTAATAATTGAAGATATGAAGGCAACAAAATTGGTATAATTTTGTCTTTACTCTTTACGAGGTCTTTCAGTTGAGACAAACAACGGAATAGTGAAAAATGAAGACAAATCAATAAAAAGTTCGAGAGACGGAGAGGAGAAGAAGTGGCATTTATTAAATTAGTGGCAAAGAAGCTGATGGATGTTGCTAAAGCAAAATGAGTAAATAATTGTCAAATTGTCATATCAATTAAATATGTATGTATTTATATAATATACATGCAGCGTAACCGCAAAATTATGTTTTCTATATTCCTTTCGAATTTTGCAATTATCGTTTGGTTGCTTCTGTTTGGTAAACAAATGGCCATTCGAGGAAATGGGGTAAAATGTAAAAATAAAAAAAGAACAACAGATAGATCTATAAGAAACTGACATAATAATGTATATTTAAATAATATAAACGTATGACTTTTAATAACCAAGCTTCGAAAGCGTGACAAGCAAGGATGGAGTGCGAAAGAGGTGGAGAATGGCTTCACTAAAAAAAAGAAACAATTACTGGTTTGTTGGATTATTTGGTAACGAAAATGTTAGCATGAAGTGTTCGAAACTGATGTTCAAGTGTTCTCTTATCCTTCTCTCGAATAACGAAAGTCTTAAAGAGAGCGGGATGAAGTGAAAGAGAGAAACACAGACATTGAGTGAGCGAACAGTTCAGTACTTTTGTAAACTTTGAACTTTCAAGTTTTCGAAACGTACTTGAACATATTCGTCTATACCTGACGGAACCACCGATCGACTAACCAAAAGTTGCTAAACTTTAAAATATTAAACAATAAGAGAAACAGCAACAAAATTGCAAACTTTGTTTTGAAAACTAACCCGTTTTAGTGGACGCATCCGGCCAACAGGCGGATAAAGAGTGAAGCAAAAAAGAATGTTCCACAAAAAGACCAACGTTATTCAGGTAATGAATTTGGTAATAAATTTAGCAGCAAATCGATAACAAAGAATTTCAGGCATAGACCCATTATCGCAGCGATTATATAGAATCGGTAAAACCTTTTGAAAAAACAAAAAAATAATGTGTTTTTTCAAATTTTAACTCTGCCAGACTCTCTAAAACTAAGTCAAGTGTGTTTTTAACAAAAAAAAAAAAAAAAAAAAAAAACAAAACAAATATAAAACTTGCTGTTTTTGTTATAATGTTGCCACTTTATTGTTTGGTTTTTGGTTTTATTATGGTTGCGATCGTTATTTCCACCGCAAAACGCAATCGCAAAATACAAAACAAGAACGAATTGACTTTCGTTGTTGTTGTTTTTTGTGCAATTATTGCTGCAATTGTGAGATCATAGGGAGGAGTAGGAAGGGATATTGTTGGCAATTGATTGTTGCAGGGGTATGAAATAGAAGCGACGTGCAACATTTGCGGCCTTTCGTGAATTTAGTGCAAAGCATTTCACGAGGTGCGGTTTTTTGTGTTTCGTATCGGTCTCTTTCAAGTAAAAAACCCAACAAAAACAACAAAAGCCAGCAATAATTGCATCGGTTTCCGTATATATTTATATTTATATCGTATATTGGCAATTATTTCAGTTTCGGTACTTTTTGAGGTTTTTTTACGAGGTCTTTACACCAATCGTGTTAATTACTTTTTTTAAATCCCGTTAAAGATCAGAAAATGATTATTTACATAAACCTATAAAAGTTACAGATGAATAATAAAATGAAACTATATTCAAAATACAAAACATTGTGATTTCGACTTGAAACTTTTAGTTTAGTTTACGTAACTGCTTTCATCAAAACTTTTGTTTTTATTTCCCGGAATTCCGAAATAAAAAACAATTAAGAAAGTAAACACGTCTTAACCAATGGTTGTTTCAACTTTTACGAGATTTCTTGAAAATAATTCGAGTAATTCCCAAAACGATTTTCACAAACTGTTCGACTCAACGATACAATTTAGGATGAAACGTGATTTATTATGGTTTCAATTGCGCAATGACGTTAAGGTTTTACTACTTTCTTAATTCATTTATTAATTCGGAAATACGAAATTTTCGAAAAATGAGCGACTTATACGTGCATATGCTTTTACCTTGACCTTGAAGGCAACATTAAATGCTCTCTGTGCAATAAACTTCTGTTGGTTTTTCTTTGTTCACAATGAACTAATAATAAGTTGTTCAATCATAAAAATAAAAACTTTAAAACAAGTCAAACATATATAAAATAGTCCCTTGCTAAGTAATACCCCCCTCTTCAGACAAAAAAAAACTACCACATAAATAAAAAACTACAATATATTCCAACATTAAACACGAAATTAATTACATATAATGAATAAATTGCACTAAACAGTACCATCGCACAGTAGTCCAGAAAATTCCACGACCATTGATTACATTTCACCTATTTATGATTTTTAGTGTCATTATCTTTGAAACCATAGAAGTTCAAAATTGCAAATTGTTGCTTGGCATTAAAATTTCCTACGGAAACAATTCACTTCTTCCGAGTTCTTTTGTTTTCGACACTTTTCCAATTATTTTGTGTGTACTGTCGATAATTTTTTTGTAGCGGTTAAATAATCTGTTACATTATTTTTTAATTTAGAGCGAAAACAATGAAGGCCTAATTTATCTCAACTTTATTTGAAAATTTTGATGAAATCAAAAACTGCAATGTTTTTTCCAGACCACCGGACCATTTTCGACCACTGTGCGCTGCGGGATACGTTATTTCTGGGCTAATACTGAACCTTTAGCAATGTTGAAATGTATGAATTAATCTCTAGAATTTTTATTTACAATTTTATATGATTTTGCAAATATATTGCATGATATTTATAAATTATATGTAAACAATTTATGTTTACGGCCTGAAGCCACTTTAATAATTTTATAGCGCTTTTGTATATTTAGTTATTGTCTAGGGTTAATTAGTTTGTACGATTTTATTTTATTGCTTACCCCAAATCATAAATTATTTATTCTGTGTTTATTACACTTCATTGTAAAGTAATGCAGTCCTATTGTCATTAGTATGAATAATAAAACAATAAAATTGCTTTTATCTCTAAATATTTTACATGATTTTAGACGATATTTCACTTCGAAACTTCGCTTACCTTTTAAGAGGTATAAGTATTAATAAGTATTGCTGGGGATACTTTAGTTATAGAATTAATAGCGAAACTTTAGTTAAAATTTTTTAAAAGGCAATAATTTTTAAAATAAATAATTAATCTGATTAGTCACAAGAATTATGTAAACTTTTACTTCTAAGATGCACCGATAACCAAGTGGATTCGATTAACTCGTTAAGAAATTTAGTCTACCAAGTAGATGCTTTTAGGCACTCCTACTAAACGACGCGTTTGCGCCAAAATTTAGTTCGATATTGTTTTGAATTTTAGTAAAATCACCAAATTTCACTTTAACAAAAACGGTACGATATATAAGTACAGTTTATACCAATTAGCGGCTTAATCTTAAAAATAAAATATTAATTATTATAATATTAATTCTCATTTAATTGTTTTGAAGATAACCAAGAAATCTTAATTAATTCGTCATGAAAGAAAAATTAAAAAACAACAAAAAGTTATAATTGTTTGAACATGATTTTTAAAGGTTTTATCTAAATGTTAATTTTTTAAAAAAAGGAAAAGTTTAAAATCGAACAACAGTTTTTTTAAATACTGAAACAGTGATAAATTAAAATCAAATCGTGATAAATTATTAATAAATTCACCTCACGAAATTGCTCCTTGGGCAAAATTAATCTATAATTATTAACTTCGAAGCAAATTTTAGTTTTGTCTGAAGCGGGTTTGAACACAAATATTATATGACTGCAATATTTATAAACCAAGACACGCCCTTGCGGGGATCGGCTGCTTAGCAAAGTCAAGTAAATTCGAATATTTTACAGAAAGAGAATCTTCTTTCACAAAAGCAGCTTTTGTTATTCTTTTATATTCTTACTTTATTATAATCGACGTAACATTTTCCTGACTCTTTTTAATTAATGAATAAGTTTATTATTTTACTTTAAACATAATTCCAAATTTAAAAGAACTAAACGTTTCCTCCTCGTTTATTTTCTATTTTTATTCATTCATTCTCACGAGTTTATAAAAACATAATCAACATCCATTAACTCATTTCACGATTACTCCCGCCTGACTCGTTTTGATATTAATTTTATTAAAATATATTGAGATGGTTGTAAATGAGAAAAAATGTTCCTGACACTGATTAGTTTTTAAAGTTGAAGCAGAAGAAGCAGAAGAAGCATCGGAGAAGCAACTTTAGAATGCATTAAGCGATGGTCGCTAGCAGCTTTAACGCAGTCTTTAATGAAACGCTGAGTAAAAACGCCAACTTCGGCCTGGTCGAAGCGAGTATACCCTACACCCGTATCATAAATTCATAGTTTTATCCTAATAATCAGTGGGCGGTGCATACCACTTTTTCCTTTTGCCGGATTCTAATATTCGAGCCGGTTATCCCGATTATGAATTTTTATCTTCAAACTGAGAAATCTTGATTAAGGCCTTGCTACTTTTGGATTTTTATCTCAAAACCGGCGTGAAAATTAGCAATTTTTCCTGATTTTGATGTCATTATCTTCCTCCGTTCGACCGCAATCGTGATTTACGCAGACAAACGGACAGATAAACAGACAGAAAGACGGACAGACCGACTGACAGACATGGCTTAATCGGGTCTGGAGATTATTCTAAGCAGGAATATACACATATATTCTTTTCTGTACCTGCCACACTTCCTATAATACGTTACAAACAGAAGAAATTAGTGGATATACCCTCTCCCATCGGGTGTAGGGTACAAAAGTAAAGGAGTAGCAGACTGTGAAAGGAGAAAAAGACGAGGAAGATGTTGGAAATTTTCCTTAGTTTGATTAGCGAGAATGATTAATTAGGATCAACAACATCAAAGAGTATTTAAATTAAACTGCTAAAATTAAAAAGTGAGAAAAGGATGGGTATATTAAAATGAATAAACTGAAAGCCAGGAAACTCATCTTAAATAAAAATGGTGAGAAGAGCAAAGGAAAAGAGTTAATAATTCCGAAATTTTGTTTTTTCAAATATTGCAAAATTTCGATAATTATCATTAGCTCACTTAATGATTGAAGAACAGAAAACGAGGCAAAAAAGACTAAAAAAGTGCTAAAAGCACCAGCGGTTTTAGGTAAATATAACGGCGCTTCGTTTACTCAACATTGCACACACCCTCCCCCTCCCAAACACGATCATCCTTGATGCGCTCACGACCTTCGTGATGCAACATATAAATATTTCAGAGAGCTGATGTGTTGATATTATATAATAGTGATGTTGTTGTTGGTATTGTTATTGTATTTTATAGCTTATAATGATAATAATGTATAAACACGGCTAATAAATAAGTTTTTAGCACAGAAGAGCACCAGCAGCAACACCAACAACAGCAATCGCCACCATAAAATGACAAAAAGGCAAGGAATTTTACATGTCAGTTAGTTAATAGAAGAAGATGAAGAACGGTAGGGGGAGATGGACGAATAAAAAAGTGAGATAGTAAGGAAAATAGAAAGAAGCGTAAAATGAAGATGAATTGCCGAGCATAAAAACTGACAAACACGAAAACCAGATAAGTTCTCTTCATTATCGTTGTCTGTCGATCGATCAATGGCCATCATATTTTAAAGTCGATTTTTTTTCCTTTGTTGAGACTCGTTTTACTGTATTCAGAAGACGTATCGAGAAATAGCATCTCGGAAACAACAACAACAACACTGCAAAATGTATATATACAAAAAACTGTAAAAGAAGATTAATCTTAAAGTGATTATTCTTTTATTATGAAAATATAAAGATATGGAAGCGCTTGTCGCCTTTTTCATCTTTATTGTTCTTTTTCGTATTGAATAGAAATCAATTTCTTTGTGGTAAACGCTGAACAAGCTTGCCTAAGCAGGTTTTTGTTATTGTTTTTTATGATAATTTTGTTGTTGTTTTTGCTCAGGTGGAAAACGAAAGCGTGAAGCAATTTCACGCAATCAAAACGGGGGAAATGTTGTAAGAAGCGTGTTATATTTATTAAATATTTTATTGCCGTTGCTCCAGAGTGTTGCGAAGGTCTTTCCTGTCTTTCCCCTCCCCTAATTTACCGATTCAAACAACGATTTACAGATATTCAACATTAAGCAATATTTCCCTTGTTGCTTGTGTCGTTGTTGTTGTTGTTGTTGTTGGTGTTGAAGTGATTATTATTACTCAATCAGAGTCTTAATTAATTCGTGTTTCCTAAAAATATTACTTTTGCTCGCTTTCTCTCTCTCTCCTCTTTTCCACACTTTTTCTCTCTTACTTATTCTTCGAATAGTTGCTCCGATGTTCCCTTAATTTGTTTTTAGTTTATTTCCTTTTTGTGCTATAGTTGTTGTCATTGCTGTTGTCGGGATTGCATCTGTTGTTGTTGTTTTTGTGTAAGCCCAAGCATTGAAAGCGTTGAACCAAATTTTAAAATTTACACATACCGCCACACATCATCAATTCATCGCAAATGAACGAAAGAAGGAGTCACGAAGCCGAATGCAGTTCACGAATTAAAAGAGACACCGTCACCGTCATCAAACGATTATTTTACTGAGTTTGGGAAAATTTTTTGCTGCATCGGAAGTAATTCGTTTCGTGATCAGCTTTTTCATAGATTTAATGACTTTCCTATTATTTACGTATATGCATTAACAGGTTTTTTTATAAAAATATCAAAAATGTTTTATTTTCTGACGTCAATAATTAGCGAAAAAACTTCTAAACATTTAGCAGAGCGCGTAACCGAACCGCCTTTAAACACGCTCCAACTTAAACTGAACCCATCCGTTTTGTTTCTGTTACGTTCGTGCGTTGGCTGTGGCTGCTGGAGAAGCTTTTTATGCCAACCGTCACGAGTCGAGCTTGAAACGGCGCGATTACAAAGTTAGAAGAGTTCAGCTTAGCAACTTTGTTGCTATTTTTGTTGCCAAATGTTGCCAATATTATTCGTTAACCTGGAAATGTTTATGAAAGCATTCTCTAAATAAATCTAAATAAATAAAGTCAGGAAGCAATAATTATCACTTTTATTATTTACGACTTTTTGCTTCTTTGTAAAGTCATATTTTCTATTATCGATGATGTATTTATTTCTGTTTTTCGGGCAATAAAGCTGAAAAGCTAAAGGAAAGTTCCTAGCAGCTCTCAATTAGCAGCCATAAAGACATAACGGGAGCGTCTATACGAAACGCAAATTATAATAAGAGTTGACTCCTGTGATTGAAAGGTGTTCATTTTAAGAGAGCGTTCTACTAAAGTGTCTCTAATCAAAAGAAAAAAGAGAGCAGCTTTTTGGTATGTTCTAACACGAGCTTGATACGAAATTTGTTATTTTCCAAATCAAATCCAATCGAATGTAGAAACAGTTTATGTCGTTCCAGTACGATTTTAGGATCAATCGTTATGCTTCAATTTTAAATTAGTCAGTAGAATACTGAGTAATATATAGAGTAAAGCTAAATCTTCTAAATTTCTACAGAGTAATGCTAACCCTTTCATGCTAAATCTGATTAAAGTAACATTGACCACGTCGAGGTTTTTTATCAAACCAGAAATCAACGAGACAGGATTAGAATATCGAACATTTCCAAATTTGAAATAGATCTGAAGGCTGTTCAAATTCATTGAAAACTGTACAAAAAATATAAGAGAAAATATCCAATACTGTTGAGGAACAGTTGAAGGCAAGACCCTAACAGTATATATGAGACTCTAACAGTGCGTTGACAGCAATGCTCTTGTTAAAATGTTGTTTGCATATTTGATGAGCTGTTGTTTTTTTTTTTTTTGTTACTTTGCGCTAGTACTCCTTATCCCTTGCTTAATTACCGTGCGTTGACAACATATTGTAACTAGACGTAGTTGAAACCAGCATACGTGAGCGCGAGCGTGGGATGGCGTGCGTATGTGTGTGCTTGGGTGTTTGTGTGGTTATATGCGTTCATATGATTAACAAGTGTTTTGTGTGGGTTAACAAAGTCGGCGTCTATCGTGACATGGATATCAATTTATATGAAGCAACCCACATACAAACCTAATGAATTTCGAACATATAAAGCTAATGCTTTTAAGAATACGGACTCCTTTGCAATACACACCACCCCTACATATTGCTCCCAGTGTCTCCCCGTCCCCTATTTCTTCTATTTCGGTACATCATTACCAAATAATGTTTGCTTAGGTGAGTTGATGTTAAAACGGTAACAATTACATTGCCCTCATGGATTGCCTTCATACACACACACTCACACATACACCCACATGTTCATACATATACATGTAGCAACACACCCACCCAAACCATCGCGACCGTGCGTAAGCTTCAGAGTAGGAGGAGTATGAGTGCACAAAGGATTCTCGTGGTGACGGCATTGATAATGCCGTTTATGATTAAGGTCGCAAACAATAATGACAATATAAAACAATAATGATGATAATTGTGATTAACTTATTCTGATGCGATGGACAAAATTTAGCTTTGTTTGTTTTAAAAATACTTAATTAGAATGATCATGATAATTTTTTTAAAAACACTTTGGAGATTAATGTGAGGTAAATAAACACAGGTGTATGTTCGAGAATGTCTTTAATAAAATATGCAGCCAAATTTTGGAGTTAAATTTTAATGAAAATTAGGTGTATAAAATAATAAACAATTTTTCAATCTGTATAAAAATTTGAACCGCGTAATTAAATGATTAATATGCTCAATATATGAAGATTATTATTATAAAATGAAACGTTATTTGGCGCAATTTTCTGATGATAAAAACAATGTCGATAAAATACAAACAATATTTTATCGGAGCATTTCAAAAATTCATTGTTTATGCTTCAGCAAACCTGCGTCTCTTATGCTGCGTCTCCTGTTAATTGACATTTCCGGTGTTGCTTTTACAGCCTACAGCCTTGGGGTTCAAACACCCAACTACGCGCAAATTAATGCTTATTATATTTACATAACTATTGTATAAAAATTGATATGGACAATGTGATTGATTTGCATACTAGTTAACTGTTATAATTTCTATAACTTCAACTAATTTACTCTCACTCCACTTTTTTCACTTGTTTTTATTGGGTTTTCGTTCTTGTTTTCATGCTTCAATTGACATTCTCTACATATTACAAAATCAACTTATAGAAATTCAACACTAACACCATCGAATAATTAATCGATAAAATAGATGACAACGCTGTCAAGATATTTTATTTAATTAAAAAACCAATATTTTTCCACTTTTTTTTCGCAGTCTGTGTACAAAAACTTACTCCTAAAAATACGTAAACCGAAACTATCAGCTGTTTCGCGACGGCTGTCAAGTTTGACGTTTGACCCTTGGTCTAAAGTAGTAAACAAAAGGATTGGTATAATAAGCTCTTCTGCGAGTAATAAAAACAACCTTATCGCTTTTGAAGAGAGACAGAGAGAGATGTGAATTATGGAAGAGAGCCTGTGATTATGTAAAGAGGATAAAATTAAATAGAGAGAAAGAGAGATCCATCCTTAACCATCCTTAACAGGACTTGCGCTGTAATTAACCATCTACATCAGTTAAATACAAAAACGATTTTTTGTAACTATTCTCCTGTAGACAAAAGAGAAATCCAACTATAAAAAATATTTATAGCAGAGAGGAAACGAATATTATGTCAAATAAAATCACAAATCATCTCTTTTTAATTTATTTTTGTAAAGTAAAATTTTAAAATCATAGTCGATATTAGTTTTTATAATTGGAGAAATAAAATATTGAAACATGGATAAAATCCATGCAATTGGCATATACTCTCTTATAGTAAAATAATCTCAGAGAGAAAACTTTTCATATTCGTCAAACGCAGGCTTTTTTTCCTCTTTCTAATGGTCTCTAAGCATATACTTTCGAAACATGTTTTTAATATGAAAAACAATATATGCAGGTACTGTCTAACCTCTACACGAAACTTGTCTTGAGTCACTTATTTTTATAAATATGTATATAAACAAAGCTGTCTTGTAGAGTTGCCGTTCAGTGTGATTAAACACAGTATAAATTCAGATATAATGCTGGCATACGAAAAATGTACGCGAGAATGCAATATAAGAGCAAATTACTTTGCCATATTGCTTTGGCCTACCTGCTTGTCTGTCTGTCTGTCTGGTGAAATGAGGATTGCATGAAATTTGGCACAAATATTCTCTATCATTATAAGCATTGAAAAAGGGTGAACTCGGATGAGAACGCATCGAATTCCGACACCTAATTTAAATACATCTGCATGTGTGTTCACTTTCAATGTTCGTTACAGTGTAATCAATATAAAATTCGTTAGAATGTGATTATGTCATTATGAATCTCATTTACTGCTGAAATCGGTAAAAGTAGGCTTATTCTCCACCAGTTTTTCGTGTTAAGATTCTTTGCAGTTAGCAAGATATATCAGTTTGTTGAGTGAGTTTCGTCTTGGCCGAAGTTAATTGTTCTTTCTGTTATTCGTTAGTAGTAGAGATATCTGGAATGAATTTCAATCTTTGGTAGGGAGCCAAACCTGATTCAAGAGTACCTTTATTCGAAATAATTGATTGAATATGGCATTACGCTGAAAACGATTCTTGATACTCCAAAGAATTCGGTGCTTCAAGAAAAAACTTTGAATCTTCAAATGGCAATTAATTAATTTTTGTATGATTGGCTTGATATATATTTCGATTAATACACGACTCATGTTCTAATCCTGTACAACCACCAATTAGTCAGCCAATCAAATCAAAACTCATCTCAAATCATTCAGTGATTGCCCTTAGCAATTTTTTGTTTTCATTTTTCCTACTACTCCGACCTTTTTCGTTTTGTTTTATTGGATTTTCAGTCTTTATCCCTAAAGTAATCTAACCTAAACTTTTCTCTCCCTCTCTACATTCTTCTCTCTCTTCACGAGCTTGTAAAATCTTTTGAACGTTAAACCGTTTATTATTCATAACATGACGGTATCTGCCTCATGAATTCATGAATTGTACCGTTAAGATTTACATCATCTATTGCTTTCTCCTCGAAATCTCATCCTAATCATAATATTTGATTTGATTTTATTTGTTTTGTTTTTATTTCACCTTCTCTCGTTCTCTCTCTTTCTATCTCGCTCCGTCTATGTACACTCTTCATCTATTTAACCCTGTTCTTTAACTACCTGTTGACAGATAATGAAACTCTGAAACAAACTTCCAAAAATATGTCATGCAAATCGAAAACATTCACCCCATTATTACCTCCAACACTTTTCGTACGGTCACCGGTATAATCTTTTGTATTTTATTGTATTTTATACTAGTTGTTTTCGTGCGTGTGTGTACGTGTGTAAATGCATGGCTTGTAAGAATATGCTTGCAAGCGTATGTTTGTAAGCGTATGATTGTATTCGGAATCGACATTGGCAGCTGTCGAAGCTTTCAACTGAATCTAAACCCCTAAAAATAAATTAAAAATAGAAAAAAACTAACAACGACAATAAGCTTAAGAAGCAGAAAAACAACTCGAATTAGAAGGGAATAGTTCGGAGAAAAATTTGCATTTAGATAGACTGAGACTTTTTTGTTTTCTCTTATCCCCAAAGTAGGAATATACCGGGTCTATGTTTTGTATTTTACCTTATATAAAGGTACAATGATACTGGCGGTACCGGCGGAGAACAACAGAATCCTCAGAGACATGAATCTTATAAGAATTTTGGAGGGCGAAGAAAGGGAACGATGTTTGGAATTGATCAGAAGCTGATGAAACGACTTCTGGAAGAAAAAATCCGGTTCAAATTGAAATTTAAGGAGAATCGAGGAAAATAAGGAAAATGCGATAGCTCGTTGGTTTTCATTAAGCGTTTTAATATTTCGTTTACAAGTAAGCGCAAACTAATTATGGCCCAGTTTATTATACTAATCATTAAAGAGTGATAAATACTCAGTCCTATCGTCATTGAATTAAACAACAATTTTATGCGATGGAGACTACTACAATCCCCTCTGCCTTTGGGTAAGATAAAATGAGCGATTTTCGCAGAAAGAATCCTGAAACATTAGGACCATTTATTTAAGAATAATATCGAAAAGTATATGTCTCTATAAGAGCGTACTGTGGAACCATAATGTTAGAGATTTACACTATTTTTAAATATAGACAAATCAAACAGTTTTCTTTGTAAATATGAGTATCAAAAGGCAATGTGCGTTGTTGGAAGAAATTGAGCGAACTTTTGTCAAAAAAACATTGTCAAAGAGTTTTTTCGAGAAAAAGGATCCCATCAATTTCTCTTTCAAATCTCTTGAGCTTCAGACTCGTGAAGCGAAGCTTTTCCTATCCCATATATACTAAACCGTGGAACACGCCCACACCATTCAAGCAAATATATTTTTCTATTTGTAAATTTGTATTCTTTAGAAATAAATTGTCTTTAATTTCGTGGCGGGAGTTGTTAGTATTAAGCAATTTGTTTCAATTTTCAAGGTTATCTGTTATATTTAATACCATCATATTCTTAAGCTCACAATTGTTTTTTGTTCTTTCAAATTAGCTTTAAAAATGGTATTTGTAATTCGTTACTTTTTTCTGATTTAGCAAAAGAGCGAATAACGAACCTGGCTTTATTTACTCTTAAACATTACATCAGAAACGAACCGCTCTTCCGTTTGTATTTCATTCAATAAAGTATGACACATATTTAACACGTTTAATGTAAGTTCACTTAGGTTTTTATCCTGAACGAAGGATTAAATTTATTACTAAAATTTAATTTATTCCTGAGTTCATTATATTGAACTGAATTGTACACCAATTTCTAAAAGTTGTTAATTTATGTACCCTTGATCGAACTGTGCGCTTGTGTAGAGTACGTATAGATCGACTAGACTTAAATTAAACATCCTGCTATTTTTCCATTTTATAAAACTTTTAGAAAGAAACGATATACACCATGACACACAGGTGTGTGTCAATTTCCAAAATGTGAAGAAGGGAATTGACAGGTGTAGAGTAATCATAATAAATTCTTATTATTATGTTGTTGTAACAGCTGCTGTTGGTTTTGTTGTTGTTGTACTAAAGGTCTAAATCCCCTCGGTTTGCACGGTATTTGTAAAAATGATACCATTTTGTAAATATCATAAATAATCTTATTTACTTCCATCAGATATAAAAGGCACTGCCGAAAGCTGTGGATTGAGGGTGTACGAGGTTGACATCGGTCGAAAGCTTCGTGAGTTTTATAAGAAAAATCTAATTGAAGAAATTGCGTTTGGAGAAAATTTAGAGGCTTTCATACGCGTCATCATCATTTATCAAAGCATAGGGGCAAAAAGCCGCTATTGAAGAAACGCAACAAAAAATCTTGCCTATTTTTTGTCATTAAAGAGGATTAATATTGCTGTCACCTTGAGATCGATAAACAAGAAAACAAAAAAAACATTTTGTTTGTTCGCCTATTGAAAGCATTAATTGTGGGTCATATTTAAGAGACCTCAAAATGTTGACAATGCATGATGACAAAAGCAATATTAAACATTTTTAACCTTTACAATGACAAAAGAAAGTCAGCAATGACACAGACTGAGGAAGGTGTTAACCCCATTCCTGCTAAAATGTATATATATTTAGAAGAAGGTATAGACAAAAGTCGCATTGTTAACAAGGTCATTCGCTAGTTTTGATGAATTGATATTTATTTTTAAAATTTGGAAATAATTAAAAGTCGGTTACCGTGCTTTGCTTCACCTCGTTCAAAAGAAATAAAAAAAAAACAATGATAAATCTTGACGTCCATTATGTTTGTTTTATTTCTTTTTTCACTGAAATCCTAATCTGTTGAATAAAATTTTTTATAAAATCATGTTTTTTATTTTGACTGTTAACGGAAATTATTTTGGTGAATTTAGCACGTCATTAGTTAAAAGCTTATTTTTCCACAAAGTCGCCTTTTTACCCACTTAATTTAACGCAGCGTGTGCGTGTGTGTGTGAATATTTATTTACCCTCATCTTCGTCCGTTTTGTATGTTTTATGAATTTTGTACATTGTAAACATTTACACGGTCAATTTGAGAAGGAAAACAAAAGCTAATTCCAGAAGGGTCGACCATCTAGGGAAAGGACAGTTTCTCTTATTAATCGTCAGTAGAATAAAAATTATAAACATGCACAAGGTTTTCCGTTATTCTTTGCTTGTCTTCTTCCATCGACCATTCGTAGATTTGCCAGTGGTGATTTATGACATTACCGGCAGGTCGGGATTGCGTGATCTAACGATTGCTAACGAAGAAGAAGAACTAGCCTCTTTGGGAACGACAGAATTTGAAAAAAAAGAAAAAATAAAGAAAAAGTTGATCTTGTTGGCTTCTTAGCATTTCATTAGAAATACGACTGATTTTTACCCAAAATGAATGAATTAAATTAATGCTTTTTATTTTCAATTAAAACAGCTTTCTCTTTAAATTCGTATTTTCATATTTGGGTTATTATAATTTATATGAATGAAAATAAAATTTATATATCGCTATCTGCAATTAATAGTTCCAACAAATTGTTGATTAATATCACAAACAAGATAATATACAACTAATTTTAACATTTCCTAAATCCTAAAATTGTACTAATTGGTTCGTTTCATAATTGGTTTCCTAAGGACAGATTATAGTTATTGCTATTACTGCTTACATTTGTAACGGTTTTTTCATGGTACGACGTCTTTCCTTATCTTAATACGTGCGAAGTGAAATAAGAGGAAGGTACGAGAAGTTTGATGATATCGTAAAACCAAAAGAGTGAGAAATTCGATTGGCAATCAATAAAATATAGGTATCAAAAAATATCCACACAAATTATTCTACACAAACAAACTGACCAGTTATGACGTATTAGATGCTTTGATTATCTATTTATGAAGAGTAGACAAACAGACAAGGCGCCAATTTTTATTATTGGATTTTTATTATTAGGATGCGTTATAGATAAAGTTTTCGAGATTGATCTTCTTGCACTTGAACCCGGTGGTGTATTTATTAGGTCGCGACCTTCATGAGAGAAAAGAAGAAAATATTGATTATATCCGTCCTAACATTTTACATTACCATAAATTTGTACGAGTAAACGACCTTGAGCAATAATAATCAATAATAATCTTCATCAATTATGCGTTTACTTTTCTCAAACTGCTTGAAGTATTCTAAATTTTTTTCTATTCAAATGATCTTGATAATTGCATGTCTTCCCACCCACCACCCACCACATGTTTCATGTCACCCCTATGCGGCTTTGTTGCCATCACTTTTGTTGTTCTATGTACTGACGTTGTTGTCTTTGTTGGAACCAATTGTAATTTTTACATTATTCTCGCTTTCGTTACGTCTTCTGCCATTGCTTTTGTCATTGCCCCCCCCCCGCCACCTTTTTTTCAGGATTGGCAACTGTTGATGTTACTGCTACGGATGTATTGTTGTTGATGCTTTGTTCTGTATTCCTTATTTTTTGTTTTTTGTTGCTGATGTTGTTCTTGACATATCCTTATAGACAATTCACGACCATTCTTTTTACATTTTTGTCACTAAAGCCTTTGATTTATTGTTGTTTTCATGACTTTCGGTTTTGTTGTTGTTCCGTTGTATCCACAATGCGTTCGATCGATATTTGTTGTTGTTGTTGCGCTATTGTGTTCACAGCACAGTCCCTCAATTTTTTTTCTTTTCCTCTAACCGCTGTTGTTAGTCTTGTTCTTTTTCGAACCCTCAGACTTTTGCCAAGCCGATTTAATAAACTTTAATATCATAATGGTTTCCTGAGGTAAGGTATCTCTCGATATTCCTCTCCCAACATTTTCCTTTTTTGGTATGCATTTTCTTAAACTTTTCATTTAATTATTAAAAGTTTGTAGCACGGATAGAAAAGGTTTCCTGTTGTTTTAGAACTTTAGAGTGAAGGAAAATAGCCCTTTTCCTGACGCACACAAAAACCATTGGGTGACCTAGATATGTCTCGAATACCGTTAACCCGAAAATATCATTAGCTTCGGAGTATATTTTGAGGTGAAAAAGTTCTTTACTAAACCCTGCTTTAATTGGTTTTTTTTAGTTTATTTTAATATTTATTTAATCCAATTATTTATACCTTTTAATGAAATTATTCCTATAAATTAAAAGTGAGAAGGTGGACCTGCTTTAATGGTTTAATACCTCGGGCATTGTATTAAAAAACTAAGAAAACCCGCGCATTGATGCTGTCTTTATTCATTGTAGGATATAAGGGCATTGTAGGGTGAGGGGTATATTAATATTTATTTAGGCCTTTTTGTTAAATGCTTTCTGAAGTAGAAAGAGAACAAAACATAGGAGGTGAGGGTGGGTTTGAAAGCAAGCTATTATAATAATTTGCAACTTGTCTGGTAAAATAAGAAAACATAAAAAGGCCCGAGCATGAGAAAAACATAAATCGTACTCTTGAAAAATGCAACGTTTTAAGAATTTCAGAACTCTGGAACAGTTTTGAAAAATTAGCCAGACTAAATAAGAGAGTGAGAAAGTTAGGTAAGGTTGTGGTCCATGATAAGAAAAGAGTAAAAATAGAAAGAGAGAGGTGAGACTTGTAGAATTAACCCTTTAGCACCTCGGCCTTACTTGCTTTGATCACATTTTTGAAAATAATTGTCAGAAAAAAGGCAATCATGACTCTTGGACGCATAAGAATATCGATAGTAAAATAATTTAATATCGATTGATGTGCTTTAACAATCGGTAATAAATTTTAACGTGGTAGTTTCGATACCGCTAAAGATGCTCTTCGTCTGCGTTCCTCCTTAAAATGTGTTCAATATAAATTCAAATTCTTAGCTGGTAAGCTGGACAGATAATCGGAAAACCGAAAGTGGAAAACATTTTTCTGTTGAAAAGGGTTAAGGGTGAGCCCTTTTGTAGCTTCCGAAAGGACTAGGGGTGGCTGAGGAACGAGCGTTGGCAACAAGTGTTTTACATATATAATCTAGTCAGAGGGCGGTGGTGGGAGGTGGCTCAACTATTCTGCAACGGAGATGCGAAGTAATCGACTCGTAGGGGGTATCAAGAAATTGCTATCAAAGGAAAAGCGAGAGTGGAACGAAGAATGGGAAGGAAGGAAAGAACAGAAAAGGAATTTAAGCACAGGAAGTTATAGGAAAGATAAAAGCAGTACGGTCCTGCAGGTGTAAAATCTGTAAAAAGCTAGAAACGTGGAAACGTGGTACTTGCGACAAAAGTGACGCCGCGAAGGACCTAAACCAAGATAAAGAAGCCGAAAAAATTAGAAAGAGGTGTAGGAGAGGGAAGGAGGACGAAGAAAACAATTTTGGAATTTGTGAAAAAATGCAACGAATTATTTGGGAGCTTATGAGCTTCACGCACACACACTCACGCGCGCATAACTTGCGCATGAAAAAGAAGCACACACTCGGATACATGAAAACCACACACACACACTCACGCACGACCAAAAGCACACAAACACGCATACCCGAGCAAAGTCATTCAAACAAAAATTGCACAGAAAATTGTTACGTACACATTCACACACACATACGCACGCACATCCATATGCAGGTATTACTGCCTTCGCGTGCTGTTTGTTCAGATGTAGGTGTGCCTGTACGTGTTTACGTTCATTTCATCGTACAAATCCTTTTTCCACTTTTGTGATAGTCAAGAACGAAAGAAATCGTTTTGGCAGATTTCTTTACATGCAAATACATTAGATGGTCCTCCCCCTCTCACCTGCTCTATCTTCGTTCTTTATTTATACTTCCATTTCCACCTTTTACTTTAATTTGCTTCCGTTATATTCCGGTAATACGCTATAGCTAGTTTTATTGTAAACGCATTGGTAGATATGCATGTGTGAATGTTTGAGTGTGTCGGTGGGGGGTGGAGGGTGGGTATAAGTCATTGTAATTGTATGCGTTGCCGTCGTTTTATGTACGTCGTGGCGCTCATTCCTTCGAATGCAAATAACGCATTTGTCTGGTAAATATTGAATCGTAGAATTTCGGTTGTTGAGTGCGTTTTGTTGGCGTTGTTGTTGTTGGATAAAATATACACAAATACGTACACATACTTAGATTATATAAGCATACAATTTTTATCCAAAATATCCATAGTTAATAGATTCTTAAGTAATCCATTTGGATGATGATTCTTTTCCACGGGGTGACTTTAAATATTAATGATATGTCGGCAATCCAGGGATGGAATTGGTAATTAAACAACCGACGTGTTAAAATAGATGCGAAATCATATGCTGCGAAATCAAGGCGACAGGAAGAGATCTACCTCACCTGCGCCAGATAGATTTTGGATTGAAACTACGCAAGTGCTTCAAGTCTTCTAGTATCTAATAAAAAATCAGTGAACACTATTAAGGATTTTTTTTAAAAAATCTGTTCTAGTCGAGAAATGAATTTTTTAAAATTTTAAATAATTGTTAAGCATCGCTAATTAAAATTAATAATTTTCGCTAATTAAAATTAATAATTAAAAATTTTCTAAATAAACGAAAGTCTAATTATTATAATCCCACGACAAACACTTTAATTGAAGTACTTTGTAAGTTCTCGAACGCTACGAGTATTTGTTGTTTTTTCTGTGAGAAAAATAAACAAAATTAATTTAAACCCTAAAAATGAGCACAATTTGTGCACCAGTTTTTAATCGAACTTCAGAAAAATAGAGGTCGCCCACAAACGAGCAAACTGTGTAAAATTTTGAATTCCAATCAGCAAACGAGCCATCATCACACAAACAAAAACTCGTGGGTGGTCACCCACGCACATCCTCGCCAGGGAATAAAACCAACGACACAAGAATGCTGAGAGAACCTGAAAGAGGAAGTGAGAGAAGAAGGAGACGGGGGAGAGAAATGGAACGCAAATGAGCCATAAATTTACTAGCAGCGAATTCGTGCCCCAAGAAATCCTACTTTGACACTTTCTCATGTCAAAATGCACAATTTCATTCATCGCCAGAATTGTCTCTGTCACGTGACCGGATGGCATTGTGAGGCAATCACTATTACAAAAAAATTTGCTCATCATAACCTTCGTTATGATAATCATTAGAATTTAACTTTTTTTGATCCTAATCTTCAGACGCAGATAGCTTTAGGCTTAATGCGTGGTTAAAAGAAGAAGAAGAAGGAGAGCATCATTACGTAAATTAGAATTTTTATTAAACTTTAAAATTTAAGTTTATAATTTGGAGAAAATACAATTTTAAGAGAGAAAAACCCATCTAGCCGTTTAATAATTTTCGGATCCACAAAAGAATGATAAATTGATAAAACATAACGTTTTTTCCCCAATTCGGTAACTAATCCAAAAGGTATTTCATTCCTTTATTCTAAATGAAGTTCACACTAATTGTCCTTGCTGGAAAGCATGAATATTTGTTCCCCACATCGCTTTGAATCGCTTTGATCGAATTGATCGAAAGCACGAAGTCATATAATTTCGGGTTTCGCAGAACTGTCGGGTTTGTGGGCAAATGACGAAATGCACGTCTGATGTGAAAAATAATTTTATGCTAGGGAGCGAAGGGAAGTAGATAGTGAAAGTGTCCCTCACTCCGTTTGGGGGTCTTTGCATGTTTTGACTCTGAAATTTTATGGCATTTGTACGAAACAAGCTGGATAAAAAAGTCGTCGCTTGCCAGATTTGAATAGCTATAATTTCCACGGTACAAACAAAATTCCTTGACAGGCACTTCAAAATAATTAATCACATTTTATCAAGTTGACGGCCAGCAGTTTTTGTTTTGAATAGAACATTAAGCAAAATTAACAAGAAAGAAAAATCCATTACGAATGACCATAAAAACAGCGCATAGTAAATTATTAGCTGATTATTTCTCCTTCCCATTAAAGTTCTCAACCATTAATTAAAAGAAAGAGTTCAATCCTATAATCATAATTAATTTAAAGCAGTAATAATTATCATGGCGTGTGACTAAATCAGAAATACTCAGAAATACCCAGAGATTTTTTCAAGTTTATTGATGATTTCTTCAATAATTAAAACAAAATTATTGCGCACAAACATGTTAGAGAATGTTATGGAAGACGTTCGTCCAGCTCTCAAATTTTTACCGCAGACTTAATGACGATCGTAATAATTCATGATAGTATTCGCTAAGGAAATAATTATAATAATTATTTCAATATTTATTGTGTCCATTAATATATTCGATCTGAAAAGATCGATCGATATATTTATTTTTGGATCATATTTATAAATATAAATGAAGGTGAAAAACACGTTCTTGGTCAAGGCGAAAATCGACCAGAAACTTAAGCCTTAATTCCGTGGGGAAGAACTTCTAGAGGAAGAAGACCCTTTTCAATCCAAAATTAATCAACCAAAACAATTTATCTTAGAAAGACGCTACGTTCAGGTCGGACTCTTCACGAATAATAAAAACTGAGTACGATGGAGGTGAAAATTGATAATATTTTTACTGGCTAACCAAACATGAAATTATGACTTGATTTCTCCTTAATGCTATGGAGTATTAAAAATATCATGTATTTTAAAAAACCTGCATGTATATACGTTTAAATTATTAGTATAAATCGGTATTAGTTTTAATATATATTTCATGATATATTGCATATTAACGATTAAATGAGAAACAAAAGATTTGGTTTTATTTGTAATAAATTTTTACGAATTAATTTTTAATTTCTTCTGATTATATCCTTTTACTCATAATTGTATCGATTATATTATTTGTTAAAATTGATCAAAAAAATATCACATCGAATCGTTTAGTAGTGTGTAATCGAGTTCGTCAAGGCGGACCCTAATTTTTTCTGCCAGTCCTTTTATTTATTAGTCGTGTTGCCAGCGGAATTTCATGTCAACAATTGTTTATTTGTTAATTCTTTTCATTCTTCCTTAACTCAAACAACCTTTCGTTTCTACGATTTCCCCAGTTGTCGCCTTCCTCCCTCCCAGCACACACCAGCCATCATTGGGCATCATTCGTTATGCTCTACCGCTAAAAGAATGTCGTTGGGACATTCTTTCAATCCCTGTAGCCTGAAAGTCGAAATAATTCTGTCGCAAATAATTTAGAAAGCATTCTCGACGGATTCTACTACTACTACTTCTTTACTTAGCTACGTTTTCTTCTACCACTACGTCCGTCTTCTGTTTCCCCTTTCATTCCATCATTATCGTTTCCTTTTCCTTGCTCTTACCGTCTTTAATTTCTTATTTTTTTTTCTTTTACGTCTGTTATTTTCCTTTATTGTCCTCACTTTTGTGCATTACTGTTGTTTGTGCTGTTTGGTAGTTGTTGTTATTGTTGTTGGTTTTGTGATATCCATTGTGGTTTATTTCAACACATTACCTCAGCGCTAAAACCATTTTAGGACGTGGAAAACAACAACAACAGTAACACCAGCAACAACTACAACCACAACTACTACTACTACTACTACAAATGCTGTTACTACTACTACGTCAAACAACAACAATAGCTCGATAGTGTTTCCATGTGCTTTTCTTTTCGTAGTCGTTGGATATAAATCGGTCGGTAAGTCGGTAGCTTTATCTATTATTTGTTAAACTCATGGCGCTTTTTAGATGAATTCTGTTGAGTTTTGCGAAGGCTGAAGCGTTGAAATGCTGCTACGCAAACAATGACAGAACAATTAAAAGTTTCCGTTTGTAATCATTGAATTAAATTGCGCGCCATTACGTCCGCAATCAAGTCGTTTCCGGTGTTCATTTCGATTAATTCAAAATGATTTAATGAAAATCGCGAAAGATTGTTTTTAATTTGCTGGCGGAAGGAAATTTTATGTTTTTAAGTTGAATTTTGTTAAGCATTTACAAAAACACCAATATTAAAATTATCTGGCAGAATAAATTGAAATTATGCAAAACTTGTAAGAATCTCGGAAATACTTTTTCAGTTTGAAATTGAATTAATATGAAAATTTTAGTTTTTTCGAAATTAGAAACTTTATTAAAAACAGATTATAATAATGAAAATTAATATCATGCAATATAAATTAATTTGTTTAATGAAATTTAATTTTGTATTAATAAATTTAATAAAACAAATTCCGTCGTATTTTCTATCACATTTCCCTTTCAAAGGGTTTTTTTTAATTTTAAATATTTTCTTCTTCTTTTTCTAGAAAAGACTTTAAGAATATATAATCTCGCATCTCGATAGCTTTTACAATCAATCCAGCACCTTTATAAATCTTCTTTCGTCATTGATATCCTCTTGCTATTCGCCAATTTATTACCATCGCCACAGACAGTTTTCGCTATCCTTACAATCCTTTCTAGCATCTGAATATATCCTTGACATATCCCTACTTTCTTCATCCACTCTGCCCGCAATATTTTACCATTTCGTAGCTTTTGTTTAAGGCAATTTATGTCAATTTCATGCAACAACACCTTTTAGTCGTTTTAAAAAATTCTGTCTGAGTCGTTTCGCACATGTAGCCGAGAATACGGATAAATATATTGCATCCAAAGAAGAGAACATCGAGCAATGGTGGCAGAAGTAAAATTTGATAAAAGAAAATTCCACGTGATCGAACTTTTTTTTATACCCGAATTTTTTCGAAGCAATAAAAGAAATATTAATTTAATTCATGGCTTTTATTTATAGACAAATTTGCTGGACAATTTTCCCAGGAAGGCCGGAGAGATAAATAGATTTTTCTCCATTGCCAAATATTCAAATGGATCCTGTCGTTTTTTTTTCTGTCGGCTCGCCGTATTTTGTGGCACGCCTCATCTGGTCTCATCTGGAAATGTCTGGTACAATCTGAGTTAAATCGAAAGGACCAAAGGGGTATTTTTAATACATTCTTTACTCCGATGAATCTTTCTGTATTTCAGTGAGAAAACCTTTTACCAAAACGCTGTGGCATGAACGACGTATGAATAAAATTGGAAAATTGGTATAATAAACATAAATCAATACGACCCAAGAAGGATTAAAGCTGTGGTAAAGTATGAGCCATTACGAAGATGAAAAATAGATCAAGAAAAAGAGCATGGTTGGAAGGCATAAAATGATACACCCCGTCACACAATCTTCAACGTATTGCAAAATTGTTTTTACCTCTGGATAAACATCGATTAGATAAATTGAATATAGATATATTTTCATTGATAAATTGCTTCATCATTTTAATATTTTCTCACTGCATAAAATCGTTTAAAGGTGAATTCGGTTTTTACAAAATTTAGAACTTCAAGGCTTGAGTTTTAAATATCGCGATTTGGGTCGTCAATTTGGGTTGTCAATGTACAATAAACAATTTCGATTGGACTGTCAAATTAATGCCCGTATTAAATTGATTACACCCAAAGTGTTACGCATAAGTTATGACACGCATAAGAAAAAATATTACACTAAGGGCCGCTTTCCTCCCACTTTGATGTAAATCACGAATTTATCTTGAAGAATTACTTAAAGTTCTCACAAAAGTACCTTAAATAATACTAAAATTACTTATAGTTACTACTCGTGTTTAAACCATGACGTCATCCCGCACGAGTTCCTCTAATAACGTTAAGACCTAAATCAAATTTTGATAAGAAATGCCAAAATGCAATTTGAAGAATTTTCTTAAGAAAAACCTCTAGAAATTTTGCGGAAGACGTCGAAAATTTCTAGGTGTTTAGATTTTCCAAAAGTTTAAAATTTCTAAAAAAGGAAGTAAAGAATAGGAAGCAGAGAACATAAAAGTGCACAATCAAAACTGGTGGATATCACATACTATTATTCAGGCGATCTGTCCATGAAAGGAAAAGTCATTTGTAAAAGGATTGTTATTTGTAAATGTCTTTTTTCTCTTTTGAGAGTTTTGAATCTCTCAAAGGGATCTAACCCTAAGCCTAAAGGGATCAAGTCGTTTAGTAGATTATTGATTTTGTAGGATTATCGTCTCGTGTTGACAAGGGCATATTTATTTATGCAATTTTAATAATATATAAAATTCCTTGTTTAAATATTTGATTTTGAAATTAATGCAAAACCAACAAAATATTTGTAAACATTTTCGTGCAAATAAATAAAATCATTTTCAATTGTTTTACAAAAATTCGCAGCCTTCTTGATTCTATACACTTGTCTTTGTGGAAAACATTTTAACGTAATTTACAAAAATCCATTGTCAATGAAATGAAGCGAAGAAAAGCCAAATAAATAATTACATAAATATAAGAATAACATCGTCATTAATCACCGACGCCTTCGCCAATATGTCATTCGTAACAAACAAATTTTAAATGAAGTAATTTTATTAATAAACATCATCGCAACACAAAATATTACAAACGTCTTGCTGTGAAGCTTCTCTCCAACAGTTGTTTAAGCTCAATCATTAATCATTCATTCAATGCTTACTCATAGAGAACGCGCGAGCATCATTAATATATGAATGGAGGTGAGAGAGAGCGGGAGAGACATACATATATTAAAAATGATCATTATGAACTTTTGTTGTGTCACGATAAACTTTGATATTTTCTTACAAGATATTGATTGATTCAGGTCTTTCAGGTTTCCATCATAATGAAATTGTATTTGCGAGTGCTTCAGTTTATTGTATTTGATATTTCAAAAATTCTATTCTATAGCTCTTAATTTGAAAAAAATATTCTTGAATTGGTTTCTTTTGTGACCGTCCAATAGAATTCATCGGTCAATGGTCATTCATTGAAATTGTTTTCGTTTTGTTACTTGGTCTGCTTTTTTTGGGTGGCTCCACCTTTTTTTTTCTGTTTTGTATCGAACGGTCAATATCGAAACTGAACAATAGACGTTAGCAAAGACTAGGCAACATAAATTGCAACTTAATCATCATCTACAACTTGTAAAGCTATAAACCGAAAGATTTTCTTTCTTTTTTGACTGCAGTAGGAGAGAAAAGAATTTATTGTCTAAGAATCTGAAGCAAACGATGAAGCGTAATAAAATGATGAACGATTGACGCTTCAGCATGGAAAATCATTTGTCAACACGTTGTCATGATCGTTGTTGTTATTACTGCTACTGGCACAGCAAGTGTTGTTGTTGCCGTTGTTGGTGTCATCATCATGGCGTTTGCCTTTCAATGCTACCGCGAACGAACGAAACAAATTCACTCAGCATTTTTTCATCGTTTCTGCTTTCATCTATTACTGAGAATTTTTCATTCGGGTTCTTCTTCTTTTCTCACTTAACTTAACTTGTCCTTCTTTCATGATTTGTGTTTCTTTTCCTTTTTTACTTCCCTAGGTTTTGTCTTTTATAGCAATTTGTCGCCAAGCTTTCAAAAAGAAAAATTGTCACGGTGTAAAAACCATGACTTTGCCTATTTGAAAAAAACCGCTAAATTTGTTGAAATTTTACTGCGCAAAAGTTTAGTTTTTGCGTGTAGGTGTGTCATTTTTTAAGGCTCAAAGCTTCAGGCTTAGTTCTCAATTCAACACACTCCTTACAGTCTCTCAATTGTCGAATCGACGATAAAAATGAACGGAATATTAGGAGTAGTAGTAGTGGTTGCATTCTCCCAGCTACGATAATTCCAAAACAGGAAATGTTATGATACATTCGAAAGCTACTGACGGTACTCAGATCGACTTATAAGATCGTTAATCAACAAAGGGCGCGAAACAATGCGAAAGAGGGAATATATTCCTTGAACCTTAAATATTGTATAAGCATTAAGATCGTATAAGCATTAAGATAGCATGACATATTTTAAATACTCGTACCTTTAATTTCTTTTTCCTTCTTCGTTTTATCAAAAGTTTCTAAGAGCTTGGAAAAACAAGAAACAGCGAAAAAGAAATGACGACCAAGAAGAGGAGAAATGCAAAACATTGGAATTTTATCTAAAAATGTATTCGTAAAAATTGCAAAAGTTTAATAATTCAAATACTTGGAATGATTTGATTTTTTGCAGATGTTTTCAACGAATATAAAAGAAATATATTGTTCTTATCGGAATAAAGAAGACGAAGAAGTTTTAGAACAAAATATTCTGCAAAATTTTCAAAAGTATGTAAATCCAGTGAGGCCAAAACGGAAGCGGAAATGGGAGTATGTCGAAGACAATGATTATCGGAAATTAGTCTGTTGGTCAACAAAGGATAGCACAAGTTCTGCTGCCATTTGCGTTGTTGGCATGGATGTTGCTGTTGCTGACGTTGCTCTTACTGCTACTGCTCTTGATGCAGATGCAATTGCTGTTGCTCCCGCTACTTTAATCGACGCTGTAATTGTTGCTGTAAATGTTATTCCATCATTCCCGATGATCAAAAAGCAAAAGAAAAGTTTTAATGTTTCTTTATCAAAACTTTTCGGCCAAAAAGTATTAACAAAAATGAAACTGTTGCAATAACAATTTGGCCAAAATGGACGACATTTATTGGACAACCAGTGGTTGGAATTGTTGCAAACAAATTCATAACCATAACAAGTACAACATTAAACGACACTAAGCAATAACACTAAGCGATAACTAAAAAGTGAATAAAGCAAACCCACAAATCAAGAAGAAAAGAGGGGCGGGGAGAGACGGGAGGGAACCCACGAAAAAATAAGAAGAGAATGAACAAACTTTAAAGCATTACTCGAAATTTTATAATATGATAAGTTTACAATAAGGCCATGTCCAGCCGGTTATGTAGTGTTTGTATTCTGGTCTTCTAGCATATAGATGCAATCCAACGTATTTTTCAAAATATATTCTACATCTCAGAGTAATTAAAAAAGTCTTACGGTATCTTACTTGTGTTGTTTCTCCGTCTCATTCAATAAAAAATTGTGAGGCAATATCTCCTAGACTCATCTAGACAAAAGCCATAACACTGCCTGAACTCAACCCTGCCTTTTTTTCAAAGTAATGTGGAAAACAATAACAAAAAAATTCTCAAAAACTGTGCACAATTTTTAATGTTTAATAAAATTCCAAAATATTGGGGAAATGTCAAATGCCCAAGTAAAAGACCTAGGCAGTGCACTTACAAGGCGACCCATGACATTTAAACTTTGTAAAACCTCAGACCTCTATAGATCCACTAAAAGTAATGGCACCACAAAGCCACAAGAAGGATCGTATAAAAGATTGCAAAATTCATTGTCGACTTCAAAAAATCCGAACCAACCCTAACTCCTAAACCAACCCATACCCAAAACAGTTATTATGACTGTCTCCTCACTCTTACCCCAAACAAAAGTTTAGACCGTGTGTCATATCATTCATTCCTAAACATTTCATGTCATTTCTAATACTTATATCCCAAAATGCCAATGCCACTGCTTCTGCAACCGCGCCCTTTTGGTGTGACAGTCCAGCTTATGCTGCTTTGCCCTTGTTGGTTTTCTGGTGAACGTATTCGTACTTCGTACACATATATACAGTCTACATCTTCTTCTTCTTCGTTGTTTTCTTCTGCTTCTTCTTATTGTTCTTTGTTCCAATTCTATCTGGTTAAACGTGCCCGAAGGCGGTCTTAAAAAATTGTCGTAAAATCACTGGCAAACAAATGAAAAGGACCCTGGAAATAAAGGACACAACCGGAATTACAGACTGTCTAATAGAGAGTTATGGAGTAGTGGGTAGTGAGAGATGGCCGAACTTTTCGTGCATTCAGTTTACAAATATTGAAAGAAGTGCCGAAAAGGAAAAGGATTTCTTTCGGTGCTCTAAATCTACCCTCTAGTTAAATGAATAATGAAATTGAAAAGTGAAAAAATTGTCAATAGAGGAAAACTAAAGAACTAAAGAAACTAAAAAAACAAAATAAAATATTAACAAATAAAAAATATTTTTACATTTTTCCAAAAAAAAATTATCCTATTTGACTTTAACAACCGAACGAGCCGAACCGAATATTGTTCAGATACGAACAATTGACGATAGTTTTGGCTTAAATCGAGAAAAGTGCTGCTTGGGTTGAAAATAAAATTAAATTTATCACAGGAATACCGAACAGGATCTACTGAATGTATTCAATTTCTTATCATTAGAAACCGCATATCATGAGTATGTATTCGAAAAATAAGGATCCTAATCTGAAGAAAATTCGAATAATGTACTGCTTTCTTTCACAAAAACGCATTCTGTATCCAAGCGATGTCAGTTAGCGCAGAAAGCACTTTCTTTCTGAAAACAGATTCATTTTGTAGTATTCGTTTTGAGCAGCATAAGCTTCAGAAGACATTATTTGGACACCCTGTATATTGCATAAGTAGCGTGTGTGAATGTATTTGTACTTGCAATTTTGGATTTGTGTCTGATTTGCTCCGTCGGTCAGTTAGCATGACTTATATTGCTGGTTTAGAAGTTACAATATTTTCGACGTTCCGAGTCTGTATTGCTTTTGAGGTCATATAGCCTTTCTGGGTTATATAGCTTTTGTGGTTATATTGCTTTTGAAGTTATATTGCATATTTTCCTGTTTGTGAAGTCTGAAACTTCATCTGTTTGGATAGGTCCTGCCTTTAAATTGCCAGTATTCTTCTTATCTGCAGTTTCCATTACTGCTACATTTTTGTGCTCAGTCATCGTTAAAGTTGTCGGTGCTGTTGTTGTTCCCGCCCTTGTTCGCCTTCTCAATCTATCTCTCTCTCGCACGCACTGGCGGTCGTTCTCATTGTCTTTGGCGTTGTTTAGTTTTCAGTTAATTTATGATGTTGTTGCGTGTCGTACGTGAGTCATCTGCATAGAAACAAAGAAATGATTTTCTTGGAGGGGTCTACCGGATTTTTTGTGGCTATGTGGAAACATTTGTTGTTGTGGGTGATGCTGTTGTGGGTATTGTTGTTGTTATTGCATCTGTAATTGGTTTTTTCCTTTTATTGCAGCTGTTGAAGTTCGTATTTGTTGTTCTGCATTGCTGTCGGTGCCTGTTGTTGTTGTTGGCCGTTCCGTTGTTGTTGCCTTCATTGCTGTTGGTGACTTGAAAGAATTATTTGCATTGTGTTTATTTCGATGGCAATGCGACATGTGTTGGCTTGGTCAGTATTGCGCATCACGTACTTTGGTTTACTGCTTTTTTATTGCATTGGAAATGTCACAAACACAAATACGCACACCACGAAACTACACACCCGCATACACACACACGCACGAACACACATCTATCAGATACACACATACATACGTTCATTCATAGCGTCGGACTTCAAATGAAATTAAAGCGACACCACCCATGGATGATGCATTTGTCTTTCGAGAATATGCCAAATTTTATTGTTATTGTCGAATTTTCGGTAAGGTTTTGTATTAGTGTTGTTTTTTTATAACACGTATTGTTGTCTGTGTTGTTAATTTGATTCTTGCGTGTGTCGTAATACGCGAGCAAATACAATACGTGTGGTTATACCGTATGGATGCATGTGTATGTGTGAGTGTGTGTCCTGCCATGAAACAAAGTTTTCTAAAAAATCTACACAATGTTTATTTGTAAGAAAAAAAAGTTAACACGTTTGCACAAAGGCTCTAACTAACAATAAC
Source organism: Physocephala rufipes (assembly GCA_963966595.1). Lineage (NCBI taxonomy): Eukaryota > Metazoa > Arthropoda > Insecta > Diptera > Conopidae > Physocephala > Physocephala rufipes. The sequence continues at coordinate 37,936,557 of OZ016504.1, forward strand.
GAAATAATAAAGAAAAACTTAGAAAAAACTAGTCGGAAACCAAAAATCGAGTTACTGTGAGTTTTAGTTTTATCGTATGATGCATTTAATGGAAATTCGTGACATCTGAAATATGGGTTCCATGAATTTACATCTATAGGAAAAACAACAACAACTCCGTTAGTTAGACAACAAATACTTGTAATACATTTTGTCATGCAGTGGGCGACCAAATATTTCCTTGCACTTTGGTCAAAAACAGAAGTGATGCGCTTCATGTCATTTTGAAATTCTGCTACTGATATGACACACTCTAATCATCGTTTCGTATCACTCCTCAATTGATGAGTGTTTCATTTCCTTTCCTGCTGTCTACTCTCACATATTCCTCGACTGACCACCTCGCAAAGATAAATGCACGTGACTAAAATTTTTCTGTGGAATCTTTTTGTCACTGTCATTGTCATCACAGTTACAATATCTCAACCAACCGCTATTCATCACCGATGTGCAGGGAAGTGACAGAATAGAATGAATGAAATGAATGTTTGCATGCTATTGAAGCAATTTTCGCATGTTTTCAACGAACTGCACGATCAACAAGTTTTCTCTAGTTTATAAATTATTGCATAATTTTGAGCGAAATATTTAATTAATTTGTTTGCTGTTCTAAATGTTGGTTGTTGTATTAACTAAATATATTTCTAAAATTCAATTCATCTTATTAATAATTTACTATTTTTTAAGGTTTACAAATTTCTTATCCTCTATTGACCGAGCTCTACCGTGTTTTAATTAAATCAAACATGAACTAATTTTGTTTACATTTAAGCTGATTTCCTTATTATTTTCTTCTATATGTTTTTCATGATATTTCACCCATTTACTTCAAGATTACTAGAATAAAAATGCAGCCTCCATAAGAGTCATCCATTTTAGCCGTCAATTCAAGTCACTCCTTGATTGTGACTTCTAACTTTCAACGTGGCAGATGGATGAATGGACGACACATGGAATGGTTTCTTAACCAACTTAGTTTTTCTACTCTCGCTTCGCTTCTGTTTATAATAGAAAAACTTTTAAGATGCTTTCGTACAGAAATATCTAATATTTTAATAACTTTAAGAATGCATAAATAATTCGAATATGCTTGAATTTGTTTGTAATATTATTGATTTATTTTATTGCGGTATTAAATTTGTGATAAGAATTAAAACATTTCAAACATTTTAAAATACAAACCACGTCCATTTCCATAAAAAACCCCACAAACAAATTTAAGGAAAATTTCCAATTCCTTTGACTCCTTTCTTTTCTCAATTCAATTCGTTCAATTTTCTGTAACGACAATTCAATTTTTTCCTTTTATACCCCATTTCGTTCGTCTCATTTTTTGCTCATTTTTCTTTTGTTTTTCTCTTGAAAGCATTGCTTTCTTTATATCATCTCTTTTTCTTTCTGATTGCTGACGGCCATAAAATTGGTCATCAGTGAACGTAATGAGAGAAACAGCACATACACACACAGACACTCATCCACGCATATACACATACACACATAATCATACACACCCAAGTTTAGCCTGTTGTATATTCTCTTGATAATGCCTATCCTTCTCAGTCTTCAGTCTTTGAAACAATCGAATAAATTTTCCATTTCGTTTCTCTTCTTCCGGAGACGGAACTGAGGGGAAATGGCGAACATTTGTTAAAGGAATAAGCCCAAACAAGGAAAAACAGTTTAATCATCTATTTTTTGTTCTTGAAAAGTAATCACAAGTTTTTTTCGAGTAAGAAAAGTTTTCTTTGTGGGCGGCGTAAAAGTGTTTCCTGTTCGTAAATTTGGCATGAAACCGAGTAACTCTGTAAAACAATGTTTCATTAAAGGTAACAGGAATAATATTTATGGGTTCTCCCTTTGAAAGTTGCGGAAGACGATCGTTCATTTTTGCTTAATCGTTTAGTTTCGCATAAACCTTAAAAACAATTTGAAGTAAATCGCGAGTCATTCAAGAACTTACGCTAGTGATTGACAATTTCTGGATAACGATCGGTTTATTTTTGTGAACTTTTATAAAAAAGAAATTTTACTTAAATTTCATTAAATGGACTTCATCGATTTTGAGCAATTTATAAAGAAAACAATTATTATCGAAAAAATGTTATTAAAAAGATTAATGGAAAATATTAATAAAATGTATAGAAATTTATTTATGACTATACAATTTGGATTATTAATTCATCAATCTTGAACAGTATCTATTAATGAAAAACTATGTTCATCATCGTGTAAATTTCTCCCTCTCTCTCACTTCTTCTCCTTCCAAATGCTCTTTCTTAATCTTCCTTTTTTCTAAAAATTTAAATTTGGACCTACTTAACAGAAGAGAAGCTATAAACAATCTTACTTATAGAGGGTGTGTGTGTACGTATGTGTGATAGATAGAGAGTGTGTGTATTGGGTGCAAATTTGTATATTTCGGTGTGATTAATTCAATGCTATTTAATTTGAAAGATTAATCTTTAAAAATAGCTGACTTTCATAAATCTGACAGTAAAATATGATTGATTTGTATATTTACTAATTTTTTTTCTTGAAATAATATTTTCCAATTTTCAAAAAATAAAATCTAATATAAAACCATTAAAAAAGTAATTATTTGCGCCGATCTAAATGCGAGGAGAGTTTTTTTATTGTTTTAAAAAAAGAAAAATAAATAAAATAAAAAAAATAAATAAATGAATGTCATAAAAATATGAAGTATTTTTATTTCGTCTAGTCTCTACAATCTCTCTACGGCATAAATTTTGTCGTATGAAGTCTTAGAAAAGTTCTTCTTAATTATTGCGGCTCATTTCTAAATTTTTTTCATCTGCCCAATGAGATACCCAAACCACCTCCTAGACCCAAACCTAATCCCAAACCCAAACCAAGTCCAACATTTGCTCCCTGGTCGTTCGATGAGGTTTTTGTAGCGGTATACGAATTCACCGCGGAACCACCATTTGATGATCCAACTCCGACACTTAAACCAATACCTAAACCTATTCCTGTGTCTGTGGCGCCACTGCTAACTCCGGCGGCGCTGCCAACTACGCCACCATTACTAGCTGCGGCTCCACCGCTATGTCCGGCAGCTTCGCTAACTCCCGCACCAACACCAGCACCAGACACATGGCCTCCATTGTAAAAACTTTGACCGTGACCTCCTTCGTAACGGTGAACGGCACTGCCATGAGCGTGAGCACCACCAGCATAACCTTGATCTAGGTTGTGGCCAGAACTGATGTAACCATTACCGCCACCGTAGTAGCCACCGTTCGAAACACCGCTAACACCGGATGCAACACCAGACGCAACACCAAATGATCCAGCAGTCGTGGTGGTCGTCGATGAACTGTGAGATGTTGAGGTGTAACCTGGTACTTCGCTAACAACGTGACCCGAAGAGCTAGTTATGCCGTAGCTGCCAGTACCTGCTCCTCCTGCTCCACCAAGTGTTATAGACACACCCGCCTTATTATCAAAAGAAGAACCTCCAAAGGAAGCATCCTGAGCTCCATGATCCGAATCAGTTGATATTGAGCCACCCGACAAGACAGTCGATCCGCCATAAGTACTACCGAATGAACCAGAAGATGTTGATGACGTTGATGTAGTTTTATGATGAGAAAAAGTATGTGAAGATTCGGTTAAGCCACCCCTATTGACTATTTCCCGATGATGAGTTTTGGTTAATGACAGATCAACTCCTCCAACTCCACCACCACCTCCTATTGCTCCACTGCCGGAAGAAACATGGCTAGATGTATATCCATGCCTTCTATCTTTTAGCCTTTTATGCAGATGAGCGTGGTGAGTTCGCTGACCCCTTTCCAATTTCGATGTTATCTCATGATCACAATCAACCTCTACGTCTTCGGCATTCATTGAAGGAATGTAGGAGGGGGCAACTTCCTTAAATGAAGTGGTTGCAATTAAACCAACATTAAAGTCTCCGTCTTGATCCGCTCGCATTTTATGAAGAACTTTTTCTTGCTTTGAACCTGCCGAAGATGCGGTTTTCAGACCGACAACGCCTATGGTTCCGACTTTTACTGCATTTTGGGTATTAGTTTTGTCTAAATTTTCCTTCAGGAAAACTGTGCCTAAAAATTGCTTCCTAGCAATATCGCTGCTCTCTAGGTTGGTGTGAGCAAAAGATGAATCCGCCGATAAAGATGATGTCCCTGGAAAACGTGTAACCTGACCATCATGTGATGTATCAATCTCAATGTGATCTCCAGATAAGCCTGTAGCTGCTTGGGAAACAGCAATAGAGCCTAAGCCGCCATTACGGTTGTAACCGCCTACACGGGAACTAGTGAGGGCTACACCGCCCACTCGGGAATTATGAGAAGCGCTATTGGCTTCGGCAATTCGAGATCCGAGAGTAAAAGCATAAGCATCTTTAGCTTCTGACCCGTCATGATTGTTCTGCAATCCTTGCAGTGAGGATGATTTTTTGAGAGAACTTCTCGCACCGAGGCCGATACTGAAACCAATATCGTCTCTATTTCTTACGACTGTACCGCCAATAAAATGACCTAAAAAAGTTTATGAAGAAAGTTAATTATATAATCGGTCCGCTTTGGTCTCTATTAATCTGCTTACACGCACAGTGACAAACGAAAAGGTATAAAGCTAAAATCCGGAAAGCTCTTAAAGTAATCATGGTCGAAAGTTATCTGCTTCGAAGCTAGTCAAAATGTTTCTTTTATAGAAAAATGCTAATTTGATTAAATTCTGTTTAGCTTCTTTTTTTATAATTTTATTATCCTTCTCTGTCTCACTCACTCCCCTTTAAAAGACCTCAAAATTTTTATACATTACCAAAATTACTTTTAAGTTCTTTTCAAAGAAATCAAAACGAATTGATTCGAATTTTCATTAAAAATTCCGAACATGTACTTATTTAATCTGTTTGCTCTTTAGACGCTTTCTCTCTCTCCCCACAAACCACGAAATATTGTCAAAATAAAACATTTATTGATATTCCCAGGCGTGCCACAACTACAGAGATATCAGAACACCCTACAATAATATTTATCTACACATACCATAAATTTTGACCAATATTTTTTACATAAATAAACAAACTGCAGTTGTACGAGCATGTGCATTTTATTAAAATCTCGTTAATCTCGATACAATTCTAAGGTTTATAAATCAAAACTACAAATGAAAACATAAATTTTATTTTAAAAAAATAAGATTAAGAGCCATCGCATGTAAATCCTATCGATTTGTCAGGTCAGGCATTGCGGAACAAATGCAGCATATTCCCAAAATAAAAAAATATAATCAACAAAATGAAATTTTTATATTCAAATTGTGTTTATTATAGAATGAATTATTGTTATTTTCAGCATTACCGGCGCGTTGAAGTCATTCACGCAAATTATGAATACCTTATCGGGTTTTCCAACGGACGAGTAATAACTTTGTTCGATTACCTGAAACCGGTCCTCCCGTCATTGTTGTTATGACATGACCATCATAAGATGTCAACCAAGGTTAGGTGAAGTTTTTGATTAAACAATTACTAAGAAACAATAAAAATTACTACCAAAACTATGAGTAATTCAATAGCACTTCATTTTTTGTTTTTGATCACATTAATCGTCACACATTTGCGTGCTATTGTGGATAAATTAATGTCAAGCTATTCACTGTCACGTGTACTTGTGCCCATTGAAGAGTCACACTGATAAATGTACAAAAAAATATTTCCATCATAAAAGCTTCATTTCAAAATTAGCTAAAGCAGTTCATTTCTGTTCGTTCTTTCGGAATTGGGAAATTTTGCGTAAGGGTCAGTACCTGATCTTAAGATGGTCCTTAAGGTCTTATAGTTTTGCCAAAATTTCCATAATTAAAGGACAACCATTTAGATCACTTAAAGCGTGGAAATTGAACTTTGATACATTATGTCATAGAAAAACCCATTATATACAAATTATTTTTGTCGTTTTTTCATCCTCAGTAAAAAATCTAATTTTCGTCCGCTTCATGAAAAAGTTTCATCCTCAGCACTTTTCATTCATGAAAAATCACAATCGCAATCAAAATTTCTTTCAACATCAAACCTTCTCAAAATACCCAAAATAAGTTTGCGGTTTTAAAAGTATTTTTTGTGGTTTTATCCAGACGATATTATAAAATATGTTTTTTTCGGAAATATTAATCAGATATCATTATTTTTTCGTAGCGCGTACAAATATGATATTTCTTTACCGCGAATAAATCTAAACGGTTTTTCCAATGAATAAGCTTTTTGCTGTTTTGCCAATTTTTAATTCCTGGAGTTGTCAGCGGTTTGTAAACCCTTGCAATAATGACAGATTCTTTCCGAGCCATGAGAATGTTTTTATGAAGACTTACTTGACACGATTCTTCTGGAGCTAAAAATTGGGATTAATTTCTCTTTCTTTACATTTTTGTGTGGTTAAATGATTTGCATGCGGTTGTTTTAGGGACGAATAATTACTTTAATGGTAATGTCTGTTACTTTATCTCTCTCTTTCTTTCTATCTCTCTATATTTCTGTATAAATCACGATTACAGTGGAATGATTATGAAAAGGAAAGAGGTATACCATGAAGTTTACCGTGAATATTCTCTGTCTCCCTAGGCTGTCTCGTGTTGAAAATACACGAGCGCGAGGTGTTGGTATGCCGCACCCACTTTTTAAAGTCGCATGAACTTATCAATACTTGAAGCTTAATATCCCAGACCGCAGAGTCGTTTAAAGCTAGGCTTACACTAAAACACATCGTCAGATGTAAGAATATGCTCCCAAGAAGTGGGCATGACACTGTAATGATTACGATCGTAACATAATGGAAATCATGCTCTCAAGCAACTTTTTGCGTTAATTAACTGTTGGTGCAATGTTCACTCTTAAATAATGGGCGTGTGTCGCCAATCGATTATTTCCAAGAAATTTGTAATTAATATGACGAAAATCATCCCCAAAAATTACGGATCAGTTCTCAAAAATGTTAGGAATTTATAGTTCGCAATTTTGAATGCCTTCAACCTTCACTATCTCTATAGGCCAGCAGTCGCTTTCTTATAAAACTAATATAATTTCGATATTGCAAACAAGTTTTGTTCTTTTAGAGAAAGGAATTCTTTCAATTGGTTTTTCGTAGAACACAACGTTCTTAGAACGTCCGTTAGAACACCACACGTTATATCCTAACTAAAACACGTTCTTGTGTTAAAGTGCATGAATCGTATCTGAATTGTTGACATAAATATCGATCCCTCGGCGCCTGAAAAGTCGGTATTATTAATTGAAAAGAAACCAATTTAATGGCCCGTCAAGAAGTGCCCATAGTTGCAACAATTTCATCTCAATAAATACCTTTTCTCAATTTATGTTAAAATTGTTTTATCCTCTTTAATAAATTCATTGAAATGCCTTTAGTTATTTAAAATAATTTTACACGAGGGGGCATAATTTTTTATTGCAGAGACAACCTATTTTTAAAGTATCACTTAACACTCTTACTATTCATAGCCTTTGGGCAATATTAAACCGTATAAAAATAAGCACGTCTCAATGTAAAACGTATGATATCGTAGTTAATAACATGCCGTTAATATTTAATGAAAAGCTATTGACTTCAATTAGTCAAGTGTAAAAATATTGATCGGTGTGTTTGTGAGACAGATGGAGGGAGGTGTGGATGGTAGATGCGTTTATTTCATTCAATGCACATCACAAAAACATTAGCAACGAGCTAAACTAATTATATATCATTAAGAAAATTGTGTATTTTTGAAAAAATCAGATAATTATTCTTAATAAATATTAATTAATTAGATTGCGCTAGGCGTGTAAGAAAGAGTGAGATAGAGGAGGATAAAATTAATTCGATTTTGTTTAAATTTTTCAAAAGCTTAAATAATGAGTAATTATTTAATTTAAATTAAGCTGGCCGCGATGAATTTCAGAATTCGCAATAAAGTAATGATAATGGAAACATCATAAATCATATAATTCCATTCGAGCGTTTTAAATATCTTTAATGGTAAACGATTACTCTTTAGTAATCACTTATTAGTTCAGAATTATCACGTAATTAATAGCAGTTAAAAGTTGAAGTTAAAAAGTAGTTCGGTTCTTGATATTCATTGTGGTATCAAATCTTTTTTGCTCCTTCCGGTAAACAAAATTAATTATATTTTTAGAGAAATATTTTCAACATCAGCTGAAAGATACATGAATGAATAATTTGACAAACAAAATCAGGTTTCTGATACACAAATTCTTAAGAAATCTAAAGTACTTGCCTTCAAATAAAATAAATATTGGAATCAATACCGAAATTTGAATAAAACGTATCAATTAACACGTTTTAACTATATCCCAAAAATTTAATTAAGAAGTTTTAATTAAGTATTTGAAATGTATTCGCCCACGTTAAACGAATTTCTTTCATGACTGAGCAAAAATGTGCACGCCTTCAAAAATATTAACAAATAAATCAAATGCTACCTGCTCAGAATATTTATTCCCCAGAAGAGAAATTATATAAAATAATTAATATATAAAGCCAAAAAATTCATATAAATTTATATCAAAATATACTTTTTTTAAATAATTCACAGGAAGTCAGATATTTTGTATAGAATTTTTAAACGCTTTTAAAACCTCAGAAATAATAATTTTTTTAATTAAAAGCCCAATTCGCGTAAAACAAAATGTAAAAGAGATTCATTAGTGCTAAATAAATATATAAATAATTGTGTAAATTAGGAACTAATATAAAGAGAAAAAACCAGTAATTTTGCGGATATTTGGGGGAAAATTCAGCAAAAAACCCCTTGAAAAATCCCAAAAATTAAAAACCCTTGTCGATTGGAATACTTTGTAGACAGAAATTTTTATATAAAAAATCTCTACTAGAAAAAAAATACATTGCAGGTATTGCTTTATCATCAAGTCATTGAATTGCTGTAGCGATAAGAGCTCTAGAAAAAGTTTAATTTAGAAGTCGTGAATTGACTGCAATTCAATATTTAGAAGATTGCAATCTGAATTGTGAATAAATTTATAAGAAAAACAAAACAAAAATGAAGAGAAACACCCTACATTCTGTTTCATTTATCAATATCGCTTTATAATCAAAGCTTTCCGCTTATGCATTTTGAAAATAATAACCTTTCTTAATTACAATATTTATTACTTCTACGTCTGTTATTCAAAAAAAAAAAAAATTCTTGTACCCAAAAAGTATTGAATTTGTGAGTTTATTTTCATCACAATCCTGTTAACAATTACTAGTTATCAACATTGCCGGTTGTAGGGTGTACACACTTATACTTTTTACCCTTGACACTGACGAGCAGGTTTATCAATATTTATAATTAAACACTATTTTCAATGTTTAATGATTTAGCGAGCTCGTTATAGAATTGCACCAATACAAACATCTTACGAATTATAAAGTCAATAACTCGAAAATGTTAATGAATTTATTTCGCTTTCATTTTATTTACATAATCAATTCTGGCTTCAATTATTAATTATTTTTATCCATTAGCCATAAAATCAAATTTAAAAGAAAGCAACAACAATAACGAACATAAAATCAATATATTTCATTAAATTTTATTAATACCGTCGTAATTTTGTAAAATTTTAATTTTATTTCAAAATTTTATGTTTTACTTAATTCTTCCTTAATTGGATGCAATTTTTTTAACAATCTCTGATAAATGTTCAATAAAAATTTATGAAATATATGCTTAAACCCGGTGTGTGTCATTATTATCAAAGTGGTCAACGGAAAAAAGCATATTAAAAAGTGGAAACACGGTGTGTTTCATTATTATCAAAAACAGTTATATTTAATTGGTAGTGTAAAGATATGGATTAAATCTAACGCTTTGCTAAAAAACTTCTTATATAAATTTCTTTGAATTGGCAATCCATTTTAAAAGGAGTAAATATTTATTTATACAATGATTTATTTATTTTTAGAGTAATGTTTATTACACGGCAATGACTTAACTGCTTTAGTGATATCCAATTAAAAATGAATCTCTATGTTATTTAAAACCTTTAAATGAGATGCAGCAAACTAATTTGTCCTTTTCAGTATTTAATGATATTGAAGCAAAATTAAAGAACTCGAGCCTTATTCATTTAATTTTCATTCTACATTCTCACAATTCGTTTTTAGTTGATGCGTAGAAGTCGTGAAAAATGTTTCCATTATAAAGAATTCAACTAAAATCAGCATGACTTGATGAATATCTGACAGATGTTAATAATTCCGAAGTTAAAACTAAATGCTTTAAAAAACAACATCGAAATATTGTTATGTTTTTTTGGATTAATTTATCTACTTAGACACTAACGTGATTAGTTCTCATCTATAATCTATATTCAAAATTGTATTCCACTGAATTCCACAATTAAAAATTAGAAAATTTTGACTGAAGCTGAGAATTGGGATTTCATTGGCATAACGATCTAATCAATGCAAGTTTATTGCTTGTGGCGATCATTATCAGCTCGATGGCATCATCATCAAAGTCGTCGCCGTCAGTCGTCGTCGTCGTCGGCGCCGGCATCAGATTTTGCAAGTGCCAGTTTTTTTATGTTTAAAGTTGAGGGAATGCTCTTTGGAACGAAAGATGCTGCCTTCGGCCAGCGTCTGTGTAGGCACGCTGCTCACCGTTTGGATCGGTACGTAAAGGCAAATCCGTGAGTACTCGTATAATATTCTGGTTTTTTTTACAATCAACAAGTTCTGCTAAAAATCCATTATTGCGGATTTTCCCAGCTTAAAATTTCTACCGAGGTTCTAACCGACTGCAGATGAGATGCTCAATTCTGAAGCGATTATAAAACGTTCACACAAGTTGCTACACGGCACACTTGAGTTTTAGACATGACTGGTGAAAGGTTCCGAAGGCGTGATTTGCTTTTAGCAACGGCTATATTAATAATTAGCAACATTTTTGGTACGTCAGAAACAATCGAAACAGTGACTCTTCTGAAGTCTAGTCTCTATTCTAGCTAAGCTAATCGGACTCTATTTAATTCTATTCAATTTCAATTAATTCTGTAGATGCTTCAGATGCTGGTGGTTACGGAGGTGGCGGTTATGGAGGCGGTGGTTATGGCGGTGGTTATGGCGGCGGATATGGCGGTGCTAGTGCCAGTAGTTCGGCATCGGCTAGTGCGAGCAGCTTCGCTTCAGCTGGCGGACATGGAGGCGGCAGTTTGTTAGCTGGTGGTGCTGGTGGTGCTGGTGGTAATGCTTTTAGTGGCGCCGGTGCTCATGCCGGCGCCGGAGCTAGTGGGGGTCATGGTGCTGGCAGTTTCGGTGGAAACCCTTTCCTAAGTGGTGCCGGTGGAAAAGGTGGTGGTCTCTCATTTTCATTACATAAGGAAATCAACCTCGATGGTGGTAAAGGCGTAACGGGCTTATTTGGCGGTGTTCTTGGAGGCGTGTCTGATACATTACATTCGGGACTTGGAACTGCTGGTAAAGGTTCGCTTCTATTCTCTGGAATACATGGAGGAGGTTCCGGAGGATTAGGCTCTGGCTCTGGGGGCTATGGAAGCGGTCAAGGACGAGGTGGTGGCTATGGAAATTCAAATGGATACGGTGGAGGTCTTGGAGGCCCGAATAATGGAGGTGCCTATGGCACAGGCGGCATTGGTGGATTAGGAAGCCATGGTGGCGGATCTGGCAGCGCTGGACTTCACATTGGTGCTGGAGCTGGTGGTGGTGGCGCAGGAGCAGGCGGTGGCGCTGGAGGCGGTGGCGGAATTGGTGGATTAGGTGGTCATGGTGGCGGATCTGGCAGCGCTGGACTTCAAATTGGTGCTGGAGCTGGTGGTGGCGCTGGAGGAGGTGGTGGCGCTGGAGGAGGTGGTGGCGCTGGTGGAAGTCATGGTGCTGGTGGTGAAGGAGTGTTTGGCAGTCACGGAAGCTCTGGAAACGTCGGTTTTCATGGTGGCAAGCAGATATCAACCAGTCTAGGACTATCTGGAGAAGTTGGAAGCGTTTACGGTGGCGGCGCTGGCGGTGGCGGAGGCGGTGGTGGAGCAGGAGGCGGAGGAGGAGCTGGTGGTAGCGGATTAATAAGCGGCGGAGGTCTCTCTCTTCACGGTGGATTAGGGGGATTAGGTGTCTTAGGACATGGTGGTCATGGTGGTCACGATGGAGATGGCGGGCATGGTGGCAATGCAGGTGTTGCTGGTAGTCCGGGAGCGCCTGGTACTCCTGGAGGACCTGGTGGTCCAGGCGGACCCGGTATTGACGGAAGTTCTGGCGGTCACGGCGGGGATGGTAGTTTTGCTGGTTCTGGTGGTATAGGCGGCCATGGTGGACAAGGTGGATCAGGAGGACTTGGGGGACATGGTGGTGCTGGCGGTTATGGCGGTAAAGGTGGTCATGGCGGAAATGGTATTATCGGAAATATTGGTGGCAGTGCTGGATTACACACTGGTTTTAGTGGCCTTGGAAACTCAGGGGGTGCTGGAAGTGGAGCCGGAAATACTGGAGGGCACGGCAGTTCTGGAAATGATGGGGGATTAGGAGGCTCTGGCCGTCCTGGAAGCCCTGGAGAGCCTGGAGTACATGGAAGTCCTGGCGGACATGGAGGTCCAGGAGGGCCACGTGGAGCTGGTGGTATAGGAGGGTTTGGAGGTTCAGGAGGTCAAGGAGGGTTCGGAGGTGCAGGAGGATTGGGAGGCAGTGCTGGTCATGGAGGCACTGATGGACATAGTGGAGGGTCAGGTGGAGCTGGCGGTATAGGAGGATCTGGAAGTTCAGGAGGTCAAGGAGGGTTCGGAGGTTCGGGAGGATTGGGTGGCACTGCTGGTCATGGAGGTCCTGATGGACATGGAGGATTCGGTGTGCAAGGTGGATTTGGATTGGGAGCTATTGGTGGACCAAAAAGTGGGGCCTCCGGCAGTGATGATAATCTATTTGGACATGGAGACGCTGGCAGCTGTGGCAGTGGTGTTTGTGGCATAGGCAAGCCATCTAGTGGCGGTTACGGAAGTTCTGCGGCATTCAGTAGCGCAAGTGCATCCAGCTCAAGTTTCTCGAAAGCCGGCAGCGCCAACTTTGAATTCAATGGCGGCTTGAGCGGTGGTTCAGATGGTCCAGGTGGTTGCGACACTGGCAAATGCGATAATATCGGTGGACAAGGTGGTGCTAAATCATTTTCTGGCTCTTTTGCAACTTCTTCAGCCAGCTCATCGGCAGCAGCTAAAAGCGGAAGCTACTCACATACGCACACTTATTAAACGAGTTTAATGTTTAGAAGATATAGACATATATTCTTGCTCCGATGTATGTATAATTTTTTTTATAATTTTAAACCGATACATGTATAATTTTTAAAACGAAAACAGATAATTATAATTATAAGTAATAAAATATAAATTAATAGTTTCATTTCGATGAAAAGACATCAAGCTGGTTTTAGGCAAGGTTTGTTTGGGGCAGAACTAAAATATTCTGTGTAGTGTGTGTGTTATATGGCTATAGTTTGCGTTATATATTGGATATATAGGATATCGATATGATACTGGTATGAGCTCTATAGACTTATTCGTGCAAGGAAATGCTTTTGTCGATTTATGTCGCATATTGGCGAATAAATCCTGTCTCGTCTCTTCAATACTCTTGTACTCAATTTATTATCAATCCCTTTTATTACATTTTGTACAATAAAGCCAACTCCTCTCACATCCCGTAACACGCTTTACAACTCGTTATCAATCACACGAAAATTCCAATACGGTTCTCTCTTGCACAAGACGTTGTTAAGCAGCAAAATGTGCGGTAATAAATCAATCATTGTCGAAGAGATTAAACGGACCAGATGCAGTGCAGTTTGCTTCGTATCTGATAAATGCAAATTTAATTTTTAGTTTTCCATTAAGAGACATTTCGCTCTAATGCGTATTTAAACGCCTCTGACAGCAACCTTTTGTCGTGGCAATTCTCTAAACTGTTGCAGCAATATCTATCACATGAAGCTTATAAGCTTGGCAGCAGCTTGCTGAAGATTAAATTCAATTGTGAAATTTGAAAATCAATTGATTTTAGAGGATAAGTGAAATGTTTAAAGTGGCTAAGGATGCCGTAGAGGTCTTCGTAAGTGATTAATTTAAAAAATATGTACGATTTAGAGAGAAGTCTTTTACGTAATCATATTAAATTCTGTTTAACTTTGAAGAAGAATGATAAAAATTTATTGGCTCTTTAATTAAATCAACCTTATTCGAGAGTATCCCCTTCCCCCTCCACCCCTTCCTCCTCCATTGCCATAAAATTACTATAATTTGCTTGCGGTGAATTCATATTGTCGCAAAAAGAAACCCTTAACGAGGTAGGCGTAACTTTTTTCTAATATACCAAAAATATTCCAAACCTACTGGAGCGGACCACTAACTTTATGGCTGGGTTGTGATTATTGGGACATTAGACTCCAATAAAGCATACCCGACATGAAAAGAACAATAGCTGAATTCATTTTATTTCTACAATAGTTTGCTGTTCATACCGTCATTTTTTCCTTGTTCGTTCCTTCCTATGTATTTCGCATCGTGTAATGGATGAAGTCCGGAATAAATATACAATAGTTCAACCCAAAAAAATAACTAATATTTCCAATTAATCATGCGGCCGAAAACGAGAAGAGTGCAATAAATTTGTGAAGTTGACCTCTTGGTTACACGCTAGTCGAGTAAATATGAATCGCTTGAGAGTGAGCACATGTGGTGGACATGGTGAGGAGGTGGTGGTAGTGGTGGCCGGTACTGTTACTGCTTTTATTTTATGAGTTCATGTTTTTCGGAGCAAAACAATTTATGAACAATTCAAACCAGCACAAATACATTGACCACCACTCTCTCTATATGCAATAACCACCATCCTGCGCCGACCAATAAAAATGCAGTGCCGTAACGCAAGCTCTTGCTTCGAGGAAACAAATATAAGTCAAAGTGAATGAATGATATTGTCGCTGCGGCACAAAAGGAAAGTTCCTTAAAATAATGGTCGGATTTTTTTTGAATTAATCAAAAGCAGAAAGCCATTGCAAAGCGATGGTATTGATGTCGAAACAATAACGATGCTGAGAGACCGCTGGCTTACCTTCAGATGCTTGGCGACGAACAATACGTAAATCGTAAAACTTTATATCTGCAGAATTTCTGTTTTCGATTACACAAGAAAATTATGGCAGTCGCAGATTTAAAATATTTAGTCCAAAGAACAAAAACCGCATAAGAATGATGTACGGCAGAAAACCGACGGGAAACATGAAGTGCCTAAAAATGGGGGAAAAACTTTCTTTTATAACTTTGATAGCTCGCAGTAAATTTTTGATTTTATTTTAATTTCAAAGTTATTATCGCAAACGAGGCGATTAAAAAAATTCTTTATGCGTCAAGAAATAACTTAAATTACGAAGATATTTTGATGGAATTTTACGTCATTACTTGTTAAGATTTAAAGAAAAAATTTAATGTCTCTATTCGTTCTTAAGTAGACTCATTACCGAAGCTGGCTTTTCATCAAATCTAATTGAACAAGTAATTATTATTGAATCTGAAAGAATCGTTTTAGATGCAATCATATTAGAGTCTATTATTTCGTCTCTGCAAAAGTTGATATTCCTTCATAAAAATAATACATTGTAATGAAGTGTAATGGATACTTCATAAGCCAGACTGTCATGTCATGTGGTAAGAAAATGGATTGTTAACAATGCCGTTCATCGAGCATACATCATTCTGCCGAGACAAAAAAAAAAAAACAAACAATCGACGCCGCGACATCTGTAATGCCCAATAAATTGAATTCAAAAAGAGGTCTGCAAAAAGTACTGAAATCGATTACACAGCTAATGACCATGAGATTTTGCATGATACGGCATGACTCAACTATTGCCATGTCCTCAAAGAGCCATCTGATTTCACACCGTTTTTGCATCAACATTTTTTTGAACGCTAACTTATAGAAATTTTCTTTCGGGACACCCCAGAGTTCAAATTCTTTGTCTTTTAATCAGTGGCCGCAGAAAGGGATTAATGGAAAGTATTCCTATCACGAGTCGATACAAGAACGCAGATGTTTGGGAGGTGGGTTGAAATGCTCACCATTTTCCATGTTACGCAAAGTGGTAAAAATGATAAAAGTGACACTAAAAACTGTTAGTACTTTGCAGGGTGAGAATATCAGTCTTTCAAACGCTTTCTTTAGTGCAGTCCAAAAGTCGGAGAATTTTTGACAAAAGAATTTGAAATTTCGTATCTCTTAGATAGAAATAACTTTACAGTTCTAGATATTATTACACCAAAAATTGAAAACTTTATTAGTTTCAAGGCATTTTGCATTTAACGACATCTTAAAAGAACTCTCTATACATTTTGAATCATGTATTCTAACTAAACGATATAAGAACCGTTGCAGCATCAAGGCCTGAAGAACTCGTTCGATTTTCATCGTTTTCCTAACAAATTTCATCACAGTTTCCTTTTTGCCTCGCGGGACAAAAAATCAATTGAAAAAATTGTTTCGGGAAATTTTATGAAATGGAATGAAATAGTAAGCTTCCTCTTACCTAAAGTCACTACCAGCTGTACCACTAACGATAAGAACAAAACAAGGTTGTTGATAATGATGGCGATGATGATGATACAAATAGTAACAACAACGAAAAATTGCAAATGATCGGATGTTAGGGAGATGGTATAGCTCTCAGAGGTACTTCTAGTAGTAGGATAGGAGATCGGGAGTGCCTTGCATTTTGCCGGTCGCTCCAGATATTGTTTAAACAACATGAGGTGTTTCAGGAGAAGAACTAAAATATCGTAAATATTCTGGCTGTATTTTTTTCTGACTTCCTTCCTTCTTCACGAAGGATTATTATAATTTTCCTGTTGTCTCTCAAACCGACGGTAAGTCGATAACGGTAAAGCTTTTTACGCTTTTGTTTTGTGATGCTCATTGAGCCGTCGTATTTGCCAATATTTCAACCATGCCCATGATTACAACAATGTGTAATGAAGTGTTTGCATCATGGTCTGAGGATATTTTACTTTTGTTCTTTTCATACGCAGGAAACAATGCACAAAAAAGACAGAGAAAGCAACAAAAAAGGAAGGGGAGAAATAAGAGGATATTGTAAGATAGAGCGATGACACGCTCGTATGGAAATAAACCTTTGGGAGCATTTGTTTCAAATGTTTCCTAAAGCAATATCCGAGGACATTACTTACATTGAACATTGTTGAATATTATCCGTGTCGATAACGATTCCCAAAACAGATTTTTCCAAAGCAAATAGAAATCTTCGTCACTTGTGGGAATGAGATAAAATATTGTCGACGCCGACGGGAGGAGATTCATTTGAATCTTCATTTACATCAAATGAAAATAAATTTATTTCGTTGTATGTTTTTATGATTTTTTTTGTATACGTTCATATAGTAAGGGATATCGTTATATATCGACTTTAAAATGATACCTAGAAGGAAGTCTTGATTCCTGTTTGGAATTACGTTAAAATCTGCGGAACGAAATTTATAAATAATTTTAAAGCACGTTTTCGAAATCCACTGAAGCCTTTTTGAAAATGTCCAGTGAAAGATTTCTTCGCTTCCGGAAGAGGTATCAATGTGTTTCAATTAAGGCAAGGAATTCCGAGGCTTCAGCTTTCTTAGGGCATTTTTACTCAACGTGTGAATAACTTTCGATGGTGCGCACGAAATACTTTAAGTGCGCTAAGTAATCCTTTGGGTGGATAAACGTTGCTGAATCCATCTAAGTAATATGAATAGGAATCACCCACTAATCAGAATTAATCAGACATTAATCAGAATTATGGTGTGTGAGGTTAGGTTGAAATTGATCTCCTTAATTATCACACCAAAAAATAATGTTTCAATTTGAAATCATAAAAATTATCTCATAATTACGTTAATTTCTTTTATTTCTAGCAATCCTCCAAAATTAACTTTCATTCAAATTAATCCAATTCGCACAATTAGTACTAAAGCGACATTATTAAAATTATTCAAATTAAACTCATTACCTAAAGTGATTCATTCCCACGAGATCCATTCTTTTGTGTGCGTCTGATAAAAATAAATCGAGAATAAAAAAGCACTTGCATTCATACCTTTGCATCGTGATGATGATAACGATACTCGTAATAATGGTGGTGTTTATATGCGTATGTATGACTATTGCAGACGGCAAAAAACACATCGAAGAATTGTCGATTGTACTCGTAATTGTCCATTCTTAATGTATTCACGCAATCAAGTACCGACCGACCCACCCGCATTGCCCATCCATTGATTGAGCCTCTACACACATTTCCATAATTACTGTAGCAGACTGTGCGCTACTTTTAATGACCGCAACCATTAAGGCCTCAAGGGGTACTACTTAATTAGGGAGCGGTGGGGAGGGGGGCCGTATGTGTATGAATTTATAATTAAGTAAGATGTTGAAAAGACTTGCTTGAGAGAAATATAATTACAATCTGTTTTCAACAAATAACTTTCTTTCGCTCTACTTTTTGATCTCCTTGCTCTTTCTCTTCGTGATAGAGAGGAAGTGCTTTAGCGAAAAATTGGAAATTTTGTTTCGGTCTGTATTTTTATATCTAAATTGTTTCAATGTTGGAATTTGATCCCTATATCACATCTATAATAAGTCTTGTCCATACCTCGCATTTCCTTAATTAGTAGTAAAGAATTACATTAAGTAGACATAAATTGTTAAATTTGTTGCACGGAATTTAAAATCTAAAAAACATCAAAAGTTCGCTATACGGAATAAACAAAAAATTGCTTTCAATGGTATCTGTTTTAAACTTGCTTACACTTGTTCCAAACAGTACTCAAGACTTGCTTGGATTTTTCCAGATATTAATCACCACTCTCGCTTTCTTCTTTCTTTTACCTTCGTCTATTTTGATCAGGATAAAATGTTCTTAAAATTTATTTAATTTCTTTCACGAGTCTCTTAAACGAATTAAGTATTCATTAAAGGAATTAAAGCAATCGATTCATAAAGATGGTGCTTGCATATTTCAAAGGTTTGGGAGGTAGCATCGGTGAAGCAAACAGGAAATCTTTGATGAAAATTCCTAAGGTTTGATCAATTCAAAACTCTTCAAGGACTTGCGGTTTTCATTTCACTTGTAAACTTTTAATTTTCCACTTCTCGTCCTCTTTTCTGTTTGTTATTCAGAAACCGTAGTGGTGGTCGTTTGGGCAAGCATGTTGTTTGCAGTTCTTTATTATGAGAAAGAGTGCGAAAGAGAGAACTCATTTTTACTTGTTAACCTCACCAAGTAATGCCGAAGGACAAACTTCGCTACGATTTTATGCTTTCGAATCTTGTAATTCTATTAATACTACATAAAACTTGTGAACTGTGGTTATCGGAGTGCTCAATAAGCTTGGGATGGCTGGCTGGCTGCTTGACTAAATCAAACCGATTGGGAAATTGGGCGAGTGGAGAGAGAAGGGTAGTCACCTTGCAAAATCCCTTTCTTTTAAATTAGTTTTTAATACGATTCTAATTGCATGACGTTCGATTTTATTTTATCAAGCTTCAAAGGTTCCAATTCTGGTATTTACTTGCAATTACATACAAATAAATCACCATTGAATACATCATTATCATCGTCATCATCATCGTCGCAATGCTATTGCGCTCAGCATTGTTCGGAAGGAATTTTTCTATAGGAGACGCTTTTATATTTTTTTACTAACGATTAATAAATTCTTATTTAAATGTTTTTGTATTCAGTTACGAATCCAGTCTATTCTTCCATAAACATCAATTAAAACTTGATTAATAAGAAATTAAAAGGAAATTAGCAACCTAAGTTAAATTTTTAAAATAAAATTATTTACCCCTTTTTAAATTTCATTCAATTATTTCCCTTTTTTATTTCTTCGATTTCGTTCATTCATTTATTTTTTGTTCATTTATCGTTCGGTATTAATGATCAAAAATTGGTTACAAGAAAAACTTGCTAAATAATTTTTGATTTTCCTTTGTTAACTTCCTCTTTTTCTCCCTCTCACCCTCTTTTCAACCACTTCTTTCCGTTCTGCCCTTCTTTCTCTCTTTAATTTGAAAACTCCAAAGGCAATAATGTATGATTGCCTTTGAACGCTATAGCAATCTGCAAAGCAGTTAAACACATAGAGCTGTTTTGGTTAAAGCCAAATTAAAATTACATTGAAATTATAGTCGAAATACTGTGGCGTTTTTGCCGTGGAAAAATTGCAACTAATATTAAAGGACTATTAAATAATCCCTCCCAACATTCAAAAAAAACTGCACTAGAGTTTGTTTAAATAATCCCGTAATTCAGTTGAGAGATAGCTATTAATTAATCTGAAATTAGTGTCATCTGTTCCAAAAATTTGCGCCAGCGTTGAAGCGACCACAATTTTGCAATGGCAATCCGCGCTGTAAAGTGCATTCCAGAGTCTACCATGCAGACTAAGAGAAAGAGAGTAAGAGAGAGAGAGAGAGAAGCAAACGTAAGGGAGAGAAAGGGAGTGAACGATGAACAGAAGCAACTCTGTTCCTTTCAGCCAACAGAACGTTTTCAGTATTTTCATTTAACGAATGTACAAACGGGTTAACCAACTTTATTTTAATGTCGCTTTCACATTATCCTCATGCACACTTCGGTTTTCTTTATATTTAGTTATTTATTTATTTTTCTTTCTTTTGGGTTTGGGTTTTAATTCTGAACTTCGAACAAATTTCTGTAATTACTATTTGCATCTGTTTCATTAGTTAGGTTTTTCCTTTTGTTTTGTGAAGTCCGGCAGAAAGGTCCGTCCGTCCTTCGCTTCTGAGAATCAATTCAACTGCTGTTTTTTCTATCTACTTTTTCTAACAATTACCGAACCACCAAAAACGAAAACGTGGCAATATGGCAACGAAACAACATTGCACACCAGAAGCAGAAGAAGCAACAAAAACAAAATTAAAAACAATTAGAGAAAATAAAATTTCTTCATAATATTGAGTGTTGAGGTTTTTAGTTTTTAAATGACTTTCTCTGCTCTTTGGAATTCCTTTTTATCTCTTTCTCTCTTTCTGAGTACTTATCCTCCTCCCCCCCCCCCCGCCTTGGGAATCAGTTTATTCAATGTATGGACTGAATTTCGGTAATGAGGAAATAATTATAGACAGTCTGTTCAGATTTTTCCACAGTATTCGCAGCAGCCAGCGACGCTCTCCCTAACTCTTTCTCTCCCTCTCTCACTTTCTACTTTCCCTTTACCGCACAACATGCGGCAACAGCACGATCCTGCCGAAGTAATTACAGAGTAATGCATTATTATGAACAAAACCATATTTTTTCCACACATACATCGTCCTGTTCGCGCTCATTTGCACACACCCTCATTATTTTTTGTTTCAATGGGTAGTAGTAAGAGGAGTAGTTGAAGTTTTTTCTGCCGTTTCTTTTTTCTTTTGTCTTCCTTAATACTACACATGAATCGCAAGCAAAATGTGTGCCTTTTTTCATTAAATTTAACGGTCAATTGCGGCTAGTTCTTGTGCCTGACTGCACCTGAATGCCATTAAAATGGCACTCAATAAATTCCAACGAAATGAAATGTCGGCCAAAAGGAAAATGGTCTTGTCTTGACAATTTCCGGCAAGCAAATAAGCTCGCTCTATGAAAGCCATTTCCGAATGGCAAAAATGCCAAATTGCAGTCAATTCAGTGGCGTCGCTTTCAATACTGCTAATGATGGTGGTGGTACCAGCTATTCCTACCACCACTACTGCTATTGCCGGTACTACTGCCGGCGCTCCTGCTCCTCCTCCTCCTCCTTTGGTGTCCCGACTCAACCTTCTGCAATTATTCTACGTGCATTTCCGGTGAACCGGTTGAATTGGCAATAATACCATCATCACTGACGGTAATGGTAACCCTAACCGCCATCGGAAACGATGGATATTATTTGCAAATACCTGCAAATTTGTCATCTCCACAACTGGCAGCAAATCATCCGTACGGCCATCAGCGTTATTGGCAAAAGCCGAAAATTTGTTTGCTTTCTCTGTCACCTCCTTCTCTATCGGTTTCACTTCTTCCATTACCGGCACACCAACCGCATCACCCTGGACCATTTGGTTCCGCTTTGACATAATTGCAATGAATAATTTTTATCATTCATTTATTCAAAAACAGAAGTTGGCTCGAAAGACTTTTGGGTAAACGTTTGGTGCTTTTAGGTTTTTTGTGGAAATTAAATGGAATCCACGGAAGCACAAAAACAAAAAACGTTACCATACCTTATTAAATCACTGCGCAATATTAGTGTTCTTCAGTTAATTTTTCGAGAGAAGGACGATAATCGTAATAACGCTACAAAGCATAAGAAAATGCGTTTTTATACACAAATAATGCTATCTTTAATGCTTCATAAATGCGTCCACGTAAATGTCCTTTAGATTGAATTTTGTTTGGTTCTTTGTTTCGGTCTTCTCCTTAGTTGGGAAGGAGATTCTATTTTGTATGATCGTAGAGAAATAATAGATAAACTAGACGTTGCTATAAAGGTTATATATGTTTATATAATCAAATTATTCTACTGCGATCCACGTCGCAGCTAATATTTTCCAATTTCAACTTTACTTTCGCATCAGCCTTCTTTCTGTTCAATTCTGGATAAACAATTTAATCGAAGTCAATAATTTGAAAACACTTTATCACCTAAAATCATTTTGAGCAAATCCTTTGTCATGACTTTTAAATCTTTTTAATGTATCGTTGCATCGTGATATAAGCGACCTCATGACAAATCATTACAAAACACTGGATATCCCTAAAAACCCAACCGCAGATAAAGTACCCACAACATTTTTCAGTATTTCTTTACAACCAATTGTGTTTCATCCTTTTTCATGTTCTCTACCCGCAACAGTAACAAATTACATGTCAACAATAGCAAAACACTAGACATGCAATGTACACGCCCACATCCGCGTGCATTCTGATGCCGCATGCTGCTGAGAGTGGTAGTGGTTTTGCCAAGCAGTTGCAGTTACCGCCACAACGTTTTCAATAACAATGTGGGAGGTGGTGAGGCTTTTCAGTATCACCTACCAAGAAATGCTTGAGTTGGTTGCAGAATCTTATGCTCAAGTTTAGTAAAGGGTGTCGTGCTGATGCCGTTTTGTACTCGATTCGCAATTGCTTCGCACTTGTATTTCATTTACAATTGCTACTTACTATCGAAGTAACCAATCCGGACTACCAGAAGACCAACAATTATCGAGAGTATTAGAAGCTCACGATGGCTGATAAATTGCCATTACTCCTAATGTCGGGGGAGAAGTGAGGGAGAAGATTTGGATGGATGTAAATGGACAGAGAAATAAGAAAAAACTGAAGATATATAAAATTAATTGTAGTAAAATGTAGGTAGGATAGTTTAGCTTTAAATCGGCATGAATTACTTCTATACCCTTTCAATGACTGGATGAGGGGCATTGTAGGACATCCCTGTCCATATTGTGACAAAATAATTTTTATGAATATATTTACAAAATATGACAAAAATTTTCTTTGTACAAATTTTTACTTTTGGTGGATGGAATTAAAAACCTTTTACGGAATGCAGAGTCAAAACTGTTGGCCGCCTCTTTACAAAATATGTTTAGAATATAAATATGTTGATTACATTGAGCCAAATAAAACGCCTTCATTGTTGTTTTCTTTTTTGCTAATTTCGAATAAGTATTTGGTATTCCGAAAATACCTTTCACTGAAAGTCATGTACGTCTCAAACATTCTTATTCCTGAATTTTTGACATTTTATTAGTTTAACACCATCATCTCAGATTTCTATAGTTTATCATTGTGAAACATTGACATCGTCGCAGCATGTGATTTCATGCGTCATGAAAAGTCTTTTAGAAACAATAACTCGAACTAAATGCGAATATATCGATCTTGCCCACTGTGCGTCACCGGAGGAAATGAATTCAGTCTTGTGCTTCAGTGCTTTGCATGCATTGTATTGCTTTCAATACCGCACAAAACAAATGTGCAGTGCACTTGTATGTATGCATTAGTTGATGTTTGATGACAACAAATACTTTTGTCAAGAAAAGCAAAGTTATTCAAAATGAAGGGAATTCCTTTCATATCGAATATAAAACAATATCTAGAACAATGAATTATGCGAAAAGTCAAAGAATTTTTTGTAAAATATTTAAAATTAAATATTCGTATATTACAAATAAGTATTTATCGAGAAATATTATTTATATCAATAATTACTATGTCATTATTAAATACATGAAAATATTTACTGGAATTTTTATCAAATAGTATTCCCATAATATAATAATTGACACAATAATTTTGCTCAAATTAATCGAATTAATTTTCAGAAAATATTCCTTTATTCATAACGTAAATATTTCCCATCAATCCTGCTTATCATTAAAATAAAATGAATTGTCATTTATTTTTCGTTTGGTATTTTTATTTGTTACATTTTCGTTTATATTTTGACAGTTCATAAATGAGTGATAATATTTAGTAAGGGGGCGTATGGGCAGACATTACGATATTGCCACATAATGTTAAAGGTCATTAATGCTCTCTCTCCTTCTTTTATCTATCATTTTCGACAATCCCCTACAAAAATATTGTATTATTTATATTGTAAATAATTAGATAAATTATTGTCATCATTACAAGGAAAAATTAGTGTGTATGTATGAGAGTATACTAACATACTTTCCTTCATTATTTCTACGTGAGATTGGAAGACAAATAATCAAAAATAAATAATAAGGAAGAATTTATCAAAACCGTTTTTGTAATTCTAATTTTCCTCTGATAACAATTTTCTCTTTTGTTTCATAAAACAATTCAAATTAAATATAATATTCTAGAATTGTATTCAAATAGTATTAGTCATAAGAATTATCATAGTGTGTCGGACAATTTGCCAAATATGTTTTTGATGTAATGAGTTTTGGAAGCGCTTTCATATATTCAATGATTTATTTATTCGTTTAATCCTAATCATTTCTTTTATCCTTTTTTAGCTAACCGAAAACTACTCAAAAATATTGAATTATTTGTCTTAAAAATTCTATATAATTTCATGATTTTATTAAAATTCGGTAAAAAAAATATCATCTAACATTTTTACAATATTCGGTTAATCGATTAATTATGGATAATTTCGTAGGATGATTGCATGCGTCGATCACCTTTAAATAGCCATTCATTACTGAGTAAAAAAACTTATTTCCTCGAAATAAAATTTTCCTAAAATTATTTAATGAATGAACATAAAACACAAGCCCTCTTCCCACCCTTCTAATTAATCCAATCTCTTCCAATGATTTTAATCCACTAATATTTTGTTTATCAAAATTGCAGTTTTGAAATAAAGTGCAATAACAAATTTTCATTTATAATACTGAGTTTTGTAAAACTCGCTAAAATCAAAAAATTCATAATCAAAACTTACGCACACTCCTTCACTCACACACACGTCTGTTATGTACGTGTTACAGCGTCACGGACGAATTGGATGGATCATCTAGCAAATAATACTTTATGTGTAAAAGTAATGCACTCCGGCAGGAAAATAATATACCATTGAAGAGAGAATGAGAAGAAGAGAGAAAAGTAAAGGGTGAGAAAGAGAGAAAAGAGAGATGGAGATACAATAAATTACCAGGCATTATTTCTGATGGACCGGCTTTTATACCGTGAGCATAAAAATAAAAACTACATAAACATGTGTGTTTATTAATCCATATTTGTAGCTGTTTGCCGTTGTTGATGCTGTTGCTGTTTGGATATTAGATGTTTTTACTTTTCTAGTAGTTTTATTTTCACTCTCTTTAATGCTCGTAACTCATAATAATCACGAAATTTATCAAACGGTCTGATGTTTTTTACAAGCCAGAAAAATGTACGCTAAGAGCTCACAATCGCAATCGGTCCAAAGGACAGAGCGCTTTACACGAATAGAATCATATTTACACACACACATATATAGGTATACATATACGCTTACAAAACTATATTATCAATCATGGAAACTTCAGGAGGAAGATATATCGATATAAATCCAATTCATTCCACCAATGTCACCGATGAAAGCAGTTGGTTTCGTTGTTGTTTTTGCACTCGCTTCTGCAGAGTGCACTTGTCATTCGTTGTAATTTAACTATAACTGTAACTGCAACTGTACTCTGACCGCTGGTGTCATTTTTTGTTGGACATATTTTCTTTACATTTTTTCGCTTCCGTTTGCGTCCAGTCTTGTTTAATCTTTAATGTAATCAAACGAATCTAGTAGCTGCTTTTTCATCCTCAGCATTTCATAAATCAAACGAAAAAAATCGCCGCTTTTAACACCATCAAACTCAACTGGTAGGGACTTTTTCCAAATTTCAACTCTTTTCTTTGTAAATACTCACGCTCGCATGATTGATGTGTGTGAAAACAAAATTCACACTTTTGTGTTTTCACGATTTCTAGTGCTTCCGTTTTTATAATTCAAATAAAATGTGTGCGATTTAATTTTTTTGAAAGTTATGTCAATTTCCAAGTTTCAAACAAATTAATTCAAAACTCCCAAAAAATAATCTGTAAAACAATTTTTAGGTTTTAGTGGAGGAAGATTAACCGAAACACTTTATGAGAACACCATACTAAATTTTCGTTCAAACCGCTTTCTATTACTATTACTATTACCAAGATCTACGTGTTGGAATACCAATCAAAATACACATAAATGTATAAGTAAGTGTATGCATGCATATGTATGTATACCTTCATATACTTGTCCACTCAAATATAGTACGTTTATCTATCTAATTTCCGCGACACCAATGACACTCACGAATCTACTCGTTTGTGGAAACTTTGTCAACTATTGCTAAAACGATTAAAAAAATTGTTGGCACAAATCATGAAACCAACGTTGCATCACACAAACATGTAAAGAATATATAAAATTATATTTATTTTTCTCTATTTATTCTACTAATTATTCATTATAGATGAGTAAATTGTATAAATACGATTATATTAAATTGTGTAAGATTTGCACAATATTATCTATCATTATTATAATAATCAATAATGTCAATCACTCACGAATTCCGATATATTGTCAATATATTTAAAAATGTAATGTATAAATAATAAAGAAACGGAAATCATTGGAGTGGATAGAACCTAATTGAAAAATCTTATATATGATTACACAGGAATATAGTCTTATATTTTCTTAAAGAAATATAGAATACTTATTATTTTGAATTTATTTGGTTTAGCAACATTTATCAAAACTGCCACAAAGATGCCTGTTTGTACGGAATCTGCGGTAGAGGCGGGATACATTGACGCTTCTATTCACATTGCAGAATGTGTAATGAGCTATAATGAAAATTTCCCTTTTCCTGCCTAAAATGTGGATTTTTATTTCTCACTAAACAGTGTTAATAAATAAGGGACAATAACTATTAACTATTATTGATTGTTGTTAAATTATATATTTGTTATCTTAACTTTATTATCAGGCATAACAATTAGGTTTGACAGATATTTACCAATTATCTAAACGGCTTGTAAAATTTAACGCAAATGTTTTTAGTCCTTGAATGTGAAATAAAATGGATATGACATTATAAAAATTTTGGTAAATTTTGGTTTATCATTAAGTGGCTCAGAGCAAAATGGTTTATCATTAACAGATTCCTTTCTAGATTTAGGTAGTTTTTTATAATCCAATTAGTTTGTAAGATCTATAAACTGTTTTTATCAAATCCTGGTCCAGTTTTGTTGTTACTAACAGTTCCATCGCCAAACACAGATGATTTGTTATGATTTCAATGGTTTTATTCAAACCAGATGCGAACGAATTTTAGTTGCAACTGATTTAGCTTCAATGCATAGACGATCAAACGAACGGATATGAGAAAATGATTATGCATATGAGTATGTATGTTTCCTTATGGGTCACACCCCTTAAACATTAGCTTTGGGTTAAAAGAAAGTGTAGCAAAATATAGTTCCTTTCATAAGAAGTCATAATTGAACATACATAATATCTGAAGTGCGTCATATAAATTTATATAATTTCCTTTACATCACAGGCCATAACACGTCGTCCAGTGATTTATTGCTGTGTCGATGTCAAGTTAACTTTTAATGCAATCTCGAAACATACGAACACGCTAGTGCATTCTAAGCCAATGACAGTATTTGCCCAAACTATCTCACATGAATTCAAACAATTCTCGAGCTCTGAGTGTATGTTGGTTGAATAAAAGCACCCTTAGTGAAAATCAAACGATTCAAAAAACCGAATACAATACAAAACATTCAAGAACGGATGAAATACTCAGAGAAGTACATTCGGCCTTTTTTGTAGAATAACTATAATTAGTTAATTTCCTAATGAATCCGCATTGATAAAATATTTAAATGTTTGCTACTTTTAACGGATTTTTCAATAGGCCTATGACAGTTTTAGTATTCAAATACGAGTCATGACCCTTAAGGTCATTCACACCTAACTCTTGAAATTATCACTACAAAATAACACTTTTAACACTTTTTATTAACACTTTAACACTTTAATTTATTTCAATTAATTACTATAAAATGATAATGTTCACATTCTTTCTTTTGCGAAGGCGTTGAGTAATATCCTTTTCTGATGGCCGGGGTCCTAAAAAAATAGAGCCTCAGAAAAACCGAGTTTTCAGTTATCCACTACCAATTTGTATCCTTCAAACATTCAATGGCGATGCTAGAGGCTTTTCTTATACCTCTTTCATTTATTGTCACTACTTGTAATTGCATCTATACATAGATATAATGACAACACCAACAACAACAACGAATGCTGTCGCAGTAATTTCAAATAAACTACAACAACTTTGCAAACTTCTAAAACAACGGAACATGTCGTGCTCCAACGCTTGGGACACAAGTATAGAATTCAATATTGTCGCTAGCGGTTTTATTGAATTTTCTGATAAAACTCGTACGCATCGAGGAAATTACTTCGTCGACGGCATCACGTTGCAATAGTGTTACGGTACAGCCGCCAAAACCGCCGCCAGTCATACGTGATCCCAGAACACCAGAACAATTAATGGCCGCTTCCACCAGGACATCCAGCTCCCGACAGGACACTTGAAAGTCATCACGTAGTGATACATGAGATTTTGTCATTAGTTCGCCTAACTGAAGTGTAGACGGATGTGTACCGACGGTGGGCCATTGTGCGAAAAGGGTGGACACCATTGTCGCAACAACGACAATATATCCCAAAGGAACACCAGCATTATAAAGAAAGAGAAAGAGAGAGAAAGACAATGGATGTCATTAAATAAAAATTGTTTAAGGAAAATGATGTAGGAATAAATCTAAACCGAAAAAACTGCAAGCCATAAAATCTTAAATATTCTCCGATAAATCTCGATAATTATAAATTCAACGAATGCTATGAATACCATGAATGAATTGAATGAATATCAAGAAAATGAACGAAATGAATACCGTGAAAACATTATCCTGGCTTACGTATATTGCATGATTGGCCCACTTAAAGAATTCATCGTATGTGAATCCTAAACAAGTTCTGCCTGACAAATGCGAGTTTGTCAAAAGCAATGAAGTCAAACTAAAGTTTAAATTCAACAAGACTGGCATTCTTTGCCATCACCGCCAGTCATGCATATTCTGCTACGGGCGATTATGTTCTCGCACAATATTATATTACCCATTTTCGTTGCCTGGTAATTCATTCACTCGTATTCATTCGCAGGAAAAACAAAAAGCGAAAAAATTCTATTGCTTGAAACATAACGGCGTTAAGTGAAACATATGTACTTTATGGGCGTGTACTTTTTATCGGCAATCGGGCATAAAAGCAAAGAATAATGTATTGTATACACGTGGAATGAAATGTAACCTTTGGTGAACGCCTACGATGAAAAAAGAGAGCTAAAAACAACACACGTTTAAAGGCTGTACTCCTTGTATTCGCGGGTGAAAATGTGAGAATATTTTTATGAATCTCACTTAAAAGAGCCATAAAAACAATTTGGCCCTTAAATCAGTCTCTATATATTTCCAGAGCTGAGGGCGACGATAGAGATGTAGATGATGGAGTGGAATTACATTAATTAATCTTGTGAACTTGATGGCTACAAATGGACTAAGTGCAATAGTCAAAGTCTGCCCATTTGTATAGGTTTTAATTTAGTAGTCTCGTGTATTCCTATGTGTGTGTATGTGTGTGTGTGTGTACGAGTGTGAGTGGCTTTCTAACGAATGGCTTTCAGATGGCAAAGTTAATAAAATCATTCATAAACTTTACTTCTATGAAGCGATTATTTTACATTAGACAGCTTGTGTGTTTTTGCTTTTATAAACGGATTTCAACATTCGCGTGGGCGTATGAAATAAACGCTTTGACTTTTTTTCGTTCCAAAGTGAGGAAGGATTTCCTTTATGTTTTTAGAGGCATAATGAATTCTACTGCCTACGAGTTTGAAAACCTCAGATGATTTGAATAGATTTAACACTTTTGTATTTCATGAGGTTAGAACCGTAAACTATATTCGAAAATATCAATCAGACTTTCCTAAGAGCCTTTTTAAAAAAGAATAAACTATTTTAAAGACATTTAAAGCATATTTCTAAAAGAAATTCTATTCAACCATAAATACATTTTCTAGAAGGAAAGCCGGAAAGATTCTTTAGAAAATTCCGATAATTGATGTGAAGATGCTGCTGCGCAAAAACATACGGAAATTCGACAGCAATGAAAAAACTCCCTCTCCCCCCAAATACACCAAACCACGAAATTATTTGCGAAAATATTGCATGAAAATTAACGAGGGGTAGCAGATGGATATTGGAGAATATGCCTCTGTCTGTCATTGACATTATCAGAATGAATGGATATAAAAGACAATAGCGAGACCAACCAAAACAACAACAACAACAAGAATGGCAACGAGGAAAACAACAAGCGTCATTAGCAAAATTGTACCTCGCGTTGCATTACGATAGAAAGCGCCACCATCAGCAACAAAAAAGACGAACAGCTTGGTTGTTACAACGAAAAATTATTGAGAAAAAAAATTGCTGCCGGATGTGGAAATTCGTCTGAAAATTTTTTCGTTCTCTGAAGCGCATGCAAAAAAAGCAACCAAAAGTAAAAACGAGCCTGTATTTAAGGCTTTTGAAATTTTCAAAAGAACTGCCGCGTTTCATACAAACGAAAGGGCAACAGCCGTCTCGCATTGTGAAAAGAGACACGAATGGATTTGTGTGCAAGTGTGTATATGAGATCAAGCGGGGCCATACAAATCAAATTCGCTGATTACAAAGTTTGAATTTAAATGTAAAAACTCTACATGTATGTGTGTATGTAATTGCTCGATATGGAAAATATCGGCGAAAGTGCGCGCAGGACGATAAAAACCCGCAAGAGTGATATCCTTAAAATAAGATGATCAACGATTACCGTAAGAATATACGTACAATACTTCGTCTATAGTTATTATTACTGTACCTTCTTGCATTCAAACATTCCAGTAAGCACATAACAATTCCGTGTTTTAGACTAATTGAGCGCGCTTACCGGCTTACCAAGAAATATCAACTCAGAATGCAAGCAGTTATTTCCGTTTTTTGGCGTGATTAGCACAAGTAACCAGTCTTAAAATATTCTTCGCAATTGCCACCGCATTCATTTTTCAATTAATGCAATTTAAGAATTCAGGAGCGTAGGTGTGGTGGCTCAATTCACATTAAAATATATACCACTCAATTATCTTGTACCAACCAAACAAGATTTGTTAAAATATAAAAAATAAAAATGCGTCCTGTGGTTACTTGATCATTTGAAGTGTCAAAAATTATTACATTGGACCCTGCTAAAACTACGTTATGCCCTTATTGAAAAGCCAGTTACTGCATACTTTAATATTCATTCCATCCATGAGAGAAATACTTAATAATATTTTATTTTATAATTGTCAAAATCCAAAGGTAAGCAAGCCAAAAATAGGAGAAGTGTAAGGTCTTAGGCTTTCGGAATAATCGATTCAGTAACAATTTTGATACTAAAATCACGTAACAAAATTTCCTATTGGGGTACTGATATGTATAAATGTGACATCTGACATGTGTTGCCATGGTTGATTGTTAGTACTTTTCAATAGTTGCCTCTTTGTTCTTTTGTAAACAGGCGGTGGAAATCAAGTTCGACTATAAAGCAACGCCTTGCACAATTGCATCACTGCTTAATCATGCAGATTTTTTTGATAAAGATGCTAAATACTCAAAAATCATTGTGGTGTCAACGAAAGAAACGAGTGTTAATGTGAGTTTAAGGTAGGTTTGTTTGTTAATCCACGTGGAGAAAGTTGAAAGGGTAGAGTTATTGATTATATGATAAAGATGTCGTATTAAATGACATTGATTTCATATATCAATTTTATACTACTATATCTGATGCCTGTGTGTATCCTGTGTAAAGTAATAGCAATTACTTTTCATTAGCCATATTTTTTAAAAAACTGAGACGCGATGACGCGAGGCATAACCGTGGTAGTGTCTAACACACAGTCGATTTTAATAATTATTTACTCTTTGTTCTTTTATTCCTTCAACTATATCATTATCTCTCCCTTTCTCATTGAATGCTTTTCTTTGACAGACGGGTCTTCCCTACAAACCTTTACGTACCTTTTCAAAATCGTGTAAGCGTAAGGCTTCAGCCGCCGCTAGAGTGCGCTTTATTTCCGTAATGACATGCCGTGCCCTTCTCATTAGAACCTCATCGTACTTCTCTAGAGCTGTAATTAAATCAAGCAAAGCATAATGATGATGATGACACACATCCAGACACCACTCTCGAAATGTATCAAAAGTGGAAAAATATAGTAAAGAAAATAAGAATGAAGAAAAAAGGAACGAATGAATACAAAAGAAATGTGTTGAAAGAAATATTTCAATGATGCCAGTAATGAATGAAACTTCAACGCGTACAAAAAAAATCTCCACATTAGTCAAATCGCTAAGCCATATTTTTAAAAATTATTTTTAATTTATCAAGCAAAAGAAATATAAAATTTTTTATAGATTTGTATAGAGAAAAATATTATCGTTGCTTGGAAATCAAAGAGGTTTTTTCATTGCTTTTGCAATTATTGATATCTTCCATTACTCCGATATATCTTCCTTCACTTTCCTTAAATTACATTCAGTACTACCGAAAGTTGTGAATGTTGGACACTCAAAAAATTTAAACATTTGGAATGATGTTCGAATATCTTTCACCCCTCGAGATATGGACATCAGATCAACCATTTAAAAAAAGGAAACGAACTCTATAATCTCTTTATTTGATTCAATCATTTAGGAAACGGATAAAAAGCTCCCCTTTTTAAGAAAAACCACTCCATTTATTTCACAATCCAATTAAGTATTTTATCGAGTTTCCTTAGTATCGTTATGATATATATTCCAATACGAATGGAGCATTATTCAATCAGATCGCACCAGACAGACAAATTTGACTTCTCAATTTGCCTTCGGTCTTTTTTACTTGCTTTGACTTTATTAAATTCTCGCCATAATATTAAAATTTTAATGAATTTCCTCAAATATTTTACCCAACTTTATTCACTTCTGTTCCTTTTTGGCATTATAAAATTGAAGACCATGCATTGCGAGTAAAGTTTCGTAAGCAATTACGAAGACCGCATAATTGCTACTTTGCGAATAGGTTTCGGTACACACGCGAGCTAGCTCGTAAGTTTACCGCGAGGAGTAGCAGCGACATAAAAAAATATTTCCTAAGTAATGAGTTTAGTTTGCTCAGTCACTGTGACCAAAAGGAATTATGCGCTTTATGCGACTTACTAAAATACTTATGTGTATAAACCCTCAATACATATAATATACATGTATGTATATACATGTATTCTAACAAATGACTTCGATTCAAAAAGCAGAATGGGTGAAAGAGCTTAAGAAAACCAGGAATTAAAATAGATTTAGCGCGGTATCGTCAATGCAAAAATATCGTCTGATTTAATAACTTTAGGTATTAACTTGAATTTCTTTGAATTTCTTTGAATTTATATTTCGTAAAAATTTACAAAGAATTTCGTTTATTGAAATTGTAAGTAGTTTGTCGACTTTACAGGCAAGATAATTACAATCGCGTCCACTCATTTGTGAATTTATTTACGACTTAGGATTACGAGCGTATATTATGTATACGAGCTCATATATATTACGACCTATATCAGAGTCAGGGTTGATTAGCAATACCTTTTTAATTTGTCTGTTTATCAAGATTATCATTAAGTCTAACAGTTCAAAATAAAAACACTAAATTCTTTTGTAAATTATAATGAAATAAAAATTGAAAAATTGTATTTAAAAAATACATACATTTCTAAATTTTTATAGACAAAATTTATTTTCATAAGCGCCTTTCAATAAGCGCACCTCTTCGTATTAGTTTCTCAAAATTATGAAACCGAGCAAGCAAAACAAGAAAAAGCATTATAATCATTGAATATACTTTTTGATGTTTGGTTTGTTGTTGTTATTCGATTATTGGCAATACCCCGAAAAGAGACATAAGCATCTCATCGATAATTTGATAAAAGAGATTGCCAATTTCAATTACAGTGCTGCCATATCTACCAAACGGCAAAGGTCTAAAGACCTTCCAAAGCATTTAGAAATATTTCTAACGATTATCTATTCTCTCACCCATGGCGATGGTCATGACGATAACTTCGAATGAATCGGATCGTCGAAATGTGAGGAAAATTTAATGGAAAATCGCAAATCTACGAATACAATTTCAAAAACTTTGATTCCATTAAGAATTGAAAAATCCATAAAAAGAACTGAGAAGCAAAACAAGCAACAATATAGTCAACAAAAAACGTACGGCTATAAAGAGAAGAGAAGAGAATATAGAAAGGGTGGGCAGAAAGAAACTTGGTACAAAACCCCTATCCCCACACTCCTACCACCCGTAAAGAAAAGGAAAACGTAACGTTATGAAAAGTCTCTGGAAAAAAGCAAATCAAACATAAACCAGCCGTTTATATTTTTTATGACACTGAGCAGCAAGGATCAGGATAAAGACTGCTGTAGAATATTAGAACGGCTCACAAGGATGATCACGGTTATGCAGTCGAAGTTTTGCCAAGAAAATGGCTAAACGGCAAATTTTACAAAAATCCAAGCCTAACTTGGATTTTTCAGTAAAATATCAAACAAAGAAAACAAACAAAGCATGCACGTCTCGTTGGAAGAATTCGTTGAGGACAAGGTTGAAGGCACGAGATTAAGAGGACGATTAAATCACGTAAGAAAAGAGCAATTATGATGAGAAGAACTGAGACCACAAACTGAAGGCATGAAAAATGGGTGCAAAAAATTAAGGAAATAATTTTAATTTTGTTTTCTGGTTTCCTTTTTGGCTTTTTTACCTTTTTGTTCGATTATTATAAACCTTGGAGAAGGCCACAAAAAAGAAAGAAGAATCAGCACGCGGACAGAGAGGAAAAACAAAAATAACGATAATAATAACGATAAAAAATGGAAAACGGAAAATGGAGAAAATAACGGAAGCCATATTCAATTTTTGTAGAAAAACTTTTTAGCTGCTTCTGGCTCGTTGCCAAGCGACGAGTAATTTAAGACGCGATGTCATCAGCGCTCTCTCTTTGTGTCTAGAGCCGTTAGTTGTGACGCGCGACTCGGTGGCAAGTTGCGCGACTTTTGTTCTGACGTCTCGATTATCACCGTTCTCCGCATATTGATACCGTTGATTTCGCTTCCGCCGCCACCGTTGCTGCAGCCACTAATGCTTATCGATAATTTTCACTTTATTTTCATCTGAAAGTTGAAAGTTGATCGCGGATTTAAATTTGAAAACTTTGGTGATTTTCAAATTTCTTCTTTGGTTGCATTGCATCAGTGACACACTTTCAAATGGCATCAACACAAGTATAAAACAACTAAGAAAAAAAGCACGACAATAAGACCGCAATGACATCAACATTATCAATAAAAGAAAATGTCCAAAGAATTGCTTTCCAATTGTATCTCATCGTCATGAAATGATTGTAAAATCCGTAGTGAATGAATTTGTTTTGGGATGTGTTTTTTTTCTTGTTTCCAATTTTCAACTTTTTTCTCGTTTTTAGAATAGAATACCCTAAATCGAATCGAAACTATTTTGCGAAATATGTTTATGTCTAAAAGTCATTCATATGAAATCTATTTAATAGATCTGCGAAGAAGTTCGTGGCGTTTCTTGTGATAAACGACGTCAATTCTAACTCATAGCACAGATCACAGAGACATCCTTGCATGATCGCCTGAAAGCCGACAATGCTTGAATTGATTACCAAATTATTTCTATTCGTTGTTTCGAACCTTCGATTCCTTCGAACAAAGCCCTTAGAGTTTATCGTTTATTTCATCTTCATTATCAGTTTTTAAATTTTGAAATTTTAGAAAATTCTCACCAAAGAATCATTCGAAAACCGTCGCGATTTCTATCTCTTAATTTTCATCATCATTGTGATTTCTATAGCGTCATCATGACCATCATTATCATCATTACTATCGTTGTCAGCCCAATCAATGTATTTCTACAACGTTTGAAGGAATTTGAAAGAAAAATAAAGCAACTCTTCGTTGTGTTGGAGGGTTGCGTGACGAGGATGCGGGCCGTCGATATTGTAAAAAATGTATTCGATGAGGAAAAAACCTTTGCCACGCCATGATATCCTGTCCATGGGGCGAAATTTGTGCATCAATCAGATTGCATAAATTTTTCCCTTATTCCACGATTGCGTCAATTTGCCTTCGAATTTCTTGTTTCAATTTTGAAGGATGACGGTTCATGATTCGCACACCGCCACCGATCCATAGCGATGAAAAGGAAATCAAGAGAATGAACATAAAATGAAGCTGCAAAGAGACAGACTATTGACACAGTGTGGGAGAACGGCGAGCGAGTGAATGGAAATTGTCGGTATTGGAAAGACCACCAACCGATTGATGCGCTCTATGCGTCATAAAAAATAGCTTTAGATTGAGTGAATGCAAAAATTCAAAGCCATAAAAAACAGCAGAGCGTCGTCTCTTGCGAAATGCAAAATGTGCTTGCCAAACAAACCGCTCTTTATCTTTTCCACACTCATCCTTTTATTAGATTTAATCTATTTTTCTTCATTTTTTCCATCGCCAATTCGTTTCGAGAAGCTCCGTCAATACTTCTCAATTTGCCATCGAGCCAATTTTAACGCTGAATTGGCTTTCATGCGGCAATCCTCCATCAACCATTTAACTAAAAACGGCTCCAGAATGCTTTCGAGAGCATGAATCATCCCAGAAAATATGCACCGGTTTAAACGTTGCCACCACCGAATTTAAAGAAAGACCGAAAAACTGGTAAATAAAAACGCTAGTGCCTTGGTAAAAATAACTTCGAATAACTAGCAATTAACCAAACCAACGTGTCCATTGTACCATCATTGCGGTACGCCGCGGGTGGATGATGGCTTCTCTTTTGGGCCTTTCTTCTAATTTTTAAAACTTTGCCAAAATATTTACGGGGTTTTTGCGGAAATCGTGAGAGTTGGGGGTTGGAGGGAAAACATATCCCTGCCCGACTCTCTCTTCATTCTCCTCCTACTCTCTCTCACTCACACTGTCTGGTGCCCTAAACCATATTTTCTCATTTATGATGAGAGAAGAATCAAATTTTTTACAAAACCAAGAGCTCGGAATAGCAAACCATAAAAGCGGCATTACATCAATGAGTTTGTCGTTCACCGCTTTTTTTTTGGGTTTTTGTTTTCAAAAAATTTTTGGAGTTAGTTTCTCTTCTTTCTTGTTCTTCTCTTTTTGACGAAGTCAATTTATGAAACTTTGTTGAAAACAAAATCTTTTGCGATCGCAAAGCAGACTCTCGTTACCATCATTCGGTTTTCGTTTTCGTCACTGTCATGAACATCGGCATCGATGGCAACGTCATTGATATCAACATCAGTATCATCAACTTCATTATCAGTGTCTGTCGTCAACGGCATTCTAAGTGTTGCCAGTGTCACCAAGTTTGTCATTGTTGCTGTCATTGCAATTGTTTTAATTACTAGAGCTCGTAAAATTGTTTTCGTAATTATTTCAGACTCAATGAGAGTTTTAAGAAAGAGAGAGAAGGTTAGGGGGAAATGTGTAAAGGGTTAGAGAGAGAGAGAGAGAAAGAACAAGAAGAAAAATTAAAATAAAATAACTTCAGATTGGACTTCTTCTAATTACCACTTGATGTGATTTCGTTCGTGTCCTATGTCATCGTAAATTGATTTTCTTTTGGTACTATCTGGCGAAAAATTTAAGAACATCTTACGAAAGGCCTGCATCATACCAAAAATTGCATCGTGTAAGGTATAAGGATGACCTAGCGGTTACTCAAATTGGCAGAAAATTATTAAAACCAATAGAAAGGATGACACTCATGAAACATTGCAGTCAGTATATTAAGGCAAATTAAATACTTGCTGGAATGATTTTTAAAGAATCGCAGTTGCTCGTCTTTTGCTACTGAGCGCCTTTTAATGAACCCGAGATACCACTCCTTCGCCACCTCTAACGACACGATACTAAAGACGATATTCATTAGTTTCATTCAATAATTTTACATAGTATTTAGTAAATTACTTTTAATTTTTATGGGATTTTATAAATTTTGAAATTTACTTAAAAGTCAAATAAAAATAATGTGTAATCGTGGCATCTTAAAGGCATGATTGCTCAACAATAAAATGGCTTAATTTTTGCTGAAGGAATAAAATTTGAATATATAATTCGATGGGAGGTCGTAGTCGGCAATTTTCTGGCGACAACCTGAAACACTTTGGCGTGTCGTCGCCGTCTTCGCGCCAAATGCACTTCATGTAAAATTAAACAATATCACATTTTTAAGTGTCGATTATTATGCATAGGAATAATTATCCGTCACTTCGTCGTACCACGACGTTCGAACGACGCTTCATTTCTTCGAAACCGTCGCTGGTGTTGCCACATTATGAAATGCGAGTAATACACCCGACCATTATATTACTTATAATGATACTCCACAGCTTAGAAGTAGATCGACAAGACATTGTACGGTTTTAGGTTTGTCAAAGTATGTTTGCAACTCTTGAAATGTCTTGGATATTGTAATACTTTTATAAACGCCATGAAGTGCGAGATATGTGAAAAACAGCCGACTCTACAAATATTCTTAAAAGATTAAAATGTTGACATTGCAAGTGCTACCGGAATTATTCTGTCGAGCAGTGAATAAACGACGATGGTTGCCTTTAAGTTAAGCACAGGTAGGAATAACCTCATTGAAGTATTTGAGTTTGGGTTGTCAAACACTTCAATTTTTAGCATAAAATTAAGCTGGATGGAAATATTTTTATACACCGTATCGAAATTCATTAACATCCTAATTATGCTCGTTGAAGATTACAAAATAGACTTGACAAGAGAAACCGTTAATCGCATGCATTTTATTTAATTGTTGTGCGCATTTTTATTAACCGCTTAAATGACATGAAGAAATTAAATTTTAGGTTTTGAATGGAAATGAATTGGTGGCGTCTGGAAAGACAAAATCCTTAGAGGTTAAAAGGTTCTTTGCTCTAATAGAATTTAAGAGTTTAAAAGAGTTGAAGTCCTTTAAATACCCATCAGAGAATTCAGTGTGTTTATTCGGCATCAGTGTAATTTATTAGTAATACAAATAATTCAATTCGGAATAATTTTATAAACAATCTTTTAACTTTTCATTTCTCAAAGTAAACACTATAAATAAAATAAAAGAATTTTGAAAAGAATTCAACACAAGAAATTCTACCCGTGACATCAATGAAAAAGCCAAGAGACGTACCACAATTTTGCAAAA
Source organism: Physocephala rufipes (assembly GCA_963966595.1). Taxonomy (NCBI): domain Eukaryota; kingdom Metazoa; phylum Arthropoda; class Insecta; order Diptera; family Conopidae; genus Physocephala; species Physocephala rufipes. The sequence continues at coordinate 37,976,644 of OZ016504.1, forward strand.
AATAAGCATTGCAGAATCAAGAAGGACTTAAATGGAACTCTTTCTTTCGATGACATATTCATTTCTTTGATTGCAATGGTCGAGGTAAAAAAATACTGGAGAGGGGGTCAGTAAGGCAAAGGACAAATCGCATGCTGGACACACACACAGACGTTTTTAATTTCGATGATGAAGAATATATTAAAGAAATACAAATGTGGATTGTGTGAAGCCGCAGGATATACGACGCCAATTTCAAAGGACCAAGTAATGCAAGAATAATAAGTGAAAGAAAGAAAGAGAGTGCGAAGAATAGAAAAACAGGGAAAGAGAAATGCTAAACTATTGACTAAAACGAAGCCATTTTGCGAGATATAAGAAAAACTGAAGGACAGAGTAGTAATTATTTAGCAAAGTAAAGCCCTCCAAGCAAAGAACAAAATATTAATAACACAAAATGGAAATGACTAATTTTTGTAGACCATAATAATTTTAGCTACTGAGCAAATTATTCCCAAGGGTGTCAGATATTTAAATACTCGTGAAAATTAATATTATTTGAAAATAACGTCAAATGTTTTTGAGATTTTTTAGAATCGAAAGCAGATTCTGTTGAAATCGTAGAAGCAAAAAATCTTTAGGTATTGAAAACGACATTTTTTCCATTCTCTAGGAATCAGAAGAAATTGACTGAAACAACAAAAGAAACTCTATACAATTACACAGACAAAACACTACGAAACACAGCAAAATCATAAAAAGCAAACAAAACAGTTTTCGAAAGAAAGAACTGCCTCTGATTCCATTGCATTCTGAAAGAAATAGAAATGCTATAACAAAAAAAAAGAACAAGAAGAAGAATATGAGAAAGACATGAACAAAAGGAAGGAAAGCCGGAAATGAAAATAGAAAACCAGTGCAAAGTATCCGGTTGGCCTGAAGAGTCGAATATCAAAAGACGGCTTGTTAACAGGTTGATGTTCGGTCAGTTTTTGTGTGGAATAGAACAAAACATGATATTTCTGCACTTGATAAGTATGAAAAGAGAAATAATAAATAGAAACAAAATTACAAACAGGATAATTTTGAAAGGGCAAAATAGAAGACGCTGATTTTGTTTCCTTCGCACAAATTCGAACCGACAGGAGAGAAACTATAAAAGCTGAGCCAGAATTTTATAGATATTTCTTGAAAACAATTCAAATTTAAGTAAAATCAGACGCAAAAAAGGAACAAGCTACGACTAAGAAAGGTTAGCAATTTTTAAAACACTCTGAAGAGCCTAAATAGTAACAAGTTTGAATAAGAAAAAAATAATGTAAATTGCAGTTTACGATCAATTCTTCCAAAGTTACCACAAATAATCTCAAGAATGCCACGCCTAAAACAGAAAATTCAAAACTATTTTTCTCAGTATTTAGTATGCACTAACAATTCTCTTATTATTCTTTCATTATCATTTACCACAATTTTTAAAAAGTATCACAGAAATAGTCGACCCCCCACGTTAACGTTTAAATTTAAATAACGACAATATTGAATGAGTCGGTTCATAAAACTCGAATGAAAACATAGTTGACTAATCGTAAAAATGACTAATCGTAAAAATGACTATATGCAGGTGCTACGATCTCTTCACCAAACAAAATGTCACGTAGAATCTTAATTACCTGACAAGCAGCTTTCTGTTGCATCGCGGTAACTTTCGAGTTTCATTAACTTGAGTGCTTGGTCACATTGTGAGCGCCTTACCGGATATTCACTACCGGATAGCTCGTGGCGTACATTTGAATTACAAATTAGAACCACTAGATCCTTCTCGGCGGCAACAAATGGTATTTGGAATGTTTCCAGAGATCTAGAAATGATATAGATACACAAGAGAAGCATAAAGAAAACATTGCGAGAGCAAGAGAGATCGAAGAATCTAGGGAGTAAAAGGCAAGACAGTTTTAGTTCATAAGACGTTTAAAAACAAGAAATATCAAGCCGGCGTAGATTTGCCATTTGTCTTGACGGATAGAATTTCTTTTTTGTATTATAATTGAATTTTATAGAAAAAATCTAACATTAGAGAAATCAATTGAAGACGCGTATATTGAAAATCATTTAATGACACGTCGTTCGAACATTTTCTCATGTAATTCTCGGCACGAAATAAAACTACTTTAAATACCATTAATGCACCTTAAATGTTAGTTTAACATAATTATTGAAACTAATATTAAATACTAAAAGTTTTCGGAAATTCTTCACTTTATTTCGTGCGACATAATATCGCATTCCACTAATCTCGCATGCGCCGTACAAATCATTAAAATTTGCAAGGTATTAAATAAACTACAGACAATATTTACGACTAAGCCTGTTACGTTTTGGGCCATAGTAACTCATTACTTAGTTATTACCAGTCTTCCCTCCTCTACTGACCTTTATCTCTTATTTTATGTTAATAAAGCTCACAATTCTTAGTATTTCTGTTCATTATGAAAGACTTGTATGTGCAAAGCATGCAACAAATTGGGATTCGGATTGTCGAGGAACCAGTGTCGTATGAACTGAACTATATATCAATAATAAACCTCTGTAGCTTATACAATTCTAAATCCCGATTCATAAGCGTTTGCAATAATAAGTCGTCTGGCATATGGATATTTTCTGAAAACGTACTAGTTAAAGACTTAGAAATTTTACTTTGGCAATTTGCGGAAGTAAGAAAGGAAAGATGAAAGGAAAACTTTTGAAGAACAAGGGGAAGAGTGGAAAAGTACAAATAAAGAAGTTTGCTCATTTGCTTGCTTGTTCTTCTTTCATTGCGTGCAACAACCAGCAGGATATATTCGACTATAGTTGAGTATTCCGAAACCTTTGTTTCAATTTGTCTTGGATGTGGCTTCGTACTCAAACTATCACCGATTCGTATGCTAATATGTATGTAAATGCAAACTCAAATACATACACATACACATACACATTTGCTCATTCCTTCCATGACTTCGTAAACATTCACAGTGCCGTCAAACATCTTCTTGTTGTGGTTGTTCGTGTGTGTCTATACACATATATGTGTATGTGTGTGGTGGATTGGGAGAGGGGAGGAGAGGAGCATATGTGTGCACACAATTTCTGGGGATGTATAAGCGTAAGGGATAATTGTTTGAATCGTACGCCGAAGATAACAATTTCAGATTGTGGTGCATAAATGAAAATTAGTTCATTCGAATAAAGAAGACATAAAAGGAAAGCGATAATTCATATAAATTATAAACATACTATCAAGTTCTCCATTTTAAAGGGAGTAAACAGTGTGTGGGACCATTTTGGAGTAATTTAAGAAGAAACGTCAAACCTTAAGTAATATTTTTATAAAATTTTTTACAATTTAATTGAATCTTATAAAATGTTTATAGAACATTTTATAGAATTTTTAAGAATGCGCTTGAAGAATCTAAATCCTTGGCAATCAATTAAGCAATGAGCTCCAGAAATATCAAAACCCTTACTTGATACAACCGCGTATCTCTAGAAGCCACACTTGCGAGGAAGTGATATGATGTCAGCGGCTTCATTTCAGTTATTGCAGTTTGCAAGATTTTACGGTGCTAATATTGTACTTATCAAAATGAGCTAAATTAAGCAAATAAATTAGTTCTTTTAAAAGAAATCGTAACACACTTTCGTACAGGATTAAATGAAAAACGTAACTTTTTTCAGTTTCATTGTTTCTTCCTTAAACATACGATGCGAAAATTGAAAGGACAAAACGAAAAGAGGAAGAATTATCAATATGAAAGCGTTGTTTCAGTTTGCACTACAATCCTTAATAAAGCTAAAAATCCTGCTTTAATTCCCTCCCCCCTTCTCACTCTTTTCACAATCAAATTATAATCAAGCTGAATGAATGAAAATTATAACCGCCAACCCACGACTCCCTTCTCTGCTCGAACAAATACTTTGAACTTGGATATTGTGGCATCGCTCTGAAAATGACAATAAATAATTTTTTTTCTCCTTCTTTAGTTGGTTTTCGTCATGGTTATTGTTTAACGCGCTTTCGAAAATAAAATGAAAAATGAGCAAGCAATGCATACAAAGGCTTGAAAAAAGAAAGAAAGAATAGAAAGTGTGCAGATAAAAATATTCCATTTGGAAATTGTTTTTGCTGTTTGATCTTCATATTGTCGCGTAACCGCAAAAAAGACATCATTCTTGTCTCGATAAACCGACCAATGGACGGACAACTTTATTGTGCGCCAAAAAATATGCACGGTTTTTTGTTGTCACAGCATGACTATTCAGTTATTTGAATTGTAGCGTAGGCATCTGTCAACAACAGTAGCTGCAGCCGCCACACTAAACCACCGAAGGACTGCTAGCATCAGCGACGCATTGCAATCTCGATATTTTGTTCTCTTCATATTTACTCGTTGTTCGTTTGGTAGGTCTTCTTTATAATCTTTTTAAAACGCAAAAATCTGCTTTCACCCCACCCTTCTTTTCAACGTTTACTGTATTCATTGTAATTCCAAATAATTTCTGGCACGGAGAAGGGAGGTAGGGAGCAATAGGTCCTAACATTCCGTTCAAAATATAAACTTTTGATCTGGTCTTATGACCTTTGTTCTCTAGAACGGCATTCTGTAATTACGATATTTTAGATTTGTGGAAAAAATATCCATATTCTCCTTCCAATCTCCTTCCAGTCCCCTTCTGGCTTATTTCTCTTGCATAAACCAAACAAATTAAATTTACATAAAACCTTCATAGAAAGCTGTGTCTCTACAAACCGAAGGCAATTTTCTTAAAAGCAATTTGTTATTTAAAAAAAAAGAAAAACAATAAATTCTAGTTTACTTTTTCATTTACCTGCAGTCCAGCAACAACACATGGTTGCATTGTCCCATCAACGAAATCATCTGATCCATGATGCCGCACGGCACTGCCGCAAATTTGTGCTCGGCCGCTTGGCAAATTAGAGCGCGTTCAGCATCACTGCATCAAAACGAGATTCGTGGAATGAATGGAAAACGGAATGAATAAACGACAAAGAATGCCATAGAACATAAAGAATATAAAGGGAAAAATATTATAATCATTCATCTCACTTGCCATCAACCAACCTAAACTTCAACCCACCTATTCATACGCTTGCCACTGTGATGCTCTAGGAAAGTGAGCATTGCCACCTCTAAGGCCGCGCTGGATGATAAACCAGCCCCTACTGGCACATTACTAACAATCACCGCATTAAAACCTTTAACCGGATGACCGAAACCTTGTACAACACCTTTAACGTAATTTGCCCATCTGTAAAATTGAAGCAGTTAGGTTTCAGTGGGCGTGTTTGGTTGACATGAAGTAGACTATAAAAAGAAAATCAAAATACAAAACATATCGATGTTATTTTTGTTAAGGCTTCGAGCAATTTAACCCTAGAGAATATCTGTTGAATTCACAAATAGATGATTCTGTTTAACGTATTATTAAATTCAACTTTTCAATGCCGTCTAAAAACGCTTGTGTCTGCGATAAATTCGAATTAAAGTTTCATTTCATGTAAAGTCTTTGTAATTGATTTTTTATTATAAATCTCGATTAAGAGTCCAAAGCACAGAAAACTCCTGCCGCAATTTCATACTTCTTTTGAGATTTTCGAGATATTCTGATTTTCGCAAAAGTTTTTACAAATTGTGTTGTATCACGGAGATGTATTTTCCCGAAAAAAATCACAACTTAGTCAATGATAAAAAATTAATTGGAACCAATTACAAAATGCTTCCATTCGCGGCAATGGGTTCATCTATTTTAGATTAATAGAAACAAAATTAATCAGAGAATGAATTGTAATTTGTTAAGGAGGTAGAAGTAATAGAACTAAAATAGAATAAAGACAAAGAGATTTATAACGAATATCAAGAATTAAGGGTCCTTTTTGAGAACAAAAAGTTCAGATTGAATTTAATACTTATGCATTTCTTAATTAAGATCCTTTCGATTTTCGACGAAATCTGTTTGTCTATTTTAAAATATAAAACCCGCAGGGAGAGGGAGTTTCTCCAATTACTTCGCACTGAAGAAGAAGAAAGAGAAGCACAAAAGAAAGGGCACCATTTACACCGGAAATTCGATCGGAAGAAAAACCATAGCTACCGACGAAATGGATATAAAACACTCACACATGTGCGCGCATACACACGAGCACATATGAATACACATGTTGAAAATTCTGAAATGCATCAAAACAACGACTGATGAAATGATTCAGATTGCTTTTGGCACCTGAATGATTGTCGGTACTGGATGTCTCTGTATCTTTTTTCAGCCAGATTGAAGAACGAGCAACAGTCCGAATTAGTACTCGTACATCCGTGAACAAAATTACGTTGGATAACCCTCCGATACCGACACCTGGATCAACATCGGCGCCGAAGTAACGAATGTAATCAACAGCTCTGTCGAAAACTTGTCAGAAAGCAGAAAGTGTCAAAATAAGCATTTTCTCTCCTGCATCTCGTGCACTCCTTGTGGCTTTCTTTCTTCTTCGACAGAGCGATTTCCTCAATTCGTCAAATGCATCAAAGCAGAAAATTTAATTGGTAGGAAGAAAGGTTTGTCCACCCTCAAATGAACTTGATTACCGATAACGAAAAAATGACGATGGCGATACCAAAGACTGACAGAAAGGAGGCAGAAAGTCAGAAAAGGGTCAAACACTCGACATAATTTTTATAGTAATGAAATATCGTAAAAGGTCACTTTATTTTAAAGTCATCTCACTTACTTCGGTGCACCGGGTTGTAAATTTTCGGGCTTTACACTAAATTTAACTCTGCGTGGTTCTGCAACCTCGGAGCACAAAGTGATAACGTCAGCTTCGCAATCCTCACGGTGACCTCCAACAATAAGTGTTACCCACGGCAGCGCCTTAAAAAGAGAGGACAAATCAACAATGCATAAAATTCAAGGAAAAAATAATTCGAAATAAATGTGCAGGAAAATATTATTAAAAATTTTGGAAACACCTTTATGGTAAAAGTGTCGAAAGGAGAAAAGGTTTGGGGCTAATTAGTGGATTTTCATTATTTTCCATAACTAATAATTCCTTTATCTGGAATAGACCCTCATTCCTTCAGAGAGTTAGCCAGCACTTAAAGTTAAGTGAATCGCGCTTGTATGGTAAACAGAAAACGACACTACGAAACAGAAGCAGCAACAACTACTAGAGGAAACTAGTTACCAACTAATTCCACTCACCAACTTACCATAGGCAAAACATATCCGTCGTTATAGTCGACATGTTCACCAATCAAATTAACACGTCCCGGTGCGCAGCAGGCCAAGTCTGGCTCTCTGCCAAAATTTTGACAAAAGCTTTCCAAAGCGAGTTGGCTGATTTCATTGTATGAAGTTAATTTCGTGGTCTTGGCAAACATTTTTGCTACGCTTGTACTGAATACTCTATACTCGAGAAGGCGTTAGAATCCGCGCTAAAGTTGATTAAATTGCTGTAGGAAAGTAGCTGTAATTAGTCAAAATAGTATACTAAAATAAGAAGGAAGTAAACAAATTTGAAAAGGCTTTCTTCTATTTTCCAAAGGCATAACATTTCTCAACTGAACTTACTTTGACCGAAGCCAATCAAGTAAAAGGCGTTAATGAGTTCAACTTTTTCCCACCCCTTTCCAACACTCCTTTCCGACGATTACAACTTTGACCAACATACTTTACAGTAACAAACAGTTTAATGGGAGTGACGGAAAGAGATCTCCAATATAAAGTCTCGACATCAACCAATATTCGAATGCAGGCAGTCGATGTAAAATTTTATATACCATAGCTTTCTTAAGATAATTACAAAACAATGTTATTGCTGGCATTATTTTTGTTGTTACCATAAAATCATGTTAAACCGTGGCGCATGTATTACTTTTTACAGCGCTCTAAAGTTAATTTCAATTGAAGGGTTATTTTGTGGCCGACTTCTATAATTTACCACGATGTTTGCTTTGAGTGTCTACTCCTGAATTTGATTCATTGCACTATATCATTTATTTATTGAAACTATGTACTCTTCATTTCTTCGCCTTCTTCCTTTATTTCAAATGTGGTCTACTTTATGGTTGATTGCCTCCCTTTAATTCTCAACTACAAAAACCTCAAAAGTTTTGAAGTTAAACACCAAACGCAGCAGAAATGTTGTAAAACTTGCTGCACGAAATTGGAGTGAGAGACTGTATTAAGGAAATTATGGGAGAACATAAATTCTACAAACTGCGCTACGCTCCACAAAACTTCTACAGAGCTACATTTTTCCATCCATCCCATTCGCTACCATTCAAACGATGGTCCAGATGAAGTAAAAATATAATGCAGGCAGGTAAAAAGTAGAGAAAAGTAGTTTTTATTAAAAACAAGCAACAACGGAAGGAATCTTCTGAAATTTCCTTTCTCCAAATTCGAAACTTCACATCAAGCAACAAGATTCTTTTCCAGATTCGTAGAAAACTTTAAATGCTTCTCTTTAAAATATTTCGAATAGTCTGAATTCTGAATTATCTTTTATCCATTACATAATTTCTTCCTTCAATCCTACATCTTAGTGAAAACTTTAATTCAAGGAAAGAATTTATTTGGGGGCTGAATGATCTCTCAGAAATTGTTCGAGTGTTGAGGATCTTTGAGGAGTGGTTTTATTAATTTTAACTCTTTTAAGTAGGAATAATTAATTCTTAAAAAAATTATTTCTGGAATTATATATCATTAAATAAATCCCTTTACCTGAATATTACCGCCTGAGAGTATTCCCAAAATTAATTGATAAAAGTAATCGGCCCATTATTTCAACAAATAATAAACAACTTCACTGATTTAATTTTGAAACTTGGTCTTTCTTAAACTGGATAACCGTCTACCATAGTCATGATATTTTAACACTTGCCACCGTCTATATCAGGGTGGCAAGTCTTAAAATATCACGACTGTGATAAACGTTATCCTGTTATTTAAGAGATATTAAGTTTCAAAATTGGATCAGTTAAGTTTTTCATCATTTGTTTAAATAATAGGCCGATTACTTTTAGCGCTAGCCTCGTAAATATATTTTATACGTTACTGCTAACTACTTTAAGCAAAACACATAAATAAGACTCCCAGTGTTCTGCGTACTATACTCTCTGCGAGTTGATTTCTTTCATCAAAACTTATTCGAATTGAGCATGATTATATTTTTATATTTTCCAAAGAGTATTTATTAAGAGCAATATAATACTACATAACCGTATCTGATTTTTATGGGTGTGGCTGTTAGTGTCGATAAAGATTTAAAATTAAACATATAAACATAAACAAAACGGGAAAGTCTGGGTCCATCGTCCATCGATCGAAGCCTACATGTTTGGAAACAACAAATTGGAGGAGGCTCAAAAATTGGAACTAGATTTTAATTTTGGTTGTGTTTTGGATAGCTAGTGTATTGATGCACTCAACTCAAACTCACCTCTTCTTAACTCACCTCAAATTAACTCACCTCAAATTAAATCCGCAGCAAGAGTTGCATTCTTTTATGTGTGTAAGACAACTTTTACACTGAAGTTCTTTTCTTAAAAGCTAGTCACTTTCTCCTAATATTAAAAGAGTATACAAATTCTTATAGTTTCAGCTATTCATGCTTAAAATCACGCTCAAATTGTTGACATTATTAGCCAGATTAAAAAGTTAGACGTTTTATTCTTAAATCGCGTTCACCGTAAGATTTTAACGTTCTCGCAAGTTGGAGGCAAAAAATACACTAAAAGTTGATTTATATCTCAGTTAATTTTTTAGGATTGCCTTTAAAATAATTATCTTCAAAGAGTTTTAAAATTTAATAAGAAACCTGAGATTCAACAGACTCAGAAAGAGAAACAATATAGACCATATGCAGTCGTTACACAATATTAAGAGAGCAAAAAGCAATAGGTTTGTGATATCACTCCAGCGCCGTTGCAATCATTCAGAAAATAACAACAAATCATATACAAACCTCTCCAGACACGTTATCATATTTATTTAAAAGTAATCAGTACTCATATTCTGTTTTTATATTAGTCTGACCATATTTTTTTAGTGGCTTGTGCTTTGTTACTCTGAATTGCTGAGTGCGTTTTCAGTGAGAACATGATTGGAGAGAGTTTTATATTATCAAAATTAGTAAATATACTTCTTTTAAATGATTCACTGCTTGCGATTTATGAAACTGATGAAGTGAATTAGGATAAGATGTTTAAAATGTCTTCAAAATATTGGTCATAATTAGATTATTATTATAATAGAAATAATACGATAATATAATGTTTATAGTATTTAGTTGTTGTATAAGATCGTGAGCATGCATATTCAGTTTGTTCTTCGGTTTTCCAATCTTTGGATCAGACGTGGTGGAGAAATAACGCAGGCAGCTGGGTTTCCATGATAATGGTAGTGTCTTATTGCGATTTCGAAAATTATGCTTATATCTAAACTACAGTTATTGTTCTGTCTCTGTTGTCGTTTTTCAATCTTGACATAGTAATAGACTCAAATCGCTTTTCGTGCTCATTTAATTCAAAGTCAATTAAGAGCTTCATTCAATTATAATCATATTCAATATAAATAATAACTAATAATAACAAATAAGACTAAGATGATAAACAAGCCTTTAATTAATTAAGCGTGCAACATTTTAAATAGATATCGCATAACCAAATTAATTCTTGTGTCCGAGTATTGAACACGTATGAAATAACTGATCTTTATAAAACAACAATTGAGATAATTAATTCAAATCAAAGTATACACTTATGAATAGGCGTGCCTTCAAAGAGTTAATCACGCACACAAACAACAACACATACATATTCATACAATGGTTTCTTTACTTAAAACAATAGGCCATCTACCTCTATCCAAAGATTTATTAATTCATTCAAGCACGCTTAGCATTTTGAGTTTTGATCCTTTTGAAATATTACAAAGATAATAATGTTTGAATGGCGCAATGTACGGGCTTCAGTTTGATTTAATTAAACTATTACAGGATAGAAAAGCCTATATGTTAATTTCACAAAGTATGAGAGACCATTCCAGTGTAAATCTTTTACGTGGTATTATGGAATTAAGACAAAAACATTAATCCGATTTGGGGCAACATACATTTAGCTTTCATTTATAATTATGCTTCACAAAACCTTTTATGTTTATGCAGGGTGCTCTCCATGAGTTGTAAAAAAAGCTCAGGATCAAAAACTTGGGTCGAGGAAAAAACTTGTGCTGGAGTAGGAACAATTTTGTCATGAGGTGAAATTATCGGAAAAATTCATTCAAATAGCAAGAAAAAATAAATAACATTGGCGACAGTAACAGGGTATAAAAGAAAGCCTTGGTATCAGTGTTTAATATTACTTTCAGATTTATTAACGTGTCCAATAGGTTTTCACAATAATTCCAATCAAAATAAAACTATTAAAAACAGACAAAATTAAATTCAATGTTTATATCTTTCTCACATCTTCACATCTTTAAATTGGTTAAAACCGATTCACCATCAATAACATCCATTAATCTCCATCTCAATCTGCAAGTCATTTAATTGCCCTTATAGAACATTTCTTCTCATCATTCCTATCATTGATTATCATTTATCTTTCCCGTCATTCTTTTCTTAATTTTCATTAACGATATCATGACTTCAATATTTGGTTTCTTCATCATTCTTAATGTAAAATTGGTAAAATTAATCGCATTATTTATGAAAAAATGGGGGGGGGGGCAGAAAAAGAAGATAATGTGAAACTGAAAAATGAAAAACTGAAAAATCTAGCAATACGATCCAATACGACTTTATTTCCAACATTCAGAGTAATTTCTTTAGTTCATTTCATGCTGTTCGTCAACAGCAATATTTCAATTATTTGCGTCACGGGAGGTAGTAGAAATAACAATAAATATCACTTAGTGATTTGTATTAATTGATAACAAATAGGTTGCTGTGTCTGAAGAGTGGTAGAGTCATCAAGCATGAAAGGAATGAGGTATTGATTACGACAGATTTTTTTCAATCATGGAAAAATGTAACGCCTTCATTTTATATATTTCATAATTTTTGACATTCGTTAAGTTATTAGTGATGAAGACATTTCTAATATTTTTCATAATTATTGTAGAGGTCATTAAATAAATACTTCGATTTTAGGTAAAAATATTCTCAAAAAAACAATGATACGAAAATTATGTGCAATTACAGACACAGAAAATATAATTACTTACTGTAGGGATCGTTTAAAGCTTTCATTTATTCGTTTGTCCTCGGTTAAATGTGTAAATATCTTTATTAAAAACAGTATCATGGTTTTAAAAGACTTTGAACATTTACATTTTTTTAAAACATTTTTTTTCGCACAGAAGCGGATTTTATTTTCGTAAAATTAAATCCAATTAAACAAAATAAATACAATTTTCACCTTAGTTTTATTGCAATTAAAATATTTCTGTAAAAACAAACGATTCTGTAAATCACGATAATCGCATTTAACATTTTTTCGTACGTATCAGACCCAAACTTCAAAACGCATGCTTTCGAGCGAGCGTGTAATGAATAAAATGTTGATTATGGAAAAATGATGATGGCAAAATTATCTAGTGCGGAAATCGAAAAAAAAATTTTTTTCGATCTGGAATGAAGACGTTAACAAATTATTGTGGGAAAGTCGGATTCCTCGATGAATGTTTACCAAAAAGCAAGAGAATGTTTAACTACGATAAAGCGAAAATTAAAGAAACCAGACTAGCACGGAAGTTAGTTGATGATAAAGGACGTGATGATGGTCCGATACTGAAGTTGCGGAGGCGATAATAGAACATAATGCCAAACATCTTATCTAGATGTAAAATTGGCGCGTGACGTAATGCCGACAATGAGCAAAGCATTTAGACACAGTGTTATGAAGCAGATGGTGTGTCCGAACAATTAAGTAATGGTCGGGCAGGGCCGATTTTAATGTGCTGAAAATTTGAGGATGCTGATAAGAATGTTCTAATGATAAAAGGAGCTGATACCAAGGATTTTAATTTGAGATAAATATTTCAATGGTCTGTTGCAGATAATATAATGATAATAATGAATTTCAATGACAATTGGTTTTGTTCTTTAAAAGACAACTGAAAAGGAAATAAGAATGACAATAGCGCAATAAGAAGAGGAAGAAAAATATGTATTATATTTATGATTTTCAACATTTTTGTCCTTATTTTCCTTGCTTCTCAGGAAATTATATAATTTCATTGTTTTTGATATTTCTTTCGACGTTGATACCTCCTTGGATAAGACGAGATGAGTGTATTTTTGAGAGAGGAGGTGAGGAGGAGGAGGAGAAGGGGTGAGAGAGATATAACTGCAATTCTTTTGGACGATCTTCTCAAAAAAATTGAATATATTTTTACTAACAAGAATTACAAATTGAAAAAGGTTTTAAGAGTTCGAAAAATTGTGTTTTTTTTCAACATTGTTGTCTTTTTTTATAGAATTATTGCCATTTTTATTATTACTGCTGCAATGCATAAAAACGTCGAGTTGTTTCATTTATAATTTTCTTCTAAATTCTGTTTGTTAATGTTGTTGTAGCTTTTGTTGTTGTTTTCTTCCTCTGATAGATTTTATACGTCCTTAATATTTTTTGTTACTCCCTTTGCGTTTTCCACTTCCATTTACTCTCCTCTTGACTTCCCTTTACGCTTCGTCCTTTAGAGATTTATTTTCTTATTCTTCCTTTAATTTTTAGCTCTTTGGAAGTTTTTACTTTGTAGAGGAAGTGGCGGTACTCCATCATTCGCAAACTATAAGAAACGAGAGAACGTTAAAAAGAAGAATAATTAAAAATATTCATCTTAAAGACTTTATGAATAATATTTTATATATCATTTGTTGGTGTCAATTGGTGTTGTTCGTTCTTTCAGTTCGTTCTCGAGTGATAATATTCCTTATCTTCTTCTTCTTCTTCTTCCGTTCGTTATTAAAAATTTTACAAAATTAAGATTTATGCGAGCTACGTGTTCATTTCGATATTGTCCATCCCATCCCAATCTTTTCATCCATATTTCATCCATATTGATTTTGATAATCTGCTTTCTCTTTTCTTCATCTAATATTTAAGAACAAATTCTAAAATCCGTAAACACCGTGCTATCGAAAAGATACCTTTATGGAAATTACTAGAAAATTTCCCTCTCTTTCATTATTACTATTTAACGCTAGTGACAGTTTCGATTCAAAAACTTTCCTCTCTCTTTTACCGCCCTCCTCAATTTTTACACCCTACATCCAATAGTATAGTCTGCAATTATTTACTTCTGCCATAGTAGTTTGAGAAAAGTATCTAGATTCTTGTCCAGAATTACCTCCTGGGTTCATTTAGCCATGTCTGTCCGTCTGTCTGTGGAAATAACGCCTATATCCGAATGGAAATGGATATCTACATAAAATGAATTTTCATGAATTTCTTTTCCATTACAGGCTATTTGGAATTGAAAATAGACAAAACCGTGTATGGAGCACGCCTACTTTTGTTATTGAATTTAATTAAATTCTTGTTCTTATGTCAACTTGTCAGATCTTAGAGCAATTTTTTATTTTTTCAAATAAAGCTTCTCCGTTAAAAGGCGTGGCCGCCCACTATTAAACGTTGCGATTAAAGGAGATCGAATTGAGATATTTCCATGAAGCCTGGAAAATGTCCTCTACTACCCTGGGCTGCTTTTTATTAAAAATGAGCGAAATCAGTATCAAAACCTACTTTTTTAAATTAATAGATATCTATCTGCGATAATGGCTCAATACCTCAGCTCCCTCAAATTATATAAAGATAAGATTTAACATTTGAGTTCAACATTTAGCGGAAAAGTATAATCCCGACGGGCGTAGGCGTGGCTATATTTATGAGTAATATAGGTATACATATTTATTACGAGTGTAGGGTATATAAGTTTCGACTAATCCAGATCAGAGCTAGGAGTTCTTACTCACTAGTGCAGATAAATTTTCTTCTTGTGACACGAATTTAAAAGAAACGATTTTTTTAATTCACTCGTAGTGAGAGAAATTGAAAAGTTATAAACAAATAAATCATAAAGCAAGAAATTCAGAACTACATAGTTTCTTTTTCTTGTTGCAATTGTTGCTGTAGTTGTTGCTGTTGTCGTTGTTGTTACCACAACTACACTCTTTATAAAACAACAAAGCAGGTAAAGGGAAGGAGAGTAAGGAAGAATACGAAAATGAAAAATAGGAAAAACACGTATTTTTTTGTGTTCATCATCAGCCGCCCGCTGATTCGAGGCATTAAAGAATACCCTGACTGCCGTTGTCATCACGAGGAGCCATTGCCAACCTGCAGCGTTTCAATGGGAAATCATTTCCTTTTCGCAAGTACAAAACTTCGGAATGTCATCGGCAAGATTCTTTGACAATATCATTACGATAGAGAAATGGTGGAGCATATTCCGGATTGGGATGAAGAACACCCCGCAACCTTGCGATATGTCGGGGAGTCAGATGTTTATCGATTTTTCATTTTACTAAAAGCGTGAAAATCAAACAACGAAACTGTATTTTTTAATGACAAATTCTCAAGAATCCTTAATCAACTAGCGCACAATTTTTTATGAAAACTTAAAACTTAAGAAGAAATTTTAGTAATTTTAACCGAGGTCACATCGCCGGATGTGGTCACCATAGTATAGGTCTCATAAGTGGTCTATTTTTAAGGAAGCAATTAAAATTTTACCACATAATTATTAAGGTTTCTGTGAGAACTTTAAAATTGCAAAGAAAATTATAATTTTAAAAATGACTTTTTTCCAATTTAATTTTGCTCAAACTTACTTTACTAAAATCTTGCAATTCTTTACCGTTTTTCCTTAGTGATTTTCCTATACTTATCGGCACCGTTAATGCGGTCACTACTACTATCATACTACCACCCACTATCACGATGGCAGTTGTTTATTCAAGGAATTTCCAACCCTGTAATTTCTGTCAACGCATCTTCTACAAAGTTCAAAGCTATTTTTGGCGGTTTTTCTAAAAAACCTCACCTCCACGCTAAAATAAAACTCAATTAATTCTTTCGAAGGTAAAATATTCGAAGCAACAATATTCTATATAAATTATCTTACATCATTTCCAGATACCTAAACAACAACTCATCTACTACACAAACTTATTCCAGTAATCAATTGCAATAATATTTGTTGTTGCTTATGTTTACAATGAAACCTTTCACTTTGGCAGCACTCAATATCGAATATCGTAAAATATCGCTTTGACGCGGAAATTGAAAATTTTCCTTCTTTTGTAAAATGTTTCCGGTTCGTGGTTACGTCACTATCGTCACTTTAGTAACAACCAACACCAACACCACCAACAAAACCATCCAAAAGCCAAAGATTTTTAGCTTTTACCTCGTAACCAATAAAAAAGGAAACAGAATTATACAAAAGGAAAAAGAGGATGCATAAAGTAGAAGAAAGGATATTAGGCGTTATGAAGGTTGTACGTAATCAATTCTCAGGATGAAATAGTGAAAGAAAAACTGCTTCATATAAAAACTATTCGAGAAAAAATGGACTGAAGGAAATGACGAAAGTTTGAAGGAACAAAAATTAAAGATGGAAAGAGTAATTTTTCAACTGCCAAAAAAGTAAATGAGTTGAGAATGAATTTCCGTCCCACCCTGTTGCCATCAGTGTCATCTTTGATTCCATTTAATCAACCGACTATCGGCAATATTCAAAGCAATCAATACGAACTATGAATTGAATTGAAATATGATAAAGAATAAATCATGGTGAAAGAAGCGAGGTTGCTCTTAAGGTCATTAATGTTACACGATTATTGGATCCATAGATTTTATTTTGATATACTGTTGAAGTGAAGAAGTTTTGAAGGGTGACTTCTATCGAAAAAGCTGTCACTGACTCGAAACCCATAGATCTGGTTCAGTCTAGAAATAAAGGTGTTTGTATAAATTGAGACGATCGGAAGGTCTAAATTTTTACTGAAGGGATTTCTTTCAATTTATACAAGAAAATCTCTTTGCAGTCGGAAACGTGAATAAGTTCTCGTCCTATTTATCAAAAGATAAATTTTATTCCCGAAAATCTGAAAAGGGCTTAAGCCTCTAAAAAATCCAGGTACGAATTTCATCGTGTTTGTGGAAAAAAAAGAACTGCATAATTATTAAAGGTCTAACGTGCTTAATAATTGTATCCACAAGATTTTACTTTAAATCCGAATTTTATATTACTGCGTAGGTAAGATGGCGACCATCAAAAAATAGATAATGAGATCCGTATTGCAAACATAATTCAGATTTAATCGTATAAGTCATTAGCCGTTTACTGCTTCATTCCTTCTGTTGCTGAAACTGCCGTCGCGTTGATGTTGCTGATAATACTCAAACTGTCTGCTAATGCTTCTGTCGATGATTGCCAATGATACCCTCTAATAACATTTCGAAACAGTGATGCAGTCAACAGCAGCTGATATCGCTACCATTTGTCAAATCTAAAACTCTATCGTAATCTTAGGCATTTATTGCAATAGCCAAGAGAAAGGGAGACAAAACTGACAGCGACATTTGCTGCACCAGCAGCATTATTATCATAAGCATCAGCATCAATTTCAATAATTTTTCTCATTTTCAATGGATGCTCTATGGAATTATCAATAATAACAATCCTAAGTATCGGTCTTATGGAGTGAGAAGCAACGGAAGCAGTATCAGCAACATTGTCAACAACAGTTAACTGGTTGTGTCTGTGACAACTGTTTGTTGTTGCAGGACGGTTCATAATCGATTGCTACTGTAATTGGCTTTTAATCACGTTGCTCTCGCACTCTCTGAATTATGTCGGGCATGAGTTTAAAGCAGTGAGTAGTGGGATTGCTTTGTTGATTTCATGAGAATTACTAGACGGAAATATTTTTCATGCTTCCGGGAATGAAGGAATCAATTCTGTGACGACTGTTCTTGGTGGGAAATTTTTTCTGTTATTTTTAATTATTATAGTTCATAATGGATTATTTTTATCCGCCTTTTATTCCACGGAGATTAAATACCATTCTATTCACTGCCAGTAATTGATCGATCATTCACAACCGTCGTTCCTGTCACGGTTGTCAAACTTTCTCAAATGTGTTGTTTTAGAAGGAACTCTTATTGGCTTTAAAACCGAACTGGAAGTGCGGATTGATAAGAATGAAAATATAACAGTTGTTTTGTAACATTAGGTCCAGTAGATCAAATTTTAACACACACAAATATTGCCAACACGTCCTTTAAAACCTTTCAAAAGAAACCCTTTCCATGTTTACCTTAGAGGTAGGACCATTTCATCCATAATCGACATTCTGTCCAAAATTTCCACCAAATCAAATCAAAATTTTAATCAACCAATTGACCAAATTGCTGCTTACCTTTCGTTCTTGCTCATCCTTCGACAGTTGCTGACCACCGCCTACATTATTGTTGTCCGCTTCAATATCGTTGGGTGGTGGGGTTGTCGGCACATCACACTCCTCGGTTGGAGGCACGACGCACCTCAGGGAATGCCGATCGAATACCAGCATGGCGGGGCAGCGCTGCAAGCGTGGGTAACCGCCTTGACATTGCCAATAGCGGTTACAGGATTTACCAAGCGGCACATTGCCGTTAGCGTCATCGTTGCAGAGAGCTGTAAGGAATGAGAACCTTAGAGGAAAATTGGTTTTGTCATTTTGTTATCAGTAATTGATGCGGAACAAGTGGACACACAGACGGACATATATCGAACAGATCTTAACGGTAACGGCACGATTGGCGGTTGACAACAAAACACATTCAATTGTTCAAAGCGTCGTAATAAATGGATCCTCGGCAGAATCAGCAGCTCAATACATGCAAACAATTAGAGCAGCCAAAATTACAATGGAAGCATTGTCTGTCTGAAGTCAAATCGAATTGAATGGATGGATTTGTGTCGCAGTGACTGCGGTGGCGATGGCGGCGTCGATGGTTTCCTGCTTTCCTGCGCAGCCACTGCGAAAGCATACGCGAAAATCATGCTACCAATTAATGGCATAGCCATTGAGTTCGTTTATCAGATACTCTGTCACTCAAACGCTTGGCTAGTTAGTCGGTCGTTCAGTCGGAGCTCGGTCTATGAGCCAATCGGCCAGTTGGTCATTTTTTGGTCGCATGTAAGTGCGGTCATTGAATACTTACGATGTTTCTGACAACCATCGACATTCTCTGGCCAGTCGCAGCTGTGTGGATTTTCGTTATACAACAAGCCCCCGATGCAAAGCTGTTCCGTGGCTGTGCCATTCCAGCAGGTCCAGTAGCGGGTGCAAGACGTCTCATGACCAAATATACCGTACAGCCAGTCACAATGTTCTGTGGCAATCGGTCCATCTGCAGGAAATAGAAAAGCAGTAGTGGATGAAGATTTTGTCATTGCACGTAGGGGGTCGTAGGTGCGACTGGATGTAAATTCGACCTTTTTTTAAATTCATTTCTTAAACCCATTTTGCCTAACAGTAGGGTGAAATAATGGTATATTTAAATACACCACTGGTAGGGAGAAATAATGTCGTAACGTAATTAAATACACCTCTGGTAGAGAAAAACGATAACTGACGAAAACGAAATTTACTCCCCCACCAGAATTGTTATTTGTTGTTGCTGCTCGGATGTTCGAGAAAACGTTGACCAGATTGAATTGTTAAGAATCAAATTGAAATGTTTTCAATTGTCACTCATAAATTTTCCTCAATCGTCAGCATTTTTGGTCAATTAATAGCAAAAAATGGAGTTCGAAATGGTCGAAAGGAACAGCCTAAAAAACTTGAAACCAGTCTGTGTTAGACAGAAATTGTTCACTACGTTTCAAACTGTTAACGAAACTGCTGATCAGTTTTATAAAAGGCACAGTGGCCCAGACGTAGCATCTGCTGGTCAAAAAATGCAACATCTAAAAGGATGGAAAACTTTAACAAATGACTCTACGCAATCGAGAATAAAAAGATGTTGAAATACTTCGATGGATTTCAAAATTATTAAATACGCTTTTTTTCTGCAGAACTATATGATTTGGATAATTTCGCTGTTTTGATAATTTTTCCAGAATTGATAGGAATCATAAAAATTCGAAAAGATTATAAAACGAAAATCATTTTAAAAGAAATGTCAGCGACGTGTTATTGGCAACATTTCTTTGGTAATCGAAAATTGCATACTAATTTTTACAATTTGTATGTAATAATATTAAAATTATAATATGCTTTAAAGAATTTTATACTGAAAACCCTTGAAGATCTGTCGGCTCAATTTATAATTAAAAAGTAGAAAATTCTTGTTTAAACGCAAGAATTTCTCTAAACCACAAAATTTAAACACACAAAGCGTCCTAAAAGTCTATCCTCCTCCCCCGAATTTCCTTCCGACACGCAAACATCTCCACTTACTTGCTAGTTGTTTGCCTTCGCAATAGTTGGCACGCCAGGGATAGTCACATCCTTCCGTAACGCCACGATGTTTACCAGCGAAAACCAAACCATTAGGACAATCGTAAAGTTCCGGCTGGTTGCCAACGCATTCCCAGTAGCGATCACAATAGACCTCGTCACCAACAACACGCCCTTTCACTTTACACGGGTCCTCTTGATTTCCCTTCAACTGCTTTTGGCCCTTTGCGCAAGAGGTCACTGCATAGAGAAAAGAAAGAAAGGGAGAAAAATAATAAGAAAAGGAAAAAGCAAGTCTCGCATCTTAATTTGAGTAATAACGAGAAATACATAACGGAATTTATTAAAAAACTGTAAAATGTCGCAAAACCGAATTGCTGTTTTTCTTTTTTGGTGACACACAATTTTGCCTTTGTAGTTCGTAATTACGTCCGATTTAGCCATTTTCGGCGGTCGTCTATTAATGGGTCAACGCATTGTGGACGAAATAACTAGACTCAATTCAGTTAATTACAAAGAGAGAGCATGTCACCGAAAATATTCTATTGGTAATGTTCGTAAAATCGTCGCCAATTGATAAAGAAAAATACTATCGAAACACCGCAAACAATACAGGATAGTGCTATAGTTGTTTTAGTGTTGTTGTTATTGTTGTTACCGTTGCTGAGTTTATGAGTTCAATCGCAGTTATTTAATTAAACAGTCGTTTAACTTGTTACGAACAATAAAAAGCTATTTGCAGTTTTAGCTATAAAAACCGCAACTATGCAGTCAAAAAACAACAAAAGCAATAACGGTAATTAAAGAAACAAAAAAGAGCAAAATTCTATTAAATTGTCTGTGCTTAATCGCGCAAAAACATGAAATCAAATTTTGTCTAATTTAGAGACTTTCAATTCGGTTTCGCCCTAAACCAAAACGAATCCATTTTATTTTGAATTAATTAAACCACAGTAGTAGAAAATGTATACCAGATCCAACGCACCTGAGGAGACAGAAAGCCATCCTTGGTGGCGTGTTTTATTAAATCGTTGGCAAAAATCTGACCTGTTCAAAATTCATCAAGCCTTACGATGATCTTATGATTACGAAGTTTGCACGTCCATTTCCGTTTCGCAGCATTCGTCCTTTTACAAGGACATAGCGAATTAAGAGATTTCTCAGCCTCTGGGCTCAGTAAATTTTCGTCAAGAAATTTGAAAAGGATGTGAGAGAGAGATAGACAGATAGATAGCTGAGACAGTAGAAGAGATTTAGCACGCAAGACATTTTCGTGTGCGACTGATTATATGCCTCTTATCCTTTCTCAATCTCTTTCTGTCTCTCTCGCTCACTCTCTATGTGTGACTGTGTGAGCACACTAACAATTCCAAGACTTCACTTTTGACCAGGTGAGATTCATTACTAATTTCGTCACTGTCAAACGTCAGAAGAACTGTCACCACATACACGCCAAAAGCTCCCCAAAATCCAAACGTCCTACTCGGGTTACTCAAGACTGCCCTGAATCTTAATATTATATTGCTTTACTGCAAAGAACCTTTAATTCAGTTTGTTCCATCAATCAACCTTTTTATATCCGTTTTATTTTGTGAGGATCTAGCAGAAACAAGAACACAAAAAAACCATAAAGAAACAGCAATTTTAATGATAAAATCACACAGAGCAGGATGTGATGTGATCCCAGAGTTATTATGTAACATGGTTTTCACACCCTCACAATCCATTTCGAAGAAACCAAAATTATATTCTAAAATAAATCGAGATACGTTAAGGAACATCAATTAAAATTAAAAGAATCCACCGCATTGAGGTTAACTAAGCGACGTGTGACAACATGCAGAAGGGCGTACAATGTATTCTCAATGTATTTCTGCTGCTGTGGTTCCTAGAAAATTAACCATTCACTCCATAATCCATATGCTCACACCTCTATCCTCCATTCTTCCACGAAGGATTATGATTTATTTCAGGTTTAGAGGAAGTTATTCGTGGTAAGTTATTCGGTGTACCCACGCTAAAAACTCAAGACGGCAATTAAAATAGCGAGTTAATACGTAATACGTCTCAGCGAATTAATACATGATCAATATATTGAGCATTTGATAAAATATATACAAGATTAGAAAAGACAATGGTTACATAAAAGGTTTTTCATATATATACCGAGAATATATTGAACGTCCTTTTGATTTCTGTTTAATTCAAATATTGTATAAATTTTTTCAATTGAAATTATTTCGATCTGACGCTAGAAAGTTTTACTATCGTATTATAAAAAGCAGATTTTATTCCGTCACTCTTTGGATATTTTCAAATTCGTCTCACAGCGCGAAGGATATTTTTGATCAAAATAAACACTTATTAAAAGATGGTTACGTTTCCTCCTTAATCTTCGCTTGCGGCTAAGTCACCTTCAGCAAACTTTACAATGTCATCGACATTCTCTTTTAAGTTGCGTCGCTAAATCAAAACCAATCAACCAACGAACGTGCTAACCAACCAACCGAAAAATTGGCAAACGGTATTTCTTTTTGCACTTAAGCAATTTTACAATCGGTCAAAATCCCGCAGGATAATAATATCGCTGTGGAGGTTTCAATCAGTTGGTTCATACGAAATAAAACATACAGGGTGATGAATTTAATTTAATTTTTTAGACACAAATATGTAAAGTGGTTGCGACCAAAAATATACGACATATTGATAAATGCAATTTAGGGATGATTTGTCTCAATTTAATTTTTAAATGAAAAAATTCGAAATCAAATCGAAATTGTCAACATATGCGTTAAGAGTTGGTGCGATGGTGGTCAAATTGCTCCAATGGTTTTTTAAATTACCCTGTATTTTTACCCTGTATTTAATACTTATGCTTATGTTATATTTACTCTTGCGTTAGTTAACGTCAGCTTCTTTCATTTAATGTCATTGGGGACGTCCTCAGCATCTCTCTCCCAACGAGACTTCATTAATTTCATCTACAGCGAGTTTAACAGTTGACATCACTGTCACTCTGCTTTCAATAGCATCAACGTAAAGATTTGCATTTCAACAATGAAAGGAAGTCTCTTATGAATCGAGAAACTTTCACGAATGGCTACTTCATAGTTCGTCTTCATCTCCAGCACGCTTTAGTGCTGAATGAAATCAATGATTTCTTTCTTCCTTAGAAACTCTTGCTTCGTAATTTTTCTTTTTTATCAATGTTTTCTTGTTGTACATTTTCTTGATTTTTCCACTTTTATGCTTCCAACGGAACTCTTGTTATTTTATTATTACTTTTCTAATACTGTTTCGCGTATCGCGGATCCTTTTGCGATGAATTTATCGGAATTGCAACATTTTTGAGGACACGCGAGCATTCTGAAATGTTAGCCACTCTCAAAAACTGTGTTCAATTTTATTGAGTTTCGTTTGGCTTTGAGTTTTTCGCTTTCCTCTTTCGAATCATTTAATGAAGGCAACAAGCATCAAGTCATTGCGTTGCATTGTGTTGCTTTGCTTTCAGTCTTTTAAGTGTCGAAATCAGTGAAGATGCTTAATTTTTAACCAATTGAGTATTTTCGCGTTCGACAGTATAGTTATCGTTAACCAAGCGGTAACGATGAACACAGCTCGTCTAATAAAATTCCGTTGGTAGTGGATTTTCGCTATAAAAATCAGGCAATAAATTTTCTACAGCAAAAATTTCAAGCAGTAAAAAAAATTAATGAAAAGAATACACACTTTTATTTTTATAGACTTGTTTTTTATATTTCTAATAATAAAAGCGTTACTTTAAAAATCATCAATATATATATTTTTATCATTATCATGGCATATATTGTTTTATGTCCGCTTTAATTCTTAATAAAAAAACAAACCCGCAAAACGAATAAACAAGAAATTATTAATATATTATCTATTTTTTTTGGAAAGGGCTTTTATAAAAGGCTTGTTTTTGAAAGGCTTTATTGAAACAAAAAATTGTTTGTTCATTTTTTTTTTTGTTAAAAGAAAATATTAGCAAATAGAGATAATCTCCAAAAAATATTTCGCAATAATTAATCGGGCAAAACGGTCATTCCCAATTTACAAATATATTACCAAAAGATTCGAATAAAACGTTTCCTGTAAAATTATATAAATTTGGCTCTAACTGAAGCGTAATTTTTGAATAAATTTAATTAATGTCTTTAGATTTAAATTAAAAAAAGATATTTTGACGAATTCATTTGTTTATATTTTATCCATTTTTCAATCAATCGATTGTTTTTTAATCCATTTTTAATCGATCCATTCCTTTTTCTATTAGAGGGTATTTTCCATATCCTCGAATTTCTTTTGATTTATTGACTTTAAATTTACTCAGTCGTATTAATTTTTTCTTTGAATTTCCTCGAGGAAATAAAAAGCAACTCAAACCCATTTTATTGTCGTTTGAAATCTAATAGAAAAATAACAGCTGCTTATGAAGAAATCATAAAGCACACAGATATAAAATAAAATAGTACAAAGAAATAAAAGATAAAATATACTCAGAACGAAAGAAAAAGTAAGCATAAAATCTTTTGTTGGCTACGACGGTATGAAGGCGTGTCTGTAAATTGCAAAATTGCGCCTTTGATGGCGAAAACACATTGGCAGAGAATCACGACAGTATTGTTGTGAGTACGAGAGGAAAAGTTATTTATGCCAGCAGTGGCAGAACGAGCTGGTAAAAGTAAGCTGAAATGGTTTCAAGAAAGAATCCAAATGTACGGAGAAAGAACAGACAATCTCATTAACGAGTAACATAAGAATATACGCACCCGCATAGAAGCACACACGCACACATGCACACATTGTTAGCGCATGTTATAGCAAGTGAAATTATGTATCCGGAGACCCAGTAGAACTGTACTGATTTTCCATTACCTGGGGATCGATTATAAAATTATTTCATTGAAAGTTTCAGAGCTGATCTTATCAGAAACGGATCCTTATGAGAATTCGCACCACGCCCTCCTATACTCCTCGAGGATAGCTGAAGACCTTAACACCAAACAAAATCGAGAGCTCATTGACCTTCTGCGTATTGGGTCTTCCACAAGGCGCAAAACTATCTACTGGTTTTTGTTCAAATTACATTACGACGCAGTTGAAAAGTCATTACATTACTTATGCATGCATTACTTTTCCATTACCGATGCATTACTGGCAATACGAAACAAGCCACTTAGCTACGGAAATCGCATAAAGTTGCAATAATTTTTATTATGAACGTGTATCAGTTGCGCGAATGTTGGTATTAATGGGTGTGACTGGATGTGTTTGCAGTAATAAAAAAGAGAAAAAAGGCAAGCATAACATCTAGTGTAGAATGAAGTAGACCGAGAAGATATAAAATCCTTCGTCTTAGACAATGTTAATAAACGTTAGTAAAGTAGTGTCTGTCACTTCCGATAGAAGGCGGGAAGAGTAGGGAATGTATCATAAAGGAGATTAAAATTACTGTACTTTTTTCACTCTGTCTGTCACTGCAGAAAAGCTAAATCCTCATGAGTCGCGTTGCCAACCAGTGAGAAGTATGAGTTAACGTATATTGTTAAAGCTCTAACAGAATCCGGCACCTTAAAGTGAGGACAGTTAAGAACTTAATCCTATTTTCACGCCGTTATTTTCCTCAACAAAAAAATAATTAGATTTCTTCAAAGAATTTTGGTTTTTCTTATTCCTTAAAAACGAGAATTTTACAATTTATCTCTTCTTACTTTTTATACAAAAAGCCAACAATTTCTTTTAAAAAATTTGTGCTTCCGTATCCGTCATTGGTTATGCTTGAGAAGAAAGACTTTTCCATTCGAAAAACTTCGGGCAGTTTGGGTAGTATTTTCATATTTTTGGTTCTTTATTTAAATCGTTCTTACTTCAATAAAGTTAAACAGTACCCATCTATGTTTGGGGGGGGGGTAAATTTTCTTAATATTAAAAAATAATGCTCAAATTCTAAGAACTCTCTTAAAACTCTAAGAAATTTAAAACAAATCTCCAAATAACAAAACTCTTTAAAGTAAAAACCCTAAAGCTGTTAATAAACTACTAAAGGGTTCAACTAATTTTCATAATATTTCGGTCGACGGCATTCAATGTATCTACCTTTGGACTAAAAACGAAATTAAACTTTTCCAGAAAGTACTCAAGTTTATGAGATGTTATGTTCGGTAAGTGTTCAGTAAGTTAATAAAAGTAAGTCTACAAGAAAAGTTTGTCGGTATTTTAGAACATTTTTAATCAACATTTCCGCAAAACGTGACAGCGTTTATTAAAATAGTAATGATTATCACATTTTTAGACGAGCATAAATATCTGCGATGCAAATTATTTATCATAAAAACAATTTAGAGATGTTAATTATGCTCATTCGAATAACACATAATTATTACCACCCAAATTATTACAAATGCATTATAAAGAAGAGGGGAATACCATCACACAACATAACGTGCACTCGAGAGGACGTCAAAAACCCCGAAGAATGACAATTTTTAAATCAGACCAATTAGAATTCCTAGAAGAATAATATTATTTACCAACCGACGAGGTTCGGTTGGTGCAGCGTGTTACAACGGCGCATAGTTGATTGAAATTACTAGAGAGTAAAGTGCACAAGTATTTCCGGTTCCTTTTGTAGTAACTCAACGACTATAAACTTCAAAAACATTACGATACGAAGCAAAGAGCCAATGTTGAGAAAATGAATGAATAGCAATTACAAAAAAAATGAAGAGGAAAATTTAGAATAAATTTGAAAGAGGCGATAATGAAGCGTAGTCAAAGAAGCGTAAATATACAAAATAAAAATTGGTTGTCGGGAATAAGGGAGGAAACTGTAGAAGGGGAAGGAACCGCAATGAAAGGATCCTTTGTGGCAAGGATACGGAATTGGATGGCGTTTTAATTTGAAAGGCAGACACAAGTTTTTCATATCCGTTGAATGTATATGCAACATCAGTCAATGATACCATTGAGCCATAATAATTGCCATCATGGTCGTCATTCTTTTTGCTTCTTCGTTCATTAGTTAGAGTCATCGCCAGAATCATTGACAATACTGGTAAGTAATTCATCATTACCACAAGCTCCTTCACAATACTCCGAGTAACTGTTGTCGTCCTTGCCTGCCTTCCCTTCTCCCTTTCTGCCCTCTTTATTTTCTAACTTTTTGTACACCATTATACACCATCGCATTACCCTTTTTCTCTAGCTTATTTTAATTCAACTAATTATTGTGATATTTTCAATTTGTTTGTTTTATGCATTAAAAAATGAACGAACTAGAAATGAACGAAAAAAAGTACTTCATCAATTGAAGGAACTGGAATGAATAAAGAAATGAATGGATGGCAAATTGACAGAGTGATGTAAACCGAGGCAGAGGCTTAGTTTCTCAGAATTGATGGCAGTTGAGTTCTCGTAATATAATCAGTAAATCGAATCATTAAATCTAATTTGACAACTTTAAAATGACCCCCCAAAAATATCATTTGAATACGTTGCTGGCTTGATTACATTAAAAATTATAAAAGAAAGTTTTTCGAATAAAAATATAATCCGCAGTCTCTAATTATATGAAACAGAATAGTAGAGAAATTGTAAGTTTTCAGTCATTTCAATTAAGTTTATTGTAATTTGTTCTATATTCATTATTACTGTAATCGCAACAACAACAACTAAAACAACAGCAACATCCACTATTCATATGCGAGGCTTCTATTTCTCGTTGAATGAAAACTTCCAAACAAATTTTTTCTTGCAAAGAATTTTTACTGAGAGTAAAATATATTACGCAAATAAAATATGAATTCTTGATTAGTGAGTATCTTCTGGAATACCAAATACTGTAGTATTCTCTGTAATCTTTGATTGCTTTCATAATATTTTCACTCATTTTCACACCACAGAATTTTAATATCCGGTCAGGAAGTGTGTATGATTGTATGTGTAGGTGTGAGTGTGAATATCTGTCTGCCTGTCTTTCTATATGTCTCACTGCCTGTCAGGCAGTCACTCATTCTTCTTCTTCCACACATCAAAACGAAACATTCCTCTGACTGTCACATACGCCATGTTGCAACAAACGTAACAGCGTGTGACATAATAATGCAACAATGCCCGATTCCCGTGTCGGAATTACAGTATATTTCGTTCCATTTGAGTCTGCATTGTTTAGATAGTGCGTTTGCGGTACATCAAAAAAGACACTAGCAAAAGTGAGAATAATCAACGGGACAAAGAAGGGACTAAAAATGTAGAATGCGATAAGTCTCAGGAGGATAAAACACACAGGATGGTAGAAACGAGAAAGAGTTAGGAAGGAAACATTGAAAGAGATAAAGATGTAAGAAGAGTGAGATCAATTACATAAAGGGAGAAGATTGTAGATACCCGAAGGATCGATGAACTTGTGGAAAGGCGGGCGGACGGGGTGGGGTATGTCAACTGTGGCAAGGCAGCGAAATATGGTTTTGTGTTATGAAAGTAGCAAAGACACATGACGACAATCAGAAAACGTCAGCGAGACAATACAAAAACAGAAGGAAAAATTACGAAGAAAGTATATTGATGGTCTCGGTGTGCCGGGAGACAGAGGCAAACGTGGGAAGAAATCACCCAGCAAAGGTTTTCTTTTTTCTTTCCTTTCATCTGCTTAATACAATCGCAAAGAGGCGCCTCCCTCTAATGCTCTCTGCTTGGAAGATTTCATACCAAATGTAAAGAAAATAAAAGGAAAACTTATAGATATCCTGAACAAGTTTGTGATTTCCTCTTTTTAATTCTAAAATTTCACCAAATGATATTACTCTGGGTCAGAACTCCAGAAGAATTTTGAGTCCCACCGATAGCAAAATTTTATACGCCACTGATTGAGGCAAAACAACTAGAAAATTGCTGGTAATAAAACGGATATTATGTAACTCGCAGGAACGGAATGATACTACCAAATTTATGCTCTCATAGATCTAACATGTCCTTCCTAGTGGAAAGACAAATACAAAAAAAGAGATATAGGATAATCCTATGATTGCTTTTCGATCTGTCGTTAAATGAAAAAAACAGAAAATCTTAAGCGGCGACTACTACGTCAGCAATAACAAGTTTAATGACACCAGCCATTGACAGCCATGTCTACACCACAGACTTTTGCCAACGCCACTATAAAAATAAAATGTTAGAAATCTCTTTAAATGCGTTTTAATAGGCTGATGTATTTAAGGATATATTTGTGTTTGTATATTATTATTTTCGTCATATCGCGGCATTTGATATATTTTACTACGGCATATGTGAAATCAAGTTTGGACAGCTGAATCGTGTATATTTGAAAGCTTGTAAAAATAATTTTTTTTATGGCAATTTATTTCATCGAAGGTTTATTATGGTAAAATTTTGTGAAATTTTTATTTACTTTAGTCTAAAATTAATGAAGTTATTACTTCTATAACGTTTTAATAATAAAGCATAAATAAATAGTGGGTGCTTTACGATACGAATGCGTGATCCAGGTTTAAGATCTAACAAATTAAAACAACTTTGAAAATCGAAACTAAATTAGGAACTAAATTAGTCGGGTAAATAATTGTAAAGGTAATGAAAATATAAATAGAATATAATATATAGTAAGAACATCGTCTACTAAGCCCAGGAGTAGCATGTATTCACTTCCGTCTTATTTGTCTCACACATCCTTCCATGAAGATTCACATTTCTCTGACCTTATTGTCACTGTTCCCTCTTCCCCCTCTCTAATTGGCTTTACGCATAGGTGTTTTATTTTATTTTTTTAAGAAAAAACTGTAAAGAAAAAAGCTATAGGAAAAATGGGCAAATTCAGGACAAATAAGGACTGTTTTATCTGCAGAATTTATATAGATACTAATGAAAATGAAAAAAATTGCCTTTAAGTGAATGAATTTTGACAGTATTTCGCTACGAATGAGCTGTCCCAATTAATTTCCTTAAATCCGTAAATAACCTCAAGAGCAATGGCGAGAAGTTCGAATTTTCAGGCCTATTGAAAGCTTTTGACCATGACAGTTATCTCGCATCACATCTCATGTCGCTTCCTTTATTTTATTTGAATTTTTTTAGCATTCGCAGATTTACGAAAGTTTCAACATAGTATTAATTTTTCATGAATACTCTAATATTGATTGGAAATCATCTCGTAAAATTAATTAAAGAGTAATCCTTTGAAGGCTTGACTTTTATTAGATATCGTATAAAGATTAAGGTAATCTAAATTTTTTCTCTTGATTTTGCTGCTACGTATAAAATGCCATTATTGGTTGAATTTGTCGACGTATTGATTTGTCAACAGTTTTAAGATGGTGTTTTATTTGTGGATTCCGAATTTTTTTCTTGCTTCTTTTTCCCTTTCCCACTTTACCATACCCAGCGCCCTTCCTATTCCTTTGAGCTCGTAGCGCCTTCAAGGGAATGAAGTTACCACCACCATCACGTACTGCATTGTCGAGCACTAGTCAAAACTGTTGACAGTACGTTGTCAAATTATTTGTTTCTCATACAGATTTGAAGTGCTTTCTGTTGATTTTCATTTTCGAAGTTATGATAACAAAAATTTCGGTTTTGATGATGTGATAGAAATGCATGATAAAAGCTACGTGACGATTTAAAGCATTGACTAAGTCGCACGAAAAAATTCTATATTGTACTTCTTGCCAAATATGAATAATGTTTTAACATAAATTTCAGCCCGATACGAAATGTATGACAGGAAAATTTTAAAGTAGACAAATATGAGAAAATATTTGCTATATTTGAAGTCAAAATAAACATACACTAAGGACAATATTTTTCTTAACAAATTTGATGTAAATATTGCCTAAATCACAACTAAATAATATCGATTTTTCTGCAAAGTTTTATAACGATGCTTAAATTTATTTGCAAATACTCTTTGAAGCAACAGAATTGATGTAGAAAAGGATAATCCTCTCAAAACAAATTTCGAGTTTTTTGAGAGGAACAAATTAACGACATTAAGGTACCGATATATATTTAAAGAAATATATAAAATATTCTGTTAAATATGTTGTTTCCTTTTCGCATCTTTTAAATCCTACACCGCATAACACATCCCGAGCAAGAATACACTCCCGCATCGTTGTAGCGCTGTCCATCTGCCCGTATCTCTGTGTCTGTCCGTCTCCTATGTATCTCCCAAAAATGGGCGATGATTACTCCACTAGTTCTAAACTGATGTTTCGGATGTACCCCACACCCGAAATTAGCTTGGGCCAGGCCGAAATTAACGTTCTTACGTTTTAGCTTTTAAGAAGCATTCGTGTTTGCTAACTTAATTGGATTAGGAAGGAAAAAGAAAGAAAATCCGTAAAGCTTTCTGAGAAATTAATAACGTGCGAATGAAAAGACAGCGTCAAATCTCTTCTGACAGGAAGTAATTTTGCAAGCAATTAAATATAACGAGTATCTGCTAAGTAAACATTAACCACAAAAGCCAAAAATCTAACTAAACTGTCCGATAAAAAAAGTACAAGTGTACTAATATTTTTTATTAATATTTGCATATTAAACATTTCTTTTAAAAATGTCCTGATCCCCCTTTTTAAATTGCATTATTGCAAATTAGAGAACAAGTTTTTAAAAATGTTTAAGGTTTTCATAAAGAGAGCAAATAGCCTTTCCATAAAAAGTCTTTACTTCGTCTGGGGTTATATGAGTTCTTCTCACATAAACGCGCGATATAACTAAATGATTTCGATGTTACCTTACATACAAACTCATTTAATCTGAGCGCAGTCAACAAGATATAAACCTCATAGAGGTAACGCGAAATCATCACTAAACATTAACGAGCTAATGGTTAGAGTTTCCTCTGGTTAATTTTATATTCTTCGAAAAATTTTACCTTCCTCTTTCAAAAAAAAACAGCGAACAACGAAAGAACTTCGCCAAAAACAAACGAATGTGAATTTTTGTCAACGAAGCAGAACCCACACGTTTTCTTCCTCGAATCTCTCCCCTAATGCTCTACGCTAATTTCGTTTACTTTACTCGATGCTTCACAGAATGCTTCTCTACCCTTTCAAAAACAAAAAAAAATTGAAAAAAAATATAAAATTAAACCCAGAATGAAAACTAGGCGAGAGAAGTGTAAAACTAAAGAGCAAACGTGGTGCCAAAATGACGGTGATGGCGCTGATGCTGATGGTGTTAGTATAAATGATAATGATGATAATGATGTTCCGCTCAACGATCATGGTCATTATTTGTTAGATTTGGTGGCACATCCGCTTCCGTTTTGTTTTAAGCATAAGTTTTCGTATGTCGCACATAATTCAGTTTGTCCAGTCCCCGCACACCGCTGCCACGCTCCATCACGGCGCGGCGGTTTTGTCAACCAGACTTGAAGCTAAATAACATTTTTTGATGAGACATACGAGATATTTGGCTTCTTTGACTTTTTGCCGGTAGAATTTTCGTTGGTTTTGATTAAAAAAAAGTCGCCGTGTGGGTGGCTTGATGATGAACGATGAAGAAAAGCGTCACAGATGTATTACGTGATGTTGGATAAATGATCATCCGTATCACTAAACAGCTGATTCGGCTGGCAGGCGTTTTAAATTTTCTCAAACAATATCGCAAATATGATAGTTAACATCGTCACCGACATCATCATTATTATCACCGTCTGCACGGCAATCATCGTGTTATCGTCATACAAAGTGTATGACGATAGTCATGAAGTATGACGATAGTCATTTATTCATAAGCATTTACTGCACATTTTATCTTAAACATAATTATTAAGGAAATGCTCATAACACTTATTCCTAAATATCATTACCGTAATTATCAAAATATTTAGATATACTACCATAAGTTTATTACCCTTTTTCAGTTTTATTAAAACATTTCAACTTTAAATAAAGCTCTTAAAATATTTTGGTTTTTGTTAATTAATTTTAAAATATGTGGTTTATCCTAATGAGCAAGAGTATTTCATAAAGCGTAGTTTTTGCACGATTACATTAATTTTTGAACTCCTTCATATGATTTTCGGATTGCTGAACCAATTAATTTGTAACGTCCTTTCCATTCTTCAATTACCTTCCCTAAATAAATATAAATTCTAATTCCTTTTTCTAACTCTAATAGAAGAAAATTTTCCTCAGAATCGTCCTTTCTCCTTCCGTCATTAGCTCATTTATTTGTCGATGGAGTCAACTCAATCTAGTCAGTCCGTCATTTGGTCAACATGTCATTACAACGTGTCATTACACATCCTAACGACACAATCCTCATGTTTTTCCCGACTTTCTGACACATTTCATTGATCGACTGTGCACGGACAATTAGCACTGGAAATCGATGTCGAACTTAATCAATATTAATAAGAATTTGTCACAAGTTTTTGTGTTAGGGTTCTAATAATGTGATTCCAAAACTTCGCACTGATAAAAAACTTATTTTATTGTATTTATTTTATTTTCCTAATTAAAAATAAAAACGTATTTTTCCTTTTAATTAATATTTCCTAAATTAGGATAAACAATTTTCACCAATTTATTATTACATAAAATGATTTAATCACGACTTTTTTATAGAAATTGATCACTGTTTGAGCGTAGACAATTTTTTTATTCGAAGCATTAGACCTTAATTCAAAAACTTAACTCTACTCAATCTTATATTAATTTTAAAAGGATTTATGTATGTGCATATAAATTTGTCCTCGTTTTGACATTTTGCGATGTGTAGTTTTCTTGGATTAAATGCATATTGATTACGCAAATCATTACGAAAACGAAAGTATCTTATTAATGACTTATTTAGGCTTATACCCATTGCTAAATCCATTTACAGTTGCTCAATTCATCCTTGCATAACTGTGTCATTATTTGATTTAATCTGTCAAAAACGTTACACAACTACGTATTAATATCAATGTCAATACGACACGGACAGTGACCGAGACAACAACAACAACGCAACCCCACGAATTGATCAATTGAGAAATTTGGAATACTTTTGTACTGACGTTTTTAATCCCCTTCATTTCTCATAGAAGCGTCGAATCTGACCAACCGATTCAACTTCAGCGTAAATTAGAGGGCGTTGAAATATCTGCGATAACCGACTTGTTCATCCTAAATGTCCTGGGAAGAGCGGTTAATATTTAAGGATATAATATTTTATGTGATTTATATTACACCAAATATTTTCCAAAGTTTTAATTAATTTACGTAATTTGTTTGACTTAAACAAAAGGAAAATACGGTTCGATTAAATTTCTTGTTTAACTTTTCGATCTGGTTTATCAAATATCTAATCATTTATCTTAATTCAGGAAGCGTAAATATATAATTAACGAATTAACAAATTCACAATGCGAAAAAAGAAGGACGGATGTGTTTATATCGTCTCTAATTAAAAACTAAGTAAAATTACGTGATTCGATTTTCTCAATCGATTCAAACCCCTTAAATTTAATTTAAAATTCAACAAGAAAGTCTCTCAACCCCTTTTCTTACTTAACTAAATCCATTTCCGTTGCCATAGGTTTGTGTTGTTCTCAACTCCACCCACTCCTCCTGCCCACGGGAGAAAGTAAATGAAATAAATTAATATGTAGTATGCACTGAAAAATCTGTGTGACACAACAATAAGGACCCTATTGCCTGAAAGATAACTAAAAATGTAGGCAAGATTGATTCACGATGATACGCTACAGTCTTTTATTACTAAAATTCAAAGAGCAGAGTATAAAAGTAAATTAAATAGACTAAGTTAAGTTAAATAATTTTCCCTCAGATTTTTGTGTAGACATATTTCACTAAAAGGAATTATAATCAAATTAAAAGACTTCTAAGGATTATATTATATTATAATCTGGTGTAATTCACCAGATTATTTAGACCTCTTGTAGCGTTAGAAAATTATTCGAAGTGACTCGAAATCCAAATCTAAAGGATCAAAAAGTGCCAGAGTTGTCACTTTCGAGGTCAAATTTTCAAAAGAAAATTTAGCTTGAATCACAAACTTACTGCTGCGACATAAATATCTTACCACATAAAGGCCATAAACACAAAAGCAATAACAAATTAGATTTTAGTAAACTGAAAAGAGTAAGAAAGAAAAAGGTCTTTTGTGAGCAAAAAACCATTTTACCTAAAAACATTTTTAACTCGTTTGTTTCTGGCTTCGGAATTTCACATTCTTTCTCTTTCTCTCCGTCCATTCTTTCTATTGTTCTGCAATATTCACTTTAGTGCCCGTCTGCAGACTGATTGATGACTGTGCTCGTGGCCGAGAATAATTAAAATATGTTTAAAGTAAATACTTTTTAGGGAGAGCAAAGGACTAGAATGT
Source organism: Physocephala rufipes (assembly GCA_963966595.1). Classification (NCBI taxonomy): domain Eukaryota; kingdom Metazoa; phylum Arthropoda; class Insecta; order Diptera; family Conopidae; genus Physocephala; species Physocephala rufipes. Next base: position 38,012,516 of record OZ016504.1, read on the forward strand.
GTGGATAATATTAAATTGAATGTCTGTCTTGCTAGCATGTTGGTGTGTGGGTGGGTGTCTGTACGAAACTCATGGTTACCAACCCATATGTGTTTGTATATACTAACATTAAGATAGGCAGAAAAGGGTTTTAAGAACATCACCATACGTGAAAACCATGCATAAAATCTATCGCACACAACCTGCTCTATTCTGCAAACATTTTTTAATAAGAAATATTTTAGCTATGTGAAAAACAATATTCAAAAGAATTTGGTATTCTTCACATTCTTTGACACATGAATTATTAGGTATTTTTATAAGAAATGTGAATAAAAAATTTGATTTTGCTTCAAGTAATTCCTTATGGGCTTAAGAAATCTGTTTCTTTTTATTAAACTTTTGATTCGTATACGATACAAAATATCCAACTGAAATCCTTGCTGTCACCTCGTTATGTAGGCTTAATTTCTGATTCGTCTCTGTTTTGATCCCATTAAAAACAGCTCGTATTATATTGAAATCACAAAGTTGGGATTTTACTTCAACTAAAGAAGTCTTGTATCTCCACAAAAACAAGGCGATGCAGTCATGCGTTGGTTGACTGTAGTGATTGAATCATTTATCTTTTTTGTCAAGTCTGATTTTTTCACGATCGAAACAATATCCCGAACGAACTGAAGCGAAATAGTAGTAGTATCAACCAAATAAAAATTGTTCTTCAATATTAAAAGCTTTGTAATAATTGTAATCATTATAATTTGGGAGAGAGAAAGAGAGGAAAGGAAAAAATATTACCTCCTTCTATGCTTCCTAACATTTTTATAATATATTTTAATTTAATGTCAAACCAAATATGTTTTTTTTAATTATGAATAGAAGCAATTTATTAATGGATAATTCCTTAATTAATACTTTTTTGAGACCCTCAAATATTGTTAATTATGTTCGTTGATAATGACGATATATTGATTGCCAGTATTATTTTTTCGATTATAACGAAATTAACTTGATGAATGAGTAAAGAGTTGCAACAGTGTTTCCCGATATAATCGATTACGGGTATCAATAAAAATTTTAAGTTAATATTGAACGTAACACATAGACAATATTTTAGAAGGAAATCTAGGTCAGTTTTATTATTCTTTTTTTTATTTTATTTTGTATTTATGCATATATTGAACTTATTAAAGCAATTATTGCCTTGTCGATTTACAAAATAACATTTTTACAATAATAGACATAAAAATATAATAATATACAAAAACGAATTACCAAAATCAATCCCATGAAGAGCTCTATTGGAATCAGTACAAGCACATCGAAGTGGTTCGCGTTGAAGATAAAATAATATGGAGAATCTTGAGGGAGGTCATGATGTCTCGATGTACGACAAAAACATTAAGAAATATACCAGGCGGCATATACGAAGAATCAGTATCATTAGTATCATTAGTCCCAGCTGTAACAACTAGTATCTACTGTTCATCATAATTCGGAGATTCTCAAGAGTTGGCAAATTTATCACATCTAATCATACGGCGCAAAATTGAAGCATCGCGGCAATTGAAAAACTCTTTACGACCCAAAGTAATGTATCCTCCACTCACTCGCAGTCTATGTGATTATCATATCGTAGTTTTCAATCAAAAACAACTTCCTGATCATTAAAGGTATCAAAGGCGTAAAAGTATTACTGGTTGAGAAGCACTGCTCAAAACTTATCAAAACAACAAGAGTGGGAAAAATTAGCATTTTATTAATTAAAATCAGTGAATTAAAGGCAACAAATTAGCACACTCACAAAAACACGCTACCGCCACTTTTCAATCACACACGCTACGCATCGCGTGTGTTTTCTCTCCTTTGAATAAATAAATAATCTTTATGAAATTATAAAAAGATAAAATAACCAATAGAGGAATAAATTATGTATAATATAAGAAATACAATTCCCGTTGAGCCAGAACAGATAAATAACGTTACCTCAAAACTTTTCATATACCCAAAGTTTCTTGGAGTACAAACAGCCTTTCAATCCGTTAGAAATCCATTAGAAATCTATTAACCTTTACCCACAAGACTTACATATTTCTTTCTAAATCCCAGTTTAATTTATTATCGATATTTGTTTTTTAAGAAATCAATATAGAACAAGTGTCTATTAAGTCCACGCCTATGAACTTGTCGTGATTCTTAAATGAACTTATATATTTCTTAAAAGTTTTCGAATTTTTTTTCTATTCATGTACGTGATCTCTTAAAAAACACAATGATACACAATAATACAATTCCACAAAATAAATTAATTTTATTTTCTGAAAGAGCGTAAAAGAAATGTTCTATTGGGTAACTTAAAGATTTTCAAGGTGAATGTTTCTCGCTTGAGATACATTGAAAAAAATTAAATTAATAATTATAATAACACACACGATTAAACAGAAGGAACCGTGATATTGATCTGGCAAATATTCCTAGAAAGTGTTAGAAAAAACAAGACGAAATATTTTTCAAAATTTTGGCTTGGTTCTAACGAATGCCAAGTAAAAAACATTAGAAAATAGATAAGAGCTTCAGAAATATTTGATATAAATATCAATATTTTCAATATTGGATATTTCCATTCTTATATTCAAACAAATCACGGATGAGAATACTACTACTCCTAAAATTCTTAGCTTTCGATTTGAGTAAAAATGTCTTCACAATTGAAGGTATTGCCATAATTTCAGAGATGTTCATTTTATAATTTAATAAATTTATTGGGAATTATTTAATTAAATTAAACTTTTCAATTTTTGATAAGTGCTATCAGTTTTAAACTATTTAAATTCAGTCATCAGATTTTTTCAGTGTATCATCACCATCATTTTCTTATTCTCCCTCGTCTTCTTCTCTCCTACCCTCCTTGTCAACGCTTCTCTCGATCCCCTTATTTTTCTTTTGTGTGAAGGAAAACATTTATTGGATTTTAATATCATTTCACCCTGAGGGTAGAAAATCACCATCACCGACATCAATTTATTTTAATTTCACTTCCACCATCGAGAGTGACGACCGAGGGTATAAAATATTGTCAGTAACAACATCTACAACAACGATAAAAATAACGACGAGAACAACAACGACGGCAACACCAACAACATCAACGATACAACAATAGCATTCTGAAGAATATAGAGTAAAGTTTTCATGAGTTAGTACTGTCACTTAATTTTGATGATGGTGAGTAAAAGGGGAAGGGAAAAAGAGGATAGGTGGAAGAGGTGATAAAAGGTTCAGATATTTATTGGTTAGGAATAAGATTAGAATGGATTTAAGTATGCAATAAATGAATGAAAAAGTTCGCGATATGACAAAGGGCGAAATGAACATTGAGACAAAGTACAATCAATATTTAATGGGATTAAAACTGGTCTTTAAGAGGCCGTTTCTTTATACGGAAAAGCAGTAGAAAATGACTAAGAATCTGTATATATTTAAGCTTCTATACTTCTGCTGATATTAAGCTACCAAATAACTCTAGTAAATATTATCAACCTCTAAAATGAAATGTTTGGGCAATTGTCTTTCGAGCACTAACGAAAGAGATGGAACACTATCAAAATAAATAGCATTTTCCACGTCTACGAATACCACTTAAAGGAAATAGCTGTTTTGTTAATTTGCTTTTATTTAATTTGTTATGATTTTCGGTGAAAACGCAAACCATTCCTTAAGCCCTTCCCTTCCCTTCTTTCTCTTCAATTTCCACCTACTCACCACACCCACGCTTCCAATGTAAGGAATAGGTATTGAAATTAATAGGCAAGGAAAAGAGGAATAACGGACGTTAATAGAATGAACTGAATGAATGAAAGCAAGGAGGAAGTCAGAAAGGAAGGAAGGAAGGAAGGAACCAACAAATGAAGGCACGGTAGTCCAAATTGATATAGACTTATGTATGTTTTCATTTTCTAGGAGCAATGATGAACAGTGAAATGCAAACAACGCATTTTTAGCTAAATAACTGTGAATAGAAGGGAGCGAGGTGGGTACGGTTAAACTAAATGAATCAAGCTATTTACAAAATGGGGAAAAAGGAATGCACATTCCAAAAGGAATCCACTTAAGAATTCCAAATTAAAATGGAATGTTATTGTTGTTGTTTTTGTTGTTGTTGTTGTTGCTGTATGTGAATGATAAATAGGAACTATCGTCGGTAGAATATTCTTTAACGTTTATTCAAACATTCGAACGGATAAAGAAAGCTAAAGCTAAAACTGAAGGAGTTAAAGGAAAAATTCAAAAAGAAAAGTAAAAGGAAAATAAGACGATGATGTTGGTAGACGATGAGAGGTAGTGAAGAATTGAGTACTTTATAAACTCTTTTGTTGAAAGTTTTCTTCGTCAATTAGCCTGAAGTATTAGAATATCATGATGATAGATAACATCGGAGTTCTGAAAAAGGAAAACTCACTACAAAATTTAACTGAAATTACTAAATCCTTGCATTTCTGCCTCATTAAAAAATTATAAAGTAGCGGTGGTGATGGTATTGGTGGGGGTTTGTTTTTGTGGAACCGAACGACTTTGTGATGATCTAACTAATTTTCACAATAATTTCCAGAGCTTTGTATCCTAAAAGGAATTCCAAATAAAGTTCGCAAATTTTATTACCTTAGTTTTTTCCGGTTTCTGATGAAGTAATTAATAATTAAGTGATTGATAACAATCATTAAATCAAAAACCAATTAGAATTTTATGCAGATTTTTCATATTTCTGACATAAAAATTAAAAATTTTAAAATTTATTTATAACTTTAAAAATCAGCACCAAAATATTTCTTATTCAAATATTTCGGCCGCAAAACCTATCGTAAGGTTTTAGTAATCTTAATAAATTCATATTGTTTTTAACCTAAATTTGATTAAGATCTTCTTATAATATTTTAGAGTGTACGAAAGTGCTTGAGTTTATCTAAAAATAAATAGCGATTGCTATCACGTAAGTATTATTGTTGAAGAATGATTTTCTTGCTTTAATTTTACCTCGGGGAGGAAAAAGAAAATAGAACTGCTAAAACAATTACCGCGCATTAAATTTTCAAGAACGTTTCAGACAACGTCAAGTTGAGCTGCACTTAAGTCATTCCCGGTATTGCGTGACACGCTGATAATAGAACTGCATGTAGTGCCAACAACAACAACAATGGTGGCAATGCGCTGATATTAATGGTAGCACATGCAACCAAAATGAAAACACAAAACGGTAATGCCTCTCAAGCGGAAATGCTTTTGGCCATGACGGCGACACAATTGAGGGCAGCCTTTTTTGTTGATTTGTTGACATCACCGACGGACAGGCCACAAGGGTTGGTTAGTAAATCGATAGATGAGCTAGAAAGTAATAGGAGGATCCTGTTCTTCTTCCCTCTCTCTCTCTCTCTCTCTCTCTTTAGCAGCAAACGTTGCTAATTTATTTGTTGACTACAGTCGAAAATTGCAGTTTGGTTATTCAAATGGATTTGTAGACAAATTGTTTATCAGTGTAAGCCATCATTGTTTGTGTTGTTGTTATCATTGTTTTTATTTTTGTTTTTATTCTTGCTCGTTTTGTTGTTGTTGTTGTTGGCTGTTGATGGTAATGATCTCATCGCATTGATTGTGCTTGAAATTCAAACAGTTTATGCCTTACCTCGCATCGATATGAATAAATTCGAATGCAATTCGACTCCCATTGAAATTATCCTGAATAGACACCAACCACTTTTAGCCTTAAATCAATTAAATGCATGAGAAATAATTAAAATTGATTAAAATAATCATACTCTTATGTAAATTCGCACCATTGTTTTGTATCAGATAATTAACAGCATTATTCTGTTAGAAAAAGTGAGAAGTCAAATTATTGATTAAACTGAATTTTCGTTCCAATACTAAAGTTAATTAAAGGGTAACCATTAATGGCAAAATTATCTCGTAATGATTAAATCGCACCGCTTTCTATGTACTATTAAATAACCGTTTATGGAAATTACACAGCAGTTATGGCTATCTAAATATCGAGACCATATAATTAGAATGTGACTATTTGCGAAATGATAAAATCTCGAAAATTTCTAAATTCAAAAACAGACAAACTCACAATTCGTGTATTCGTGAATCCCGAAATATTCGTGAAGCGAAGTCAAATACGAAGCCCAACATACCAAAATAAATAATTCCATAATTCCGGATTTTCGGTTATCTTCGAATCGAGCTTCTGTTCTTCCGAAATTGTTTTCTTTAAGGATTTTTTCATTTCGAAATTCTGTAATTTATGGTTTTTAATTCGAAATTTTGTTGTTCTTTAGAGAACTTTTTAGAGGTATTTGCTCATTAGAGATTTATCATGTAGTTATATTACTCAGCACTGTATTTCTAATTATTATTGGTAACAATATTAAAATAAAAAAATAATAATTTAATTTATTTGTATAACACCGTACAACACTGAGTTTTATGCAAACTCATTAGGACATTAGTCAAAGCTTCTTGGGAATATTTCGTTCTAGACCAAAATAGCATTCCTTTCTCTATAGGCGATAAATGTCTAAGAGTGCTTTTGTCGCCTTTTCATAACATTCTTCTTATTTCGGTTAGATATTCTTACTTAAGGCTTCTTAGGTTTGTTCTAGGAATTGCCACAACAAACACAAATGGTAGATTCGAGTGAAAGAAAGTTAAGAATGCAAGAAAATTGCAATAAGAAACCAAAAGGCAAACTGAAAATTATTCAGATTGTCAGACTAAAGTTACAAAATATACATTGAAAATTCACATAAAATGCAAATGTTCGCAAGTATTTGAAATTTCGAAAATAAATCTTTATATTCTTCGTCGCGATGCGGTAACGATGCAGCGCAAAGTAAAGTTTTACGAAACTTTTATTTCCACGCAGTTCATTTTCATAAAGAAAATTCATGTAAACTCACTTACCCGACTGTTCATCCAAACGCAAATAAAGGAAGACCAAGTACCGCACACACACATACACCACATACACACACTGCCCGCCCGATAAAGGCGGCCGAAAGTGTGCACACATTAACGCCTTCTCATAAGCCGGTGTGTGTGTGCGTGTTTTGGTAGAATACATTAAATTAGTGTGATGCTCGCGCCTAACTTTAATACAAAACTCCTCAAGAGGCGTGAGGAATCCCACCGGACTTTTCCTTCAGCGCCTGGAAGGGAAAGATGAACAAGGATTTGGCCTAACGAAAGTGAATATAAGTAGTTTCCTTTCGTTACGAATGAGTTTTCTGATTGTCGGCTCAGATATATTTCGCAAGCCTCGGGCTAATATTTTCTATTTCCGCACAGTTTCCGTCGTTTTCATGAGCGGTGGCGAGCATTATCTGCTTAAATATCACACCACAGTCATCCTCCCACAGCTAGTCAGACTTTTGTTAAAAGTTTGACATTTAGTATTTTAGTTGGGTCAAGAGTTGTTTTCGGTTTTAATTTGTGCAGTTTTTGGTCGGATTGTAAATAGTTTCAAAGTCGTTTTGTAATGCATTCGAGAAAGTGACAATGGAAATAATTTATAAATTGTTCCATTTTCCACAGTAATTGCTTAGTTATTACCATCTCTAGTATATACCGCCATTTCTTCTTTGCAGAACTATTTTATTTTTCCTTCCTTTTAGTACAATTTTATCTTTATTTTAGTTTAGCCAAAGTGATTTTTTTCAAAAAAAAAAAGAAATTCTAATTCAGTGGAATTGAAGGAGTAAAGGAGTAAGGAAAAGTGGTTTCCAAGAATTGTTTTATTAAGATCAATCCTCTTGGAAAGGTGCAGGAGGGTGAAACTGAATTAAAATTAAACCAGAAAAAGGCAACACACTAATGAATTTCACATAAGACGCCGATATAAAAGCGAACGGTTTAGCCATAAACATGTATATATTTCTCATGCCAGTCACAGCCTAATTTTTGATCTCTTATAAACGAACCAAGAGTTGACTTCACTTAAGAATTCCATATCGTTTATCCCCTATGGTTATTCTTATGGTAATCGTGTAATTATTATCAATAGAATTGAAATTTTTTAAGAAAATTCTTTGAAATTCAAATTAAAAAGTCATATCATAATTCTGAGTACGTGACAAAACTATATATTTATATAAAGATCTCTCAGATAATATTATATGGATACTAAAGTTTTTAAAGATTTTTTTATCTCTTCTAGTTGACTTCATTCTCTTCTACAATATATAGATTTGTTTTTGAACTTTGACCTGTTTGTCGAAGAAGAAGTTTCTTACGAGCGTTCTAAACATTTAAATAATAATTTCTGCATTCCGACTGTAAAAACTTTTCCTTGATTTTCGCAAAAGGAAAAAGGAAAAGCAAACAAGAGAAAAAAAAACAAACGGACCTTCGAGCAAAATCATTGTTATATTCATTTGCGAATGACGTCACTTCCGGAAAGATTTCAAACTTTTTTCCTTTGCTTTCTTTTTTGCTTCGTCCAATCAAAACTATTCCAGTAATGGAGTCTAGTGGAGGCACGTGACCAAAAATTCAAGAGGAAATTTTAACATAAGAGATGACTTCTCTGCTTTTGGGTTATTTTTTGTGAGAAGTTTACTATTAGTTCGTTTGATATGACAACTATTTCGTTTAGTTTTTCCCCTCAAGAATTTATTTTCTTAGCGTTAAATGTCAACCTTGATAATAAATTGCGTAAAGGTTTTGTATGATTCGATTAACATTTTTTGAGAGTTATCATAATTTAGATTCTTTTGAGGTCTTCTTCATGGTATTGAAACTAGAATGATTACCAAAAAACATTCGGTACAACCCAATAATGTGTAAAGAAATAACACCGTAAGGGTTAATAATATATAATGTGGGCAAAATCAATTTAGTAACCAAATCCGATATTTGAAAATATATCTTATTCAGAAATGCTTATCATCTAATGACAAGTAAAAAGTACGTCAGTATATTGAAATTTTTTTTGTGACTCCTTGACTTTTTCGTTGACAAGTTTTGTCAAACAATAATGACATAGTGTCGGGATAACACTTGGTAATTTTTAAAAAGGCTTAAAACCATGATATTGATTTTTAAAGCGAATTTTAAGAAATTATCTCGCCTTTATTTTATTCTTTTAAGCATTTTTTTAGAATAATTTTTTATTCATTTTGCTTGGGGGACGATATTTCATGAATCCTCCAAATATACCGAATACTTTCTAAAAAAATTAAATATTCCTCAGCCAAAAAAAAAATTAAAAATTTGAGAAAAAAATCAGGAAAACATTTGCAGCAAAATTACTTTCTTTATAAATGAAGATGATTTGTTCAAATATAATCCTTTAGAAATTTTCGAAATTCGAATTTTAAGCTAATTTCCATTTTAGCGTTATTGTTGTTGTTGTCATTATTGTTTTAGCAAATTTTCTACAGTATTATTTTTTGTCAATTCATGCTTTTTATTGCGCCTTCGTGTCGGCGCCAAATAATTTGCATGACATTCAAAATAAATGTCCTCGCTCTTTTCGCACACTGATGGTCTAGTCTACCAAGCAAGAATCCTCCCTCCAGCAAATGGTGATATGGATGGTGACGTGATGGTTGACAAAGACGACGAGAACGGGGAGAAAAACGAGTCAACTCGAAAAATAATAAAATGCCAAACGACGTTCCGCATAAGAATTTGTTTAAATTAGCATAGAATGATTATGGGTAACACCACCGGATGGGGTGAAATCGATGTAGCGGGCGGTTAATCTGGTACCCGCATCGTTCTCAAAATGAACCATAAGCAATCGTTCATTGCGCAAATGGAGAAGGTGTTGACAAAGTAGCACGCTGGAGTCTGTTACGTCTGCAAAAACGTAATGCTATGAAACTACGTGGGGGGGGACGATGACGCTGATGGTGGAGGTGGTGGTAATTCCGATCAGAGCTCTTTAATACTTTTTAAGACTGTAGATAATTTCTTTTACAATGTTCGTTGGAAGGATGAAACAAAAGTGGGAGTGGAATTTGTAATCGGAGACGTGCACTAAACAAATTTACCTCGTTTACTGCTTGCTGGTATTTAAACTGTTACTTCGATGGTTCTACAGTAGTTTTCTTAATTACTATTGTTGTTGTTGTTGTGGCTCTAGTTGCCGGGAAAACCGTTTGGTACAAATGATATGCCGTCCTTGGACGAGCGGACAAAAAAAGTTCAAAACTTTTGCATAAATTCAATTATGCGCTTTATTGCTGCAATGCTTTTGTTTAATTTGATCTCTCTCTCCCTCTCTCTCTGTCTCATCACACTCCCGCCCCCCCCCTGCGACCTCTTCGTGGTTCATTCAGTAAGAACTTGCAATAACACTCATTTTATTGTATCGTAAGGAGTTCTACGTCTTGAATTTAAATGACTTCAATGACAAATGAACTGTTTTACTAGAAGGGAGGGGGCCAAACTAAAAGCACGCACAATCAGACAGACGTTCCAAGAAACAATAAACAAAGGCAATATAAACGGAACGAACGCGACGGTTATAACGGGCCGGGCCGGTGATAGTGTCTAAGGCAACTATGAAATCAACAACAACTGTTCCGAATATATAAACAAAAACACAGAAACAAAACATTCAACATTTAGCGTTTAGCATTCAACAACTTTGCAGCAATTGAAATCAATTAAAAAGTTTACACTTCACTCTGCAAGCAAACCGTGGACGATAGAGTACCGACCGGTAAGTTTTCGTTTTCAGTGTTGCCATTCGGTTATGAGAAATGCTCCAGAACTTTTGTCGAAAGTTTAAAGAATTATTGGATTCAATGGAAGCATAAGAGACGGCGGTATAAGGGAGAAATGAATTAATGGAAGATGTTTTCTTCCAATTTGTTAACTGTTTTTCATAAAAATCAAAATTTATTGTAAAGTCGGGTTAAAGTAAAAATTTGAAAGACACAGGTAGAGAAGTAAGAAAGAAACACCGCATCGAAGGATAGGAATAAATTGCGATCACAGAAAAACGAACCATATTAGAATTCACTTAACACTTAAGAAGAAAAGAAATTAATTAAGATGTTATTCGTGTTATCCGTGCTGTCTGAACTGTTTTCTAACAAATTAATGAAGTTATTATCTACGAAATCTGTTTGTCTGTCTACCGGTCTATCCATCTGCATAACAAATTTCTTAATTATTCAACAAGGAAACTTTGCAGCAATCATTAAATCCGATTAAAGCTATTAGTCAGGAATTAGTTATTCTCAGAACTAAGCTCAACGTAATTTATAGATTTTACTAGAAATTTTCTCTTGTGTTGCATGAGCTAAGGCTATAAGGGAGTTATCCTTATGTAATAATCGGCAGACGCCCCTAAATAGTTAATGGTGAATTTCGAGATAAATTGATTTCAAAAGTTCTAAATTCGTTCTAATTTCAAATTTCTAAATTCTTCCTAAATTCAATCGGATAACACCCATAAAATGATTTTAGACGGGGCTGAACGTTTCCACATCTGAAGTATTCATCGTGGGACGTAAACATCGTGGTATGTAAATAAATTCGCTACAATAAATGTTTAAACGTAAGACTTACAATCTAAAACAACATGAGACAAATGTTTTTCTCGTATACATATTTTTTTTCGGAGACATCTAATAGTGCTTTTTATTAGTCTCACAACTTTCTCAACTACGTGTGTGTGCGTTTGTATGTAAATCAAATTCACGTTTTCCTGCCACGACTTCTCCTTTCTTCAATCTGCAGATGACTGACGAAAATTCATAGCATTTACCTCACCGTTTCATTCCTGCATGCATAATTTCTTGCCTATCTATGATTATTCCAGCCTTTATGTTAGTAGCTCGGATTATGTGATGATAATGATCTTTTTCGATCTAAGCTTACGAATGTGCGTGCTTCTTTTGAAATTAAATAGTAATGGCAAATTAGTGAGAAACAGCGGCAGTAGCTCAAAACTATGCTCACATTACTATATTATGGTATAACAACTACTATTGGCGCGATTACATAAATGATGATTTTAATTATTATTTTTTTGTAATTGTAAAAAACACGGTATTTTAAATTGCACGCTCAATTACGAAAGAAAAAACCATGAACGTATCATAGCATTGCGTATGAATGTAATGGAGTTACGTCTTCGGCTCAATCTTAATAAGGAAATATATATAATAGGAAATATATAGAATACGTGTTTTATACGTCAAAGCTACGTAACGTAAGTGCTCTCGTCGTCTTCTTCTTCTACTTTCATGTCTCTTTTTTCATTGGTTTTTATATATCCATTATATATTTTTAGGACTTCAATATGTTTTGCGATGACTTTCTCTGAAATGAAGATTGAACACTCAAAAGAAGCATTACAAGACCTCAAAAATTTTCCAAATTAAACATGTGATATGATTATCCTGCATATATCCTGTACTCTCTACACATATCTACAACGTCATCAAAAGTAGCTGTGGTGTTAAGCACTTTAAGTTAGCAAGGATCGAGATTAGTTTCAAAGAAAAACCTGCAGAAACGCGTCACAGATCTGTGAATGCTTCAGCTCGGAATATTCTTTTGTTCAGACAAAAACGAAGAGGCACGAAAAGCAGGAAAATTCCTTTAATAAAAACATTCTTAAGCATTTTCAATCGTAGTTGCGTCTCATATATCAAAATTTTCTTTTCATTTGAATCCATCTCTACGATATCAAGAATCTGTTCAACGTTTACGATCTATTTATGAGATTCTCCAATATGTCTTCCTCTTCTCTTTAGAACGAAATGGGGGAAAAAATACCGTAGATATTTTCGGTTCAGTACACTTTATCTAGTCTGGTGACGATTCATTCAGACAGTGACTGACATCATCAATTATATGGAGAGCTCTACAAGATTCTGTGCCAGTTATGATTCATTGTGACCATTAAGTAACTGCGGAAAGAGAAGGAAAACAACTTGTGTAAAATTTATTACTTCAAAGTTTTACTACCCTTAGTTCAAAAAGATTAAAATTTCCGACAAACAAATAATTTTTTGAATTCAGAACAACTTTGTTTTTATCGAATTAAGATTAAATTGCAGAGATATGATTTTTTCATATGTAGTACTTTTTTCATAAAAGTATAAAACTAAGTAAGCTTTTTAAAAATTCATTTTCTTTTACGAACTTGAAAATTTGAAATTTTCAAATGCTCTTTGGATGAATCTTAATATCTTATAATACAAATCCTAAAAAGTTTCTACACGTAATTAAATTTTTAAACATATATACCATTTTCTCACTTTGAACATCGGATGCTTCAAAGCATCTCTCATACTATCTTACTTTATCCCCTTCTCAGCACATTCAGTTGGGACCGTGCATAATTTCTTATGGCATCTTTATATATTTATTGCAATTTTAATGAAGGCAAATTTTTGTTTCTTTTGATGAAAGTTTGTTATTTCATTAACATTAAGAGTCCTTGAATAGAATATTTCTTCCTCAGAAGAGGAACCCCCTTTGAATTCTCAGGAATTTCTCGTTAGTAGATTTATCCGTAAAGGTGATAATTTTGTTTTTTATAAAATAACACTTAAGTAACGAGATTGGGATTCTGACGATGCTGCTTTCGATGATGATGATTATGATAATGTGTATGTATGTATGCGTATGTATAATGTGTATGTATGCGATGTTGACATGTGAGAATATATGTATGTATTTCGTTGTGTATAAGCTAAAGTTAATCAAAGAAGGTGGCAGAGGCGTGTGGGAAAAGTGAAATTGTTTGGTGTTTATTAAAAAAGTCGATGGTATTAAATTTGGAGGGGAATACGATCTTAGTAATATTTTAGCAATACTTTCTATTTGAAGAATATTTCTTTTTTATTTTCAGTTTTAATTTATTTCGTTTAAATTCTCATACAATTATGAATTTTCTTTAATTTAAATCGATGTGTGTTAAACTTGTTTAATTTAATAAACTGCGGTTTTTTATTGTCAAACCGTCTTAATTTAACATATTCATTTTTATTCTTTTGTGCGGATTTGTGACGTTTTCCAGTTTTATTTTGCTTTCTTTAATTTTATTTAATTTGTCTTTATTTGATTTAATGGGCTTTAATTATATTGAATTCATTGCAATTTCCTTAAAATCTTTAAAACCTTATTTAAATTTTTAATATATTCTACCAAAATATCATTAATATATAATATAATCTGTAATATATAGTACCGAAACTAAAATATAAGAAATGGAAAATTTAATTAAACAGAAATAATTATATGCAAATACTTTAAGACTCTGGCTCTGGTGGAGCTACCTTTGCAAAACTATTTTATTAAAGGCTTTCAAAAGCTAGAAATTTATAACCACTTGAACTCGGTGTTTAATGAACCGAAATAACGTAAGATATATTGACATCACACTTACACACATATGCACTAACAAAAGTATTATTTGTTGTAACCCAAATGTGTTGTAACCAATACAAATAAAGCAACAACAATAACCGTAAACACCAATATAAAATAATCAGAACAGTTTCCATGGCAATTTTATTTGCATAAACTAATTAAGGAAATGAAGAAGATTTTGTTTGGATTTATTTATGAAAACAAATTCATTCATCCATTTATATTTATTTACCCATGTGAGGAATATATCGCATAATTAATGGATGACTGTAAATTAATTTCAAGTAGACTGACACCTTTTGTATAATAAGCGCTTCATCCATGCTCTCTTCCACATCCCGCCGACCATTACCCTCGTTTACATGCATCCTTCATAGACACTCAAGGATTATTTTCACCATCATCGTCATCGTCAACATCATTATCAGAAGCAGCACTTTCTTAGAATGTTCAAAGCATTACCGTCGAAACACTTGGTTAGCTTGTTAGCCATTTCTAACTTATTCGGTCTTACTGTCCACCGAACAATTTCTGACGTTCCGATTCCTTTTCCTCACCGCGATTGCCATAGACGTGATCGATGAGCTTTGTGGACTAGTCGGTTGGTAATTGCTGTTGTAGCTGTTACCGATTCTGCTAGCTTTCTTGAAAGTAAATCCATATTCATTCATTTAATTAAGTCATGGAAACACAACGTTGAGTCAAAAGCTTTCCTGTGTAACGCAGTGCTTCTGTGTAATGTAGTGCTACTAATGTTAGTATTGGTGTCACATTAATGGGGTGAACATAATGGGAAAATACTTAAGTAATACTTGAAAAAAATGTTATCATTATTTATGAACTATATTCTCTAAACGCCACTGTTTAAGAAGGCATAAAATAGGGCGGATTTGTACGCCTCTTCAATTACACAACTAAATATTATACACACATATATAAAGTATCGCAGATTATAACGCAAAAGATGAAACAGAGAGCAATTATTCTAAATTAGTATCGGGCGGAAATATTGATTAATTTGCGGCTAAAAGATCGTCGTTATTTTTTCTTCTGAAACACTAGAATGCCTGAATTTCTCATTGATTTGCATTACACTTTCTCGGATCTTAATTGACGGCAATCGAAACGAACCGAGTTCGAAATAGACAGGCTGATGACAACTAATTCCTGAGCAGGAAAAATTTAGAAATCGTATAAGAGGCATTCATGAATATGGTCCACTGTAAAATTTCGTTCTATCTTTTTAATCTCTCTAAATTCGCATAGATGTGTTTGGAAATCATTCTTGACTTGTCAAAGCGTTAACTGGGAAACTTGATTCATTGATTAAAAATATACCACTATCAATCCCTTACATTTATTTCTCAAATCACGTTTACATCTGTATAATATTTCAATACAATTATGATCGAATATCCGAACAATAATTTGCCATTAATCCTTGCCACTCAATAAACAAGAATGCATGTAATTGTATAATGCCATTACGGACCCTGTGAGTATTTGAATATTCAAGATTCTTAATCCTGAGAATTGTAATTGGAGATATTGCTAAATCTCCGAACATATCGCCAATTACACGTGCTGAAGATCAAAAATATTTCGAACGTATATAAAAAGCATTATAATGCAATGGGAGAATATCATTTCATACGTAAAGCCATAATAAATATTTTGTTTTAATTTTACACAATCATGAACATACCCCGGTATATCCACAATTACACCACACGTTTAATACATTTTTCGTAATGATATGCCATACAATTACAACTTGTTTCTGTCACCCACTCATACGCATTAAGTCCAAACATTAGAGAGACAATTACTCTCAACGCGACATCATAGAAGCCCAAACCATCGTTATTTGTTGGACGGCGTTGTCTGCTTTTTTTTAATTATCTCAATCACGCACCGGTAATAATTTTTCTTTATTGAAAATTTATTTTATATTACTTTTATAATTATTTCAGCCAATTTCCACCATGAGCTCATTTACGAGAAATGAACAAAACTGAACACTGAATCGTTTCGAACGAAAAACCTGACCAGAGTTCTCTTAGGTGAAGATTAATTAAATTGAAATTAATTTCAACATCGAGTCTGTCAGTACACGCTAGTGTAGTGTCCAAAAATATTTTTAATAAGCTATCGATTTGCGGTTGGCTTTGTGAAAGTTAATTTGTTCAAATAATATTGTTTGCAATCTTCATTTATGAATGGTATCATTTTTATTTCACAATAAGATTTTATGGTAAAAATATTCATTTATTGATCCGATCTATTGAAACTTTTAGCTGCCATGATATGAAAAAGCATACAGAAAATTTGGCAGATTTAATTTGCAATTCTTTAATTTTGTAAATGCACATTCGAAAATATTTCTATGCCTCTCACCCAGACAAAATTACAAACCACACATTTTCTAATGTCTTTTTGCTCCTTTGTTCCCAAAAAAATATAATCCTTGCGATTTATGAAGAAAATTTAACTGAATCCCAAAAAAACTTAAAAACGCTATTTCTTTCACTAAATATTCGTGATAACGGAGACGATAATGGCCACAAAAAATAAATAATAAAAATAAAAAGATTTTAAAATAGAAAACGTTGCAATATGGCTTAACGAATTCCTGCTTGTGTTTGTGTAATTCCGTAGTGTTTACGCGACTGAAGGTGTTACTGCATGTGTTTCAATTAGTATCATAACAAAATGGGTTTACCACTTCCGTTTCGTTGGTTCATAACGAAAGACAACGCATTAAAACACCGAACAATAGACCACCTTACCACAAACTGCTACGCTCCACGGCATCACACCGACGAACTTCACTTCGGTACGAAACGTGCTTTACCACGCCAGCATCACCTTGCTTTCTATCAGCCCACACCGAATTGAAGAGCATACCGAGCCGTCAAGATAAAGCCACATTTAATGCAATGAACAATAACAACGACTACAAATATTCAAGTCTACCAACAGTTTATCTCAGTCTAGCTCTATAATATACCATCATGGTTAATTTTGCGCAGCCAAGCATAATCATGATCATCGTCGTCGTCCAGCCGTCCACTAGGGATGGCTGGTTTTATGGGGTCAAAATAAAAATGAAATTGCGGAAGGAAATAAAAGACTGTAAATACACCGCAATACAAATAACAACAACAACAACAACAGAAGTGGCAATAAATGAAAAGCTTTACTGCAAATTATAATGTCCATTCCAACAATTTTATCTTACTTTCCAAAAATTTTTCGACTTTGCTTCCCTTCCCTTCAATTTTTTATGACCGCGCCCATTGGTTTGCCGCCCATTTGTAGCGGACACCTGAAGAGATGATAATTATTTACTTTGTTTTTTCATTGTTCAAGCATTAAAGCAGGCGTGACTGGTAATGAAAGCTATAGATATCGGTTTTTTGTGACGATTTAGGTGCGCCAGTTTGTTCCTCTTTTTACGCTTAGAAAACCCATACGTCTCTCATGAAATTTGGCCGGAATATTGGCCCGCATGTGGAAAATAAGAAATATCTAATTTCTTTTGAGACCTACAGTGTCTTTCCATTTGAGACCTACAGTGTCCTGACTGGACCGCGTGCTATCAAGCTGCGATGATTGTAAATAAACATTATATCGAATTCGACCCAAGCAGGATGTAATATTTCTTCGCAGTTTTTAACAAGATAAATTAAACAAGGTTAAAATAAAATTTCCTGAATGGCATGGGATGTCGATAGGAATTCCTCGAATTTTGAAAAGCCTTGAAACCATTTTACCCCTTTCTTTCAAAGAAAAGTGTAAGAAATTTTCAAATTAATTTTTTATGCAATTACTTAAGAATCTATTTAAACTGGATATATCTACAGCTCTATACTCTATCAAGTAAACCGGTATTATCAAGTAAACCGGGAAGGAAGGAAATATTCCAATTAATTTCTCGCTTTTAACTACATATTATTTATGTTGCTCGCGTCCAACATTTGCTCAATTGAAATTATTTCGGACTCTGCTTAAGGACTTCTCTTCCACTTCCACATTCTTGCGAGCTCTGTTTAAGCTTCCACTAAAAGCATGGGCTGTGTAAATACATTATTTGGAGATACCGAACGATCAGTCATTATTTCGTATTGAATTTAAATACCGAAGCATTTTGTTATCCAATGCCCGCTGGGTCTAGGTCGCCATTAATAGATTTTCTTGCTTGTTTTTTTTTGGCTTTTTTTAAAAAAGAGTTATTGCTTTTAATGTCGTCTTTCTCGTTTTGGCTTAGTTTAAATTTAATTGTAATTCCTTGTAAGTCTATAAAATTTCAATTAATCTAAACATTTTGTGTCACTCTCCATAAAAGAATGAACACTGCTTCACCCACTCGTATACACGCTTTTCTCAAATAAACAAACAGCAAAAGCAAAAACAAATCAGAATGAAAAAGAAGAACAAGTGTAGAAAACCGCAGACTTCTGCTGTTAAGTCTGATGTTCGGTTTTTCCAGTTAAATGTGTGTGTATCTATGACGTGTTAGAGTCAAGAATGAGCTAGTGTTGGTTTGATGACCACAATAAAAGAGCGAGAGCAACACAAGTGCCATCATCCTCATCATCAACAATTCCATCAGCAGGACCTGTCCATTTAAAGGGTAGAAGGTTCATTGGTATGTACCAAAAGGAGCAAACTTTTTTAATTTGTTCCTCCATCAGCCTCGAGTTTCAGAGTCTGAAAGAGTAAATCAATTTGCAAATGAAAAAAAACGATCAGTTGGCTGGAATCAGTTACGGTATATTGGTGCAAGTTATCTTGCTGGCAGGTCTATTACTTGCGTAACGGCTGGAGTGGTCCAAGAGAAATTAAATAAAGGCATTAAATTTGTTTTAATAAAGAAAAATCTTAAACTTTTTAATATTTAAAGCGGCTTGACTTATATATCGTAGTAATTCCTTAACAATGTCCTGATTTTTAAATCATTTCAATTTTCACATTTTTCCACAGGTTGCAAAAACTTTTTTAAAAATTTCTACGAAAAATATTTTCAAATAGATTTATGATTCTACTTTTGGGAATTTTAAAATGCATAAAAATTAATCACCTAATTTTATTTGATTATTACATTAATGCAATTTATTATCAATTCAATTAATTAATAAATATTATATTTACATAAATGCAATTAATTTTTAATTTAACTTTATAATTTATTGAAGCGATTTTTCAAAACCGATTTTTCTATAAATTGTAATTTATTTCTTGTTTTTATCGGATTGAGGAAATAAAACGAGTATAAATTTTTTTCTACATGCGAAAATGTAACCGCAAAGTATGATAAAAAATTTGGACAGAAAAAGAAAATAAATTACATATGGCAGCATTGCTGCGCTGCATGCGGGAGTTTTATTGCCAAAGTTCGAATGTTGTCTGAGCGTGACTGCTGCACAGCACGAATTACGATTGCTACCTTCACCAGGCCACCTCTTTCAACGCCTCTTTTCACATAAAAAATTCATACGAGAAAACAATAGGGCACATTTGTCCCTACCAGAAATCTTTCGGAAAAAGGAAAAAAATTAATAAATAAATAAAAGATTCAATTCAATCGCAACAGCTTTCATTGCGCAGTTCCGACTAAAGTCGAATTTGCTTCAACAATCCAGTTTTTTTTGGATTCCTTAAATAATTTTCTTTTTAAATGGAATAACTTTTTCAAAACAAAAAATTAAATATATTCTTTATATTAATTATTGCCTTTAATAATCATTTACATTTTTAATGATGCATTGTAACGTATAAATGAAAATAATATAAAATGAAACAAAGGCAGCGCTCCGGGTCCATGAAATCAATCAATTAATTTGGCCTCTGGGACCATTTAATTGCTGTAATTCATTTCGATTAATGTTAATGTCGTGTAAACTGATTACATGTGAATTTTTTTCATTTCATGCCAAAAGCATGACCCTAACCCCTCCCACTCGCTCCTCGCGAACAATCCACTGAGGAAGTGAGCTTTAACTAACGTTCAAGTTATTCCAACAAATAAATATTTTACTGTTTTTATTCAAGAAATATTTGATAAGTTTGAAAAGGATTCAACAAGGATGTCGCCTTGAGGCAGTGTTAAGCTATCGAGTAAAAGTTCTACTCGTCTTATTTGAAAGTTTGAAGGGGTTTAGTATAGGCTCAAACCATAACGAGGGTTTCAATTTTCGATCGAGTATATAATTACTCCCAATTTACTGGTAATACCCAAATGTTGCCAATAATAATTGATTTATTAATTTTGTTCACGTTATTTCATTGTTATATAATAAAATTATTAAACCAGAAATAAGAAATCCTCAAAAATTTCTTCTTAAATATCGGAAATAGTTATATCGCGAGGTTTTCTTGTTATTAAAACGGATTCATCGATCTCGCCTAGAACTCAAAATTCCAATGTAATCGAAGACAGTAACCAATTCAGCTAAAGCAGCAACCTTTTGAAAAACGAAAATAAATATTATCAAGGAGAAGTGATAAATTTCCTCAACATCGATACTTCAGTTTCTCCTTAAATAATCCAGATAATTGAATACGGACTGCACACTTTTAATCATAAAATCCGCAGAGACACGAGTACGCATTCACTAATGAAAGCATGCAGACAACGATTAAATGCTCAAGTGCCGACGCAGGTTTTAAAAACCGCAAGCAGGTTTAACTGGTTGATCCACTTTAGACAGCACTTCAACGGTTGGATGCTATACAGCCAGATAGTTTTTACTTGTAATGTCCTTGTTGTTGCTGTTGTTGTTGTTGGAGCTGTTGTTGGTTGCCGCTTGTTTTTGATGCTTGTTCCGTTTTGACTTTATCACAAATGAACTCGATATAAAAAATGGTATGATGTAGTAAATAACTACTCCTTTCCCCTCTCCCTCCCTCTTTCGTGTTGCCTTTATTTTATCGATGGAAATAAAAATCAATTTCACCGCCTTTCTTTCTCTGAAGTTGGAAGTAAGAAAATCAAAAAGTCTTTCCACATCAATTAAATTTTAATTGTTTCTCTACCAGTCATTTTGAGCGTTGGTGCGCTTTATGTGGTTTCGCCACGTCGCGTTGATGTTGGTTGGTTGGTAAACTTCGCAGATAGGACTAGATGGTGTTTTGGTGGATTCATTTAAAATTATATAAGATCAAATTTCAAGACCGGCTTTATAAAATCTTTACAAACAATTTACGGAGTCCTAAAAATTCAAAAAAAATTCCTTTATCGTCATTAATTAATTTTAAACTTTGAATTATTTTACTTTAAAAAATTTCATGTAAACTCATTTAGAACAAATGCTTTAAGTATAATAATCATAATTCGAAACATAAATGTATTAAAAATCTTTGTCATTTGATGTTTGTTTAATTGTAATTTAATGAAGTTAATTAAGAAAAAGAATGACATTTTTCAACAAAAACAAACATCTGCAAAATTTTATAATTTTTATTTTAAATCTGCAAGTAATTAAAACCACAAACCTGGCCAAATCTTTATCTCTTTTCTCTTTGCAAACATTTAAATAAAATCCATTCATGGCCAGAACAAAAGACAACAAATGCTTTGTAACTGATCCCAAGCTCGTAAAAGAAGAAGATTCCATTAAAAACTGGCCAAAAGGATAAAAAATTCGAAAAAATTGAAGCAAGAATTTTAAACCTTAGCTTAGAGGTAAATTAAAGCTCATTAAAAGGAACAGAAGATAAGACACGACAAAAGGGTGAATTGTTTTCAATTTTACCTTTTTTCCATTTTACCAATTCCCACAAAAAACCACAAAAAAGGCAAGTTAAAGATTGTGAGACAGAAGGGGAAAAGGCAAATCACATTAGCAAAGATTGGCTTTACAAAATTTTAAACAAAATTTTCTAATAAAAACGTTTCAACGGTAAGTTTACATTAACATCGTAGGGATTCGAATTTTTTAAAACAGTTTCAGGCCAAAATAAATTATTAGTGCCTAGAGGGAAACAATAAAGTTTTAACCGGAGTACCGGAGTTACTGCTGCGGGCATGCAGTAAACTCGTTTAAAGTGAATTTGTGTGTCGCTGACGCGTGACAGGAAGTGAAGTGGGAAATACTGTTGGTTGGATCGTTCGAACATCAACGGCTCGCTTGCTTTTTTAATCGTTCACTTCGGCTCCCTAAATCCCCTCTCACCCCTTTGAAGTCCTTTCGTTCGAATGACGAGAAGAAAAAGCACTTTTCTCAATTAGAATTTATTAACTTTATCCGTAAGAGTTTGTTGAAGTCTAGGCGAAGTCCGTTAAGCGATTTAAGCGCTATTCCCATCCTCCAGTTACATTCTATTATTCTTCTGGAAAGAAGGGGCGTGGCGGGCCAGGTCATCACTAAATTGAATGAGAGTAAAGGCCTCGAGACGCTGCTTTCTGTGTGAAGTTTCTTGTGCAGTCAGTTCAACTTCTTAATAAAGAATTAACTAACTCAATTTCCGAGGTCATTCTATTAGCTTTTACAACCACCATGACAACACCAAACCCAACCACCTCATCATTTCGAACGTCACCCCCGTACAGGCCCCCGTACAGGCCGTACAGGCCATATTTACGCAATTCTGCCAAAGTGTAATCAATTCGAAAATAATTGTTTCTGCGGTTGGTTGGGTTGGTCGATTTGGTTGATTGGTTGCCATAGAAAGTTTAAGTCTTAGACGTTGCGCCGTGTTATCTAGCACAAATAACGCTTCTGGAAATTATTCATTTGTAAGACCACGCGAAGTTTTCGAAGAGGAAAAAATGATTTTCCTTTTTCATCGCGCAGTTAACGTAAATGTTAGGTGGTCCTGGAATTCCGCCCCCTGGACTTTGACGCATAATAAGACTTCCATATTCTTTGCCTTTTAGTTTTATCACAAAAAGTGAAAGCTGATTTTGGACTATATCAGCTTGACAGCAATTGTTGAATAAAATAACTTTTCAATCCGGTTTATTTTCGGTAAATCTCTTTTAGTTGATTTTTTTTAATTTTTAAAAAAACAAAAATGAATGGATTATTCAAATCGTGAGAGATGAAGCAGATTTTATACTTGAATAGATTTGAATAGAGATGGGAAGAAAAAGATAAACCCGGGTTTATTCTATGAATATAACTTTTTTATAACTTAATTGTTTTTATTGAAAACTCAAAAAAAAAACATGCTTGGCTTTGTAAAATATTCAACTCAAATCGAAATTTAATGGCAAAAGAGACCTTCTGAACTTTATTCCTCCTAAAGATATTTTTTTATAAAAACAAAGGTAATTTAAATTCCTTCTTAAGCCATCGTGTTCTTGGTAACGGTTTATTTAGTTTGGTCTCTTCGTTGGAAAATAGTTAAAATTTTCGGATTATAATTCAAGAAATTGATCACGTTTTATAAATGAAATAAGTATAAATGGAAATCATTTTCAGTCATCCGGCAGCACGTGCTACTAAGGCAGTTCCCTATAGTTGATTTATAAAACTGCGATAGAGACTCTGATACAGTATCAATTAGAGCTGTGACACAAAGTCGATAAATGAATCAAAAGCGTGTACGAAATAACTCAAAAATTTAGTGTTTGACCGAATCATGGAAAATGTCAGGGGGGGGGGGCTAACACTGGCTAAATTTGGAAAATTTTTTTATTAAAATTTTATGTCTTTTCGACCATGATATTCTAACCTACGACAGATATTTGAAATATGAAAAAATATTTGAAAATAAATTTAAAAAGAAAAGATATGTGTTGGGTAAAACCAAAATTCACAAGATAATCCCAGCATAGTCTCAACCTCCTCTTCCATTTCTCTCGTTAACGTTAACAAAAATAACGAATAGTCAAAATTTTAATTTTTGTTGTCATTTCATTCAGTTTTGGTAATCAATGCGCACCGTTTGGAAAATCTGTAAAACATTTCGGCAGCAATTATTAAGTCTTTAATATTTGGACTCATTCCCCACTAAAGCCATATAAAAGTTTACCAGTGCCCTCTAGTCGATCATTTCAAAAAACTTATTAAAGCACTGAAAATTAAAAAGCCACGATGAAGACTAATAATCATCACCATCATTACGACGGAGCCCTTCATATTATTCGTCTCGAACAAAAATGTCCTCGACCGATTTAAACCACGGTTCAAAAATGGTCCTGATAATATTTTTATTTTATTCTTTATAAAAGAAAATAAATGCTTTCTCTAAATATTTGTCCGCCAAGAATTCGCTTTAATTTCGCGAACTCAAAAGTTAATTCGAAAATATGAAATATTAAAAATAAAGAAAAATAAGAGCAATTAATAAATAACGTTAATTAATTATATTTCAAATTAACAAAAGCCAAATAAAATGTTCTCTTACCCATTAAAAACAGTAACGAAGCGGTTAGTATGGCAACTTTCTGTCGGTGTTGTTGGTGGTGGTGTTGTTGTTGTTGTAACAGCATGTTGTGCACGAAATTTATTATTGTATTCTTTGTAATTGTTGTTATTATTGCTATTCTTGTAATTAATTTTTGTTTTTATTTTTACTGCTTTTGTTCTATTTGTTCTCGTTGTTATCGCTGCTATTGCTGTTGTTGCCTTCGGTTTTGTTGCTTTTATTGTAACTGTATAATTGATTCTTTTGCAGGAATGGTCGCAAAGGCTGCAGAAGACGCGTTGCAACTTGACGATTATTCCGTATCGATCGATGCTGGTTTTTTCCACGATAATTGTGCTTTTTTTTTTTTTGATAAGTTATTGTTTTTATATTTATATTTTCGAAATTCTTACCCTCTTGTTAGTTGTTAGTTTTTTATTGTAAAACTTTGTTTTATAAAAAAATCTTTAACAAATTATTTCAGGATAATTTTGTTAAGCTTTGTGAAATGTAAAAACTGTTATACTTTTTATAACCTAAAAAAAATTATACATTATTTAAGTAAAGTTTTAGGAATTTTGTTGTTTGTTTTGCTTTGGTTTTTTTTCTTTTTAGCTTCTTATTTTGTTTGCCTTAATGCCTTCAAAAGCGAATAAGGCCAAACCGAAAGATACTTTTTATGGTAATGTAATGGCTTGGACACGAACTGCATTCCAATTGAACAGTTCGTGCAAGTTTTTAGTTCAAAAAAAAATTGTTTTAAGTTGCGCGAGCAGCACTAGCAGCCTTTACTGTTCAATTCACTGTTGGTTGGCTGAAGGAATTTATTTATTACGTACACGAACTATTGATTACATATGCGTATATTTTCTTTCTTACTTTTTGGCTTTGCCTCTGATACTTATTCACCTTATATTTCTTCTGCTTTGTATTCTGGCAATACAGATATGAGAGAATTTGGAGCAAGTTTTACGAACTCCAACATTAATAATAATTAGTCATAAATCCAAATCAATATATTATTAATTAAATAGTATTTATATTTGCCTTAGAAAAACTCAATCGAAATATATTTCTTAGCAAAAACCCCAGAAAGGTTTTTAACATTTGCTACTCGAATACAGACAAACTATTGATTGAGAGAAAACAATGATCGTATTTTGCAAGGTTTATTTGAAAAGGATTTTTCAAGGGGAAAATTTAACGAACATTGAAAAAAATTTAATAAACTAAACAAAAGGACCTATATCTCATAAACCAAAATTATTTCAAAAAATCCTGCTTGGAACCTCGGAAAAAAGGTTTTGCTTTTAATTATCAGTATACTAAAAAGTCTAGAATAAAGTTTTAATTATTTTAAAAATCTTAAAGAGCAAAAACTGCGACCTATTACAGAAATTATCAATAAAATTTAATTGAATATTTATTTGATTCCCAATAATGCGGTCCATATTCTATTGAACAGTTCGTAATATTAGACACAAAATCTCTGCAGGCAAAATTACTACGAATTCCATCCTTAAACGATACTTCAAACAAACAAACGATCCTTCAAACAAACAAACGATCCTTCAAATACAAACGTTTTAGTTTCATTTCACTCGAAATTTTCACTTCTTTATGAGAAAGACTCCAATTCATTTTTTGCTTCAATAAAAATTGAAAAAATATTTATTGCAATCGAAAACGAATTTTGAAATAACGAAAATTATTCTGAAACAAATGAGTTCTCATTACCAGAACTATAATAATATATCACTACTATGATTCGATTCAATTCGGATCTACCAACCGCACTCCATTAAAACTGGTCTCTTACTGAAGTTAAAAGTTGAACTCACCGGCTTAATGAATCGCCTTGGAACGATTGCGGTTTCTTTGTCGTACAACCACGTAACGTTTGCCACCTAGCCAATAGTCGTATATAAGTATGAACATTCCTGTGTCTGTCTGTGTGTGCATCTTTGTCTTTTATATGGTTGGTTATTCAGTCGTCAGCCAATGTTTCATCCACTCTCCCATAGATCGTCTCTGAGCTCAATACTCGTACTGACTGCAAGATTACAGCGTTCAGTCACTCCGAAGTTTTACAACACAAAAGCCAGTTTAAGCCAGGTTCGAAGCAATAATGAATACTTGATAAATGCGCTCGAATCTGCTGAAGTCTTTGCACTTCGATCGACTGCACCGGCAAAACTAATTTCACTTTCGCTTTTCTTTCATTGAATCAATGCAAAACAAAGAGTAAGTATTTTTTTAAATTTTCTTTAACTGTTTTTTGTTGCTCTTGTTGTAATTTTCTTAACGACATAAGTAATTATGACAATTTTTAGCTACAGATATCGTTAACCCGAGTCATGCTAAAAGTCATTGCTAGAGTCATTGCTGCGACGAAATCGTCATCATTTCGTTACGTATTTTATTTCGGTTAAACCGGTTTCGCAAAATTTCTTTTTTTCAATCTCGTATATTTGATACATTTTGAAGGACTATAGAAATTGTCGAGTTATTCTAAAAATTATCACAGAACGAGAATTGAAGAAATATTTTGTGTCCTTTATATAATCGATTTATTTATCTTTTTCATTTAAAAACAATTATTATTATTAATAAATATCAAAAAAAGAGAAATCGAAAGGTAGGAAAAAACTCATAATAGATTAAAATAATTTGAATTTAATTTTTTAATTAGTTTTCATTTTATAAATTCAGGCATCATAATCATCGTTATCTTCTACTCCCTTTCATCCCCAGCTTCAATCGGACTCCATATTTACTTCATCTCTTTTTAAACGCAAATCGCAGCCATCACCAATGCATAATTATAAACTGTCTCCGTCATTGTCAGATTAGATGTTGCAACAAAAAGAAATTGTTTTAACTTGATCACGCCATCGATTAAGACGATTATATGTATCAACACTGCTTCCGTGATAACGATGATGACTTAATTTTTGAAAAATAAATTAATAAATAAATAAACAATAAATAAATAATAATAATAATTGCAATAATAATAATAATAATAATAATAATAATAATAATAATAATAATAATAATAATAATAATAATAATAACTGAAAAGAAGTTAACACAAGCTGATAAAGTTTTAAACCAGAAACCGGGTATGGAACACACTAAATTCGAATCCGTCGTATCGATTTTCCGTCATCGCTTGTTAAGTTTGGATTATAGACAAACCGGTTTCACTGAAAAAATTTGGCACATCTCCGAAACCGCTGCATCGACGAACCAAACTTGACAAGCAATGATGGAAAATTGATTTCAAACATCTCATTTGAATCACCCTGTAAAACCTGGAAAACCAAAACTGTATCAAGGAAATCTAAATCTAAATCTAAAACTATTGTGATCTTATATTCAGATGAGAAAAACGTTCATCTAAATATTTGCGTATTTTAAAGAATTCCATATTTCATTATTGATTATGAATTGGTGATTATCAATCGCCATTAGTAATGATACAACTCCTGTTAATTTAGTTAAGAATATTGCGTTTTTATATTTTTCCAACCCATAGATTGAGTCCTTAAAATAATGATTAGTTTATTAAATTAACCTGAAAGGAATTTCGTCAAATGTCAAGATATTTTTGATATTGTTGACCAAAAATTTTACAGACAGCAGCATCCATTGCATAACCAATAAATTTTCCTTAGCTACTGCAGGTGGACGAATGCTGCAATAGAACGAACGAATTTGCTTCTGGGCAACACATCAAACGTTTGTCGCATTCAAAACGATTACAAATATTCCAACGCTCTAAATTTTTGCTTAGTTACGAATGATTGTAGATTTATATATAATCATACGTTCTATAACCACATAGCCAGTTCAGTGTGTATGTAAGGCCATATTTATAATTATAGAAAAACGCATATGGATCCCAGCAGTGAATGCAATCAATACCACGGTAATTATTTAGCGATTACACAGTATTGAAAGGGAATCACCCGAAGATTGGGTGTGTGGAGAGTATTCAATAGTTTTGATATAGAGTCGTGGTAGGATATAATAAGTCTCGTATATACTAATTACTTTCTGCAAGCCAAATGGTAAGTACTTCCTGTAAAATTAATCTGTAAGCCGTATAATATATTAATGCATTTTGTATGGGTAACACTAAAAACACATACACACAACACACACACACACACTTTATTAAATAATGAAATATGAACGTATCCAATAACGACCCCTCTTTAACATTTTATTACGAGTAGACCTGGAATTAATTACTTCGCCATAAATCCCGAAAGTCCTGACTGGGTTATTAATAAAAAAATTTTGCGTCTATAGTATAAATATTATCGACATTGAAGTCAACCGTTAATCGTGAGACCGAAAGCCTCCTCTCACTTTTCAAACATTTGAAATGCTTTTATTAAAAATAAATTCTCGATTCGACGCATGTATTAAATATAATTTATATATAAAATACATAAAATATACGACCTACATATATGGTCATCTTATATATTTGCAGATTTGCATGCGAAAGAATTGAGAGAAATAAATGAGACTAGTGTGAAAATGCTTATGTCGTCTATAAAAAATATACAGAATATCATCATAAGCATGCATCACAAAAAATTCCGCGAAGGGAGAGCATAATTGATGTAAATTAGACTGGAAGATTGTATTTAAGAGAAAAGTATAATGGCATGAGAAAATATCAATAGGTCTCAAAAATATCCATTGATTCTCAAAAGTCCGATTAAGCAATTATTGTTATATTATAAATTATAATTATAATTATATTTATAGAATAAATTTATATAAAAAGCTAGCAATTGTATATGAGCTTCTTTCTTAAATCTACCCTTCCTCTATTCTGTCATACTTTTTAAATCTACCATTTTTCTGATGCGATTTCTTGCCAATAGAAATTTTGTTACTGAAGCGCCTTAAGATATGCCAATAATGCATACAGAATATGCTGGAAAATTGAACCGACATGATGAAAAAATTGTCGTATTATTATCGTACAATTACCGTATTATTGTTAAAGGAAACTCATTTGAGGGATTGAAGCGTCTTTGAGTCAATAATTAGAAAGAGAATAAGTTGCATTATATGACTCTCATTAATTACATTTTTCGTGTTATAAAAGTGAACCATTTAATCATAATTGAATGACCTTGAATTTAAGTTCATTATGTCCATGTATTTTAATGCGATTCCATCGAAATGTAAGCAGAATAACCGGATTAAAGTGAAACCACGTTAGACACACAATAGACCCTAATTAAGCCCAAAGAATTTAATGAGAGCATATGTAAACATTGCAACAACACAAGCACAGATATCGCCCATTGGTTATATGTATTCCAACAGCAACTTCATAAACAACTTTATGTGGATTTGTAAATTATCATCTGTGAAACAATTAATTTCAGAAACCGATTTCTATTTAAATCAAATTTACAAAACTCGGAAATTTACAAACGGATCGTGATCGCGATTCCAAAAAATGTTCATTGATGAAAAGGTCAAGTATGTGCTTCTGTACCAATGAAATTATGCGGTGAATGTCTTGATTGCACGACGCCAATTATTTTGACTATTCCAAAAAAATGTTTATTTTTAATTTTCTAAATAGTCT
Source organism: Physocephala rufipes (assembly GCA_963966595.1). NCBI lineage: Eukaryota > Metazoa > Arthropoda > Insecta > Diptera > Conopidae > Physocephala > Physocephala rufipes. The sequence continues at coordinate 38,042,874 of OZ016504.1, forward strand.
TGATTTTTTGGTATTATTTACGATATTTAATATTGTCATTTAAACCGAAATAATAAAATGTTGTCGATTCTGTTGTTCGTCAAATAGTATCCGTCACTTAAAATTCATAAATATCCGCAACAATTTAGAACTCCTGCATCTTTAGAACAATTTATTGTTTCTTATGATGTTTGAATATGCGTTTCGCAACCTTCACCAACGGAAATAAATACGTGTATATTTCTATTAATATTATGTAATTAAAATTTTGAGATTTCATCTTTCATTGTTTGTATCCATTATGCAATTAGGGTAATATTGTATTCGGTTTCTTTCATTCTTTTTGTTTCGAGAAAATTATGTGAAATTTAGTAAAGAGTTTCTCGTGGTTTCTCAATTTATTCGCATTGTTCGCCGTTGTTTGCTCTAGCGTGAAGGTTGTACGCTTGCAATTTAATTATCATAAACGCTGAAATTTGTAATTATTAAGCATTAAGAGAACTCTGTTGAAATCTGTATTTAATTTTAATGACAGTAATCCGAAATGGGTGACAAAGAGCAATGAAATGTTTTGCAATTGCGACCCAAGCAGACCTAACGCAAAAATAGTTCCCCAGGCATTGTTTACTTTTGATTTTCTAACAGGAAATCCCGTGAAGCCTTCTGCAATATCCTTCAATATAAATAATTCACTGAAAAAAGAGATTGGCTTCCGTTCAATGAAGGTGATCGAAAAGAAATTGTAGAGCGCTTTCGTGATTCTTTTCAAATTATTACTAATACTTAAATTAACATTTTAAATAAATGTTTTTAAATGAAAAAAATATAATGACTAATTTATCCTCCAACATTTTATCGACTGAATTACCAAACCAAATTATTGACTTGTAATTACGAGTTTTCGAATGAAGCAAGATTGAATTAATATTGCCATTTTCTTTCAGATTTCAATGTCGAAGTAGAGACCTTCCTTGCAGTACTAAATTACACCTTCAACAGCAATAATCTACCAATTATTAGCGATCTTAAAACGTCAATGCCAAAAAATACATTTGGCAAAACTAGTTTTCACGACTCATCATCGCTTCATACGAAAACAGCAAACCTCACCAGACTGATGAACTTATACCACTTTTAAATAAAATTGTTTTAATTTTTGAGGATTGAGAAGAAATTTATTTCGCCTGAATATGATTTAGAGATTCGTCGCAAAAAGCACAATTGCATTGGAAATTATTAAATTATTTTGAAAGCATTCTCCAGCAAAACACTCTTTATTATATTTATGACATTGTGTTTAGCAAAGCATTAATTTTTTAGCATATACATGTACTGCCTGGTATTACAACGTATTGCTCTATGAATGCTGGTTGTTTTCCACACAAATCAACTCTCCGTTTTCTTATACTTGAATTATCTCTTTACATTATAAATGAATCGCCATTATAGAATAAATATATATATATGTGCATAACATAACTCCTTCAATGTCTAGAACTCACGACGATGATATTTATCGGGATCAAAGTATGAAGTTACGACAACTCGGTCACTGAATTTACGTCCAGTTAAAGCTTGTTGTGCTTTTTGACAATCGATGACCGAATTAAATTCCACAAAGACTTTTCCACAGCCCGGTACGTCCACGCCCTCGATGGGACGCGGTATTTCCACACTACGCACAATACCATATTTATTACATTCTTCCTTAATATCTTCCAAGATATCCTCGTATTCCTCTTCATCACGCAACTCATCTGGTGTGACCATATTAAGCAAACACAAAACTTCAGTGGGCGGACCAGAGGTGCCCACCATAGACAAGCCGGGAACCTGTATCATCACGGGTGCCGCAGTCGCGGCACCACCTTGTTGGGCATTCTTAGCTCCAACGCTCGCACGTTGAACAATCAACTTCTTGTCACCGAGTTGCATACCGTTGAGCCCAGCGATCGCCTGTAAAGATTTATTTCACGTTTTAATTAGAGTTTAAAGTACAATTTAAAATTATTTAAAATGCCATTTCAAGTATCGTTATATTTAAATGTAGTTTAAAAAGAAATTTAAAATGTAATCTGGAAGCGACTTTTCGACTATTATTTTAAATGTCATCTAAAAGCTAAAAGAATTAGTAATTCCTTCATTTACCTGGTCAGTAATTCCATGATCCACGTACTCAGAAAATGCATAGCCCTTACTTAAGCCAGTAGCTGCATCTTTAACCAAATTGAAAGCGCGCAACTGCCCGAAGGACAATAAGAGCTCTTTCACCTGTTTGAAATATAAACGATTGGATACTTTATTAGAACTAAAAGAGTCTACACGAAATGTCTCTTCTAACAGACACGAAATGTCTCTTTATTAATATTTTAAAGAATTTTAACGGCACTCTGCGGAACCGTTATTAAATCCACAGCATTTCACCTCCTATTCTTTTATGAGTGTATACGGTCTGATATCATTTTCCGGTTTTAACGTGAGTTGGTTGGTTGGTTTAAATTTGGCTGCTTGGATTTTAAGGCGCATTTTTGTGTGCCAGAAGGAGGCTAAAACTATACGCTAAACCGAATAAAAATTATTTGGTGTTGTTTTCTGCATCATTGCTAACGTTTATAAAAGTATTTATATAAATGTTTAGAGAAGTAGCTGCAAAGTTTGGTTTTATATCTGTTAAAACGTTTATTAGACTTGCCTGGATTTATGTTTATGCTTGAGATTCACAGGAACGATCTGAACGATTTAACAAACGAGCGAAACTCAATAAACAAGATACACAAGGCGCAAGCGCGGCGCTCAACGCAACGATAATGACAGGGAAGTAGAGTGGTTGTAGTCGAAGTAGGCGCCTGTGTAGCGCGCCACCTAAGCTACAATTACACAATGAGACATTAATTAAGGAATTTACAATATTTGACTTAAAAGAAATTTTTTCCTGTAAAAATTTAATATTTTTTGGTCAATGCTGAAAGTAATAAATGACTACGGAAAAGACAACAAACAGCTTCTTTAATTGCATTGCATTTCTCATAAAATACTTGCAGAAAAAAAGTAGTTCAAGAGAAATAAGCAGTACTGGCATGACTGCAAAGCATTAAGTGCTAGAGAATGATGAAAAAAGACAAGTCTACTTCTTCGGCAACTCCTGGATGGATTGATTGAGATCCGTCTACTGGTACTCAAGACCGAAGCCACCTGTCGGAAAGACAAGTTTCTACATAAAAAAATTGGGTGTGGAAAATACTTCCTTTCATACGACAATCAGGATCACAGGATAATAATTGTCATGAAATTTTATGCGAAATTAGTTATCTCCTTGCCACAATTAGTTACCTTAGAAGGAAGAATTCGGATAAATAATAGAACCGCCTAATGATACGACCATATTGACATAAATATTAGTTTATCCATTGTCCCAGCCACCTTAGACTGATTACTATTAAACCATAAACGTTACACAAGAACGAAACCTAACACCAACAGATTAGCCTCGACTTATCTCAGAGATTTCATACTGAAGAGCAAGAGATCAAGAGAATTACGCTAATGCAATAAACGAAGCAGTTTGTTCGTGAAGAAAGAACCTGTAAAGAGAACCAAACAGCAGCACCTGTATGCTAAAAGGAGAAATATTTGTCTAAATAGAAAATCCCGTTTTCTGATTGAGTCTGCCGCGATAACGTGTCATTCCAACCTATATCGTGCTGTGATTTGAAGGTATATAAATCAAAGAAAAAGCGAACACTTTAAAAGCAGACGTACTTACCTGTTCCTCATTAAGATAATTCGGTAAACCGCCAATAAAAATTTTATGCGGTGAATCTGGAACAACGGTTGAGATGACACCGTTTGCAACTAAAAGAAAATCATTGCAATATTTAAGGTAAATGAACGAGAAACATGGATGTTATTATATGCGACTTACCAACTGGAGCAGACACGCTAACTGTTTCACTCATCCCCGGCATTGGTTGATAATCATGCGGGCGGCGTATTTTTAAGCTCTGTCCTTTAAAATTAATGCCATCAAACGCCATTGCCTGCGTAGTCTCATCTGTTGATCTGAACTCGAGAAAAGCGAAATTTTTGTCTAAATTTATTTGACACGCTAAGACAGGACTGCCCGCGGCTTGTGCCAGACCAGTTAGATGCATCTGCTGATTGAAAAACTCCATCATCTCCTCTTCAGTAACGCCAAACGGTATATTGCCCACGTAGAGACGTCGTGCCTGCCGCGTGATAGTCGAGCCGACAACGGGCACCGCAGCCTGTGGTATTTCAGGTACGGTATTTGCAGGTATCTGTCCGGCCGCCTGCATGGCCTTGTACTGAAGCGGTGTAATGTGTTCAAACCCGGGTGGTGGTACATCCCAATACAAGGATGGTTTACGACGTCTGGACCGATTACTATTTCTATCACGTTTGCGATCACGGGATCGCGAACGACGACGGTCTCGAGAACGGGATCGTGATCTGTGGCGACGTCGATCTCTATCTGTTTACGGAATACATGTATACATAATTGTTATCATCTCCACTGAAAGCAATATACTTACCATCAGAACCCATTATGATGTTGCTTCTATTAAATCAGAACGCAATATTTGTAAATATTAATTAATGGTTCTTCTTTTTAAATATTAAACTATCAGTATCCTATGCAAAAATTCACCAATTCTAATTCAGGCAGATTTTCCTTGAATTGTACTTCCGAAAATTTTTGGTGTCAAAGGAACTGGTTGCGAGTGAATACCATCTGCAAAGTTTGTAAAACGATTAGGTCAGGTTACACATGGGTCTAAGAGTTTACAAATCACGCCCGTTTACACCGAATGGCGGTGTGTTTATTTTGCCTCGCGGGAATTTTTTCTAAAGTGGTGAAATAATTGGTTGATTAAAGTGAATGAAATAGATGCAATAGGTTAGTTAAAGTTTTGTATTTTTATTCGCTCAGCTTCCCATGAAAGTATACGTTTAAATCATTTTAACACTGCGAAATGATAATGAAACGTCTAGGAGTCAGATTACTTATACTTAGATATGGATTAGATCATTCGATGATCTTGAGATAATGTCGACGAAAATAGTTACTATATTATCCAAGTATACACAATCCAATGATAAAACTCTAGTTTAGAATATGAAATTCAAGATACAACAATACGACATCAATATGCAACATTACCTATTGTAATTGGATTCGTTTGATATTGTATGTAAAATTATTCATAAGTTTTATTCATATTCGTATGTTTAAATTATTCATATGATTTATAATTTTTCATTTGTATGAAAACAAAAAATATTGCAACGTATAACATATCATTTGTAGAGCGATTTAAACAAGCTATAATCAATATTTAGAATATAGCAAATTGTTGTTTAGGCTACCAATCTACAGATGGCGCTCGTATCAACTGCATATGTTTTAGGAAAATTTCCTACATTCCAAAATAGTTTAAGAAAGTGAAATTCGATTAATTGAGAATCGTAGAAAAATTGCGTTCGGAAGTGGTTGATTAAAAATAATCAGTGTTTTTTAACATCTTCAATAACAAACGTCAAAGAGAATCGTAATTTGTTGCATTTTTCAAGTTTTCAGGACGAGCTTTCCATTTTATTGTTACCTGGTCGTTGAATCTGCTCAGAAGTTGCCTGCAGTAATGTATGTATATTGAAAACAATGCAATTCGATAAAGTAAAACGTTTAGCATTTCTTTTAAAAACCATTTCATTTAGAGTCTAATTCAGATGACATCACAATTTCTCGAATTAACGTAATGTTTAAACTAATCATAATTTCCTTATTTAATAATCGACATGAATAACACAAACCTATTAGTTGCACATGTTAGAAGCGAGCACAAGTGGGCTGTAGTCTTAAACTATTCCTTGAAAAAATTATTGATTATTCAATACAAACTCGTAAAATTCTTGTCATTACGCCCGTCTTCGGAAACATAATTTTCTATTCAGAATATTCGCCCGTCAATTTTCAATTCAGAAACCGAATAGGATTCGGCGTAAACAAATGACTAACAGATGTCTTCATGTTCGCATACGTAATCAAAAAAGCGTTGCCCCTCCCATTTCTCAAAAATATTACAAACAAAAGCATTTCATTTTGTACTAAAACATATTTTACTGGTATCAAGGTTTTAATTTTAACTATATCTTTTTTTCTGCAAAAATCCATATATTGCATAAAATACCAGACACCTTAATCCAATGGATCGCAAAGCGGAGTTAGAACGTAAGAAGGCCAAATTGGCTGCTTTACGTGAAGAAAAAGATCGTCGCAGGCGTGAAAAAGAAATGAAAGATATGGAAGAGGCTGCTGGGCGCATTGGTGCCGGTGTCGGTATTGATAAGGATCAGCGCAAGTAAAGAGAGAAACGGAAAACACCTTATGAATTAGAATTAACCTAAAAAACTTTATCGTTTGTCAGAGATTTAGATGAGATGCTTTCGTCGTTAGGAGTGGCTCCAGTTTCGGAAGTATTATCATCATTGTCTTCGGTGAATTCTATAACATCGGACAATTCTAACAATCAAACGCCAGATGCCAGTTTGCAACCAACTATGAATGGTTCCAGGTACTAACCCCCTTCCTAATCCTTCTGTAGGATTCAATTTTAAAAAAGATTATTTATCTCTTCATATTTTCCTCTGATCTAGTGGAACGAAAAAACAACCATTGAATTTAAGCGTTTATAATGTGCAGGCTACAAATATTCCACCACGTGAAACATTAGTTTATTCCAAACAGACCCAAACCAATAGCTCTGGAGGTCATGAACGTGATGGTGCGTATTTTAATTATTTATATTTAAGTGTTTTTAATAGTTAATTTACGTTCTCCTTTCGAATTCCTGTTCAATTGAGATCACTTTGAATTGCCTATCCTCGAATTAATTGAAATATTGCATACATTATTCATTTATAGACAACCACCGCCAGTTCAGTAATATTTCCGTTTAGAAGCTTAATCTGCCCCTAGAACAAATATTCTGCATGCTTTTCTCTATTCAATCGAAATCAATATTAATAATTGCTTAGTTGTGTCTGTAAATTATTAAACTTGAAAGAAACAATTGCATTATTTAATAAAATAAAATAACAAATACAGTTCTTTCTTTGCACTCCTCGCCTTTATCAGGATATCTGGAGGATTGGTGGAGACCACGTAAAGGTACTGTCCTGATAGTGTGTACTGGCTTAAATGAAATCTTTACTAATACTAATTTTCATAGAATAATATTTGGAGAATATATTGCTTGTTTTTTCCTCTCAAATTTGTTACGGATCGATCGTTGTTTTAGCTTATTCTTTATCACTTGATTCTGAATATAGTTTCCTCTAACTACTCAGTGCATTAATTTTAAGAGAACTGTGTTTTCATGGTACTGCCTATGATATATCGTCCAATAATCAGTGACCAATATTCATAATTCTATTATTATTTCAAAATTTATACAAATATATGATATAATTCTGATTGATTACGTGATAATTGATAATGGATGTGATAGAATTAACTATTGTGGAATGAGTTATTGTATATAGTGCCGCGTGAATATTGTATATAAATACATAATATTTTATAATACATAATAATATATTTGTTATAATAATTTCATTATTACAATTTATTTAATCAATTTTTGTTTATTTTACTTTTCCATTTCTTTCTAGCTCACGCCGCGGACTATTACGGTAAGCTAGTTCCCCAGAAAATATTCTCGAAATTCATGTTCCTTGACGTTGTTTACTCGAGCGATTTTCAATAAAAATTGCATACCAAATGTAGTTATCTTATATTTTTGTTTGCTCTTAATCCAATTATTAATTTTCATTACTATTATTATTAGCAACACATCGAAAAATCTGAACTGTAAATGAAGGTTTCGTGATTTGCGTCATATTATATTCCATTTTCTGAGAAATTCCTCTAAATAAAAGTGCGATCAGATGCACGTGTAAACAATGTCATTGAACTATGATAACGTGTGTGTATATTATTTGTTTATTATTTGTTTATTTCGAGTGGATTAAATTAATACGTATTGTTTTCTTAATGTGTAGTTTTCCTGTTTAATAGTTTTCTGTTTATTTAATTTCACTATTTTAATTTTGACGAAAATGGCAAACCAATTGCATTGACATTATTCGATTAGTTCGTCCGTTGTAAACCAACAATTCTAGAAAAAATCTCGTGATTTAAGAAATGAGTTTTTCTTTCTAATTTGTTACCAAATCGAATTGTTTATTTCTCCACCTACTTTAAAATTTTATTTGATTTCAAATGGTTTTATTTGTTGGTAGTTTTCATATATTTTAAGTTTAATTTTTATATATAATCATGGTAGTATTTAATTAAAAGATTTTCGTTTACCTTTCAAACAAAATGTTTTATTTATTTTCAATTATCCTTTGCAAGATAAATCTTATTTTAGTATCTTTTCGCGAACTGAAATTTGAAATGGCTGAATTCTTTTTTCAATATTGTGAAGTGATTAATCCGGTAATTTACAAATAATCGTTATTTATTTTAATTAATGCCTGTACAAAACAAAAGTGCTCGCCAAATGGTAGTCAAAAGTTTCGAATTAACAAAACGATTTCATGAATTCCGGCTTCGATAAAATGCCTACTTTTTTGTCCAACAGGAGGCTAATAGTGGTATATCTATGATGTTGATCGGTGTAGAGTGGTGCAGTCGTGGAATCCATACATGCTGAACTTTTGTAACTTTTAGAGAGGTGAATTTTTCTAATGCGGTTATTTACAAATGGGGAAAGAAAGCTTCTGGAATGGGGGGTCGGTAGCTTTTATTAAAAATGCTTTTATCTGGTTATCGCGACTTGATTTCCATTTCCGGACCACTATGCGCTGATTGAAGTAGTAAATGGATAATCACTGGGTTAATCACATCTACCGTACATATTTTTGTGAATAGACAGTTAATAATTATTTGAAGCTTATAATTTATTACATATTTTGATTTTTTTAGCTTCTTAAAAAAATACTGCCACTGGCAAATATTTTCTTTTATATCGAGGCAACGTTGTTTGAAAATTCTTAATGACTAACTAAAAGCCTACCGTTCTATTTTTTGTGAATTTTTCGGTGCTTTAGATCTCCGTCGAACCTTTGAAAAGTTAGTTAAATTTAATATAAGAACATTATTAAATTTTATCATTGATTATTTAAAAAACTAGAAAAAACTACACAACAGAAAAAACTATCAAGCCGTGGCAGCATTTGACTATAGCTTTTTTTTCAATTTCTTAATAGTTTTATTATAAGAGATTAAAAAAAATTGTTAGCTTTTAACCGTTTTATCAAAAAAAAAAAAAAACAAAACAAAACTCTCTTCTATTTTAAGATGAATACAATCTTAATCCGGGTTTAGAGTGGGAGGATGAGTTCACAGGTAGGTACTCTGCAGTTATGAAGTTAGCCCGGCAGTTACAGGATCGACATGAAGCAAAATAGGAACAAATAATTCACTTCGATTACTCAAATGCAATTCCTAAGTAATTGAAGGAACGACAAATGTTAATTCAAAATAAAACAAATCAAAAACAAATTGTTTTTCCCGAAGTAGTTTAGCCAGCTTGTATAATTATAAAAACATGGTTCCTCTCTATGCCTCTGAAAAAAACAAAATTTCATACTTTTCGAAAATATATTAGATTGTAATCAAGCTTTTGCAACCCGTTAACGTTTGCCCTAAAATCGGTTTAAAAAGCTTGCATGTTTCACTTCCATCGACACTCTTAAAACAAATGAAACTTCCCATCATTTAACATCATGCCCTCCATCTTCATTGCATTATTATTCAGAGCTCAAACTAAATCGCATAAACGCATATATTTATCATTCGTATTTAAAATGAATCTGGTGTTTGGAGATCTTAAAACACGACTCAAGATCATCACACGCAGTACAACAAATAGTTACAATAATACACAAGGAGAAACTGTCTCTTTTTGGTTCTTTACAGACTTCGCTAAGGTTTAGGACACAATTAGTTTTCATTAAAAATTTAATAAGATAATTTTTTTTAAATAAAATATTTTGTTTTGTTTTATTGGTTTGTACGATTATATAAAGATAATATTTTGCACAACGACACTTGGCAGTGTATATTTTACAAAACTGTTCCTAATTTGTATTCATTGGTCGGTGCTTATAAAGTCTCATCCAGTTCTGGAAAGTTGACCCTGTCCTTCGGGAGAGAAAAGGGTTTTATAATTAAGAAGATTATAATAGTAATTATATAAAATGTTTTATAATTACGGAATTAGTATTACAGAATTACTAATTATGATAGAAAAGTAATTGTAAATTTTAAATAGACCAAAAGTTGGTGGAGAAATACACATAGACGTTATCTTTCAGCGGATATATCTACAAAAAAATACTGAAAATTTTTGGATCAGAAACAAGTTTCAATTTACTTTAATTGCATTGTAATTTATTGGTGATATAAAAAACGTTTTTTGCCTTTTTATCTCAGCGCCAATAAAGACTGAATTTATTTCTGCCAATAAATTGAAATCGATTGGCTCGATCAAAAGCTTTGTGCTCAAACTCGTCGCTGGTTTCAACTCAAATCGATGTATTTTTTGTATTACTGAACTATATAATTTATTGAAGAACACAAACTACATCAAAATTAAATTATTCCAAATTATATCCAATATAAAAAGTTTTGAATTAATCATGACTATAATAATGATAATTTAAATAATGCAAGCATTAAACATGCACGTCCGCACGCTACGCCATACCACGGCTAGTCTACCATTATATCGTCTAGTACCGTAAAGCATTATGTATACCACGCTCGACACTATATATTTGCTAACAAAAACTGCACTAATCGTGAGCTAATTTCACATTTGTTTTATAATTAATATGGTTTATTCTTTTCATGCGCATATCGATTAATTGTTTTTTCTTTCAAAATTTTTAACTCTTCGCTCATTTAAACGATCACTGCAAATGAAGGGAAAAGTGAATAGAATGATAATCAGAATAATTAATTTTAATATTATAATTTTGACCTTTTTTACCTTTTACTTTTGGTAATAGTCAAAATTTTTTGAAGGATTCTAAATTTTCCATTTCTTTCGTTTCGAAAGTATAGACTTCTTTAAAGAATAGTTTACGAAAAGTACTTTCAGAAGCACAAAATAGTAAATGTCCTTAATTCCAAGTGTCCTGAAGTTTTAAGAATAAATGAAATGTGTTTAAATATAATCACGGATTAGGCTCATAATTAAATAGAAAAATTTCAGCTTTAAAGAATAATGAATATCGTGAAATATTGTTCACTATTATTCAGTTTCAATAATACCAAATTAGCTTTATGGCTAAATTGAAATCAAGCCGAACACGCGATTGACGCCTTCTACATATTGCAAATTATGTGGGTTTCTTTAGACGAATTTTGGGATTAAAGCAAAACCAATCTGAAATTGAAAAATCGTAGAATTGTTCCTGTTCTGTTGATTGTCACGTTCCTCTAGCTGTGTTAGTTTTATACCTTAAACAGTGCTTGCATTTGATGCCCAAGGAGATGACGAAGAGAGCTCATTACCCCATTTGGACGGATTCCATTCTAAATTACCGCCGGGCTTCCTACCACATGGCTTGCCAAATGTAAAGGATGTTGCTCCAGCGATTACTCCAATGGAACAAAAGAAAGATCATGAGGAGAAGAAAGAGAGTGAGTTGTGTTCAAACAAGAAATTTATTATTGTATTTATTAAGTTCAAATAATTGCAAGATTATTTTTAGTTAAAGAGTTATCGGAGGAACAGAAGCAAATGATTATATTGCAAGAGGATTTTCAAAAATTCGTTTTACGCGCTGGCCGTATTGTCGAGCGTGCTCTTTCGGAAAACGTTGATATTTATACTGATTATATTGGCGGAACAGATAATGAAGAGGGAAATGATGAACGTTCACATGCTCGTTTGTCATTAAATCGTATATTCTATGATGATCGTTGGTCAAAGAATCGTTGCATAACATCCATGGATTGGTCTTCGCATTTTCCCGAGCTCGTTGTGGGCTCCTATCACAATAATGAAGTATTGCACTCACATTGAAGTCGCATCTGCTCGTATTTTTCTTTAATCGTTTCACTTGCCTTCAGGAAAGCCCCAATGAACCGGATGGTGTGGCAATGGTTTGGAATACGAAATTTAAAAAGCAAACACCAGAAGATGTTTTCCATTGTCAAAGTGCTGTCATGTCTATATGTTATGCGAAATTTAATCCAAATTTAATTTTGGGTGGTACTTATTCGGGTCAGGTTGTTCTTTGGGATAATCGTGTACAAAAGCGCACACCTATTCAACGCACTCCGCTTAGCGCTGCTGCCCATACCCATCCCGTTTATTGCTTGCAAATGGTTGGTACCGAAAATGCTCATAACGTCATTTCAATATCATCGGATGGGAAATTATGCTCGTGGAGTTTGGATATGCTGTCGCAGCCACAGGATACTCTGGAGCTCCAGCAGAGACAGTCTAAAGCGATTGCTATAACTTGCATGGCATTTCCAGCAAATGAGATAAACAGTTTGGTGATGGGCAGTGAAGATGGTTACGTGTATTCAGGTAATGAAATCATTAACGGAATTACATAAAATTTTATAAGAATAATTATTTATTCTCTGCTTGTGGTGCGCGTTTGCGAGAGAAGGACTATCACTACATTTTATAATGACTTAATGATAAAGGCTTACTATTAAAAAAGCAACAATTTTTTAGCTTCTCGACACGGTTTGCGTGCCGGAGTTAATGAAGTATTTGAAAAGCACTTAGGGCCAGTCACTGGTATTTCCACACATGCCAACCCATCTTCTGATTTTGGCAATCTATTTTTGACATCATCTATTGATTGGACCATTAAGCTGTGGTCTCTAAAGGTGTGATTCAGAAAGACACCCAACAATTTTTCTCCTTTGCTTTTAATACATTCAAATGTTCCAGGATCATAAACCACTATATTCGTTCGAAGATAATTCTGATTATGTAATGGATGTCGCATGGTCTCCCATTCATCCTGCATTATTTGCTGCCGTCGATGGTAGTGGTCGTCTTGATCTATGGAATCTTAATCAAGATACTGAGGTGCCTACAGCATCAGTATTAGTCGAAGGTGCACCGGCATTAAATCGTGTTTCGTGGACATCTTCTGGTCTGCATGTAACCATCGGGGATGATGCTGGCAAATTGTACGTTTACGATGTTGCTGAACATTTGGCGCAACCCTCGCGTGATGAATTATCAATATTTAACGCAACTATCAACGAACTTAAAATGAATCAAAGCGATGAAATCTGAATACATTCGCTTAAATTAGAATTGGAAAAGACATATTGATTTTGTTTAAAAGTATCTATTAATTAATTTCAAAAGTTATTCATTAATTCAGGAAAACAGTTTTTTTTTTATTTTATTTTTATGAATTTTCTGTGATGTATTCGATGTAATTTTCAAAATGATAAATCAATTGAAATCAATTTGAAAATTACAAGAGTTAATCCATTTCTTCACTCATAAGTATTACTAATTATTCGTAAAAATAAAATTAGTGATTTCAGAAGGCAATCTAGCCTCAATTTAATTGAGATTAAGATTATTGCATTATTTTACTTCTTAATTATTTTGCAATGAAAATTTGGTAACCTAATGAAATTATTTGTCTTTTATTAAGCTCATACTAATAATAATATAATTAAGCTTCTTAACAATGCTCTTTAACACCTAGAGAACAAATTTCGAAACAGAATATATATTAAATTAAAGTGTGTGAATAAAAATTCATCAGCTTTGGTGTCCCTTACAAAATACGTTATAAAAATTACACATACCGGAATTAGCGACTCACGGATGAGAGTGGAAGGCTGAAACTAAATAAGAAGAATGTGTTTTTTCTATCATTAAACCGGGTGGTCAAATCTCTATATGAATCCCTTCATTCTCAAGTGATCTTAATCACAAGCAAACAGCTACAGACCTAAGAATTTTAACGGAATTATGTCAAATTTATTACTATCAAGATATTCAATAGGGGGCACTTTGATGGGCATTATTACCCTATTTTATAAACTGCTTGTAAATTTTAAATGAAGTGAATCCTTGCAGACGATCACTGAATTCGATGCTTTTCATTTCGTCATAGGGCTAGTTTTCAAAGGAAAGAGAGAAGGTATCAGAAACTTTAGAGCTGACCTAAAAAAACCTACATAACTTACGAAATTCATAAGCAGGACTTTCTCTTTTCGTAAGTAGTGCGTAATGGTAAGTCTTCCGTGTCATTGATCTGTTGAGAAGTCCTTGCTCTGTTTTTTTTAAATATTTGCTTAAAATTTTGACTTCGTTAACGTTATTCCATACAAAATTTTGCTCCATTTTTATGATTCATATTCCTGAATTCTTTGCTTTATTTCTACAAAGAAATAATGCAAGGAGTTCAAGGATATTTATTATATTTTTCTTCATTTTCTTCAATTTTTGTAATAACTTTGTAAGTTTCTGTCGCACAGTTAACAGCTTGCATCAAAAGCATTCAGATGTAATTGTTGTGTTTTGTTTACACAAATTATTGAAACTTGTTTCTGTAAATTGGTGGTTGTTAATGCAAATTTCTTGTGTTTAAAGGTCGATTATTCTACCTCCTGCAGTTTCGTACCTCGTTGTCATCTAAGGGGATGATCATTGCGTATATACCACCAGTTTATTATTTTTTTACGAACTATTTTTGCTTTTATGCAATGACGCGTTGTCGTCTACGTCATGTTTGACGCTCTCCTCTCTCAAACCTCTACCGGTATTGTTGCAATGTTCTTCGTTGGTGAAGAAAATAATCTCATCCACCGCCGGTTGGGACCGCACAACTGTGGTGCCCCCGCATCCTTAGTACGCGATTGTCTCAAGAAGGGCTCGGTTGGTATGTAGGACGGTCTTTACGCGTGCGTCGCGTGTGTTAATTATATGGAAGATTTATTTTCTTTATAATTAATAATGAAGAAAGATAAATAAGGAAAAAGATGGTGAACGAATGCTGGCGCAAAAACACTAGAAACAAACATTTCTAAATGTTTCATAAAGTAACACCTCTTAAAAAACGCAATCAGTTATTAATTAGCAATGACGTGCACTATTTGAGGACAACGTCCAAACAAATCAAAAAGACATACAAATTTTAATCCAATTGTCGTCATTTATGATAGTGACGTCACCGTGTGAATCATACTAAAGACAATTCACTATGAGAAATTTTATTCAATGAATATTTTAAGCTTTTGATAAAGCAGAAAACTTTCATTAATCTAACTTTCGTTTAGCTTAGTCTGGTTAGTTGAGTCTAGTAATTGAACAAGAAACGAGTTCGCGTTTTATCAACGCAGGAAATAATTTTTAATACGAAATATATAAAATATAAAAATATTTGCAAATTTTGTCTTTTAAACTAATCTAGGAAAGACAAAAATGGATTACCAGGTTAGCATAATATTTAATACGTGTATAGTATATTTATATTTACGCATACCACTTATGCCTGCAATTGATTTTTTTACTTTCACTTCTCACTGATTATCTCATAGCCCCACCCGACAGTATTACCCTGCCAGGCCTTTGATGCTTCCGCTGATAGTCAGGCTCTGCGTGCTGCGATGAAAGGCTTTGGCACTGATGAACAAGAAATTATCGATATTCTGACAACGCGCTCTAACAGCCAACGTCAAAAGATTAAGGAGCATTATGAAAAGGAATTTGGTCGTGATTTGGTCGATGATCTGAAAAGTGAGTTGGGTGGAACATTTGAGGATGTCATTGTGGCTCTGATGATGCCACCAGTGGAATATCTTTGCAAACAGTTGCATGACGCAATGGCAGGAATGGGTACAAACGAAAGTACTTTAGTCGAAATTCTTTGCACCAAAACCAATGAAGAAATGCAAGAAATTGTTGCCGCCTATGAAGCAAAATATGATCGACCTCTGGCTGAGCAGATGTGCAGCGAAACTTCAGGATACATTCGACGCTTATTAACACTAATTGTGACAGGCGTACGTGACCCAATAGGCACAGTCGATGCGAATGAAGCTAGAGAGCAAGCGGCGGCATTGTATGCGGCCGGTGAGGCAAAATTGGGTACCGACGAAGAAGTTTTCAATCGCATAATGGCTCATGCCAGCTTCTCACAACTACGTCTTGTTTTTGAAGAATACAAACAATTGTCGGGGCAAACAATCGAGCAAGCAATTAAACACGAAATGGATGGTGAATTGCATGATGCCATGATGGCAATTGGTAAGTTTATCTTTAACGTTAAAATAGCTCTCAGATGGTCAGACAACAGTAAATATAAATATTCGTTATAGTCGAATGCGTTCAATCGCCAGCAGCCTTTTTCGCAAATCGTTTATTTAATGCCATGAACGGTGCTGGAACAGATGATGATACTCTAATACGTATTTGTGTTAGTCGTTCGGAAATAGATCTGGGCTCAATTAAAGAAGAGTTCGAACGTATACATAATCGCACACTTCTAAGTGCTATTTCTGTAAGTTATCAATATTTTTACCCACTCAGTGTATCAAACCTTACCCAATTATTTATCGTTTTCGAAATATATTTGACGACGGTCGTTGGTTTATAGGATGTAAGTATTGCAATTTTGATTTAAAAAATGTCATATTCGGCCCTTGTATTTTAACAATTGAAAAATTGATAAATCGAAAAGAATTTTCATGGGAACACTCCTGGTTTAAAACAATTTTCTTTCTTTTTCAGTCGGAGACTTCTGGCGATTATAAAAAGGTTTTGTCAGCGCTTATTGGCGGAGCGTAAATTAATGATCATTTTCATAATCCTTTGGATGAGATTTTATAATTGTTATGTGGTTTACAAATATGGTTTAGTACACAAGTTGGTACATACATATATACATTCATGTATGTGATATTAAGTCTTTCTGTTACTCATATTTGCTTTAATTTCAAGCAGTTAAAAAATGTGTAATAAAGTGAAGTATTTATTTAAGCAAATCCTTCAATGTCTTGTTATTTCTATTTTGGAATTACTTTTATACACAAAATAAATTTCGAATTTTATTTCTAAATTAACGTTTCCACTAAATGCATATGTAAATTATAATCTATACGCACAATAATAAAAGCGTAAGGGCAGTTGAGTGTAGATACACATTGAAAACGTTACGCAGTGGAGCGGAACGATTATATGTAATAATAAAGTTATGAATGGGAATAATAGCTGCCTTCCATATCTTCAATAAATCTATTACGACGCTGAATTAAGAGCGCCAAAATTCAACAGCTTTAATTTGTGTCAAATCTTGTAAATCGTGAAAATGCATTAATTTTATTTAATAAAATTTCTTTATTTTTATTAAATCTGGAAGATTTGTATGGCCAACCCCACATTTCAAACAATTACAGGCCGATTCTAGCACCATCACAAAATCGTCACAAATCACAATAGAGACAATCGTTACAATTGAGACGATTTGGTATTCTGAACACCTTAAAAAAGCTCTTTTCATCTCAATTGTGACGAAAGTTGTGATGGTTGCGAGAGTAGGTCACAACAGTATATGAACGTCAATTTTCCCCCACTTGCGTTTCCGAATGGTCCTGCACGAACCGTACGTGGACTTGTGATTACTCCTGGGTAGTCCTCTCATATTTTGTTCTCCCATAAAACACATATTTCATAAAAATTTTTTTTTCAATAATAATAATATAACAACTATACTCGCTTGTTATTATTATGCATTTCCGTGAATAACCAGGGTTGAATTCTTGTCGATGTTAATATTATAAAAATCTTAAAATTTGTTAAAAAGATATAACTCTTTTATGCACAACGAAATGAAAAATTTAATAAATCATATTGCTTATGTTTGTTTAACTTTTAAACAATGAATTTTAAACAATTTTTACCGAATGGTTTTAGAAAACAACATTTTTAGAACGAATTATATAATAAACTATCACAGAGATAGTTTCTTCACTATCACAGACATACTTTTCGATCACAGAGAGCTTTTTTCGTGAGAGGTTTGCGCTAGAATACCGATAATCACAATATTCGTCTCAATTTGTGATCCTCACAAATTTTTGTGACAATGCGCCAGAATCGGGCTGTTAATATTACAAAAAGTACTTAATAGAATAGACCACACATGTTACATTCCTATGACCTTCGTCTCTTACAAGAGCTTTCGAAAAGCTTTTATATTTTAGCAGTTTCCAATTGAAATCAGTGGAATACTCATAACTTTGCGAAGGTCAAATCATCTTTGTGGCTACTCAACAATACGCGTCGATTCTGATATTCTTTCTTTTTTCTTGCTTTTGTTCATTTGAAAACGAGCACTACGAAAATTGTCGATAAGAATTGCTTAAAGGGAAATATTGTTACATTTTCTATTACTGAATAATTTCATCGAAATGGATTACGAGGTTAGTTACTTTTCAGCTAATATACGGGTAGATATTTAAAATTTTTGCCTAATATCACAGCCCTACCCAACAGTGCTACCAGCTGAAGATTTTGACGCGGCTGCAGACAGTCATGCCTTACGTGCTGCCATGAAAGGCTTCGGTACCGATGAGCAGGTAATCATTGATATTCTTACTTGGCGGTCCAATAGCCAGCGTCAAGAGATTAAGGAAAGTTATGAAGACCTATTCGGTCGTGACCTGGTAGATGATTTGAAGAGCGAATTGAGCGGAAAATTTGAGGATGTCATTGTGGCCCTAATGATGCCACCAGACGAATATCTTTGCAAACAATTGCATAAAGCCATGGCAGGAATGGGTACAAACGAAAGCATTTTAGTCGAAATACTTTGTACCAAAACCAGTGAAGAAATGGAGGAAATTGTGGCTGCCTATGAAGCGAAATACAATTGCCCTTTAGCTGAACGTATTTGCAGTGAAACGTCAGGACATTTCCGGCGCTTATTAACTTTGATTGTAACAGGTGTACGCGATCCGGAAGGTACAGTGGATGAAGATGAGGCTAAAGAACAAGCAGCGGAATTATATGCGGCTGGCGAAGCGAAATTGGGTACCGACGAATTCATTTTCAATAGCATAATGTCCCACGCTAGTTTCTCGCAACTACGCTTAATTTTCGAGGAATACAAGCACGTGTCTGGGCGAACCATCGAACAAGCTATTAAACACGAAATGAGTGGTAAATTACGTGAAGCCATGTTGGCAGTTGGTAAGTTGAAATTCCGAAAAATCTTTCAGTAAAAATCTTAAATTATGTTCTAACTTTTAAATATTATTTTAGTCGAATGCGTTCAATCACCGCCAGCTTTCTTCGCAAAACGTTTATATAATGCTATGAAGGGTGCTGGAACTGACGATGAGACCCTGATACGTATTTGTGTTAGTCGTTCGGAAATCGATCTAGGCTCTATTATAGATGAATTCGAACGTATATACAATCGTACACTGCAAAGCGCTATATCTGTAAGTTATTGATATGAGAATTGATGCATGAAGCGACTTTTGTTTGTAACTTTTATATGTTTGGCACATTTCTCTTACCCCCTCAAACTTTATTTAAAATTTGTATTTTAAAATTCACGAATGAATTTTGCTGACGGGAATTATTACGTCAGCAGTTAAATATTTTCAAAACAGAATTTAATAGTTAATTTAAAGTGATGCAGCTAAGGCATTCTATATGGATGTTATCCCTCAAATTAATGACATATATTTCACACTTCTAATAACTTTAGAGGCCATTATTTTTCTTCTTTTCAGTCGGAGACATCTGGACATTACAAAAAAGTTCTACTTTCGCTAACCGGACAGGCTTAAACTGCAAAAACAACAGCACACAACACAGATGATTATCATAATAATCGCAAAATGGAGGCTTTTTATTCTTTGCTATTAATGTTTTATGTTTGTGCAAGTATTTTATTTTTCAAGAAATAAAAGGATCACAGTATACAATTTTCTAAGAATCAGCTAAAGATGTTATTCGTATACTTATAAATAGAACTTACTACAGTTGTGAATCATATACATAATTTTTAATAAAACTTTCAGAAAATCCATTTAATCACTTGTGGTTTTCCTGGAATATATTTATTTAATATACGTTAATTTAAAGAATAAAAGACAGATCTTTATCCTGTTTATCAATTAAAAAAAACATCTTTTAATTTAGAATTCTTACTCATACTTCTGGAGTTCAGGGATTTATTTTAGTACAAATTAACCTCACACATTTATTTCAACCTATTTAAAATATAATTTGTATGCGTGCTGTTCTTTCACTGGCATATAATTCTCAATCTCGCTCGGTATTGTAAACAACGCTGGAGAAACCTTTAAGAAAATACTTCTGATTATCTTCCAAATAACTTCTATTAATTCTATTTTTGTTCAATTCAAATGGAATTATAGATATGCATTAAAGTAGAACGAACAAAAAGCTAAAAACTAAAACAAAATATACTAAAATCGAGTAAATACATATTTCATTTGAAGAGAATGGATTAAAATTTGAAATGAAATGTTATGAAAGCAGTTTATACCAAATTAGCTAATCTTTTACTCTTTTCCGAATTCATCATGTTAAATGCTTACATTTTTTAATTCTGAGTATGTTGCCTCCCTTCTGGTAAATTCCTTAAAGACGAAGCTGTTCTCAATTTCAAAATGAAACCGGGTGTCATGAATTTTTAGTAAAACATTATCCACACGTAGGAAATGGCGCAGGAGTATAAAAAATCCAGATGGCATGACCCGCTGAGATTAAGAGAAATTATCGATGTGGCTAAATCATCGATTTAAAAAATACTCACAATCTTCACCGAGCATGATGATATGCCGTTGTCATGCAATTCATCTTCGAAAAGAGTGAGGTCATGATAGAAAAGGATCTTTTCACGTTGCATGAGCTTAAATCTGTTGATCTTTTCATTGGATCTTTCGATGCGAAATTTGTCATTTAACGTGCCTTGATAATCGCATGTGAATGTCCAATCGAAGGGTTTAAACTTTTCCTCCATATGACAATCCGATCTAATGCAGATTTAATTTCAAGAGAATTCTCTGAAACGATATAAAATTTACCTGCTCTCTTTCCACTCCTGAGCG
The DNA here is from genome assembly GCA_963966595.1 of Physocephala rufipes. Taxonomy (NCBI): domain Eukaryota; kingdom Metazoa; phylum Arthropoda; class Insecta; order Diptera; family Conopidae; genus Physocephala; species Physocephala rufipes. Next base: position 38,064,034 of record OZ016504.1, read on the forward strand.
CACGCCACCTGCAGAGGCTGTTGTCCATTTTCAACTAAGCGAAGAGCTTCCATCGGAGTGAATTCAAGAAGTGCACCTTCTTTATGACTAAGAATCAGTCTATTCTTGTGGAAGACCATATCTGGCAAGTGAGGCAGTTCCAAAGCGAAACGATATGTACATAATTCGCAACATTCTGCGCTATCTCTTTTACAGGATTCACTCTTGCAAACGCTCTTTAGAATATGCGATTTCTCGAAGGTAATCGTCCAACCCTCAAACTCAATTGAATCACGATCAACAGGCAACCGCGGCACTAGCTCATCCTAATTATTACAGATAGCCCTCAAGGTTTAGTTTTTAATAATTTCGTTTAATTGCCCCAGTTTATGAACTTACTTCCATTTTTTTATTTTGCACAGAAATTTGGAATACCTATCCTTCGGAATACAAAAACAAAGATAAACAGATTTCAGTTTTAATGCATTTTGACAGGGTTGCAATTTTTTCAAAATTGTGAACCATTTAAGTCGTTTACAGCGAAATCTCCTTTGCGTGCTTATTTGACATCATAGCAATTGGTATCTCTGTTTGACATACTGTTTTATGCTCGCGAGCTTGTCTCATTAGTCGAATATGAAACTGAATACGTGGTTATTTGTCCAAATTTACCAACAAGTAGAATATTTTGAACGCAAGTAACTCAATCATATAAATTTAATGGATTGTTTACCGAATATTTCCTTAACTAATTCAACATAATCCGAGACAAATACACTTTGTATTGCTCTGTCGTTTCCTCACTTTACATTCCTAGGAACGTGTAGAGGAGTTACGATTGCCACTCAACATTTACATGTTTTATTATATTAATTCATTAGCTTTGAAACATCTTTATTCAGTTATTAATGGAATTTGTGTGATTTTGTGATTCCTTTCATTATGCGTGAAGTAATCCCGTTGACGCGCCTACTAATCGATCGTTTAAGAATAACAAATATTTAAACATTGAAATATTAAGCATTTAACCGGCATTCTAATTAAAAAACGAGAAACAGATTTATCTCAAAATTTTAGCTATACTGTAAAAGAACGTTCGAACCCATACTCTACAGATGTATACAGTTTTTGCTAATATAATGGGTGTAATTGTATGGAATATATGTTTTTATTTACTATTAACATGTGGACATACTTCAAGTAGTTTAGCTAATTGTTACAAATATATAAATTGTGTATAGTAGTAATTACAATAATAATAATAGTGTTATAAATGATTCTCTTAAGGAATTAAGAATACCAGAAACTGTAAAAATATCTTAAACAATTTCATATTTATCTACCACTAAAATGGTTTCAACGGAGAACTTAACGTTACTGTCATCGTCAACTCGTAGAACCTCTTGAGCTTGTAGAGCGGCATATGGAGTTTTCGAGGCAAAGCTTACCTATATAACATTTTGCAAGGATTAAATTTTGGCCACTGGTTCCGAAGCTTTTACAAACCTGTAGTGGAAAGAAATCGCCAGGAATCGAAGAGTTGCAGCTAAATTCCATGGAGCCAGATTTATTGGTGGCATCAATAATTGGAACATTCCACTGCAAAACATGTTTCCTGGAATCATAATTGTATGTTCCATCATATTCACCAACGGAAGGCTGTATGTTCATGCTACGGATAAAAAAAGGGAATGATATTCAACGGCTCGAAGAATTTAATTTGGAAATATTTTTATAAACTTACGGCAATGGTATTATTATCATAACATCCTGCAGCTCCAAATGTTGAGCTTCTAATTCGTATTCAATATTAACATCACACCCTCCTTCACCATTTTCAGATGGCCAGCAATTAACTAGAAAATATTAGTAAAATAAAGAAAGCTAAGAATGAGCCCATTCACTGAAAACTTAATTTGAACTTGCTTGTTAAAGGAATAGCAGACTCGTCTGTCGTAGAGTAGCGCCATTTCAGCACACCTACATCAGTGTTCAATGGAAAAGGCTTGGATGGATTTTTAAGACCAATTTGAGAGTTTGCTTTAAATAGTTCCTTGTCAACATTTGGATGAGTTTGCAACTGTATACCGTGATTGTCGTTATTCTTGAGTTGCACTTTTATGCGTCCGAAGTTTTCATCGGTTATACGCAATGTTAATAATCCGGACAAGTCAAATTGCTGCAAGCCTCCATCACGTCCTAGGCGAACCACTAGTTTATCCTCCATTTTCATGTGAACACTGGAGGAATATATTATCAAATATTAAAATCGAATATGGCTATTGAATTTATGATTCACCTTTCAGTTTGTACATCCGCGATGATTTTGGGCCTGGCCACAGCATTAGTAGATGCCCCACCGCCACCAGCTATTGGTGTCAAATTAACAATTTTTTCACCTTCACTCTTTAATTGATCGACGAAGCTGTCAACGTCCTTCGATTTACCACCCAGCTTAAGAGCATTTCGGGAAGCAGGTTTCCTTTTTATAAAAAGTAGCAAGAAAATTAACATTAGTAAATATTCATGATTTATAATACATTACTGTGGCTTTGGAGTTGTGACTTTGTTGTCGATTTCCAGCGATGGGGTATTGCTACCAGTCGAGCCAGTACTACCACCCATACTACTAACTGAACCAAAACCTTCCGAACGGAAATTATGACCAGATCGGCCAAAGTTACCGGAACCGCCGCCACTTTTTGCGGACTCCATACGTTGGCGTTGTAGCTCTTTAGCCTTCTCGCGCATCTTCTGACGGGCTTCACGCTCTTGGGTCTGCCGTACCGCCTGATAGACTTTCTCCTCATGTGAATCCATTTCAACAAATGTTTTAATTTGAGCCAAATTAACGCTCTCCCGGTAGCCCAAAGCGACTATTTCATCGAAGGCGAATATAAGATTAAAAGCGTTATCAACTATTTCCTTCTCATCTAAGTTATGACAATATTCGGGAATCTGTAATTTGCAAAACGTTAATTTACAAACAAAAAAATAAAAATTTGCAAATCAACGAACCACTTTCGAAAATAAACGAAGTGTTTCCAAATCCTCCAAAATATTGCTTGCTTTTGTTGTTATCAACAGCATATATAGCTTTTCCATTGGCTGGTAAACATAACGTACTGAGTCAGTCTCAACGTAGGTATGCTGTTTCCCCGAGGTCATCAGCTTCGGGAAGGCTGCCAGCAACCCTTCAATACGTGCCTTTGTCATCTCCACAAACTGTCGCGATATAATTACTAAAATTGTTTTAAAAAATTATTTATAGTGAACACTTTCTCAGTGAAGATTGTTGGTTTCAATATTACCTTTGCCATTTTTTGTGCACACCGCCGCCGCAATTAGAACCTGTTTGTTTTGAAATAGAGAATTCAAAGGTCTCGAACCTAGAATGAAATATCTTGCTTACCATTATCGTTAAGGTTGGAAGTTATTTTATAGTCGATACAATTTATAAATCCTTTTCGAGAATAATTCTCAGCCTATTTTTCTATTCTAGCTGACGTGTTCGATAATTTTTCGTGCTGGAAGCAAGCGGAAAAAAATCAAGGCGATGTCAAAATGCCTTCGAATGTCAATGAGTGGACGTCATGTAAAACGAGTTGCTAACCATGCCAGGGATGAGTTAACTAGTAAAAAAATATTGAGGAATGCATTTAATTGGAATTAAAAAATCACAGTGATTTTATTCAATTTATCTCATATGAATTAGCCTAATATATATCGCATATTATCGTAGCTCTATTTACCCCAATTTTTTAGTAATATAAAACAACAACAACAAGAACTCCTCTATATACAGTTTGTCATTCAATTGAGAGAAGATAAAAATAACGAAATTGTACAACACTATCGAGAATACCGAAACCCACAACAATATTGTGAATGTAGTGATGGTTCAATTAAGGTACAAGTTGTCAAGTGGTGAAGTAACGGTTCGGGGCGTAGACCTCAACTTATTTTATAGCAGTCAATGTACACGGTTATTACAATCGCGATGGAACGGAGCGACTTATCGAAATTTGTTTCTCCTCCGTCAAGTTACGGAAGCATTTCACGCAGCTGTCCTTCCTCTTTATGCTTACTGTGTACAAAGTATGGGGAATAGCGAGACAGCTCTGTAGCTTTCTCGTCCGTGTTCTACGACAAATAAATGGCGCAAAAAAAAACAAAGCCATTGACGTTTCTACTAGTCGCCAACGCGTATTTTACGCCACTTGGCGCTTCGTTACGATTGACTACCTGTACCTCTAGTAGGAAATAGAAATGCTGCAGCATCCTCCTCTACCATTCCACCAAGCCAAACCGCCAGTTAAGTATCGATGCCAGCGAGACGCAACTTTTAGTTGGAGCATTTAGAAAAAGTTCAGGATTGTTTCAATTAAAAAGTAAAAACAATAACAAATATAAACAAACAGCAAAAACGAACTGTCGAAATTAGAATTAGCTCGAATGAGTAAAAAAAATGAAAACCAAATTTTTTGATTGCCATAAGAATTCTGCATAAGATAAAATCTCCATTACAGCACAAGTTATTTTAACATTTGAAGAAATGAAGTTACTTCCCGCTGCCCAATCTCTGTTTAATGCTTGATAGCATGCGGAATGGTTCCCTAAAAGTGTGGAACAATTTATGTAGAGAACATATGCAAACACACAGTACCCGAGTTTCACAGTTCGACTTTATTTTATTTTTTCGCTCTAGACAAGCACGTATTTCGCCCAAAAAATGTGGCCACACTTCTGCTGGCTGCAGCAGACACAGTGAGGTTATGTTATGGTATCTTATTTATCCTTAACTGCAACTCTATTTATACCCTACGTATTTAAATACATCTCGCAAAGGACTAATTATTAAAAAAAACTTCAAAAAATTGATAATTAGGTATAATCTTTTATAGTATTTTTAATTATTTTAGAGAATGCGTTGGATTAATTGATTTCCTGAACTAAGCTTCAATAATAATTTGATAAATGATTTTAATGATAATATTAAAAGAATATCTCTAGTTTTTTACGTGGAATAATTGTAATCATAGGTTTCTTGTAACGAGCATAAATTCGGGTACATATCATTCATACCAGTTTTGCATTTACAACCAATTACGTTGCAGGTCTTGAAAACGGCTTTTCCTCTGATATTATTTGTCGCATAATTACAAAGAAAGATAAATTTGATATAACCGTTATCTCGAAATTGTATAGCGGCACATCCAACATGCGTATTGCGTTCGTTAGCGACCAAAGTAAAATGACCGTAAGTCCTGTTGAAAAAATCCCCCGACCCCCAAAAGGGAACATTTATAACAAATAGCAAGGATAAAGTATAGTTTACCTTCTACCACGTAAGTCATGATATCTTTTTACTATCGCTCTAGTGGCTGCCGAACTTTGATTGAACCATAATCCTACGTCCATCTTAATTAAATCCTGAAGACCCTTCAGCACAGTATTTTGATTGGTACCATGCATCACAGCATTCTGTCCGGAATGCTGAAATTTTAGTGTGTTATGGCATAAATCGGTTTTCATTCGACACTGCAGCACAGTTTTCTGCGCCACATAAGCCAAATCCGGATCCCAACGCATGGTGGCCATGCGTGCGGCACGCCTTAAACCACTAAAACCGCCTGCAATGCGATTTCTATTGAGATTGTGTAGACTTACAATGAATTCTTTCTGATTATTCAAATCTAACAATTTAGCCTCAGGCGGACAATCACTTGGAGGTTTCTAAATAATTCCGGACCAAAAAAATAAAAGAAAAAAAAACGGAAACAATTCAATTCGTTTAAGGTAAAAATTACCGTACTAGCAGATAACGTCGCTTACTAAAGGGCTTTTACAAGCGACATGTTTGGTACCGCAATCGAACAGATTGCAATAATCAGTTTGTCCTTGGGAATCACTCTGGCCCCGAATTTTGGGCAATATGAATATCAATAAAATGCTGAAAATTTTAGTTCTGTGCATTTTGCTATAGAAATCGTTTTAAAAAGTCTATTTTGAAACGTAATGGTTTATATATTGATTATTTATACAACAAACATATCATAATTAATTCATTAGAAACATCTATTAGTAATTCTCTTTAAATAATTTGTGGAAAATTAATGCAGGGAATAATAGAAAAGGTTCAATAATTAACCGTAGCGTAAATAATTGTTCGATATTCCGAAGTTTAAATGATTTCTGATTGTATTTTCATGATGATGATTTTTCTCAGACAAAGAAAAAGATGTAATCGTTTGCGTTTGGTCTTCATGATCGCCACTTCATAATTCCTTCCTTCATAATTCCACCTGCCGAAGATAGCGAAAGGCGGGTGAATTTCTTAGGAGAAGAAATCAACTTTTTATTAATATTAAAATTTGTAATTTCATTACTATTTTTTAGAAAATAGTACCAAATTATTAATTTTTTCAGTAATTCGAAATTAATAATTTAATTTAATGAATCGTTACATAATAAAAGTTTAAACCTTTTATTGTCTCAACAACTTTTCATAAAACAGTTAAAATTTCATGGAAAAATTAATTTTAAATTTGTTGATATTATTTTCACAAAAAGTTATTTCAAACAAAATTCTTACTAATTTATAAAACTAAATTGGATTTTTTTTCTTTTATGAGTAATCCTCTAGAGTTGAGTAAAGTATTGGATATTTTGTATTCCTTCCGGTTAAACAACCGATAGCCGGTTTAACGCCGGGCAAATACGTATGATAGCCCAGATAATTGATATACTTGAAACTGCATGCTAAAACAAAGAATTTTTTGCCGCCTTTATCAAATTGCGTAGCACCACAATCGATGCGATCGTTCCTCTCATTTATCATTATCGTAAATTTCCCAAATAGAGTTCCACTAAAATTAAATAGGTTACAAAGACATCAAAACAGAAACCACACCATGGTGATAATGATTATGTTAATGACCATGATTACTCACTTATGATAAGGACTGGTGTTGCGACCAGTGATGAACGTCATGGGGCAATACATGCCTTGTCTTATCTAACTTTGTATGATTGAATTGATTAAATACTCGTAGGAAATCGGATGTTCGGCATCGCTGTAACTGATTAATGTATGATTTGAGCCAACATATTTATTTTTCAATGTATAAATGTATGATTCAACATATTTCCTACAGGTCAATGTTTGCAGTGTTGCCATATGGGCTAGATCGTCATCCCATTACATGATGGCCATACGAGCTGCTGGTTTAAGGCCAGCACCGCCATCCGCCACTTCATTACGTTCCGTATTCATGAAGTCCAAGATGATGTGTTTCAAATTGATCATATTTATGACTTTTGTACCTTGAGGGCAATCGTGTCCAAGTTCCTAGGCATCAATGTATAATCACACTGGAAGTAGAAGAAGAGAATCGTAGGAGGAAAATAAGAAGATGTGAAGGATATGGAATTAATCACTTTTCAATTGTTTCTGATCAAACAATTTAATTGGTTGTTTACTCCATAATTTCTACAAGCGAGATTATTAATTTTACATTCTTACGTACAAAAATCAATTATATCTTGTCCACCGACAAAAGCAATTAGAATGAAAGACAGTAGAAGAAATTGTTGCATTAAATTCATGCGTTTGTTCTGAAACATTTTGAAAACAGCCGAGGGAACATGTTTGATCGAACCGATGGTGTAGTAGTCCTAACCGTGTCATTCACCACAAATAATTGCTTTTTATTTCGAAATAATGGCAATCAAATAATTTTTAATTTTTGCACGAAACAAGTTGGCGACGTGTAATAAATTTTTATATGCATAAGACACAAAATAATAAAAATTTCTGCTATAAAATTTAATTTCACTGTAAAAGAATAGCTAAGTTAGGAATAACTATTGATTATATGCTATGTCATTAAACTTAGTTGATGGGGGTTGAGAGGAGGTTGTTTTTTATATTTACAAAAAATTAAATTTCTGGCGGTAACTTAGGGATTCGAATTGACTTAAGAGTCTTAACATAAAAATTTAAGGTTCAAATCTTTTTAGCAAAATTGATCTTAAAGATCAAATATTAATACATTGTATGGAAACATAACTTTGCCTTTGGGGCAGTTTGATTGTAGCAGAGCGGGGGGGAGGGAGCGGAAGAGTTCTGTTGATGAGATTTTTTATTCGAATATTAATTATTTGTAACAACTTATAATTCGACGTGAAGAAACGTGTTTCACTCAAAAGTTATATAAAAGCTTTGTCGGCGCAATAAATATTCGGTCTACTATGCATACCATAAAAAGCAGTAACAAACCGTTACTGGTAGTAGCCCCGTTATTGGTGTTGTTAATTAAACCGTTATGTTCTGAATTCGCAGACTATTATTGTCATTTGATATATTGTAAACCCGATGAAAATCATGTTGCTTGTAATTATTTTAAGTAGAGTAAATGTTATTAAGGAGTAAAAGGATAAACCAAAGAAGCATTTTTGTGAACACCGAAATTAATGAAAAACACTTTCAGGAGCCCGGTCCCGATTGTCCAACGAATGTTCAATATATTAGTATGATAAGTTCTAAACCGCACATTTTGGACATGTTTAACCAAGTACGTAATCTCGTAGCTGGTGGTACGAACAAATTCGAATCGGCTGAACGTATGGCAACCATGCAATGGGATAGTGTTTTAGCCAATTTGGCATTAACTTGAGCCGTGAGTTGCACCGGTGGATCAAATGGTTGTTTTGCTACCAGAAACTACCCAACTCCCGAAAAGGGTGTCATTCTCTCTTCTTGGAATACACAAAAATACGACACGGCACATGAAACAAATCATTACGAAAGCAGTGAATCTCTAGAACTCTAGAACTAGTATGACGTTCGTTTTATTAAAAATGTTTACATCGAAGGAAAAGAAAGGAAGATCGAGAAAATCTATCCAGATTTTCACTTTATAACTCAGTTGAGTATTCTTTTAAAGTTTGAAATGTAAGAAAAGTCAATTTTTTTAGAATATTTTTTATTCACATTTTTTTTCTACCTCTGCAAAACTTTTTGAAGGTTTTAAATCTCCTGAATTTAAATTCAATGCATTTCATTTAAAAGGAATTCCGTACGCACGCATACTCACAAATTTATATATGCGCACACACAAACACTACTCCTCAACTATCTATATACGGTTATCCTGTCATGTGGGCGTGTTTTTTCATTCTCACAATTAAAGTTTACTCGAAAATAGTTGCTTTCTCTTAAGATTAATTAAATAATTCATTAATTTCAGCGTATTTATTTATTATTCTAAACTATAGTCATTTGAATTTGTTGTATTTACTGTTGTTGTTTCTGTTAATTTTAATATATTCTAGTATCAAAATTAACTCACAACATATTTTCGTTACTTTTTTACATAATTTTTTTTTTCAAATATGTCCTGCCTTGACTCGACGAATTAGGAAATAATAAAAACTAAATTTATGGCTAAAAAAATTAATCAATAACGAATCAAAGATGAATGAAATCATAAAACATACCGTAACGCACTTGCTATGTATTAAAACATTTAAAAAAATTATTGACATTTTCAATAAAAAAATAATAATAAAATTTTTGATTATAAGATTTGCTCCAAATGAAAGCAATAATTTTTATTAAATTTTGTTAAGTAATTTAGTGCTAAAAATTCGTTTAATTTTTCTCATTAACTTAAACTAAAACCCTTATGATCCTTCTCCGAAAACAATTTCACCTTGGCAATAAACTAATAGACTTTTATTAGTCAATAGAGTGTGCCAATTAAGCATTAACGAAGGGCAAATAAATGTTATGCCTAACTAATTGAAACCTTTCAAATGTTCGTTTTCATAAACTTTAATTTAAAAAAAAAAGGATTTGAAATATCAAACAACTTGACATAAAACTAAAAATATTACTTAAGAAATTATTGCTTTTAAAATTTAAATTAAAATAATCAATAAACGAATCATTCCTCGTCAAATTAGGTTTGGAGACAAATCAGTTTCATCGATGTAGCGTACCCACCTTTTCCGAACAAATTGCCGAAACTGTTTTGTCTCCCAACCGAAATTAATGAGATGACGGAAAATCGTTTAAAAGTTTACAAAGAAAAGCAACTTTTCTGGGAATTTCAATGCATATCGCGAGTAAAATAAACCACGTGTTTTAAAATGAAATAATTAAAAAAACGTTCGACATAACAAAATTTGTGATAATAATAGCTATCTATTGCATACAAGTTCTAGCTTTGGGGAACAAAACTTATAGAATCCGTTATTTCATGTTTTGTTTTTTATAATCTCGAAATGAAACAAAAACCCATTTTAATGACTTCGAAGATTTCGTTAAGAAATCTGGGTGTTTTTACATTTTGAAAAACGAAATAAGGCTCACTTGACTACTGTCACATATTTTATATAAAGTATTTGGATTTTACTTAATGGGAGCGTTATTTAGCAGAGCCTAAATATCTTCTGAAATGAACATTGATATTACAGAGAAAAATTAATTCATTTCTTCGTTTCATACATCTTCAACTTTTAAAATGAGCTCACATTTTTTTCTTAAATTTAATATATTTATAGATGCATTTATATATTTTTGTTTTAACGATATAGGCGTTTATATATTTTTGTTTAGTTCATGAGCCCAAAGTACACAAAAATAACCTCGAAAACAATTTCGATTAATATACAATATCAAATTTTAAATATCGTTTTAATCTTATTTATTTATATAAAAAATGGTTGGTTGTTAATTTTAGTTGAAATTCTATTATAATTATATTTCAAAAAACAACACATTTTTTAGGTTTTAACTTTAATATTTTTAGGTTTAGGTAACTTTAATATTAAGCACAAAAAGAATAAATCTAAACAGAATATTCATATTTTTATTTTAGACACCTTAAATTAATATTATCCTAAACATTATATGTTTAATATATTAAATTTTTTTTGGAAGCTTATAAGCGTTTTAAAATAACTTCAAACTTAAAATTTAAACATTTATTAATTTTATCACTTTGCAGAGTACGCACAATATTTCATATATAAAATATTAAGTAAAAGTAAAGCCAATAAATTCAAGTAATTCAATTCGAAATTTAATTAAAGACGTAATTATAGCCATTTTTCGAAGCAGTTTTTACACAGCAAACAAAATAGTCCTCGCCTCACTTTTGGTTTTCCCCAAAAGGAATTTTTATCCACGCTACTTAACGGCTTTAGCAATTCTAATATTTTTCCAAAAAAGAAATTAGACTTTAGATGTGTTAATTATCTCGTATTCTCGTCAATGACATTTTTTTGGCTTTTTTTTTTGTCTTAAAACACATTTTGTTATAATTAACTTGGTTGCATTTGTTGTTGCTGCTGCTGCTGCTGTTGTTGTGTTTGCTCTTGTGTTTGCTGCTGCTGCGGCTGTTGTTGTTGCTGTTGCATTTGCTGCTGCAATTGTTGTTGCAGCTGCTGTTGCTGAGGTCCAAACTTATTTGTGATCTTATTCGAGACATTTACAATAGCCATTTCATGTCTCGAATCTAAATCGCAATCGTACAATCCGCTCAATGAATCCAAACTCAAAAGTCTTGAACTCGCACGGCTCGATATCGAAGTATCGTCAACATCAGGAGCATTATACAATGAATTAACGTCGGAAAGGGCACCCTCAGCATCAGTTAGACCGGCTTCGTTCAGTAATGAGATATTCTCAAGGCCAGGCTCATCCGTTGTATAGCCCGTCGATTCCGCTCCACCTAAAGAACAAACGAATTGTAATTCCGGATAAAATGGCGGCTGGGAGATAATTAAAAGCCACCTCTCCCTCCACTTACCTGTCGCTTCTTCCCGACAATCCTCATCGGACCATTCTGATTGACTTTCCATGGGATTAGAATCCATCGACTGCAGATTTTGAGCTCCATATTTTAATTCATCATTTATCACAGTCGCTTCGATGGTTTGCTCCTGAACCAATCCTACCGGATCAATGTCTTCGTCGTGTTCTCTGCTTGAGCTGAGATGATGTTCCGAAGAGGTGAAGAGTCGCTTTTTACGCACGTCGCGTCCTACTTCATCGTCTTCGAATTCTTCATCAGCCAGATTATCCTCGGTATCGTCGTGCTCACATTCGTCGGGATCACTGTTGTGAAGATGCTGCTGTTGTTTATGTTGCGGTGGGCGATGTTGTTGTTGTTGTTGTTGATGATGATGATGGTGATGGTGGTGGTGGTGGTGATGATGCGATTGTTGACGTCCGTTACGTGGTTTCTCCACGTTATCGTCTAGTTGGTCCAGACTATCGTGACTTTGATCAATCTCAAAAGAACGCGGCCGTTGACGATGTCGATGTACATGCTCTCTGGTAGGCTGTTGTTGTTGTTGCTCCTCTAGCGGCGGCTGCTGTTGTAAATGACGTGTGCCATTGGTTGTGGCGGATTTATTTATTATTTCGAACATTTGCAAACTTGTCTGATTACGATGTTCGTGTAAGATCTCACATGATTCCGTATCAGAAGTTTGCCTGATTTTGGAAGACAAAGAGAGACGATGAAAGAGAAAAATTTGCATCAGAGAAATACCAAAAAGCGGTCAATGAAACAGACATCGCTTAAGACTAAATCTAACGTACTGAACTTTTTCAGGAATCATTGAGTTTTTTCGAAATATATAAAAGTCTAAAATTTTATATCGTTAATCCCTTAACCTCCTTTACCAATCTTTTGTCGTTCCCTTCTTTGCAATTACACTCTACTTACATTTGACTTGATTCGGAAGTGTTTTTATTTCGTGTGATCTCCTTAATGGCCTCAAGACCCACCGGATGCTTCGATATGACGAAACTTGTACTCACAGGAATCTTCGTAATTTGTCGGTTTCCGCCTCCTCCGAGGCTGCTCGGTGAAGCCAGTTCATCTAGCGCGGTGGTCATCGCGGTAACATCATACTTTCCAACAAGTTTGCTATTATTGTTGCCACTATTCGAATTCGTTATGCTAACATTTCCGTTACTGCCTGAGATTCCTGCCGCTGAGGGTTGACCATTGTTCGAGCTTATCTTACCGTTACTGCCCGAATAGCTGAGCTCAATATTGTTACGACTGCTGCTATTGCTTGTTGTGCGATCCTCCGGATTGGTGTTTGAACCCGAGTTGGCCAGATGAGCCATTCCGTTAGATCCCGATGAAGTCAAGCCACGCGTTCTCGAAGATTCATTCAAGAGCCTCTGCAATTCTCTTTCAAAAGGCGACTTAGTAGTATTAGCGCTTGGGTTTGTGATATTACTCAGAATTCCACAATTGTGGAATCTATTATTGCCCTGTCGATCTTGATACTCGAAGCTATTGCAGGAGTCTCCTTTATTCTGGGTAGTAGTAGTCTGTTGGCCTTGGCTTTCAGTTGTGGAACTCATTTCAAAATCTCGTAGATTTGAAATATCAACGACTGGTGAGGTGGGATCAACTTGTATGTCGCAGGGATACAACCATTGCAATGGATTTCCAGCAAGTTCAGCACCCACAAAACTGTCACCGACATTGGTACCATCATCGGCACAGCCAACACCAGCAGTGCGACCGAGATGACTGCTAGGGACTTTCTTTCGTGGCGAATCATCATCGATATCACCTTCTCCTTCAGTTGTTTTCGAGTAACTTTCATCTGAGGAGCTCACCGATGGCGAGTGAGGACGAGAGCTAAGATCGTCATTGGAAGACATATCGCGGCTCTCTTCGAGCTCAGTTGGTAACTTTGGTAGAGGCTTCATGTACGTCCGCAAGAGAGGCTTAGTTTGTTTTACACCAAGCGCAGTATTACTTGGCGGCCTGGGCGGTGGAACCGGAAGTGGAGGCTGCGGTTGCTGAGAGTAAATTGGATATAATTGTTGTTGGAATTGCAGCTGGTGGTGGTGTTGTTGCTGCTGTTGTAGCAATACAGCATTGGGACAGGTATAACGAGGTGGTTCATATTTGGGAGTATGAATCGGTTGTTGCATCGGTATTATCTTTCCGATTTGGAGCAAAAAGGTAGCGCGTGCGGTGATAAAAGAGGTAGAAAACGCGAGGAAGGGCCATGCAATTGAAAGCAAGAAAATTAATAAAGCAAAAAAAATATATGTATGAGAAAAAGTTGATTGAAATAATACGCAATAAAATTATTTAAAATAATCCAGATGGTCCAAAAGTAATGGGAGTGCTGTTAAAAATTAGGGAAACGACTTTATTAGGGTCTAATTAATTAAAGATTTAAGCTGGGGCCAAGCTCAAGAGTCTAAATGAAGGTTTCTAACATGGCGGGCCACCAAATGAGTTTCTCTTTAAATCAGTCATAAATTTACCGATCGAATTCTTTGATAGTCTTCGGATTATTGATAAGGCGATAAGCCGAAGAGAATTAAGGCACTTTAAGTCGATGTGGTGCACACTATGTGTGTCAGAATTACATTGACAGACCCGCGTTCATGCGAAGGCTTTATTCTTTTCATGAAAGTAAAGTTTTTAGGAAGCAGTACACGACGCTTTTATAGAATTTTGAAAAGAAACGACCTGGTCATCACATTACCAATATTACGAATGTTTTGTGCTTTGGGTTGGATCGAATTCTTTTTAAAAGAAAATCGTAAAATTTTTCATCAATTCAATAAATTCTGATCATTCTTAGAATTAAATGGACGAAGGAAAATTTTAATAATTAATCATCACCAATTACATTTCGGATTTGTGCTTACCTTCGGGGCCAATGCTGCGTGCAAGAGAGGTTCACTCTCATGACAATTATTGTAATTGTTACCGTTGTAAGGGGCGTGGTAGTTATAACGGTTGACTTGCCCCCGTTCCCTTCTCCCAATAGCCGCACTCCGATTGCTCTCCGACTGGGCGTTCTGCTCGCGAAAGTTAATTGGAAAGTTATCACGATCGCCATTCGGATTTTCAATAATATTGAAGTGGTCGCGTAGGAGGAGGTGGGTGGTTGGAGACTCCATATGAGGTCTCATGTGCGGAGGTGGAGGTGGAGGTGGTGGGTGATGTTGTTGTTGTTGTTGTTGATGTAGCTGTTGTTGTAAATAGTTTGACTGATATTGTTGTACATAATTGTTGTAGTTGCAATCGCCGTTATGTACATTTTCACGAATTTTGGGCAAAACGCCATTAGTCATGAAATTGTATTGTTTATTGAGTTTGCCATTAAGACGTTGTTGTTGCTGCTGTTGCTGTTGTTGTTGATGTTTTTGCTGTTGCATATGGAGAAGGTATTGTTGCTGTTGTTGGGGTTGGAATTGTTGCAACGCCATATGTTGCTGCTCGTCATGTTGCTTCAAAAGGAAATTTGTCTTAATGGCATAAGGTTCAATATTGCTGTAGCCATAAGTGCTGCTACTGCTACTGTTGGTGGTGTCTTTCCTATTGCCGTCCGACGCCACGGTATGATGGTAATTATTGACGGCTTCGCAGAATTGTGACTGTTTCTGATAGTATTCAGCGGGATGCGTTTGATGCAGTTGAAGAGCATTCATCATGTGTGGCTGTTGTTGTTGCGGTGGCAATTGCGTCTGGGTTTGTTGCTGTTGTTGTTGCGAGCTGTTGCTGTTGTTGTTGTTATTGTTCTGATGAGCACGATTAACAACTGAAGCCCCATTACACATTTCCCCATTGAGATTATTACTTGATGGGTCACATAAAAAATAAGTAACCATATCCCCCTTTCCCTTCACCTTTATCGTGCCGCGGCATCTACGATGTATATTAGAGTAAGGAAGAAGCCAAAGTTATCTTTCTTATCGTCTTACCTGAACTCAAAATGTGAGCCTTGAAGACTATCTACGACTTCTTGAGTCACTTGTGTATAACCCTCTATACCAGTTGAATCCATACGACTAGCCACATTAACCGTGTTGCCCCAAATATCATATTGAGGTTTACGAGCACCGATAACACCCGCCACTACAGGCCCAATATTAAGGCCTAAAATAATAAAATTTAAGTTAATCTTCAGATTTTTCAATACGTGGAAGTAATCACTGAATAAATCTTACCCACGCGCAACATGAAATTATTATAAGAATGCCGATTAATCTCCTCTAGAGCTAATCTCATCGCTTTCACGTATTCAATCAAAGCGGTCATGTGGCGTCGCACCGAATTCGTATCGTGAGCAATCATTTTGAAATCTGAAACAAGACGGAAAACATCGATAAGAAATCGTTACAACAAATCGAAATAGAAATTCACCTGGTATGAGACCAACTGCAGCCATATAAGTGCTGCCTACAGTTTTTATTTTATCAATACCATGAAAGCGATCCTCTTTCAGCAGCTGAAGGAAATAGAAGAGGAAACAAATTCAATGGAAAACGATAATTTATCGATTTAAGAAAAATCCTGCCTCATCGAAATCTGCAATAATTTCATTCAATAGACGCAAACATTCCAAGCCTTGATCAGAACCGTCCATTTCCGTGTAAAACTCATGAAAATTGGGTACTGAAGCAAAAATTACGCCCACTTTTGCATAACTCTGATGATATAATTCCTGAAAGTTTAAAAACTTTATTAAGAATTTAGTATTAAATTTAATGAGCGTAGTTAAGTGTAAACGGTTTGCCAATTTTTTGAATTTTTCATCAAATCTACTAAAAGGAAAGCCGCAATTTTTGGGTTTTATAAATCGATTTGATGAAATCTTTTTATCTCTCTTAAAAAATCCCTTTTATAAGTTTTCTTATTTTTTGTGGATAAAATTTTCCTAAAGAAAAATATTTCACAATTAGTTAGCTTGCTTTTAAAAGGAAATTCTTTGCACGACTTCAGATTTATGGATAATACTATTTATAAATTTTGTGACCTAGAAATTTGCAAAAAAAAGTTTTTCTCCTCAAGCCTTAGCATCTCTTTCGCAATCACTCCATTGCATTTCTTTCAAGGCTTTGATTGAAATAAATATACCTACACATGACAATAATGTCCTTGTGCTTAATATAAACACATAATCGAACGTACTAGCCAATAAATACTAGGTGTTATAGCCATTATATTGCATTTACCATGTTGCTCCGGAATTGATTATCCAGAAAATGCGCAGCCACGTGTGCGGGTAGTAAATTATGCAGAATCCGTTTATTCGACTCTTGCAGGACATCCATCTCTTTCTTCTCCTGCGACGCTTGCAACTGCCAAAGGAAATCTAAACGGGCCGTCCATTCGACCAACCGTCCGTGCACCAATATAGCAATCATGAAGATAATGATACGCGCCAATGAGATCAGATGAAGCGGAATTGATGCGCTAGAATGAATAAATTCATGGATGGATAATGATTTTCATAAAATATACCATAAAGATAAGCTAATGAGCCCAAAGTCACACTTTGTGACAAAGAAAGGTGGAAAAATTATAGTAATGATAATAAAAAAGATATAAATAAAAACAAACGGCCAAGAGGAAGAGTGGAAGATGAAGATAAACTATGACTAGTAGGATTCTGTAGAGTATAAAAAGTGTCATGATAGGAAAGTGTTGACACACACTGTTGGTAATTTTGTAGCAGGTATCTTCTTCTATCCATCAATGCACAGAGGTGTTGACATTGAAGCTTCTGTGTCGATAGTTCGCTCTCGTAAAATAGATTCGAACAAGCATTTCCATTGGAACGACAAATTGGGTTAATTCGCTTAACACAAAAACACATAATTGTTTCGATTCAATCTACTCTATTAGACTTACTTGACAATCGTGTCATAGCATTCGAAAATGTTCATGTGTGACAGCTCGATGAATAAGCCATAGATGGTGCCCATTGTCAGAATAAGAAGAGATTTAAAAATAATTGGAAGTCTGTTGAATAAAAAATATAAAAAATCTCATGAATATGTCGAGTCATTAGAAAACCAATATTAGGATTTAGAAACGTAGCACTCACCTCAAAAACACTGACACTGACAGAAAAGCAAAGGCAGCAGACAATGAAACATATTGCGGTAACAAGCATTTCCGATGGGCGGAATTTTGATGGGCGAGGACTAGAAGAGTTTCTTGTAAAGTGTTTGGGCCGGTCGTGACGTTACTCGAACAGGGATGATCCGAGACGCAAGTGAACTTTTGAAATGAGAAATTTTTGACGATATGAAAAATATTGGAAGAAAAATTAAAAAATCTACGCCTATAAACTTACCACATTCACTTGTCCCATCGAATAAATCAAGATAATGGTAAATATTGTTATCGTTTGACGCAATGAAAAACTGTTCGATATATCCCAAAGAATCCATCGTAGCCGTACTGCCAACAATAACATCAAAACACCGCTTATCCAAACAAAGGCCAAAAGAAAGAGCAGTAGAAGTATTAGCGTGCGTGGTAGAGAGGCTGCTTGCAATCCTGCACCGAGTATTAACAATAGAAGGGAGCAGCACATTGCCGTCGTAAAACCCAAATCGAAATCCTTACGGTATTCACGCTCTTTATCACTTTCACGAAAACGCAGCGTCATACGATCAACGTGCTCCGATTTTTCACAATCCACAGAACGGGCATTGATGGCTTGTGAAAGGAATCGATTCACGCGATTCGTAGGCTGATGATGAGCGGATGAATGACGCTTGCGAAAGGGCCGTTTGAATTTATCCGATACCTTTGTCTGGATTTTGAAAGTGTCAATGGGGAGTATTTATAGGTGTAGATGTATAAAAGAGTGTGAATGTATGTGTGAGTGTGTGCGCGTCGGATTTTATTTGGAATCGGAGTGCATTTTTTTCAAATGGAAAAATTCAAAAGAAGAAAAGAAAGAGTTAAAGTTAAAATTAGTTATAATTTATTTAATTTAGTGTTGAAACGACGGTGAAATCGAATTTGGAATTAACAACACGGGAATTTACGTCTAGATCGTTTTTGAAAATTCCAATTTGTAGAAAATTCAACGATTTAAATTCAAGGTTAGGAAAAGGTTATTATGTGGTTAAGGCCATTGAAAATATAAATATATCTGTCTATATCCTATTTTCCCTCTGGTCATATTACACAAAAGCAAACCATAAATTAATATTTTGTTAAATTTAATTACTAAAAACTTTTGAAGATATTAATTATTAGTCAATCAAATAATTTTTTAGTTATTTTTCGAATTCACGGAGGAAAACTATATCCTAAACACAATTTCTATAAAAGAAATAATACAAATGATTATTAGAAAATGCTAAGGACCTTTAAATTATTTAAACTACAAATTAAAAATGTATATCCAAAAGTAAATAATTATCTTAAATCTTTTCTAAAAAATTTCGAAAATTATTTTTCCACTGATACGTCTATGGATTTAAGGTATTATAAAATATTATATTTTTTTATTTCAAATTTTTTTCAAATGAAAAATAAATCAGTCTAAAAGTGAGTAATTATTTGAAATCTTACGAAAAGAATTGCATTAAAACACTTTATTACACAAATTAAAGTTATTTTACTTTTCGAATTTCGACTGGATTTTTAAAGGAAAGCGAAATAAAAATTGTAATAGCCTTTACTTTTAAAAAGCAATTGGAAACAACACCACTGATAAAATCTTATAATTAAAAAAATTATTAATAACAAAAAATAAAGTGATGACAAAAGTGAATAACTATCGCTTAATTCTCTTGAAAGGAATTGAATTTCTCTAGAATTATGAAACGAATAAGACAATACATATGAGACTAACTTTTGTTATATAAAATATTTTATATTTATTAAAAAGGAATTTAGAGAATTATAAAAATAATAAGAAACAGAATTCAGATACACTAAAACAGATATAGAAATATTTGAATAAATGCAAAAATATCGTAAAAATAATTAATCTACAATTATAATAATCAATTAAAAATCAATTAATTTAAAAGGTTTTATAACAAAGCAGAAGACCACACCTCTCTCAGGAACGGTTCTAAACAGCCCACAAATAAATGCAAAACAATGCAAAATATAAAATGCAAAAAAACCAGCCACAAAATGCAAACAACATTAAGAATTTAGAAAAAAAGGCAAATGCAAAAGCTTCTTGATTCTCACTTTATTGTTTTGTCTGTGAATGCGATTAATTATACTCTTGGTAGAGTTTGGTTTGGTTCCTACAGTTACTGAAACACCTTTAGTGCCACTACTGTTACGATCACCGTCACCATCTCTTTCACCACTATCACCACCATTATGAGCATCACCATCACCACCACCAGCACCGTCATTACCGTTACCACCATTACGACCTTTACCACTTTTACCAGTTCTACCGAGTGGTGGTGACGGAGCATGTAAAATCTTTTGCAGACGTATTACCTAAAGTCGAAGAAAAAACAAGAACAAAAAGAGAGAGAGAAGAAGCAGACAAAGACCAAGAAGAAGAAGAAGAAAATGTGGGGTGGAAATAGAACAAGAAAAAGGAAAAAAAAGAAAAGAACAGAAATTGAAGAAACAGCAGGAGTCAAATGAAACGAAGAAAGAAAATGACAATTTTCGAAACGATTTTATAGAATATCATAACGCAATACAACGCAACGGAAAGTAACAACGTAAGGTGACGGACAAGGAAATGTTTCATAACAAAACATTGAAGTGGCTTTCATTCATGATCTTAGTGATTGATTTCGCATTAGAAGTAAGAAATTATCATAAAAAGCAATCTTGAAAAATATGAAAATAAAAATCAGAGCGTATTTCCTTATCGATGGTTAGAGCTATTTAAAATCCAATCTCGTTCAAATGCTTGCGTAAATGGCATCAGTTTTCAAAGATTACAACATGATATTGTAAAAATATATTAATTCAAACGTAAAAAGTTGTTGATAAGTTTTTAAATAGCTCAATATTTTCATTATCCGTTAAAGTCCGTCAATACTTAAGCCAAAGTAAGATTAAAGATTATAATAATTTGTATGAACTAAGGGTTCTTTTAGCATCTAACTGTGACAGGATTTTTACGATTGGAAGAGGTAGGACGTTACAGGAAAACAATTTCAACATGTTCCGAATGAAAACTTTCCCTCTTCTGAGTTTAATAAAAATGTTTATTTGCAATAATTTAGTTCGTTAATTTAGTTCGTTGCAATAAATAAAACCACGTTTAAAATCCGATGAATGATGAATGACCCGATAATGATCATGATAAGCTTCCAATATCGTCAAATTAATAGTCGTCAAATTAAAGAATTTTTGAAGACTTTTGCTTAGAAAAAAAGACATATCCTTCGTCTGTTAATGCTATTTAACGACTCAATTTAGTTTTGAATATATTCGCAAAAAATTTATCATTATCGATAAACTAATAAAAGGGCGACAGATAAAAATTGATGAGCGTTAGTTTTACTTTTCGGAGCTTTTCGTTTTCGAAATGGTTGTGCTTTCTTATTCATTGCATTTTATTACAGCTATTTCGAAAATAAATAATTTCATGTAATTTTTACAAAACGGTAAGAAACGAATAGCTGGAAAAATTATGTCAAATACATACAAAAGATTGCAATAATAATATGAATATGTGTATGTGCGTGTCTGTATTTATTTGTTTGTATTAATATTAAATAATTAAAAAAAGTTTTCTTTGTTTGCTTTGTTTGCTTTCACACAAATAAAACACTTACCGCATCCTGAAAATAAACAACAAACGGAAACGTAAGAAGAAGAAAGAAAGGAAGACAAATAAAAGTTATAAAAAATAATTAACTTAAAAGCAGTTTTTAGATTTCTCTTGCTTTTATTTATTTATTGTTTTTTTTCAAATCAATTATTTCTCTCATTGTTTTACAGAAAAAACGTTGATTAAGAAAAATGTTTGATCGCGATCAAAATTCTTGTGATAAATATTCGTGCAAAAGTTTATTTTTGTTGAGGATTATTTCGTAACGAAATCAATGAAGTGTATTTTTTTTAATTGAAAAGCAATTAATGATCATTTATTCTTTCAACGCAAAGCATTAGAAAAACTGCAAATGAACGTTCGGCCATTAATTTTAAGAAAAAATGCAGATCGCAATATGCGTGAAATATTGCGAAGAGAATTTATCAGACAACCTGTCGTGAGGGAAACCTTCAGCGGCTTTGGCTAGAGCAGAACATGCTTAAAACTGATAAAGCTTTATTCAATTCTATTTTACTTTTCTATTAATTTTTTCTAATATTAAAAAATTGATTTTTCGCTAAATTGAATTTCTTCTTTGATTTATTTTCTTGTGTTTGTGTGTATGCATTATGGATGGTATCCACTATAAAACTACCATAATTTGAGGTAATAATCAAATTAAAAGCATGCAGCAACTAATACTACAATTAAAGCGTCCCTTCTAAATAATTGTTTTGTGTTAGTTAATCAGATACAAATTCTACATGTAATGTTTTAAACTACTATCGAAATTACTATAAAAAATATGTTAACTCGTAGGGTGAAATCTAAAATAAAATATATGTTGAAAATATAGTTTCTCTACAATCACTTAAAATTCTTTTTAAAAGTTTTAATATTTTTACAAAACTTTTTCATTATAATTTGCTTACCTTGCGTAAACCCTTATCGTTGAAATGCCCGCCATTACCCTCACCACGTCCTCCCGCGGAACTGCCTCCGGAGGAGGGAAACGAGCCTGTCGCTATATTTGAGAAGGGTACCGGCTCAGAAAATTTGATAGTATGCAACAGCTGCATGACAACATTCGACACGTTGCGGAAGGAAAGTTTACGACGGCTGCCAATGGCTGAACGTACGCCTAAAGTGTTGAGCATCAACGGCTGAAAAGTTACGGAGAAGACACAACGAAGAAGTGATGAGATTAGTAGAAGGGTTTCTAATTAACACCCACCCCCTGCTTGTTTTTATCTCTTTACCTCTTTTCTTCCTTCATCATTATTATATTTACCTTTCTTCGATGAGGTGGTGGCACTATAAAATATGTGTCCACACCATGTTCGCGCAAATACGACGAACGTTCATCTCCATGGCCGGCTTCAACTTCATACTCGCCTGACAACGAATCGAGCGTAGCTCTGGTTACGTGAACGCGTCCCGGCTCCCCACCCGATTCCATATGATTCGCCATGGTCACATCGTTCGACCACACATCAAACTGCCACTTGCGTAAACCTAATACACCGCAAAGAACACGACCCGTATGTATTCCAACACGCATATTCAGCGCTACGTCACTGGCCTCAACGACGGTACTAATTCCGGTTAAAACGGGCAAATAATGATTGATTAAATCTAAAATTTGTATCACAAACAACCTCCCATAGGCGTGTACTTACGCAATTGCATCGATCATATCCAGACCCATTTCGACGGTACATTTCGCGTGATCTTTGCGTGGTTCCGGCAAACCAGAAACACAATAATAACAATCGCCCAAAATTTTTATCCTTAAGCAATGATTATCCTTAAAAAAATAAATGCAGAGCATTATTTTAACCAAACTACTTTCGGGAGTACTTCTGAATAATAAAATACTTTATGCCGGGACTTACATGAGCCAACTGATCGAAACGCCCGAATAATTCATTAAGCAATCTGACTAATTCTTGGGCACTGCATTGGGTCGATAAGACTGTGAAGCCGACGATATCAGCGAATAAAATACTATCAGAGGAGAAAAAAATCTAATTAATGAATTCAATTAATGTTTTGGTAAAGTGAAATTAGTTAAAACAAAGAGCTTTTGCCTTAAGTTATTTACCGTTTTTATAAATCTAAGTTTTAAGTTAAATCTTGGAAAAGAAAAATCTTAGTAAAAATTAATAAAATACTAATCTTGCAAATCTTGCAAAGTAATTGAATAATGTTTTTCTCTGTTTGCACACGCTTTGGAAAATTTTGAAATCCAAATGAATATTTAGTCATTAAAAATGAAAACTTTCCTAAAAATAAATTTCAATTTTTTTCTGTTTGAAAATTGAATTTAATTTCTCATTTTGAAAAGACATGTCCGTGTAATTAAGTTTTTGCATAATATTATTATTTTTATTTATTTATTTCTTAATTTTGTTGATATTATTTTTCACAAAAGGAAGCTAAATGAGAGCATGTTTTCGTTGATGACGTTCGCGTGTATTTCTTTTTTTGTTATTCCTAAAACAATATTTCCATGTTCTTTACTGTTTTCAGATAAAATGATCTCTTCGTTATTTCGTTGAGAAAATCATTAAACACTTGAACGTTTGCCAATTTCGAAAGATTGATTTTGGTTGTACGATTTGTTCGTTTAGTTCGCCTTGAATTCCGTCGATGATGATGCGATTATACAATCTTCAATAATGCATTTGCTTTTATAAAAATTATTATTCCGTGATTTTTATATAACGTAATTTAGTTAAATTTTCATTGAAAATTAAAACTTTCTCAAAAAATTTCTTTTCGAAAATAAATATTTTAATATTTTCAAATTTAAATTTTAAAAACGCGAACGTAATTAAGAAATACAAGTGTATATTCAATAATATTTGGAAATATAAAAAGTCGTAAAAATTAGCTAGTAAAATTAAATGAATGAATTTTTTCTAATGATCACTAATTTAGTTTAATGGATTATTTAGTCTCAAGAAATTTTGAGAATTTTCTTCAAAATCAAATCCTAAAAAAGCATTTATAAAATTTTTACTGATTACGGGCTTTTAAAGAAATTTTTATCATGCGGGATATTTTTATTTTTTTAAAATTAATTTCAATTCATTTTTAATTTATTCGATTAGTTCTTTTTTAATTTACCTGACATTCTCATGCTTTTGGATATATATCCGATGAAACTGTCCGGCAACCGGTGACAGAATGTCATTCTTCATTTGCATGGCAACATGTTGCGGTAGTACCGATAATAATAATCTCTCCAGTTTTTCATTCTCGTCCTGAATTTCCAAGCGCGCGGCAATACAATTTCGAGTATCGAGAAATGCGCGTCGTTGCGCTCGCTCCATCATAATGTTAACGACCAGGCCGGCAACATTGACACCGATAAACGTTACAATATTGGCAATCAACTGTTAAATTGTTAATTGACCGGCATACGAGACGGTAATAAAAAAACATGTATAAGAAAGAGAATATAATTAACGCTTTATACGCGTAATGTATTTCGTAATTATAGTAATTAATTCAGTCGGGGTTAATGCGGTCAATTTGCAGAAGCTTTTAACATCTTGTAACAAAACAATAAATTGATTATAACAATTTAATTATTACAATTTTTAAAATATTTTTTAAATTATTAAAGCCTTGAATTCGACAATTCGGTCTATTGTGCAGACCTTCTTGTCTGACCTCGCTTCATCAGTTTGGATAATTGACTTTGGAGGCTTGTCTTTGTTTTCATAATTCGGGAGGAGGGGAAGGAAGAACTTACCTGATTATATTCTAAATAACGCAATGAGCCGGTAAACATTTTGTATGCCGTTAATCCGACATGAACGGCGGGTAGAATGATGCCGAAACAGACAGCTTCCCAAATTTGCAGTGGTATCATTGCGTAGGCAAGGAATACAACAAATACTATCTGCCAAACACCTTCGGCCATGACCTGTGAATGCAGTATGAAAGAGATAAAGTCGAGGCAGTGGGAGTGAGTGGGATGTGAGTGGATTTGAGCGTGAGAATTATGAAAGAATAAATATTTGCAATAAAATGGGCGTTGCGAAATTGCGGAACTTATGAAAAATCCAACAAAAATTAACAGCAAATAAAATTATTTTTATGGCACTAAATTGTCCAATGAATTTTAATTAGCAAACAATTTTTTTAATGAAAATAAACTAAATCCATTTTGAACAAAATGACATTTTAATTTTAGAAGTTTCATTTCAAATTCAATAAAATTTCTAAACCGATTATGAGATACTAAAATATCCTTCAATAAATTGCTAATCTAGCTTTATTTTCAAAATTTAATGAATATTTTAAAAGATTTAAATTGAAGATTTAAATGAAATCTGATTTGAAAGTAACAACTACTTTTGTAATTAATAAAATTTAAGAGGATAAAAATAGATTCAGCTAAAATTTAATATATTTACAAAATGGCTTCCCAACAATTTTTCTTTATGTGGAGGCGGTTTTAAAATTAATATGAATAAATGATTGATTTAATGCTCTTTTATTCTCTTCATAAATTCTGTTTAATATCGCGCTTTATATAATTATGAAATATGATTTTAGGTTATTACAAATTCTAACTGACTCTAACTAATGATGTTCCAACTACTTTAACATTCTAGGATTAATTGAAGATTTTATTATTTAAATATTGCAGCAAATATCATTTACCTGAGACTCGCGCTATTTTCATATTGCAAATAAATATGTAA
Source organism: Physocephala rufipes (assembly GCA_963966595.1). Lineage (NCBI taxonomy): Eukaryota > Metazoa > Arthropoda > Insecta > Diptera > Conopidae > Physocephala > Physocephala rufipes. Next base: position 38,090,295 of record OZ016504.1, read on the forward strand.
AAGTGTTGTTATCATTATTTCGTAATTTTTGTATAACGCAATTTCACAACATTTTTATTAAAAATTAAAACTTTTTCCTAGGAAATCATTTATTTTTCTAAAGAAACTATTTCAATATTTTTAATTTTAAATCATTCAATGCTAATTTTCTTCAATATTCGAGATCAATGTGTTTGCGTTTGCAATCTATTTTTCGATATATTTCTCAATATTTTATTTGTGAAAAAGACATTTGAAAACATGCTTTTTTAAAAGAAACTTGTCGTTGTTTTTGCGTATTTCGACTCAAATTATATAAAAGACTTTCAAACAAAATTTAAATAAACGTTATCCATCATTTTTCTCTTCTTATTTGCTTTCCTCTATTTCTCTAATATTTCATCAGCTTTTTGATTTTGTGCTTTCAACACTATTTCGGTATTGTATGCGCCATAAGTGGCGCAAATCAATCTCAATCAAGTCTCTGTCATTTACGTGGCATCCACGTGGAGCGCTAGGGAAGATTAAGAGGTTCATTGCCCAACCCTCGAAACAGCTATATAGCATGAAAATTGCATTGAATGAAAAAGGAAATTGTTACGATATAATGTTTATTAAGAAGCAAAAATATTCACTTATTCGCTTCCATTTTTGAACAAAACAATTGACACTCTACATCTTTCTAAAATTTCAGTCGACTGTAGGAGCAGTCTTTAGATGAGGCCGAAAGGGAAACAAACTTTTGGATTTTGTCTGTACGAAATTATTCTCTTACATCCTCTCAAGCTCATCCGGGATATTAATCGATAGGATATTGTCGCAATATCCATTGAGTAAACCGAATTAATCAATATATGATTTACTCAGGTAAAAATTTAACATCGATACTCTCTCCTTCTCTGTCTCTCCCATCAAACAGTTTCCCATTCTTTTACTCTCACTCACCTCCTTTGTATCTATTGGGAAGAAATTTCCCACCGTCGGCATTGATACAAAACAAATGCTGGCCGTACACAATAAAATGGCGTAACAAAGGAACGGCAGATGATGATCCTTGATGACCCGACATTGCAGAAGGATTAGGACAATTGTAAGCAGCAGGCACACAATGGAATTAAAGACATTCTATAAATGGGAAAATACTAATTAATTTCAAATTTTGAACAGAAATCTTCTCATTCTCATTCTCTCTGTCTCCTTCCTGAGTTCTCAATCTCGTTCTCTCTCTCTCTTTCTCCCATGAAGAGTATGCATGTGCTTAGGTATTAATGGAACTTACATGAAATGTAGGAGCATTATTATAAGCCAACGAAAGCGCTGCCATCACGCCACACAGCACAATCACTAAAGCAACCACGCCCAGCACCGAAAAGCGTTGCAGCTTCAACGTATAACGCTGGTAGAGACATTCTAATTCATCGTTCTCGAAACGTAACGTATTCCAAGGACGTCCTCTGGTCGCTTTCACGGCATGGTCCATGGCCAGCGTTACGTACAATCGCGGTACGAAGGCCGACCAAATGATGCCTGCGTAGCTTGTAGAATTGTAAGCGTGTTGAATGTTATTCTTATCCCAGTTTTGTTTTTATTTCGACCCTAAAAAATTCAATGAAAACAAAAAGAGAAGTTAATTACTTTTAGAATTTGCGAATTAAGAAAAAATTTCAATGGCTTCCAAATTGCATGACTGATAATACATCGCGTGCACGTCTTACATGGAATTTGACCGCATCTAACTGATTCAGTTCTTCATTTCTATACCTTCGGAGGGCCAACCAGCTGTCAATTCCACGTACGATGGTATTACGCGGCGCCAACAAGTGAGAATGGCAATAAAAGCAACAAACCCAATTAATGGTGAATAACTCAGCGCTAAAGTAGGCGTATTTATTGGATCTATTGGAACATTTAACTAACCATGCACGAGGAAAAAAGAAAAGTTTGCAAAAAAACAGCGAGGGAAAAGCGGTTCACTTTCGTAATAAACGGAACCATAAAACCGTATCGATGGCTCATCCCCTCCTTTGCCAACACTCTGATACAATTAAACTATCAATCATATAATTGACTTTACATTTTCAAAGCTTTAACCATGACCTGGTTATTGTACGGGCTTCTACGAACTGCGATGGTCGATTAGAAATTATTTCAGTTGAAAATAAAATCCCAAGTGAAGGAAAATGTTCGAAGTTTCATTTCAAATATTTCCATCAATTCATCCTGGATTTCCGATCCAGTTAAAGCATGTCGTAGGAGTGGTATATTCTTAATAAATTAAGGCAAGCTTTAGAGAAACTATAGAATGGGAATTATGCGCCTAAGTAAATATTTTTAATCAGCAAATCAAGAATTATTAAAAATAAATTAAAATAATTTCTTGGTGCTTCTGAGGCTCAAACTATTTCATAATAACGTCCAACGTGCAAACGTCCTTCCCATCAGTCATTAATATTTTGAAAAGCGGAAGCAAGACAGAAATCATTTAAACGTCAAAAAGATTTTTTTCTTAATATTCCAAAAATATGGTAAACGAATTTTGAAACGTGTCAAAATCGTGGCAAATTCCCTATTTGTTTTTTTTTTGAAACTACGTCAAGTGTTATTGGTGTTTTCTATTTCCATTTGCTTTCATTTTGCTATTTCACAATCATTAAAACGCTTATCTATGTGGGGGCTAAAACGGTTTGGTGAATTGTTTTTTCCTTCTTTTTTCTTTTTCATTTGAATGCCACTTTTGTAATGTGAGACATTCAAGTACCACCGCTACCACACCAAAATGGAAAGTGAGAGTAAAACAAAAACCGAAAGTTCAAACCATCAACAAGCTCTTGAGAATGACATGAATGGCCATCGGGTCTGTAGTGCCAGAGTGATGAAAATTAAAATGATTTTAGTCTTAAATACTTGTACATGTGATATTTTCAGTAACTGGAATAAATAAGAGCAATTTCGACAACAGGTACTTGGGGAACATAATAAATAATTGCTATTTTCTATTAGTGTCATATTATTTTAAATGTAATTTAACGAACGATTTGTAAATGTAATTTAACGAACGAACGATTGTTAAATAATATTAATGTCAGTTAGTTAAATATGAACATAAAAATATGTTTTTTAATTGATTTGACAATTGTTTTTTAATTGATTGACAATGATTTTTAATTGAATACTAAATTGTTGTTGATTTTACCAACAAAAGTCCTTTTATTTCGCGTTCTTCTTCGTAGTGTGTGATACCTTAATCCTTTATTCATTAATTTAAAGATAACTAGAATCACGTCTGTGGATTTTATTAAACAAATAAATTAATTAATGGGATTAATTTATTAACTAATGAAGTAATTGAACACGTCACAATTTTCTTACAGTTTTTAAAGTAAATGATTAGGCGCTAAATATATATTTATTTATCTTGGAATTTTAAATCTAAATTCAAATATTTCTTCAAATATATGTTTATTTATATATCATAGAAATTTATAGCAATTTTATTAATTTATAAACGAAAAATGAATTTTCCTCTTCAAGTAATAAATTTATTTAATTTATTTATTTCTAAATATGACATTAATTACCGTCGCTGTCATCGTTAAGTAGATTTTATCACCTTGTTTTAAGAACAAATGATTACAACAATAACAATAATGCACAATAACACAAATGATAATCATAACGATGTCTCACAAAAATCTTCACGTTATAGAAATTTGAAAAAAACCATAATTACACAGACAATTAAAATAATAGATTATTATTAAGGCTATAATCCTTCAAGCATCAGCTGTAATAGCCAAAAATAATTGTTTGCCCCATCTTAAAATAAATCAATTGAATCATCGGAAAGTGTCAAGAATTACCTCTAAGAAAATTTCATCAAAATGTATCTACTAATCATTTGAATAAACGTCATCGTGAATTGTTGGCAACGCGCCGTGAAGCGAAATAGTAAATCGCGCAATTCAATTAAATGCAACTGGCTGCAATAGGAGAGCGTGTAAGAAATACATTGCCTGGGATAATATTAAATCAGATTAGAACTAATAAAAAGAATATTATAAGTATTTCAATGAAAGAGAAATCTTTGTGGCGGAACAACGCTGTAGACGCTGTGGCAAATATTTCCCAACATTGTAGAGTTTTTCTTGTTATAACTTCACAACTGTTTTGTACTTAAAATGTTTCTATTGTAACGTCCGAAGCGGTAAGAAAAGAAACGGAAAACAATTGCGAAACAAATTAATTGAAACGAGTTCTAATAGTATTCATCGAAAACGCCCATTTAATTGTGTCTATCATGAACGTCAATATGCGGTTAACCAGAAATATGCCGGGGTGTGAAAGAGAGAAAACAGAATTAACAGCATTGATTTAATGCGACTAATGGCCGCGCTCTATGTTACAGATTTGTTGCAGTTTGAATAAATACGTTGGACATGTACGCTTAACAGGGACGTAGCGTAAATAAGAAAAAGCCGGTAATTGTCAAATGATTTTGATGTCCTCTGCTCCCTTCTAATACCTTATGGAACCTTAAAACAGTACATGATTCTTGGTGGATTCGGTGTGAAATAGATGAGAACCCACGAACTCTATTAGTCGGAGCAGACAGCCTTGACCAAACTCATAATGCTACGTTACTGACCTTTAGCTAGATTCATACATATCGACCAATAATTGCTATTTGGTGTTGTTATTGTGATTATTATGACCATTTTTAATTTATGTTTCAGCTAGACAATTAATTTCAAATTTGAAACTCTTTACAACTTTCAAAAATATGCCATAGATAAATTATCCAAATTATTTTTAATTAAACGCTTCAAATTTTATGTATTTTAAATTTGTTTTATCGTCGAAATTTTGTCAATTTTATCCATTATCATCGGCAAAATCTATGAGAGTCACAAGAACCGAAAGGAATCGTTACAGCAACTGTTGTTACGGATTTGTTGTTGTTATCTGAAGAGAAGGCAGTTTCTTTTGTGATAATTGCAATTGGCTACCAGGCACGCAGCAGTAATGACAACATTACTCGCCTGCTCGTTAAATGATTATCATCATCATAATAATCAATAAGACGTAATGGCCAGTGATTGATATCGTTAGGTAAAATAATACGATGTTGGGTGACTGCTCGGAATACTTTATGAATATAAGAGGTACATGAAAACTCGCCTCTTTTAGTTATTGAAAAATTACTTGTAGTTCGAATTCTGAATTCCAAATTTTCCATTTAAACGAATAGAAAAAAGTAGAAATAAAGAGATAAGAAATAACAGAAAATAAAACAACAATAACATTCAACTAACACGGTATTACAAGGATCCAACACGATACTGCGGTAGCAGGTCGAGAGAGCACTTGTATACGCGGATGGACTGATTATTGCCAGAGTCATAACTAAAGGCAAAATTGGGGGGATTTAGAGGAGGAGGAGGAGATAGGGTTATCTCCGTTCGATAGAAATGAGGTACCCATGAATTCATATTCCTTTATACAAAGCCGTCACTGCTCGGAAACTCAAGCAAAACCCATTTCGAAAAAACCGACGGTGAAAAACGACAAATACTTTATATGCCAATCATGGAAACTTTGCTGTGACGTATGCGTAAACGTCAATGTGTGCCCGATGAAATTCAACTGATACTAACACACTGCTGGTCGGTCGCACGGATAGGCGGACGCCTGTTTGTCATGCAGTCAATTAATAATAAATCAACAAACGAACTCATACGAAAATATGAGTATATGTTAACTATAAGGAAATAATTTTTTCATTTTTGGTTCTTGTTTTAAATGTTGGAAACAGAGCGACTGAACATCGGTGAGATAGACTCAGTAAACGCGGGTTCGGTGTTAAAGAACACACAGTTAAAGTTTCAATTGAAAGTTCGAACAAGTACGCGTGAACGACAGGTTCAGCTGCGGTCCCAGTCTCAATTGCTGACTTGCATCACAAACGTTTTCACCAAAAGCCACCTGCCCTCACCAAGGTAATGTGGCAAGTGTTGAATTGGTTCGACTTTTGTTATTGCTGCTTTTCGTTTCTCTTTTGAGAAGAAAAATAAACGAAATTATTCCGTTACAGTAATTATTCAGACTGATTGATTGCATCACTGAGAGAATGAATTAATGTAATTAAATATATCCTTTTATAAATAAAATATCGACTCAGGTTAATTCCGCTCTGCGACGGCGAGCCTAGACCAATTGGGTTTAATTAACTCAAAGCACTTTCAGCAAATGAGTTTTTCATAATTTCTAATTATTGTCTCTTAATTATTATCCTATTTTTCCTCTACCCACATATAAGATCGGGCAGTTTATAAAGGAATTCTTATGGCTGAAATGGTGGGCTATTACACGATTCTGTGTGAGATTGTCCCCTATCAGGACAATCAATTTATCAGTCTAGCGGGGGGGGAGGGTCAGGGCGGTTGTGCACAAGTCCAAGTGAAATGATGGCTGGAGGTTATAGCCTACTTAGCCGCCGCTACATACATTGTGTAGGTATGTGTCTTGACTTGAGTTGACTGTCATTTATTTTTCAAAAAAAAAAAAAAAAAAAAAAAAAAAAACAAAGACAAAAAACACTTGAAACTACCGATGAATTTTATTATATTTTACCTATTTTATTCTCATTATCTTTCCCTACAATTAGACATTATTACTCAAACATTGTTATTAAATAAATGTCTGAATTTATCAATTTAAAATCAATAGAAAAAGTAAATATTTTTTTAAATAAAAATGAAGGAGTTATGAATGTCATTTAACAATTGTTCAAATAATTGTATTTAATCATGTCGTATATGTTTTCGTAATAAACTCATTTATTTAATAACAACGTCATAAAGTGTGGTACAATTTGGTTTGGCTTAATCAATAGCGTTATTCCGTAACGTAGTAGAATAATTTCCTATAAATAATCCATTTAGTTTTAGAACCTTTAAATTATATACCATTACCAAATACCATTACCTTGGTTTTAATAGAATAGAGGTGATTCTTTTATTTCAGTATTTATATAATTTCTGTTTGACAAATGTAGTTAGAGATAGTAAAGTGCTCTCGCGCCAAGTTATGTCAATTTATTGCTTCATGGAGAACGTTTCATAAAAATCAAAGTGCGCCCATGCACCATCCATTACCATCACAATGAATCTCCGAAGAGACGAAAAGTGTTAAGCGAATCATAAAAGATTGACAGGTAGACGTCATCGGAAATTATCTGTGGCGGTTGTCACAAACTGCCCAAAAAAGGATATGACCAAATTAAACAACATAATTAATTGTGAAGCTCGAATAAGTTTTCTTACTTGGACCGACGTTTTATTACTGAAAATATAGTTGTAACGTCAATTACTGAAATGAATTGTTATTATTCAGTTTCTCACTTCACAAAAAAAGACTTTACTGTCGATCAAGCAATCATCGTCGCTAATACTGATTGGGCATTAATTTGGTAAATTGGATTTTTACTAATATAACTAATTAATATCTTATTATATTTTATGTCAGCGACTATGAGCATATTTAGTATAATTAATATTAATTACGGGCGGTAATAATGATTTATGACAATTAAAAAAAGCAAAGATGAGATTTAAATGTTGAAAATTAGCATTATATATTATGCTATATATAAAAAAAATATTTAATAAAAATTATATATAAAAAAATTGTCAATTGATTATATCAGCTAGCTTAAATAAATATAAAAAATCAGATTGTCTTTAACAAAAGTATTTCAATTTTTTATATTATTGTCGCCCGTTCGTGAGGCCCATTAGCTCAGTTGGTTAGAGCGTCGTGCTAATAACGCGAAGGTCGTGGGTTCGATCCCCCCATGGGCCACAAATTTTACACATTTTATATAATAAGTTCCCTTTTATTCTGGAAAATTTCCCTGAAGAAAATAAAAATATTCAAAATATCGAAGAGTACTTCAGGTTCAAGTTCGTGCAAGCGCAATATGATCGGATCAATCCGAGGTATAAAACATTGATGATATAGAAAATATAAAAACATACTCGAAATCGATCTGTTTCAATAAAAAAATAAAAACACTAGAAATCTATCTGTATCAATAGAGGTTTTTTAATACTTTACGAGGAATTTTCCTTTCGTATCGATCTTATCTAACAGTCATAACATTTCTTATTCTACAAATCCTTACTATTTATATTTCTACATTATTCGTTACGAAAATTATTATTTTTAATTTCGATTTAATTTTAATTTTAAATTTTAATTAGGAAAATATTTATTTTTCTGTACTAGAGTGATCCCTCTAGCGGGACTCCCTAGCGGAACTCCCTAACGGGGTCGTCCTTTTCCTCCATAGAGGCTAAAAATGTTTCAAACGAAATATTGGCTGTGGAATAATTATTTGATTCATTGCCAAATTTTGCCCAATCGGATCTTTGAAATATATTTATTATGTATTTGGAAAATATTCTAAACTAATTATTTGAAAATATGAACAACGCCATTTTTAAAATGTCAAATATCAAGATCATCAATCATGATGACGTTGCGACATTATTAATTATATATGGTGTCTTTTAGATTTTCCCAATATTCAATTCGCTTCTTATGAGAAACACAACTCATTTTGTTTGACACTCAAAATATTTCTTCTGTTCGTGAGCTATCCATGTGAATGCATATTAAACGTAAATATACAGTTATGTAGACCACAATCTTTTATTAATTTTAATATACAATCATTGAACTCTTATTTTATTTTTGTTTTGCTAGAACTGCAAAGTATTGGATTCTGTGGTTTCTGCATGCATTGTTTGCTCTATGGTTTAATTACCCGGCGCAAATGCCAGAGAAATACCGCATGGCATAGCCTTATCAATGAACCAACATATACAATACCGCAATCACAATAGAAAAGTTCTTATTAAATATTTATAAAAATCTTCTCGATTGTATTCTATCAAACAACACTGGCACCAACAACAAAATAAAAGACATGTATTTAATCCTACTGAAACACCGCGGAAGAGGAAGAAAAAGGCGAAGGTTGCTAAAGTAGAGTTGATGAAGGAGCTCATGCATTAAACATATGAAGATAGAAGAAGTTTCATGTTTGCAATACAAAGTGAATGAACCAAACGATAATGAGCAACGATTGCACACAAACCACCTTCGATGCCGCGGCGAATAGCAATAATCGCAACTGGCCCTGAAATTAATCACCATTCCGTCCATACAAATGTTTAAATTTACAAAGAATAACACAAAAGAGATATAGTTGTGGATTTCTGTAAACAAGCGTGACATTGAAGTATGCGAGCGAGCGAAATGAACAACAGTGTTATTGATAATTGATAGAGTTTTGCCCAGTAGTAGCTAAATAAAATACATATTTTTTACATTTGAAAAATAAAATCATACGAAGTTCGTTGAAGATGGTGTGGGAATAACCGCAATAATATTGTTTAATCGGGGGAAAAAACAATTGTGTTTTAAGTCATCGATTAAATCAAAAGTAGTTTCAATCATTTGAAGTTTCAGAACCAAGGCTCGATTCATAAATCAAACTGCAATCAAGATAGACTTCATTCATGGTCATGTCAGATTCAAATACTTTTTGACATTGATTTTTTCCTTAGTCACGGTCAAGATAACTTGAAAACCAATTACTGTTTCACGAATTCAAAATTTCAAGAAATTAAGATTTATAAATACGAGTACACTTTATTGGCCTTATTTGGCATTGCTTGTCAAAATTTATACAAAGGTCAATGAATTTTCAAACTAGAAAGCGATGGTTTATACGACGTCTCTCGTTTCACGGTTGGATTAACAGCATTATAATGTAAACTCACTGGAAGACATAGACGAAGACGTAGACGTACACGACATGAAGAAAAATTGGTATAATGTAACTTTCTCATGTCGTCTCGTCTGGTTTTATGAGGGGATATTTTGATATTGTTGCCACATGTGAAATATTTTTAGGGATATTCGAGAAAATTTATGAAAGTACATTGTTTCAGCTTAAAATTTTAGTAAATACTTCTTATTATTGAGTATGGCAACAATAAAGTAATAAACTTTTTGACATTTCCCGAAGAATATTAAGAAGTATTGGTGCACAATGATACAATTGTTTGCTTGTTTGTGTAGTGTTTACAAATAAAAGTGTTTACAGTGTATTATAGAGGAAAATAGAAGAAAATTATTAGCGTCAATAACCATAAATTGTGTACAATAAAACAATTATTAATAGCATAAATATATATTGGAATTCAAGAATGGCATTAGCAATTTTTTCCTTCTAAATTTATTATAATTATCACTCTTTCTTTCTTATTAATGAATACACAACCGGCAGACGCTAAAACTGGAATGAAGTAATCAGCACGAATCCATTTTGTGTTCGTCGCGTCTGACAATTATTTCGACCAAAAGTGAGTTTACATTATTCGGCGATCTGACAATCAACCCTGAATATACATAGGAAGATCCCATTTTAGACGAACTTTCGGCTTGGGAAATTTTCGTCACTTTTTCGTGTTTATGTTATACCGATCCGTCAAACATACAAAATACATAAACAAAAATTCCAAAAATTTCCATCTTCGTGTACGTCGTGACTTTACATTATAATGCTGTTAATCATCATCATAAGTATTCTAACCGCATTAATAAATTTTTGTAGTAAAACTTTATAGATATAAAACCTCAATTGAATTTATAAATATCCTAAAGTTGTGCCGCCATTCCTATCGCGGCTTTATTTTGTCAACAGAAAACGGAAGTAGAAGCATGTAACGACATATAATGCAACAACAACAACAACAACAACAGCAAAAACATAACTCCTGCATAAAATATGAGAATAGAAATTGTTCACAATTATGTAACTTCTACTGTTATTTGAAAAGTAGGCGAGGTTAATGGACTGAAAAGCAGAAGTAGTGAAAACGTAACTCGTACTCATTCTCGTTTCCTGATCAGAAAGTGTCTCCGTTTGTGTCATACCATGTGAAGATGCGATGATACGGCGTGTGATGATTTACATAAAAGGTATGCAATTAAGTGAATAAAATTCTCTTATTCGAATTGTAAGGGACGGCCGCGATGGGCGGGAAATGAGAGTAAGAGAAGTATAGAATTTAACTAAATATCAAAGGAATTTTGTACAGTAAAAACCACAATTCTATCACATTTAGAACTCGTGCTGGTAGAAGAAGAATTTAGTTAGTATACGTTTATCACCACCCCTCTCTCAAGCACAAAGAAATTATCTTCTCCCAAGAAGAGAGTACAAGATTTTAATGACTACTTTATCAAATAAATTTTCTTTTATAGGCAAAAGAAATTTACCGTTAGAGGAATCACTTACGAAATTTGTTGAATAAATTATGAGTACTGTAATTAAAGAAGATAAAGGAAATCTACTTCAGAGTTAAATATATAACGCACTTTTTTTACTTTGAAATTCTTCTCGCCTTTGTAACTATACCCTACCCCTGAGGGGATGGGGTATATTCGCCTTTTTCCTCCGTTTGTAACGAATTGAAAGAGCTGTGGATGAAAGTATATACATCCTTATTCACAATCACCGGCTGAGTCGATTTAGCCATGCCCGTTTGTCTGTCTGTCTGGGAGGACCACTACTGCAGCCGGACGGAAAGAGGGGTGTAGGGTACATACTGCGGGTGTAGGGTACATAAGCTTCGGCCAGACCGATGTTAGCGTTCCTTTTTGTTATTCTTAAGTCTGTTGTGGGTAATGCATGAGACGTGCTATTGAGGTCAGGTTTCGTAGGCAATGACGTGGGGCATGTTTTCCCTTCTTTTTCTTTAAAACTACGTAATGTCACGATAATTTTTTTCGAGTGCTAGAACAAATAGTCAACAATGTGGTATTCGGAGATGTTGCATCACATAGTTAAAATAACAACAACAATAACCAACAACAACAAGTAGCATCAACAAAATCACAACACCAGCAATAACACATTGTGGCTAACATTCATCACGTTTGCTGCAGTTTTTGTTGGCATTTATGGCATTTGTGACAAAAACTGGCCCATTGACATTGCTTGAACTGTCTGTCATGCTCTTTCTTCTGTAATTTTCTTTAACTTCTTGCCTGTCGGTCAAAAGCCTGCATGGCATTATCTGCTCTCTTTTTATTCCTCTTCTGCTACCGTAAAAGTAAATGGCAATTGTTAAGGTCTTAAGGAGTTCATTTAAACGTACTATGGGCTGCGCAAATATGCATGGGTACATGCGTGTGTGTGCTTTCGTATAGCACATGTTTACAACTCAAAAGTCGCATGCATGTAAGCTTAGAAATCATTTATTAATGAAAGAATAATTTCATCCTAATTTGCCTAAACGTAAAATTTAAAAGTACAAATAATTGGGATTAAAACGAATTTTTAAAGCTCAACCACTACAGTGTCTTCCTTCGATAAATTTAATAAAGACAACCTTTCTAAAACTTGTATGGAATTTATTTAAATTTATTTAAACCTCTCTTAGGGTAAGCCTCTATTAGCCGCAAAAGTAAATCCATCGAAAAATTATTGCCCCTTGAAAATACACTTCTTTTATCCATCTGCCATTAATTATCTAACAGAAGTGGCAGATATTAACCTTACTGTGCTTTTATCAAACGATTGTCTAAAGATTTTTTATTTTATTTCCATTAATGGTGTCTATATAATTAAATTAAATTTAATGAATTCGAAATTCGGAACCGTATTGAATTAAATCAGACTGTTAAATTTAAAGACCTCAAACTTAAGGCATTGCGAACAGTCGATCAAATCTTTTGGGCCATATTGCACAATCTAAGGCGTCAATCTAAACACGTCGAGCCAACAATATAAAACAAATAATGAAAAAATACAATAAATTAAAACAAAATAAGAAAACAAAAGCAAAACAAAGGAAACACATAACAATACAATAACAACAACAAAAAGTTGTTACACAAGCAATATACCATAAAGCAAAGTTCGATTATGTGGAAATGCTTCCAGCAGGAAATTTCCATCTGAAAGGATTTTCATTCATATTCAATTTGGTGGGAGAGGGGGACAGCAATATGGAGCGATGGTATCGAAAGAGTGCGAGAAATTCATTGAATTGCGGCCTGCAAAACAATTAAGCAATAAAAGCCTTGGTTGAACGCGTTCATTATTTAAAACTTATTTAAAACAACTAGATATTGTTGAAATCGTAAAATTAATACACTTAAGTAAATTGCGATGAACAAAAAAATGTACACATAATTCGAAATTAACTTGTATACTTTAACTTGTTCACGAGCCGGTAAGCACGAGCGCAGCAAACTGCGACGCAAGACGTGACTGGATTTCAAATGATTTTGAATATTTCGAAACATCGAGTGCACTCGGAGACTTGCACGAATAATTTCAACAAAACTATTTTTACGATTTTATACTTTTCTTTAATATTTCATATAGTTCCATAGTTGAAGAGAAGCGGAAAGAGAAAAGCGTAGAGAATAAAAAGAGAGAAAAACAGGTTAGTTTCTTAGGTTAGTAGAAAATCTTTTATCCAAACTCATATTCTATAATCAGGATGGTTCTGCCTTTGAATTAATTTTGATAAAGTTATTGAGACGTATTTAATACAGTATTAACAGTATTACAGTATTATGTTATAGACATAATGGAATAATTATAAGATTTATTCGATACGGTATTGAACCGATAATAAAATGATTGAATCGATTGTTAAAGTAATCCAGAAGAGAGCATGATTACTACTCTGTTTAACGAGAAAATACACTGAGCACAATTTATAGATTTGAGAAATATATAACGATCTTTTTATGATGGCTATAACTTCGATCAAATCCACTAAAAATAAGATGAGGGTTCGATGATAATTGTGCACATTAAAATATACTCAGTATACAGCATACTATATGATAAATAGTCTCCCACACGAATTAAAATTAATTTCTTCAACTCTCAGGCAATTTAAATCTTAGAAAATTTAAATCGGTTTTTATTTCGTATGTCAATCTCAATTACTTATTGTACTAATCCTGCTTGTAAATAATAATTAAAATATACATATATAAATATTATATAAATATTATAATTATATATTATTATAATATTATATATTATATAATATTATAATAATATATAATTATAATATTATATTATAATATTATATATATTTTTATAATATTATATAAATATATAAATATTAATTTAATATAATATTAAATTAATATACATATTGTTAGAGTATTCCTATTTGAGTGTTGGCAAGAGGAGCTAAGAACAAAAATTTCTTCCAGTCTGTGAATATTAATGAGTAATTTTTTTAAGTGTTTCCAATTTCTTCTCTCCGATGCCAAGTAAATAAATTTAGTATGACATATCTATCTAGACATGTATACGATTGATTGATTGCTTGAATCAAAGCAAGTCAATTTAAATGCTTGGACCGCAATGACTGAAAAAAAAGAATTGCAAATGCGCATTAAAAAATAAATAAAAGGGTCTCAAGTTTTTTCTATGAGATAGAAAAAATATCGGAAATTATTTATGAGAGCAATAAATTTCATTATATTTACATTAAGGCACTTTCGGGAATTGTAAAAAGCGATGACATTTAAAAACATGAGTAAAATTTTATTTGTATCACAAGTTAAATATACCAAAAATGCTTACTAATAATTAATCTCGTTCAGCCATTATTTTCCAAACAAATGAAATCTATGAAAAATTGTAAAATTCCTTTAATGTTGAAAGTGGTCTGATCAAAGATTTTGAAACTTACTTGGTGAGCGGACACTATCTCGATAAGCGTACCCTCCCCTTCCCCCGCTCACTCTTCATTATAAAATCATTACGTTTTAGCTAGAATGTATTTACGCTCTTAAGAATTCATTTCTTGTAAAAGTTTTGAATTAAATAGTAATGATAATAAAAATAAATCAGTGACTATTGCTTTAAGATTCGTAGGCGCGGCTAGACATTTAAATAAATTCTAAAAGGGAAAAAACATCAAACTTAAATACTATATAATTAAATATTCAAAGACAAATATTGCCTCAGGAATTTTTATCTAAAGTGTAAATGTATTTTTGAAAGGTTTGCGTTCAAATATTTAAAAATACAAAAAATATTATTTAGAGCGCATAAATGAAAATTCATAATGACACTGCTTCAGAATATTTTTTCCGAAACACCAATGAATAACATTGATACTTTGCGCAATGTGTTCTGTCAGTTTTAATGTATCTTTTTGTCATTGATATGTCACTGCTGGGCAAATCGAAACGATGCAATTAAATTGCATGAAATAGAGCGCTTTCAAAACTACAAAAAACAACAATTAATAAATAATAAAAATCTATAAAAAGGTCGAAGAATTGAATTTTTAATTTACCTTTCGATCAAGAAAAACCAGATGAATATACGAAATAACCCGGAGGAATTCCACGTAAACAATAAACATAAAACGTTAATATCTTAATAACTATATTTGTATCCTATGATTTTAGTTGAAGTTGATAATTGATCATATGTTTATTGGTTTTCATATCTTTCTTGTTTCCATTTCAGTAATAGAATAGATACGTTTTATTTATCACCAGGAGATACGTGAATCCAAACACGAGAACTTCATCAGTTATCTTTGGGAATGTTGGAATGACTGTGCGTTCATATTGAGTTGTTGTTGTAGTAATGAATTTTAATTTTTTTTCTTCTTTATTTCATTTGAACTTTTGCGTTTGCTCTTTAGAGTTTTTGTTTTTTTTTTTTGAATGTTTTCAAATTTATTTCATTGTTTTCTGTTGCCTTTATTTCGTTACATTCTAAATACATTCAATAAATTCTTATTTAAAAAAATTTAGGTCAATTCATTTGTTCGATGAATATGCGTTTGTATTCAACATTCTACAGATGCGAGTGTATCAAAATGAGGCGAGATACAATATCCAGCCTCTTCGTTAATTATGCCGGTATTTTTATTGCGGTTTTAAATTTTTTGTTTTTTAAATAATTATTGCTCTGCCTGTGAAACCACAAAACACTTCATAAAACAACTTAGTGAACTCTTACACTTACCGTTGTTTTAATTATTGTGGCCTTATTTGTTAATTAGTATTTGCTAATGATCATCAGTCTCTTTTGTCATCTCTTCTGCCAACATTTTTTTATGGTTTACAAAATTTCAATTCTTCTCTTTCAGCTTTTGGTGAAAAGGCTAATATTCTTTAATCGATCTGAATGGCTTTAGTTTTAAAATAACGTGTATATTTTGATATTTAGAACACGCCATGTAGACCCCACGGTTGGGAAATGCTGACACTGAGAATAATTTGTTATTGCATGGTAATGCATTTTTTAATTTTAATACATCTGATGTCACTTTCTCACTTGCTCTAAAATTAACCCGATTATATGGTCATAAATTTGTAATTATTTTATTTAATGACAATGCGCACGTATTTCATATTTTTCCACTGTGAGAGAGAATATTATTTTCTGTAGAGTTTATGTTAATTATAATACATTTACTCGTAGATAATACAGAGACAACAATGATGACACTAACGAAAATAAGAAATGCTGTTGAAAAGAAAGAACATCATAATATTTAAGTCATAACATAATATTTAAGACAACAAACACAAAAGTGGCGAATATGAAAAATAATAATGAAATATTATCGGCATAGGGTTCAAGGTCTAATCATAAAAACACAATATAAAAATAATAATAATAAAAACAATAACTTTGAAAACGCTGTAATAATGACACTAAACGCGACAGCAGTTCTCACAACAAAAGCAGTGTAATTATAATAAAGATCTACTACAACTACTTGGCTACCAGCACGCTACGAAGTTACCACAAAGCCACTTCAGTAAGCCCTCAGCATGAATGAGGCAGTATTAAACCCGCATCACAGAAACAATAACAAGCAACTAGGAGAAGTTGCAAGAAAAAAACAAAATTACCCACAAGAACAAGAATTTAAAGGAAAATTGAAAGATTAATAGAATGTATTAAAGCCTCCCACAAGTCTAACTATTAATTAATTACCAAAATTCGTGTGGAAGGGGTTTAGATTCAACATAAAGCTTATTCTTAATTTGCATTTAACAAAAGTTTACAGTTCTTACATATTATTAAATAAAACCCAAATATTACATATTATTAAATAAATGAGAATAAAATACTGCCACTACAACATAAATTAGGCCTTTTCCAATGTGGGCTAAAAGCCTTTAAAATCACGCACTCGCATACGCACGCACGCGGAGACCCAAGCACGTACACACGTATGAAAAAGTGATGCTCAAGCATTCCGCTCGTTCAGACTGTGCCCCGAACGCACTTTACTGGCAGAGTAGTAAGTAGACAGATGCTTACTGTCGCTGTTCTTGTTGTTGCTACCGTTCTTGTTGTTCCTGTGATTGCTGTTTTTCGCAACATTTGCTCCCACCGAAGCAGTTCAATGAACTAACAAAGACACTTTTCCTCGGGCAACTGAGAAGAGAACAGTAGCTCAATGTTACTTTAGCGAGTTACTTCAACGAGTAGCTAGCACAGGCCACTACAATAAACGATGCTGTCTGTCATTGTTTCACAGCAATGGTCGTGAAACGCCGGCAACAAACAAGAAAAGATGGAACGAAAAAGTGGGAGAGAAGTGATGTCACATCATTCAATCGTGCAAAAATAGCACACAGACGCAAAATCAAAGAAAGGCAGAGCAAGAGAGTAAAACAAACAAGCCATAGATATGTGCAAACAAAACACACTGCGAGGAAAATAAAAAAACAAAGCAAAGTAATAGAGAGACAAGAAAATAAAAAAATGCAAACAACAGCAATATTATTGTTGACAACTATTAGAGCAATATTCAACAAAAATCCTGACCTCAGCAATTCCGTGATATCTTCAATACGGAAACCCGTCATAAAAGAGGAGAGATTTATAGATAACTAAGCCTCATAGATAAAAAATGTGGAAAATAGAATATTTTAAAATAAATTTTTTTTATAATTATTAAAACTGCATCACCAACTTAATTTTTTGGTGATTGCACCGCAGCGAATTTATACAATATTCAGGAAAGAAGATCAGACTTTAATATTAAATAACGTAAGTAAAATTTTCTTGTTTTGTAAAAAATTTTAATTAATTTCAAAGGAATCCAGCAATACTACCCTGTAGCTAAGTCATTTATTCCTTCACTTAATCTGAAATGAGTTTATTGCCAACTAAATATTTGCTATTTTTATACAAATGAAAAACGAATAGCTCATCACGAAAGATGAAGAAGCAACGAACTCATAGCAAGCCACTCATAAAATATTCAAAATTAGAAATTAAGTTTTGGTTATGGGTTTACAAGAGTATTTACAACCACATTCCACATTACGATATCTTTAGAGACCTTTACCAAAAATGTATTCATTCGTATGAACATCGCGTTTTAGTTCATTGAACAGTGTTTACACAAAGCAACTAGATATGCATTCATGCCCGTGTAAACCGTATAAATATTATTTGTTTACGAGAAATAAACGAGATACGAGAAAATATGAGAAATAAGAAAATGTGATTTGTGTTCATTGACCAGGCAGTTGATGGCAGGAATCACCTGTCATGACAAGTTACCTTCTACATCAAATTCCGCTCCTCGCAGGGGTTACTTTAAGTCGGGCATTACCACTTGTTTTTGTTCATCGGATCTGAAAGCTTTTCCATTGTATTAACGAACATCTTCATAACAACAATAAAATGGTGGAAGGGCATACAAATTGTTTAATTAAGGCATATAATTTTTTAAAATAGAATTTTTAGAAATATCAATAAAGTTTTTTGCTTGTTACTGCTTGTCAGTCTGATAAATTTTATCTAAACTCTTTATATTCTGTATTTTCCTCTGCTTTATCAAAATATAATTAACCAAAATAAAACCGGAAAATCAGGAATCCCATAAAATTATGATGCGTTACGTCACAAAGCTTTAGATATTATCTCGTGCCTCGGTACTTAGCCTTTATTCGACCTAATCTAATTTATTTCTATGGACCACTTTTGTCACTTTCAAGCAATATATTCTATATAAAATAAAATACGAAAATGTAGGAAGGGGATGAATTTAAAAGGCAACAAATAAATTTCCCTTTCACCAAAATGGCCTTAAAGAATGATATAAAACGAAGAAGAAGAAATGAATTTTCTTTGTTTTTCATAAGATTGACATCATTATAATTAATCTATCTAAATTCAATCTGGGACGTTTGTTATTTGTAAAAGTGTCTACAACACTCAGTTGGCTGGTTTTGGAAAACCTCAGAAATTATTTCAGACTCCTGTCGCCAGATTTTTTTTTCTTTTTGCAGCAATTTATTCGGACAGCTAGTCAAACATTTGCCATTTTCGCTTTTATAGAAGAAATTAATTAAGTTACCCCCAAGGGCGTTGCTTAAAATTACTGGAACTAATTTCAGGACACTTTAATTTGTCTATTCAGAGGAAAAATAATGAAAAAGTTAAAATTAGTGCCATGTTTTCAAGAGAAATTATTCGTATATTTAATTTTGTTTGAACTCTTTAAAATATTTATATTGGGAATTATTTGAATATTATGCACTGAGGTTTATTTCAATTTATAAATTTTTATATCTTTATTTAACCCTCTTTAGCACAGTTTAAAATTTTAGTTGACCGAAATAATAGTCTTTCTTAATTTCAGACCTATACCAAAAAAAGGATCCCTATCTAAGCCCCATTATTATATATTTCTTATATAAACTCGTATTACACTTTGTTTGAATCTAATAACAACGTTTTTAATTTTCTCACGTTCGTAGCGTAAAATCTGTGATATGGAAATGTGAAACTTCTGCAAACTTCTGCATGGGGAAATCCAACAATGCTTTACCATTGACTCCTAGGATTGTACTCCTTGAACTTGACCTTACAATTACATTGAAGCATTGACTGATTTAAGTGAGTGCAATTTTCCAGTTCGTAAAAAAACGCTGTCATACGATACTTTTAACACACCACGTCAGGCCTAGCCTGACAGTGAAGGCAATTTTCAATTTTGCAAACTATAATATTTTACACTGAAAAAAATCGTTGAAAAAGTAACAGCATTATTTTCCAATACGTCCAGTACTCAAACATATGTTTTCACAATTTTGAAATTATGAATTGCACATACAAATATGTTATTGATCTCGTATATAATTTCCTTGCAAGTGAACTCCATAAAAATTTGACTGCAATAGTTTCTTTTACCTTTTGTTTAGATATTAACTTCTTCAATATCCCGCCATTTAACATGATCAGAAAGCCATCTATGTAAATTAATAAAAGTATTTAAATAAAAATAAAAAAGGATTTAATTCAAATCTAAAGCATTTAAACACTAAACTTTATAAACGCTTCGATTTCAACGCTATACTAAATATTTCGATGACTGAAAAGTGTCAATAAAATTAAAAAATTAATAAAAAATTATTAAGTAAAATGAATGCAGCCCAGCCCCATCAGCTGTTATCGTCAATTCGCGGCTGGTTACTCGAAGAGAAAACCACGTGGTGAAATCAGATCGGTTTCCGTGAGGAAAGAGTTAATTCCTAAGAGAATTAGTAGTCAAGAATTGAGTTAGAAGGAAGATAAATGGCACAATGTATTGAATTAATCTCTTTATAAATTAACTAATCAATACCAGAACGTTACCATACAATCATTGATGAAATTTATTTGATTAGATAGCATACGAAATCAGATAATTCATTTATACCAAAAGAGTATAACGGTAGGAAACAACTACTTCTGGTGATAAAAACATAATAAGGTTTGGTAAAACTATTCGAACATCACACGCGTCTACCTAATCGGTACCTTTGAGATTGGGTTTCAATTACTACTGGCAAATAAGAAAGATCTTCTCGAGTTCGGATCTATTGGTCTTTTAGAAATTTACGACTAAAGTGTCGTTAGTATCGATAAATGTAGAAGTAAAAACGTTCGTCGTTAAACGATTAATGACTAGGTAAAATCTTTTTTAAAAATCGATTCTAATGGAAATTATTTGTAAAAGAAAGAATAAGGAAAGGCAAATAAAGGTGTGAGGTTTTAAAAGGAAGCAAAGAAGAAATTTAAAAAACTTGTTTAAACAGTAAACGATATCGATTAATTACACATGAACTATCTGAGCGAAGCAATAGAGGAAATTGACAAAACAGACTCGATACAACTGATTATTGATCCAGGAGAAGGATTGCCAAGCTTGTTCGTGTGTTTATCCTCAAATCGACTTCTTCTTTTAAAACTTTTTTACAAAACCTTTTTGGACAAATATCATTGGACTCATTGGGAAAAACTAAATCTCGCATAGACAAAAAACGGCAAATGTCATCGATGACCGAGTGAGATATTTGCGTCTCTAAAAGACCCCTGCGAAGAGCTCACCATATTTAATGATATAAAAAGGTGTCGACCATACATTTGAAAATATGTTTATTCTTATTAATTTATTTTTTCATTTTTAAAGAATAAATCCGTACAAGATTTATAAACTTACCGATTATTGCTTCACTCGAGCTCCAAATGTTCACAAAAAGTTGAAGAAATTTTTACGGCTTTAAGGTCGTTGTGGGTGGGAATTATGACGCAGCAGCTTGGTAATAATATCATATTTCCGGTTAATTTCCCCAAGAGGTTGTGATAAAAAAAATCGGAATAATTATAATAATCGAAAAGATCAAAACGTGCGCACACCAACAAAACGATTACGAACAAGAAACAATTGTCGGTCGAATTCTCGAATTTGTGTCCGTAGCGTATCGTATCCGCAGCCGTTTTACGGCGGCTTTGATGATTTTACTGGAACGATGCAAGCAATAGATTACAAATCAACAAAATTCTGTCTCCCTACACATAACAACAACAACAACAGCAACAAACTACAGCAATAAAAATTAAACGGCACAGAAGAAGCACAGAATCATGACTTCATCAGACACGGGTAAAACTATTGCGATAATTTCGCTCGTTATTTTTTCGCGAATTCTGATTCTGGCAAGCCTTTCGTTTTCTTCTTTTGTTTCTAGTATTTCTATACTGCTTATGCCTTTTAACCCATTCCACTTCTCTTTAATACACTTTCATTCTATATTCTTTGGCAATTCCTTTTTACTGCCTTCACAATCATCTTCTTCTTATTATTTAATGTAATCACTTTGTTTTTTTTTTGCCTTTTTAAACGAATTTTATTTCCTTTAGTTTTCAAAACTTCTTCTTGATCACTTTCTCTTGTTTTCTTATTATTCTTATACAATATTATTTGTTCTTGGCTTTATAAATATGAATAAGAGTATATGTTTACATCCTCTTTTTGTTGTTCTCTTTGGGCTGCTTAAGCTGGATTTACTCGTATGATTGTATCTATTGTTCCTCGTGTGTGTTTCCTGTATCTTTTCCCTGATTTTATCAAGTCATTTCTCTAGTACATCTCCAAAAACAAAAAAGGACAAAACAGATCTCAGTCGTGGGTTGCCATTTCCCGCTAGACATTTCCGTTTGTAAGGCAGAGGCGGGTCAACACAGTTAAGCGCCCTAAAATATTTTCAATTTGCTACGGCCTCTGCTTCTGCCATAAGAGACAGAGAGAGATAGAACCCAAATAAATGCGATTATAAAATGCAAATCTAAAACAACAACAAAAACCCAAAATAATCAAAACAAAGCAAGATAATTGTTGTTAACAAAAAATATTTAATACATGTAAAACTATTTAAACGAGCAACATTATATTAAATATTATTATTATTCATTATTTAAATTGAATGAGAAAAATAATTGGAAGAATCCATGAC
This sequence comes from Physocephala rufipes, assembly GCA_963966595.1. Taxonomy (NCBI): domain Eukaryota; kingdom Metazoa; phylum Arthropoda; class Insecta; order Diptera; family Conopidae; genus Physocephala; species Physocephala rufipes. Next base: position 38,113,158 of record OZ016504.1, read on the forward strand.
GAAATGAACTTGAAAATTTAGTAATTTCTTAAGGAACAAACAATTCAGAAATGAATTCTTGTTTTCACATTCTTTCCAAATAGAAGATATGCTTGAAAACAGAAAAGAAAAAACGAAAAAATTATAGTGCTGTTGGCCTAGTTTACCCGCCCCTCATGCAAGATTATATATGTTTTATTTTTTGAAAATCGTTCATTTTCTATGCAATTCCTTTATTTTCGTGACAATCAAAGGCTAAGCCAAAGTTTCCTTCTTAAGTGAAAAGCAACGATTCGTCTGGGTTAAACTAAATATTTCGTTATTTTAAACCTTACTTTCATTTCCGTTCAATTTAGTCCAATTCTAATTGGAAGAATTCCTATTAGTTATAAAACCAAACTTCTCTGATTTTCTTATAAGTAAACTATTTCCTACGTGGCAACCCTAATCCGCGTGCTAAAGGTTTTGAAGAAAGCGTGAGGCATATGTTCAATTTACGTGAATCCACCAAAAGCGTAATGAGAAGAATATCGAGAAAGACAAATAAGAAACAAATAAAAAACTGAATTTGAAGAAGGGCGTTGAAGGCAAGACATCAAAACCAAAACCAAACGCGCCTACTCCGAAGAACGGAACGCAATGCCAAACAACAAGAAGATGGTCTCCGTTTTCAACTGTAAGCAGACAGAAAAAGGAACGCGTGTTTCCCCCTTCCTGTTCCAATAAATCCTATGATTTCACTGTCTACCTATCTCCCTCTCTCTCACTCGTACGAGTAATTCTCTGACTGTAATTTTGCTAACCATTCTCGATTTTTTGGATAGAAATGTTTGTTGGTAATTTCAAATACGTTTCCAGTCGTATCCATTGATTTTATTCTGATTAATAAATCATCACGGTTTAATTGCAGTCATTGTCGTTGCTATCGTTGTTGTTGTTGTATTTTCTGTAAGTGAATAGTTTAATTATCATCTCCACAATTTTCGTTTGGTGTGCCATCTAATAGTTTTAATTTTTCATTGTTACAAAAAAGATTCCAAAATTCAAAAAAACATTTTAATATTTGTTTATTTTTGATGTTGTTGGTTTTATAAGTAAAAAAGCACTGCACAGGGGGTCGTCATGCTGCGGCAAAACTTGTAAATATTGATTTTATTTCTACAAATTTATTGACTTGTTTGTGTTGGTTATTACGTATGTACGTAGATACAATTTCGGCCTTTCGTTACGATTGCACTTCGTTAAGAAATTTTTGTGTTACGTTACATTTTCCATAAAAGGCAAATTTTACATACTTTGCTACAAATTTTCATTATCCAGAGAATTTTATTCCCAGGGAATTATTTTTTTTTACTTAGCGATATACAATATTTTTTTCACATTCACTCACTCACTAACTTCGTAGTTTTAACAATGCATTCGACTTATTACACACCTTCAGATACTCAAGAAAAGTCGATTCGACATGAAGAAGTCGGTGAGATAATTTGATTAACGCTAGTTTACCGAATTGCAATTTATTAACCATTAAGATACCAAATAAAAGGAACAAGCTCATACATATTTCAGATTAATTTGGTCTAAAGACAGAGTCTTTAACTTTTATATCTGCAAATATTCTAAATGAGGCACCACCTATACCACACGCACCGAATCTAAATCACTGACTAAACTTAAGTTTTTACTGATTCAGTTAAAATGAATGATTTGAGAGGATTTATTCACCAGATTTTTAATGTTATAAGTGGTGAAGAGAATTGAATCGAATAGATTAAGAAAGACAGTGATGGAGGTAGGGTTGAATTCGCTACAAAGAGCGTGTAAACAAAAAATGTTTCCATGGCGCAATAACCTTCTGCGCTCTTTTATTGTAGTTTTTCTCTGTAAAATATTTGCTCTGCTTGGAATTGCTTTTATTTTCCTCTTCTAATTTGCCTTTCTTCTTCGCCAGTGACAGTAGCTGTCAGATAAAAGATATTCGGTAGGGTATTTCACATGGTCATACAAATTGTGGTCTGCTTACCCTACGGAGTGTATGTTAACTAAATTTTTGAGTCACTAGAAAAATGATTACAACAATTATATATGTATCTCTTAAATTAGTGAATGTAATATTTGAAATAAATAATTGTTATCATTGTCTGTAAATTTTCTTACTAATATTGTTATTAATTTAAAAGCTTTTATGCGTTCTACCAAAGAGAATTTACCTCCCATAAGACTTTTTGTATAACCATTATAGAGTCCATACGTTTAACAGAACTAATTTAAATCTTGTTCTGAAACTCAATATAAAAATAATAATTAAGTATATATATAGTTACACAGCTTTTAATGTAATTTGATCTATATTTTATTCTCTTTAATTGTCATACATTTTAAGTGATCATAATTGACAAACGTAGAAAAGTGCAAGAGTATTAGAAATTCTTCAGCATGACAAATTTTCTGAAAAATTCTGCCAGGCGGCCAGAATGAAAAATATGCCAGAGGCGGTCTTGGGGTCACTTCAGTATCGCGTTATATTTACTCATAATGTTTTAACGGTTTACTCATAATATATATTTACTCATAATGTTTTTAATGTTTAATAATATATTGTAATTTACATTTGAGAGAAATATAATCACAATTGTGATATATAAAATTATAACGACTCTTTTTATTTTATCAATATTTTTTAGTTTATCAATATTTTTACATATTCAAATTGCTTTATAATTTTAAATATATTAAATATTTTCCTTTGGAAAAAATGTGTTCTTCAAATAAATATTAACCATGGTATAAATATGGTGACTACTCTTGAAATTTCCCACAATGCGTACAGTATGATACAAAAGTTTGAGAGAATAAATCCCTTTTGAAACAAATGAAATTGAAAAGTTTCGAGTCAGTAAAACTCAGCACTAAAATATAATGTTTATTTCATACACTAATGCTTTATTTGTCCTCCCACCACCCACGTACTTTTTCTTACTTTTTTTGTACACTAAATGCCGACTCTATTGTTCTTTGTTATTGCTCGAGTTTGCGTTAGTATTGAAAAGAATAAAGAGCGCAGAGTACAGAAAACGAGGAAATAAAGAATTGACGACAGCACGACGATGAAAATGAAAATTTTCTGTGAAAAGCTTCATTTCCCTTTTAGTTGTTAGTGACAAATGCTGTGAATAAGATCAAAAGATCTCAAAAAGTTTTATAAATAATTTTATAATGTATTGATATATGTACTATTAACAAAATTCTACTAAATATAGATACAAATTTTTTTGTGAGAACAAGTTTATTGTTAAATAATAATAATAATAATAATAAGATAATTAATTAATTCTAATAAATCTTTTGTAATAAAAAAGTGAAAAATTTCACGCTTAAAGAAATCATGTCAACCGATAATAGCATACCAGTTGACCCGAGGGTTCAAGTAAGTTTTCGAGTGTCCTTTATTATGTTTTTGCCTTTCGCTTTTTACTAAACAACCTCGAGAGTATGATAAAATAATAATCAGTTGCTTTAACTTTTTCTCAAAGAAAATATTTTTTTATATTTGCGTTCGTATAGCTTTAAAATTTTTGCGAGGGTTTATTTTCTGTAATCATAGATTTTTTTATGTTTCAGCAGCGTTTTGATTTTTCATTTCTTCTCTTAAAATCGCATTTGATTTATCCCATACATCGATTTGTATGTCACAGATCTGTCTGTCAATTTGCCTTTTACAATCGAAGGTTGCAAATTTCAAATAATTATAATTAGCTCAATGCCACACCTGCTTTTCAAAGAAAACTCACCTGATGAAAGGTAACATTTTCTCTATTTTTACGTCAAATTTTATGTTAAAAATTTATTACCAATTAAATTGATTGAGGGAGGATTATTGCACAAACAAATTAGACCTAACGTAACATGAATTCTTTGAAAGCCGTCTAATAAAAATGTTCAACCTTTTAAAAATGAAATTAAATTTTGAAAAACCCCAAATTACCAGTTGTTGGTAATCAAGGTAACCTCTCGGTCGTTATTATTTACTCTTTTATATGTTGTTCACATTTTTTTCAAGAAATTATTTATTCTCAATCTTTTTCTCAGAGTCTAAACTAAATTTCTTTGATTATATTTAATTTGCTTGATATTATTTTTTTTCTTAAAAAATCATTCAGAATTTCATAGAGCTGATCCAATTCCTTGAATTTTATCAAGCAGATTTCTTCTCCCTCCCACTCTCTTTCTCCTTGTCTGTTTTTGCTACCTTTCTCTCTCTCTCTTTTTCTCTATCTTGTTACGTGATTTGCCGCTAGATTGAACTGGAAAAACTGAACACCGCAACGGACAATATTAATAAGTTCGAAGTGGAGCTTGATGTGAGTATTGATTTTTTTTAGAAAAAAACTTCAACTCCTTGGCACCTTCCAATTATTTTTTGACAATTATCACTATTTATAGCCGGTAGCATTCGTCACAATGTTTTCATTCTTCAAGGATGTGATTAAAAATGTACTTATTTATTTATTTAGTGAATATATCGTAGCAAAAACTCTTGTTCTTTTTATTTTTCTTCTTGTTTTTTATTGATGTTGGTTAACCACGTCGTATAAATGTTTAATAAACGTAAGTAATAAATTTTAAGGATTGACAAACGGAAACGGATATGCAATACGACATCGACGTTCCATTGCGATCATAACTATATTCACTATTCTTTGTCGTTGATGATTCTTTAATCAAATCATTTATGCAAGCTGGTCAAATCACTTAATGATGATCAGAGAAAGTGTTGAATTAATTTATCATAAAATACTTCTTTTCAAATCAAAGAAAGTAAATTGTCCGAAAAACAATATCAATGAAATCAAATGTTAAAGAAAACAACGAAAAACTGCCAAATCTTTGATGTCCTTTAAGTAGTTTTTCAAGGAATCTTATTTAATTTTTATTTTACTTCTGATTGCAAATTTTATTACTTAAAAATCATTTTAAACATCTCCATACTTTTTCCTCATATCGGGCCATATATTTCTTACATATTTTAATGCGGAATTATGTAGGTGCAAGTAATCGTTTAATATTGTATTTATTCAGCATTCTTACCCGCATATCATCGAATTACTTATTCTCATGTGTTCACAAAGACGACTTATGTCTCCATGGTTTCATAAAAGGTTTTATCGAAGGTTTAAATTTTTTGTGTTTTTATTGTTTGTTGGGATTTTGTGCTGAATTTGTGAGTAAAAATTTTAACGCCTACACCTATCCGCATACACTTCTATTTGATTTATACACAAACACACACACACAAAATGAAGCTCTTGGTTATCTTTCACTTCATAACAATCGCTACTCGCGACAAGTATCCTCGTTACACTAGTTATCAACATCCAACAAAAGTGTTATATTCCTTTTTCATTTACACCCACTTTGACTCCACCTCACGTTCTAACGTCTCCACCTGTCGATTTGCTTTTACCGTTTTGAATGAGCATCACTAAATCTAATTGCTGTCTACATCTCCAACTATGGTTTTCTCTACAGCAACCATCGATTATAGCGTTAAGTGATTTTCTTAATTAAACCACTTTATTTTTAACATTCAACAAGCTGTAAAATACTTCCGGCGCATATTACGCACTCAAACCGACACGTATTTTTGCAGTGTTGGGCAAAGACGATATACCGTTAGTTCCTCAATTTAACCAGATTTCCGCGATTCGTGTTAACGCCAGAAAGCACTCACAGATTAACATAAACGCACCGATTTGACTTTATTAATTAACTTTTAGACTTGAAAAATTCTCTTCTATGACTTTTATGAATTTTTATAACCGTTTTTTATTTTTTAAAATTTAATTAATTACTTGTTTGAATTTGTTAGGAGGCTAAAAGCGAATTTAGGAAAATACAAGCAGAAAGCGCGGTGCGGATGAAGCAGGCGGCTTATAAACTGGGTAACTCAATAGAAGCCGCCAAGCCCTATTACGAGTCTCGAATCTATGCGGCACAGGTGAATACATGAACCCGTCTTCCAAGCCCTTCGAATTAATCTTTAATTATTTCTTTATTCTTTTCTTATCAAAGTTAACCAAAGAGACTCAGCAGGCAGCAGTAAATTACGAGAAGGCTAAATCTATTGTGGCGGCTGCCAAAGAAATGGTTTATTTGGCCGAACAAGGTCTGGGTGAAAAATCAACTTTGGATACTGCTTGTCAAGAAATGTTGAGTCATGCTGCCAGTGAGTAGAAGAACGATAATTAATAATTTCAATATTAATTAATTAATCATATTTATTATTTTCGCGATTCCTTTGCATCACAGGCAAAGTCAACCAATCGCAATTAGAGGTGACGGATGCGCGCAATTCTTTGAAAATGTGCCAGCTTAAACTTGAGGTGGCTAATAATCGAGTTGGAAAATTACAGAGTCAACTAAAAGCGGCTATACGTGCTTCCAGGTGAGGCAAAAGTGAGGCAAACAAATTGGGACATTTTTCAAATTTGGTTAAATTATTTTTTATTCCTTTTTACACGATTGGAGTGTTATGTTCGAACTCATTTTATAACATTTTTATCCTTTATTTTGATTCTTATATTCCAAATTTATTTGATTTATTTCTTTTTAGTTTCGATATTCGTCGAAATCGTCTTTTATTGAACTCTTTGGTTTTCCAACATCACTTGCAATCCTTGTAAGACAATCACACAAAAAATTAGCATAATTTTTAATTAATATAATTCCTGAAATGAGGTCAAAGAGGGATGAGTACATAAAACTAAATTCATGCCCACAAAAATTCATTACAGACCGTATTATGAAACCCGTGCCAATTATAATGGACTACTGAAGGCTCAGAAAACGAAAATTACCGAATTGGAAGCAAAAATAGCCGATGCGAAACTCGCCTATAATGAAGCCTTGAAGAACTTAGAGATGATCTCGGAGGAAATTCACCGACAACGACAGGCAAATAAGAATTTACTCAATTTCAGCAATTCCTTAAAAGCGGACGAAAATTTAGAGTCTTCCGACTTGCATAAAGGACGATTTCCTCGTAATATTGATTCCACGGATGAATATTTAGAAATACCTGATAAATTGTCGTTAAACTCTAGTCCTGTTCGACAGCGACATCCTGACAGACACGATTGCCCGCATTTATTGCAAGATTTCGAAACCGTATTGACGTTCACAGATCATTACGCTGGTATTGGTTTGACAAATTCTAACAACACTACGATGAGTGATAGCCTGCTAGCCCAAGCTCAACTGCATGGACCGTACGAGGTGAAAACGTCGAATGCGGCAGGTGGACCATCCAGTGGTGACGGTGCGAGCTCTAGCACTAGTGCAGGCTACGATATCGACGAAATCGAGCAGTGGACCGAGATACGATTATCACACTCAAATAGTACTAGTTCCAGTTATTCCAATCAATCTCTGCTACGAGATGATTGCGTAATTAATGTGACAGAAGATACACGCTCACACCACAGCAACTCTTCGTCATCCTCCGACGAGCCCCGCCGGAAAGTCACGTGCACCACCATATTCCATGATGAACATTTGAATCAGAAGCAGGGTCTTAGTCAGTGGTTGTCGCGATCTGGCAGCTTTCGAGCAACTGGTAGTCGACGGCAGAGTCTCGATCTGTTAATCGATGCAAGCGATAAAGTAAAGGATGTTTTCTCGTTAGGCTTCCAAAGAGTAGGCAGATCCTTAGAGCGACGAAACAGCGAGTCAGAAGTAAATGGCGATGACATAATTACAGATTCGGGTAAAGCAGCTGCCGGAGCCGCTTCGAATCTCACAACAACAACAACAGCAACAACAACAACAACGTCGATAGCAGGGGACTTTTTTCTATTTTCCAGGTCAGTAGGCGTGTCTAACGATGATAATCAAACTAGAGATACGCCAAGTAAAATAGAAGCCTTTAATAAAAGTATCACGCATGGCTTGTTGGACTCCCTACAAAAAAGTTTAACCAAACTGATTGGAACACCCCAAAATTTAAAAACCTCCCCAAATCAAAATTTGAAATTTGAAAAATGTCATCCAGAGAAGAATCCGGAAAAATCCTAGAATTTCGTTAATTTTCGTTAAACTTGAAAAAATAAAATCAAGAAAATTTTCAGATCTTCAGAACCAAAGGAATTGCTTTCGGATGAACAAGTGGAAAACCTGTTACTGAATCATTGCGTGGATGAGAATGGCACGTTTATAGTCGATGATCCGACAAATCCTCTGCAACTTCATAGCCGTCGCGACGGCATGAGACTACACGAAAAGCGCTACCAACAGCAAACAACAAACACAAGTATATTTTTTTAAATTAAATCGGAAATACGATACAATTGAAATGAGAAGCGAATAACTAGCTGGAAATTCGATTACATATCAAATGAGGTTTTGAAAAATCGTAACAATTGAAATACTTATAGTTAGCAAAATTCTATTGTTTTCGACTTTGCTTTCTTTTGTAATTAAGGACATTTCACAAATTCATGAGAGATATGCTTTCGAAAGACAATTACATAAAAATCGCTTTTAGTAAATGTCGAATTGTCAGGGATAATTGATTGGTGAAAAGTCCACATAAACCGTCAATGACATATAGTCCTTGAATTTTGTTATATATCATAAACTATGTTCCAATGCTTTAAAATTGTTGCTTAATTTATAATTACTTTTTCCGCGATTGATACGTCGAGGTTTGCGTTTAAGAGTCTTTCATTTACATTCTGAAATAAGATGTTTCTAAATATTTTTATGTTTAATATGCTCTAATGGTGCACCATAAAACGTCATTTATTCGGAGGGCATGCCATTTAATTTCATTGTGATATTTTCTAATCGCATATTTTTGCCTTGATCAACGTCACAATTTATTTAAAATATCCCAAATTGATTTGGGAAGATTTCACCTCTAATGCGCCTGTCAGAGGTCATGCAAAATTTTAGAATTGAATTTTGGAATATTACGGTATAAACGATCGTATGGAGAAGAGGAAGTGAAGCTTCTGAGATCATTTAACATCTATATATTCTTTCATAGCCTTTATTACAAATTTGTTTGAATCTTTTTCTTAAATTCAAAAAATTGTTATTTAATCCTAATTATACTTACAACATTTAGAGGCTTTATAGAAAATAGTTGGTTCAATTATAATTAACTTTATATTATTATTAATATAAAGTATTTGGGTATCATTGAACTATACGCAAAATCGAAATATATTTAAACTACATATAATACAATATTTGTACAAAACGGTATGTAAGATAAGATTATTTTCAAGTATTATATCATATTATTTCATTTTAAAGTGAGTATAAGAATTTTCAAAATGGAATAGTAGTGGTCCAAAGGGGGTAATAACGATTTATATGAGTAAATTTTGAGATGACAAATTTCATTTGGATTTACTACAACTAATTCTCTGCGACTGAATAATGTTGCATATTTTGAGGGCTACTAGCAATTGTTTCTATGGCTTAACATGAAATAGATAGATGCAGTTATTATAACTGTCATTCAGAAAAGGCTCCTTTCGATCCCCTTATACCATTTTTCAAGTTTGTTTAAAGAAAAAATAATTTTCGGCGATTTGAGGTAATGTGGAAGCAATCAGCGGTTAATTTTCCTATACGAGCTCTACCACTATGTGCTCTACCAACGGATCTCATTACCGTTGTCATTTCTTGGAATAATAGCTAAGAAAGTACATGAAAAGGAGCAATGTAATCTTGTCACAAAATTTTAAAAGCGATACAAACTCGTTACTACACGGATTTACGTATTCTCTAAAAGCGACAGCGAGAATTATAAGTTCGTAGATTTTCATCTGCGTCTTTGTATTTTTGTGATAAAACGAAGTTCTTCTAATTTTAAAAGGATGTTATATTAAATTTACTTTTTTTGTATTGAATGTATTTTGTATTCGATCTTTTTGTATTGAAGTTTATTTTCCTTTAATTTAAAAAGTATAATGATGTGCCATTCAATTTCGATGAACGTTATGCGAAGTGACATTAGTAGTTTCATGAAATTATTATATATTAAAGAAATATTTAGGAGGCAAATATATAAAAAACATGCAAATGATTTTATAGACATAAAATATTAAATTGTTACTTTAAGTTTAATTGCATTGAAAATAATCTGCAAAAACAAAGTTAAATAGAAATAAAAATAAATCTTCTTCGACAATTGAAAGCGTACTTAATAACAGCTAAGGGGTCAAACCCTGCAGACCCAATCACTAACGGTATCAATAATAAAATCCTTTGCCTGGCTCAATTAAATATTTATTTTTGATCCGTTTCCGAGGCAGCCTTTTTATTGGATATAAATATTAAATCTGCAGAAGATTCTGATAAAACTTCAATACTTTATTGAATGGTTACAATTCTATTTTTATTACATTCTAAACTTTATGCATAATCAAAAAAGCCGAAAATATATACCTGTTATGTCTGTACTGAAACCTGTTATGTATATACTGCAGGAAAAAAGCGATCAGGGATTTCTAAAGATTATAGTTCTAACAGTCTTTCTGCAAAGTGATATTCATACATTATTTTCTTCATTACTAACGTAATCGAAAAATGTATATTACATAAAAAGGGATTTAAAACAATTATTTATGCAATCAGTCAACACTGATGAAATGCCCATAAATGTTAAATACTGATGAAATCGCTGTCAAATATTAAAAAATGTAGCATTTTTGACTCTGTGCTTCCTCGATCAAACGAGTTCAACGGCAATTTGAATCGTAATCGTAAAAGTTTAGGAGAGTGAAGACACAACAGTAAAGAATATGAAAGTAAATTAAAAAATACTGCTATCCTCATCATAACCCGCATTTAAATTTCTTACTTTCGAAGCATTAGGTATATTGCCTATTAAATAATTGTTATCATGAGTACATTTAATGTACTCTATTTACGTTAAAATCACTTCACGTTTAATCCCGCTGTTATTTAATACACGTCAAGTAGTACCGAGTACCATTTCAGCTCATCTCTAGTAAAGAACTATAACGAGTAAATGCTAGAATTAACAGCTGATGATACTTTGTTTACTAAAATTGTTGGTCTAATTTGAAAGACAGCCTAACTATCCTAAAATTTGAAGTACTGCAGATGGAATATACTTTTCTGCCATTCTGCGGCGATAAAAAAGAAGGCTAATTAATTGAAAATAAGTACAAATTTCGCTTGCAATTTTGTTTGAATATTCAAGATATCTTGAAATGGATGCAAATATTGAAAATGCTTTAATTAAGAAGCAGACGCTGAATCCAGGAAATAAATATATACCATTACGTTCAGGAACAAGAGTGAGAGTGGCCTGAATAAAAGTTCGCGCAGGCAGAATTTACGCTTTCCTTTTCAGGTGAAATTTCATTTTCAAACTCGCAAGGTCAGTGATGGCATTTTACTGGACGATAGTCGGGAGATGGGCAAACCAATGGAACTTGTTCTAGGGAAAAAATTCAAGCTCGAAGTGTGGGAGGTTATTGTGCAAAAGATGGCGTTAAATGAAGTGGCCAAATTTACGGTGGACAAATCGGTAGAAATGTTAGCCAAACATATATTTATGAGTATTCAATGACAATCTCGTAGCTCGTAGCGCAATATCCATTTATATCGAAGACATTGCGTGATGTCGGTAAGCGAACAGATGAACGTCGCCACTGTTGCGGTATGACGCTGCAGAATGAAGGCATTGGATATAAGGAGTTGGACGATTTATTAAATAATCCTTGTGATCTGGAGTTTACTATTGAATTGTTATCTATTGAAATGCCGGAGGAGTACAAAAAGGAACGATGGCAAATGTCGGATGAGGAGAAATTGCAAGCGGCTAATGAGTTGCGAGAACGAGGCAATCAATTGTACAAATCGAAAGAGTATTTACAAGCAGAAGAATGCTATCGTGAGGCTGTGGGCATCATTGAGCAGTTGATGCTAAAGTAGGCAAATTGTCAATCAAAAGTATGCAAGATTTTACTATAACATGAATTCTTAGGGAAAAGCCACATGATGCCGAATGGCTCGCATTGGCTGAAATCAAAGTGCCCTTATTGCTTAATTATGCGCAATGTCGGTTGGTGGCTGGTGATTTCTATGCGGTAATTGAACATTGCAATGAAGTCTTATTATTAGATCCGAACAATGTTAAGGCTTTGTTCAGGCGTGGGAAGGCTCATTTCGGAGCTTGGAATCCGTCAGAATCGCGGGCTGATTTTAAGCGTGCTGCTGATTTAGATGCATCATTGCAAAATACGGTGACTAAGGAGCTAAAGGCAATTGAAGAAGAACAACGATTACGTGATATTCAGGATAAGATTAAATTACAGAAATTATTTTAAGTATTTAATTATTTTTATTTATAGTCGCTAAGTTCAAATTAAATATTAACTAATGACAAATTTAAAACTTTAATTCCAATTCAATTCATATTTAGATTACTAAAAATTGCTACTTAGAATTTTAAAAATGTCCCTATAATAGTCTATTGTTTTATTTATCAACTATTATCATAGCTATTCAAAATCAGATAATTACGAAGAAATAACAAATTGATCCAAACCCAGACAAAGAATAAAACTACTTTAATTGCAGGAACACAATAAGGTGTTAATTAAATTTTCTTAATCACTACGATTATTTTATTGCAATTATTTGTATTAAAATTTATTAAATTATCTTCCGGCGTATTAACTTGAATATACGCTTTTTCCGGGTTTTCGGGAAAAATGGCTTTTGTATTGAATGCCCGAGGACTATACGATTTAGTGAAACCATTAAGAAAGCTTTCGAAAATTGTGGCATTTTTTATGTTTTTATTTTTGTAAATCCCAAAACAAAATACCATTTTACAGACACATAATTATTGCTCCGATTTGTTCCCCAAGGTAATTAAAAATACTCAAAATGAGTAATTCTGCCAAACTGATATCTAGAGAAGCACTAAAATGCTAAAAATGGCACCCTACGCTAGCCAAGCATTCGTTATAGCGAATAACACTAACTCACCGAGAACTGAAAAGCAGTCAGATTCCAGTATAATCCTAGCGTTATTCTGAAATTCAAACGGGAGGAGCTTTCCAGTAATGAAAGCATCAGCGGAATCATTTTCATTTTCGGAATCAGAAGTCAATGCATATATCTCGCATAAAATTTTAAAATTGAAATTAATTTTTTTAAACAAGCTATTTTCGACCTTTAATGATTCTAATGACTTTTTCAGATCTTTAAATCCTAACTTAATTTACATATTGGGTGCTACTACTAAGATACATGTATATACATAATATAATAGATGTGATATCGTTAAAATTGATTTTAGTATATATTAATTATTAATAATAAAAAGCATCTATAATATCGGACAATCATAAAAGAAGAAAACTATTGAGTTTTTATCACGTTTTCAGCTACTTCCAAATCGTCTTCATCATTTTCTGTTTTTCTATCGTCATCCGTTCGCCAAACAAATGGTTCAAGTCGATCTTCCACGTCCAGAAAATTGTTTATAGTCTCTAAACTTTGTAGATTGTCATTAAGCAGTGAATTACACCGACTTAATTGCTGCGACACCTGACGAATCTTAGCAAATTGCTCTGCGTAGGCGGCGTAGGTCTTCTGCATATCAACAAATGAGGCGAACAGCGCAGTGATGGTATTGCTCACCATTTTGGTTCGTTCAACCAACTTGTTTTGATCTGAAGCAATTTGAGTCGCGCATATATTGAAGTGTGTTTGCATGCGTGCACAAATATTATGTAAATGCGTTGCAGGTAAGCGTTCAAGGATTTCGGGATTACGGGTTAGTGATGCTGAAGTGACGGTATCCCGTATAACAGGAAGGAATTGTGGTACGTTATGAAGACGTGCCAGATCAGGGTCTATATCGAGTTCATTCTCTTTAGTACCAGGCTTAACAATGACTATATTATGATTGGATGAGCTCTGTGGCCGTTTAGGTTTTGTCCCAGTTGAGTATGATTTGCGTACAGATGTATTGCGTGCTGAAGAACTGCTACCGTAAAGAAGACTACTACTAGTTTTATTACGTATTTTTGGAGAATCGCCGATAGGTCGATCAGTGTACGAAACGTAAGGAGGGTCTGAGCATATGCTAAGAGGTGGCGATGGTGCCCGACCAAGCTCGGTGGTTGGCGAATTACTTGGTGCCGTACCAAAACCTCTAGAATGGCTACTACTGGTCGTGTTCTGACGTGACACTGTGCGACGTTTAGTACTGTTGCTAGGTACGCTCGCATTACTACTGCTTCGAGATGTAATCGATAGATCTCGCCCATTTTCAAAAACTTCACGGCCACTGAAATCTGTTCGCTGCTGAGAATGTTCAGCACCCATTTTGGAATGGTCTGATCTCAAATGAAATGCCAATCAACTTTAATCATTATTCAATTGTTTTAATGTGCACTATAAAATATTATTTTTTATTATTGGTTTATGATTTTTTCAGGAATCTCGCATAGACCTTTTTTCCGAACCTTCCATTGGTTTTAATTATAATAATTAATTTTACCTTTCTGTTTAATTAATTATATCTCATGCCATTATTTGCTCAGCTCATACTAACCCATTCTGAGCTACCACTCAGCTGTTTGCATATAAAATAGAAAACTATCAAAAGTACGTACAGACCCATCTATGAATTATTAGCAAAACACAAATGTAATAAGAATATTGTATTTGGGATTTGGCCGCACTATTGATGCGAATTGTTTAAAATGCAAACCAAGGTAAACCGTTAAATCATTTAGTAAAGTTTTAAAGAATGTTGAAATTCTTTTTTGTTTTTTCGAGAGTTATATATTTAGTAGTCTTTGTACCCTAATTGGCATCAAATTCTTGACCAGCCATTGCTTTAAGCAATGAACAAGGACGCAAACGATTTGGTTCTCTTATTTATTCCTAATACTTTTTGAGTGATACATCTTCGTTGTAACCGAAAAAACCGCTAGAGATTCATGTTTAAAAGAGAATGAAGAGGAGTTGGCAACTAATTTCTTCTTTCAGTCACACTTTAATTTATTTCTTCTCTACTTTATTCAAAAGTGAGTGGAAAACCTTTTCTATTAATAAGTTCATACAAAAAGCTAATATCTCTAACAATAGCTGAGAGCACCTTAACCGAAGACAATAATCCAGTAATGTAGTGATTGGGATCGTGGATGAGGATTTGCCAGGGGAACACTGAGATACTGATGACTGCACTTGGTGAGAAACTAAACCTAACAATTACGAAATGCAGTCGGTTTTAGACTTTAATGAACTTGTACGATTAAGAAATAAGTTCCTCTTACGTACCTAGATATCATTCATGCTGCGAGTGTTCAATGTATTCTCGGAATGGGTATTAGAAAGCCTTTGTGTAATCAAAATTATTATTGTTTATTAATATATCTAAATTATTCTGTAAAAATATATTACTTCTGAATATTAATTCTTCAAAACTTTTTAATGAATAGACAGTTTTCATCTCCAAAAAATTAGTATGAAATGCAGTTTTGAGCTCTTCACACCCAGAAAATAGAATCGTTCCTCACTAAATTGACTAGAAAAAATTCGAACTGTATTTCATTATAATTTTCTGAATTAAAAATTCTCGATAATAACTCACTTTACAACCTTGAAATAATTTCTTAAGTTATTCCTTTTACTATTATTTGTCGCCGGAATGAAACCTTGATGAAACCTTATAAATACATACGAATAGAATTAGAAAAGTGAATTGTAATAATTATTACATTAATTTACTCCAGATAATTAGTTTGTAATCTAATATGAAATTGATAATATCTATTTGAAATCTAGAAATTATTAAATAATGGAAGAACGTATATAAATATGTGCATGTAATCAATATTTCGAATATAGTCGGATTCCGAAGAGTAAATAAAAATTGAGAGAAATAGTGTGCCGAGATTGATTCGACTTTAGTTGATAACATTTATTTCTCCACATCTGACGCCTTTAATTACTGATTCGCCTTTAAATTAATTAAGAAAATTGAAATTGTAAAAATATAAATTATAAATTTCGATTAACTGAAATAAAATTTTATGACAAATACTGTAAAGGAAAAAAACTAGAATGGCAAGTTAAAAAACTGTTATTGGAATTAGAAAAAAAGAATGTACATTGTAAAGTTATATATATTTATAAAATAGTAAATAGATCGCATCATGCACGGGCACATTTTTGTAAAACAAAATTATAAGTAAAAAATTTAGTTTAGTGAAATCAATTTGGAGTTTTTATAAAATAACGGGTTTCACGTTGAAAGAAATATTAAAATTTATATTAAATAATAAGATATATTTATGGTATATTATCATAAACTATTATTTTGAATTAATTTTTGAACGAGATTAATAAATAATTTTAATGAAATTTTATTAATTGGAACTGCAACAATATAGCGGCATTTTGTTGCTTTTAATTGGTCCGAAAATTATTATATGAATGTATTAAAAACGCCAATACTTCCGTTCTAATAATTCTGTTATTCTAGACCAAAAATGGCTCGCTTAATACTTATTGAAAACATTACACAAACAAACTGATATTATGCAGATATATATTCTTTTTCCACAGTTCGGAAAGTCTCGTCACGACTCGTCTTTACAATTTCCTTTCAAATGTTTGATACTACTTTCGGTGACGTCTTGCTGCAAACAGTTATATCAAACAGTTAAAAAGCAATTGGAATGGCTAGACGAGACGAGACGTTCCGAATTATAGACTAAGCGCGATAATGATACCGGTATTTACTTGTGAATAATAAAATATATGTAGTACGTTTTAACATTTTCTTTAGTCCTCTGAAAAGGTTTCAAACTGTCGTCACATCCTGAGTTTATCTACGGAGGAAAAATGTAAATTTCTTGAATCTTTCGATCATATTTTCTCAGATATCGACGGTAAGTTAATTAAGTTGCGGGAGGGACACAAAATGAAAATTGTATCAGTTTCACTATGTCGCTATGTAGGTGTGCTTTGGATGGTTCAACATGGGATTGAGGGCGCATCAGATGGTTTTAAACTATTAACATCAGTCGGAAAAAAGCTAACTTTTTTAACAAATAATAGCGTACGTCCTGCTGAAAGTTATGTCGAAAGATTCCAGAACATTAATATGGAAATTGATATGGTACGGTATGATAATCATCTGTGATATATTCGATGTATTGAAGTTCTTATAAATTTCTCACACCGCAATATCGTATATCGTGTTAATATACGTTACCTCCTATCAATTCCACAGAATGAAATCATCCATCCGGCAAAGAATATAGTCGAATATTTAAAGGGTATAAAATTCGATGGTTTGATTTACGTCATAGCGTCAGAAACGTTCAAGGGGGTGCTGCGTAAAGCCGGCTACAAACTCATAGACGGGGTAAGTAGCATTGTAATATGACACCGATATACAGGGTATTCATTTGTGGAAATGGTCTTACAGCCAAATAAAATCATTGACGAATCCTTCGATGTTTTGGTGAGTCACATTTTCGATGACCAACCAGTGCGTGCCGTTATCATTGATGTCGATTTTAACTTATCATCAATAAAATTAATTAGAGCTCAACTATATCTTCGTAATCCGGATTGTTTATTGATTGCGGGAGCGACCGATATGCTTTTACCAGTTAGCAAAGATGTAAATATCATCGGGCCGGGAGCATTTGCCAGAATAATTGCTGAGTCTAGTCAACGTGAAATAATCGCTCTTGGTAAACCAGGAAAAGAATTAGGTGAAATGATTTTGAAACGTTTCGATATAATTGATAAAAAACGTGTACTCATGATCGGCGATATGATCGATCAAGATATTGGCTTCGGTTTAAAATGCGGTTTTCAGACTCTGCTTGTACTCAGTGGTGGTTGCAAAGAGGAAGAACTTGCTAGAGCTCAATTGAAGCCAGACTATTTTGCAGAGAGCATGGCAGATTTTGTGCAGTTTATGAGAGACATTGAAGGATTTAGAGAGCAAAACAATCAGGCCGCAACGTCTTGAAGTCAGTCAATAACAAGATATTTTTTTATTTTATCCAAATTATTTTCATTTATTGTGCAAAATCTACTAAACTATCGGCAGCAAAATCAGGCAATAAATCGTGGCTTATTTGGTTTTCAAGATCTTGCCGTTTAGCCCCTCCGGAAAAAACTAACATCGTTTGAAAGCCGCACAATTTACCAAATTTAATATCGCTCGTAAGGCTATCACCGATGAATAGAACGCGTTGGGGCTCATCGATGGAAAAACGACGTAACAGATAATCCCGGAGATCTTGGCCAGGTTTACCCAATATAATTGCTTTGCGTTTAGCTGAATTTTCCACGATATTGATGAACGGCCCGGGACCTGTTTGAAGAATATAAAATAATGTTTTGTAATGACGTCTGTGAAAACTTATCATCAAATATTTAAAAATATATATATGAATATGTCTTAAAGAGCTATTAAGGAGGTTTAATTGGAGGTATTATTATATTTAAATTATATTTTTTTTTATTTACTATAATGAAACACATACACGAAAATATATATCCGGAACTATATCAGTAATGGATAAAGTGAAAAAGTTCGTGGGATGTTTTGAAATGAACTTTACAGTTCTTTTTCTCTTAGTTTTCTCCTAGTATACAATACAATATACAATACAATATAATACATTATAATCGCGTTCGTAAGAGTTCGAAAGGCATACTTCTTTCCTTCATCTATTCCTTTATTTTTTCGTTAGTGAATGTCTTTACTACGGAATATTTTTTTATTCCGAGAGATAACTTACCGAAAACTTCACCATCGTCAAAAGGTATTAAGGTATCTGCTGCGCCACCTATGAATATACATTCAGGATCTTTAAGATAAACATGAGCTCGCAATAGTTTAAGGGCTGTAAAATTGAAATCGACATCAATAATGACTGCCTTGACCGGATACGAAGGTCTATCAAAGAGAGCGGCACGTAAATCTTCCATATTTTCTGGTATAAGGCAATTTTCCTAAATGGAATGAAAGATGCGAAATAAAATGAATATGCGTAAAAAGAACATTTGGATCATTTGAACAAAACTTTAGACTTGCTTCTTCAATCAATTGAAAGCCTGCCTCGGTCAAAAGTGCTTTGAAAGGTGACGTAGCGATGCAATAGATTAAGCCTTCAAATTGAATTTCTCGCAAATAATCACAAATTGTTTGAGCTGGATGAATGATGTCGTGCTAAAATTGTTACAAAGAAGAATAAATTTATTTGTCATTGGTGTTTTTGTTGTTGTTATTATCACATATCACATTAAATAGTAAATGATATAACTCAATATTCAATAATTTATCACCTTCTCAATTGAAATATTACAATGCTTGAATTTTTTTAATTGTTGCGGGATAGCGACGATACTGTTGTTTGTGACAAATGTGACTTGTTTGTCATGATTGCGTAAGAAATCTATACCTTCGGCAGAGCCGGGAATGGGCTCACGAATTGTTTTCCAAATTACTCCTAGACATTTCAAATCATTACAAATAAAAATTAATTTCTTGTAATTATGGATGTCTTACCATCGCAATCACAGAAGACTCGATCGAACGAATTAAGAAATTTCTGCTTTTCGTTTATTGTCATGTCTTCAAGAAATTTAACTTTTAACTTTTCGGAGGAATTTTTAGAATTCTTAAAAGAAAAGAAAAGAGCATTTAGTCAAAATTTCAATATCGATTATAATAAATTCTATCCAATTTTTTTATTGATTTTTTAGAGGCGGATATGTGTTTAAATATGACACGATTTCTCATAAAGTATGTCTCTTTTTTCCAGTAATGAAAAGACAGGAAGACTTAAACCATTAGAAAATCGTCTCAAGCCCTCTATAATTTGAAAACGTTCACCAATAAAACCTTTTTACACTACCATTCCCATTTCACACCATATTGGTTTTGCTCTTCATTGGCCTAGCGGCGCCCTTCTAGGTTTCTGCCAAAGATTGTTTGAATTTGTATAAATAAATTCACCCTATAAATAAATGAGCTGTCGATAAGGTGAAAGTCACATCAGAATTGATTGGCACGGTGCTGAAATATGACATCTAGTATTATTCTTCCCCTAGAATAAGATACCATGGCGTACTCTAGTGCAATTCTTCTAGACACCGTTTTCAAATTTGCAACTCTTTCCTCACACTATTAGGAATTGTTTAATTAATTTAATCAAAGAGATCATTAAGACCACTTTTGATGGAAACTCGACCATAAATAAAATCTTCTTTAAACAAACGTAGAAACTGCTTTCCCTGCACCACCCCATCGAAATACCCTTTCTGGTCCTTTTCTTTTTCCCCCGTGAGAGTTTAAAAGAGAATAATGTACAAGATTATACATTTATAAAATTTAAAAAGACATTTAAAAAAGAAACGAAAGTGCATACCTTTAGAAAAATTTTAAACTTATTTATATATAAAATTTAATTCAAAATTAAAATCAATTTTTTTATAATTTCATAATTACCTCTGAAGCACTTTCATTATTCATTGATAAAATTTTTGAATGTTATGTATTTTTTCGATTAATAATTTTCTATGCACTTTTTTATTAAATTTGCCTTTAAATTATTCAGCTTTTTCTTTTTCTTCTTTTGTTTGTTTAAAATACCAAATCTTTTTTTAAATAATGTAACTTGATCGTTTCAGTGATCGATCACCGTCTTAACTGATGCGCGTCTCATGCGAAACTAATCCCATTTGCAACGCTTGGCGTAATGACTATCAAATTAGAATTGAAATTAAATCACAAAAGCTGAAAGATGCTGAAAGCTGAAAGCTAAAAGTCGTTTGGAAATAATAACATCTCGACATCAGTGACTGATTATATGCGCACAAGCAATGTATCTTGAAGACCCACGCGGTTCAAAGACATCCCAAAATTTATTCATTCAATTCATTCTTTTGTTGATTTAGTTTTAGTGATAAGCTGCTTGCTGGCTGAGGGTCATGGAGATAAAATGATAAAGAATTATCAAAAAATGATAAAAAAGTATCAAAAAATAATGAGTCTAGGAGTTACATCGTGATTTAACTTCTCAGTCGATAGGTTTTCTCTAGAATAAGAATATCTTCTGTTAGATTTTATTAATAAAGAAATTCAAATTTGACAACAATCCAAACAAAAAGGGTGTCTTTTCAAATGTTAACACGTTTGAATAACGAAGGCTGACCCCTAGACATTTCATCTAATCAAGATATAATTTAAAATACGATGTTTTTTCCTAAACTTTTTCAAAGCTTTTGTCTCCATACATTCGAGAAATCTTTCAGTAAAATTCAATTTTTAACATTAATGCCTCTTGTTCGGTTTCCTTTATATGTCATCCCTGGAATTTTCGGGAACGGTTATAAAACGTAACGAAATTAGTAAATCAGCTGGCTTCAGTAGTTTTGCTATTGAGTTGTGTTTATATAATCACCCATTTATTTCTTGCCTCGTCTAAATGTCCACGAATTTGTCACTGTTTTTTGTGATTTATTTGTGTAATTTTCCAAGTAAATATGTCACCTCGTCAATTCGTAATTATGACTCGTTTCAATTTAGAATGAAATACGACACATACATTCTTTCTGTGTAGAATAGCATTTTTATTTTCTTATATAATTGAATATGATTGGGTTTGCTTGAATACTGCATGCTTACATCAGGGTCGACTGACGTTTTGCTGAAAGCTAAACTATAATATTTTTCAACTACTTGTGACAACTTAACAACATACATACAGTTAGACTTTATAAAATCACAACAAAGGACACGACACTGTGCATAAAATAGAATTGAATAAAATTAATTTCTTATAAGGTGTCGAAAAACTCATTAAAATCCGCCAATCCATCTGCGATATAATCGGGCTTGGACGATTCCGGTAGTTGTAGCATATCCTCCATACTGCATGCCCCAGACAGCACAAATAGCGATTGAAAACCGCAATTTTTAGCAAATTTTATATCGCTGTGTAATGAGTCGCCAATGAACAGAGCTCGGTGGCGTTTATTTTTCAATCCAAACAATTCGACTAAATCATCACCCAGTAGGGTACCTGGCTTGCCCAACACGATCGGTTCTTTGCCACTGGCCATGCGTAATATTTCGATAAAGCCACCAGGACCGATTGTAACGAAATTCTTACTGACCGGCATCATGAAATCCGAAGCTCCTACGATTAAAGGACAGTCCTTAGCTTGCAAATATTGTTGAGCTCGAGCCATTTCAGCGAATGTTAAATTGATATTCAGATCGGCAATAACACCGCCTACTTTATCGGCAGGTTTAACTTGTGGTACTAAATCTGCAAGTTTTAAATTTGTTGGTGAATCCTAAATGAGAAACAAAAAACAATGCGCGATTAAAATACTCATAGATGTATTCATAACAATTGAAATGATTCAAATGATTCGGATTTATATTCACCAGATTTATCAGCTTTATACCATTTTCGACAAGAACCTTATTAACTTCACGACTACAGAGGGAGTAGAGGGGTTGACGCAAGTTGTTTTTGACTATATAGCGTGAAATAGTTTTAACCGGGTGCACCAAATCTGTCTGTAAAGTTTGAAACGAAATTCAGTTCCCGTGGGAACAAATTTCTATTTAATGTATGTCCTACCTTTCGAACATCTGCCACACCAATGTCTTTCAATTTCGATAGGTATTCTTCATCAGTTCGAACACTATTATTGGAAATAAATTTAAACTGTTTGCCAGCATTTTTAAAATTCATAATGGCCGCGCCAGTATTTGGCAATGGATCCACTAGCATCCAAATGACACCTGTTGAAAAATATTAAAAAAATATATCAACACCTTTTGAAAACTTTAAACCATTATAAATGATTTCATATTTTGAATGCAAACAAATTATAATTAATATATATTGATTTTTTATGATAAAAATGTTTTCGGTTTCTAAATAAGTTTTGTTTTCGTAGTTTGAATTAGATTGAATTATGCCTTTTTTATAACAGAGTATACAGTTAAGCAACGTAAGCGTGAATAACGATTTGTATAACATTAAGATTATGACATGGTGTTATGACTTGTATAACAATTATTATGATGATGTTATAATTTGTATAACATTAAGATTATATGTTATTTATTTATTATATGTATTTTCTTAAAAATCTATAAAAATCAATTAAGAACGGAAGGATAACATATTTTTACTTTAACAAGTATCACTAGATGTCAGAGGCGAACGCCCTTGCTTCCTAGATTAAATAAAACAATCAGATAATAACTGTTTTAATAAAGCAATTAATAAAATAACTGTGTTTTTACTAATTCTGTTAAAAACACAAAAATGTTGTTTCACTGAATTAACTGTTTGTTGTTTTAGGGAAAACATTCCAAGAGAATTTTTAGTGAGTGATTGATTGATTGATTTATGATTGCGCTTTGAAAAATTTTAAAAGACTTTAATATTTACTTACCATCGCAATCAGACAAAACTATATCGAAAGAGTCCAGAAATTCTCTTTTCTGATCAGCATTCATTTCGAGAATATGAAGAGCATTTGGTTTAACTGTATTTTTGATAGAATTATAATTATAAGCATTTCCATTAATTGCATTCACTAAATTTGCCATTTTCAATTAGTTTTATTAATAAAATGCTCGTTAAAAAATTATTATTTTTTATAATTAATATTTTTTTTGTTACGTGAGGACAACTACTGAAAGTATTTTAAAATTTTTGTTATTTCTTTTTTTGTAAGAAACGCTGGCTATGAGGAAATCGTTGTAACTTTAATCGTCTTTATCAAATCAACTCAGTGCCACTGACTTCGCCGAAAACTAACCGAAGTCTGTTCATTTTCTAACGAATTAACACTAATTTAAGCAATTTTTTTATTGTCACTGAGAGCGTTATTTCGTAACGCGTTCTATACGTTACTAAATTTTTTGTTGTTCTGTTACTTCATGTACCCTACGCAAAGTCAAGGAAGGAGAATGTGTTTCATATATTTTGCTCTATGCGTTTGCTTCAACTTCTTCCATCGGATTATCAATCGATGGGCTTAACAGCACTATATATTTCAATATGTTTCATATTTATCAATTAATGAATTTACATAAATTAATTTGAATTCAAGGACCGTAACATTTCATTAGAAAAAGGAAAGTTTATTAAAAAGCTGTTGTTTTTTTTTGTTTTTATTAGTAATTAAGAATTAATATAAATCATATTAAAAAAATTTAAAAGAATTTCACAATTTGGAGTGTTTACATTTTAATAATTTTTCTAACAATTTTTCTGATTGTTTGCTTTTTTTTGGTGTAGGTCGCTCGACAATCGCGGTCGATTGTTTTCCAGCCTTCCTTTTTATTTTTATTTTCTATTCCTTTCATCATCGTGCGCCTGTCTGTCCTTTACAAGGTCTTTCATATTTTTATTAGAATAATTCAATATCTTCGATTATTCTATTTTTATGGATTATAAAATAAGTTGCATAATATAAAAACTTAACTTCTTTTCTTTGTAAAAAGAGTGTAAAATTTTGTGTAATATTTTCCTCGAATATTTTTAAGTAGCCTAGGCAATTATTTGTAATCGGGAATATTTCCACGCAAGCATCAGGGGCGGATTTATGAAATGAAGGTAAAAAAATTATTCGTTTTTTAATTAATAAATTTCAAAAATTTTTTTAATAGTCATGTTTTTAATCATTATTGGTATTCAAGAATATCGTTATTTACTTTGTATTGAAAGTAATTTTTTTAAAATTTCCGATATTAAAACTTAGCTTCTGAATAAAATTCTGATGAGGTTTGGAAAAAGGCAAACGAGACAACGTTTTATTTATTTATTTATTTATTTATTTATTTATATGTGCTATTATTTCTTTCTTATATTTATTTATTTATTTAAATACACTTTTTATTTATTTTTGAAATTAATTTGTTATTTAAATTTCTTTACCTTTTTGTATAAAAATATGAATTTTTATAAAATTTATTAAAATGCATTTATCTTTTTGCTTTAATGAATTTATTTTATATTTTAATTTCATTATGTGTTTATCTAAATTCCTCAATTTCATTATTTATGTTTATCAATTTATTTTAATTGATTTTATTTATTTAAGCCTAATTAATTTTTTAAAATTTATTTACTTATTTATTTTTATATATTTATTTTTTAATTGGAATCTATTTCGCCTTTCTGTAAATTTATCGTAATCTCTATTTATTAGATTTATATATAATTTTAAATATAAAATAAGAAAGACAATTTCTGGCGAATGGAAGAAAAAATGCTAATACGACTTTAGTCGTATAATAATACAAATAATTGTAAAAAATTGTTTATATGCGTTATGGCTTTTCACCCAAAATCTTCGTGAACCGCTCCACGATGAAGACAATGGAAAAAATTCTGCTCTGTTTACGACTAGATAAGGCGGGAGAAAATTTTAGTATACTTCAATCCACGTGAACAAATGTTTCATGGGCGTGCTTGCTGTCGCACGTATAGCAATAAAAGCAAAACGTAGAAGTCTTTTTGTTCTCTCTGTAATGTTGCTCGATTTTCTTTTTGGTTTTTTCCATTCCTTGACAGTGTAAAACGGATGAAGGCCAGTGTTAAAGATTGTTATAAATTTTTTTGTTTGGAAGAAACCTAAAATAAATCAGCAATTTACAGTGTCATTAAAATGTTTAACAATTTTGTAAATTACGACAATTTACAATTATAAATGAACGTAAGAACCTCAAATCGGATTCTTAATTATTAATTGAATTATTTTCCTTTCATTTATTTGATTATAACTTTTACTAAAATGATCATTAGTATTAATTAGTTATTACATTGCATTTTATAATTGAATAATATATTTTTTCATTTTGTATTTTCTTATTCTTTAATAATATTTCTTTAATAATAAATTTTTTTAGTATCAATTTAATTTTATTTAAAATTTACACAATGGGTAATTAAAATTATTAAAATACGTCTTTTGAGAAGTTAGGGAGAAATTTACAAAGAGATTAATTATACATACTTTAATAAAAATGCATACTTACTTTTCTGTTCGCCACTGCATCGTAATGCCTTAATACCGTCACTCTTCCAACAAATTATTCCTGAATGTAAAAAAATGTATGTTTCTGTTTTTAAAAATATGCTTTCATTTATTTGTTCTTTTACAAATATAATAAATACTCGATACAACCGCGTTACAACAAAACACATAAAGCGAATGGATTTGACATTACGAATGTTTTTTTTTTAAACACATATTTATTTTCAAAATAAACGTGCATTTTTTGAAAAGCATGTGTATATAAATTATTATGAATCAATAAAAAGAAAACGTTTTACGAATTGAACTTATGTGGACTAATTGGACGAAGAACTCAAATCTGACGATGCAGACAATTAAAAAGTTTGCTTTTCCCAAATTTCTTTCTCTTTCCAATCGTTTCTATCCTTTTGGAATTTCTATATAATTATTTAAAAATATTAATTTCTTATCAGTTCATCTTCCATTTAAAAAACAAAAATTCTTTCAACTTTCTTCCATTTCACTGGCATGATAATCTTTGAAATCATCATCATCTCTGACAATAAATAAAGCGACAATTGTCGTAAGCCCATACTGACCAGTTTCTTGGTGATTTTATGCAGGCAAAGAAAAGTAATATCATATTTGCATGTATAACCTACATTTACATTTAGGCTCAATTCAATTAAATAAATTATTTTTGTTTCAAGAAATCGTTTCGGCGTTAGAAAAAATTTTTATAGTATTTCCAGTGATAATAAAAAACAACTTGCTGTATGCAAAATATTTTGTGAAATGTACCTTTAAAAAGCACCAATAATTAACGCAATAATTATGACAAGTTAATCATATAACTGGTTTTTCTGTTGTAAAAACGAATTCAAGGAACCTAAGTGTTATAAAATTAGGTATCATTTTAATTCTTTCTTGTGTAAAACTCGTACATAATTTTAAGATAGTGTGATTAATTAATGAGTTTCTTTATAGGTAATAGTTTGTTCTTTCGTTAATTAAATAAAATATATTCGATATAATCAGTAAATGTTTAACATTTCCTTTAAAATAATTACAATTCATGTTTTCTTCATTAAATTTTTCACTCATTTCTTTAATTAATGTTTAATCTTTATTTATATAAAATCCTAAAACATGTTCGAAACCCCACGGAACACATCCTGAGTGTGTGTGTATGTGTGTGTGTGAGATGCCATTACCACCATTACCAATAAAAGTCGCACGACTTGGCCATTCTTTTAAATTTAGAGGCTGATAAAAACTCTATAGAAAATTATTTTTCCAATAAAATATGAACAAACCTAGGTGTTTTCGAAATCTTCCATGGACGTTATATTTTATACCCATTTCATTTATTTAGTTCCCCAACAAATATGATATTTTGTTCTAATAGCTGTTCATGTATATATACATAGGGTCTCGTATGTTTTGGAGAGAATATATCTACAAATTCAAATTCTTTTGTATCAACATAAAACTTAAAAAATCAGACATTTAAATATTCGACGGAAAAATTGTGAATAATGTAATAGATGTTATGGAAATGGCATCAACTTGAACCTTATCGTAAATGTTGAGACGTAACAAATTCATACCAAGGATTTCATACATGAAGATATAGACAAGCCTCGCAAAAGCATTCTTTGAATTCGGTCAGTTTTATAACATTGTTTTATTTATTTAGTAGTGGTTTCAGATAATATTTGAAAATATTTTTGATTTTTATTAAAAGTAATTAAGGTACAAATATTGATTGTGGTCATTGATTTAGTATCATTAATTTATATGTACTGGCATTTTCAATTTCAACGTTTCTGTTCTCATTCTATACAAACATTTTTAAGATAGAGATATTATAACAATGTTTTTCTTATGTAGTTTAAACAACATTTGCGTAGTGAAAATTGTTAAGAACCAACAATTTTTCATCATTCATAAAAGAAGTGATATTTATGCTCTTCTTCTTAATAAAGTTTTTACTTATTTTTATCTTGTAAATATCATGTGCTTTTATTCTGACTAATCAACAAAGAGTTAAAGCGGAAAGTAACAAAAGTCTTTGAAACAAAATCTGGAATTACATTTTTTACAAAGATCTCTTCAGAGAGCTGCTCACACGAAGCTTTTTATAATAACCGTTCTGCTATAACAAAAATTTTATGAGGCCAAGCAACACATTTATCGCTCAATTCATTTCGTTTCAAAAAGAATAGAGACTGGATATATAAATAGTTACATTGCGTTGTTCTACAAAGTCTTTCTGTTGAATTTTCGTATTTGAACTTTTTTAATAATAAATATAAAATCTTTTTTCAATTGCATTCTTTTATTTTTTGTTAAAAGATCCTTTTTATTAATTAATAATATACAATATTTTATAACAAATCTACCAAGCGTTTCAATGCATACGAAAATTCTAAATGTTTGTAAATATTTCAAAATAGCTTTGTGTAAAAAAATCTATTTATGATTTAATAAATGTAAAAAAGTTTTTCATATTAACAATTTTAGTCTATGGATTCGTTATGTTTTTTATTTGTTCTTTTTTAATTTCGGCTAAGTTTTATACAAATGCGGCAAATAATTGGCAGTTTCAAAAATATTTCCTGAATGTAAAATGAGCTCGTATTCTTAAATTTTCACACAATAACGAGTACAAACACTTATAATATCTACAATTATAAAAACTCTCTTTTCAAAAAATCATTCCATTTGTTGAAATTTGCTTTCTTATAATTCCTTATTTCAAATTTATTAGACATAAATTTGACAAAATTAATTTCATTTAAACCTTTTCATACTCAAAGTATTAAAAAGCTTCAGAAATTGTTTTGTTCAATATATTTACAATAAATATTTCAAATAAAAATAAGTAGCATTTTAGGAAACGAAGATAACGATAATATAATGATGATTTAAAAAAAAATTCAATATCATGCAATGTTTGGTATTTTTAAATATGCATATTGTTGCATATGTTCCACGCATATAAAACTTAAATATACAATTTCATAAATAAAGCATTCCTATTTTAGAATTAAAAAATGTAATTATGCATTTATGCGTATGTTAATTTGTTCGTGTTTCTAAAATTCTTATGACTTTTGGTGTGAAAAATTTTGTTATAAACTCTTTACATAGTCGTTGTTTGTTCATTATATCCTGTTTCCGTTGTTTGATTCGAAGCAGCATGACTTTTTCGCAATAAGACTATTTCTTCGTTCTTCAAAACAGCATTATCACCGCCACCACCCGTACCATCATCATTTAATTTATTGGCGGTCATCACATTGGCATCTATTTGTTCGGTCGCTACAGGATATCTCTCTCCGTGACTTCCAGTTTTATTTGTTGTTAATTTCTTTCCCATTTCTATGATATGCTCGCGTAATAGGAAACCTTCACGTTTAATACGCTTGCGCAGTTTACCCGGAGTGTCCGGTATAGCCCAAGCAAGTATCGTTTGAATTATTCCAATGACATTCTGCGGACGGAGTAAAAGGAAAAGGGAATAAAATGTATCAATTAAAATCTGTTAGAGTTAGACAAAAAGGTCAGAAAAGAAACATCTTTTCCATTTTTGATCTTGTGTAACTCACTTGAAAGATAACAATGAATGCTAAACGTGCAGACAAGATTGTCCAATAGATCATTGGTCTTTTGTATGGATTTTCACTCCATGGTGGATTCCGAAATTCAGTGTATCTGCATGAGGTGATATTTTCATATGGACTCTCCATTAAAATTGGTTGTACCTGTTCAATATTTTATCTTTATAAAAATATATATTTGAGTAAAGTTTCTGGGGATGTACCTGAAAGTCTTTGGTATGAAAATAGGCCAATGTAAAGTTTAGATAACCCTCTAATGATTCATCTTTTGTAGTCGTCCTATAGACAAATTTCGGTATTAAATTTGTAGAAAATGCAATAATTACAGCCTGTAAGATAGAAAATTTTGTAAATTAGAAGATAAATGAGCTCGATTGTTTTGTGATAATCACATGGACACATGTGATACGACTTACACTTGATGCCACAGAAATTTTTGTTAATATTGTCATTATATTGGACCATACACCAATATTTCGAGCTCGTTGGGCTACGGGACGCCGCAGAAGTCGCAACATTTTTATAGCATCTAAGCGGACTTCGATTAAATTGTTGATTAGAGCCAGGAGTGGAGCCAGTGGAAACGCTAACCCAAATAGTGTAATGAAGCCAAATTGAAGCACTAAAAATGATAAAAACAATTATATCCGAAACATTCAAATAATTTCAAACCATACCCATTTCCAAGTACTCCGAGAACATTGAGGTATATGTCCATGGTGTCAGATGATAATCCTCAGTCCACTGATTACATGATACTAGTTTTTCTTCGCTATCATGTTTACGTAGTCCGAAATGTGTGCCCAGTACTTTGATCTTACGACTTATATACGGTATAAGCATCTCAACAATAGCATTTACTGCCTGTTTGCCCACCATAATAATCACTAATTGCATGCAAAGCTCCATGAGACAACCGCCAGGATTGCATTCTTCTTGACGAAAACCCAAAATGCGATTATATTTTGCTGGATAACCAACAAATTTTCCTTTCACAAAGGCAATATATAAAAGTGATGAGTAGTAGTTGACGAATTGGAATATATAATTTTTGATTGTCAAGCTTTCGTCGTACTCAGTGCGGGTGCGGCAATATTCCAAATTCGTTAGATATACGGCCAAATAGGAATAAGCATAATCGAGTATAGAGATGACAATCAGATCGATAATACCCGCCGTCATAGGAAGCACCATTATTTTATAAGTCATTGAGTCTTCGTTACCAAGAATGTTGTGGGAAGCTTTTTGCGCCATGCGATAAATCACAACCGAGAATATTGCTATCAGCGATATGCAAATCTACAAGAAAAGAAATCCTTTTAAAAAAATCTGTGGAACAAAACTCTACCAGAATATACAAATAAAATCATTATGCCGTAGCTCGTGAAATTCGAGAGGAATTTCGTTGTCCAAAAAGGCACATCTGGATCCAAAACATAGTTTGTAAAACTATACTTCTCTTCACCAAAGACTTTTCGATCACGTAGTTTTGCAAGATATTGCGGTCTTGGATGTTCTACTTGTTGTGAGAAATCAACTAGACCCCAACGATGTACGAGACAAGCAGAGTGACGTTTCCAAAGCTCCAAATAGAGCACAGCTAATGAGAGATTATTTCAATTTTTCATTTTAGTTTGGAATCAAAATTTTAGATTATGCTTTGCTTACCCCAAATGGCCATGAAGAAAGCAAACAAAACCGTCACATTGTTATCTATCAGGTAGTTCATTTTTGAGGAATTACATGTTTCTTGTAGTTTCCAAAAGTCGCAGCTACGATCGCATTGTGGACACATAAGCGTTGTAGCGTTGGCATCGCAAATTTCTTTACTACAACGTATTTTAAAAGAGCAAAATATTTAAATTCAAATTCAAAGAAGTATACAATTTACACTCTTACAGACATACCTAATCGGATCTGAAGGCAATGAAATTATGCCATATAGAAAGCATAAGATGCCTGCAATGCTTGCTGGTATCAACATATGGGTGTAGAAACCAAGCCAGGCAAAATATAAGGCCACTTTAGGTCCAAAATATTCTTTAATGTTATCGAAAGGCTGCAGGCTGTAAGAAAAGTAATACATATTTACACAGTTTCTGGCAGTTATTTGGATTTAAAAATTCTATACTTTTTCCATTTTCTTAAGTTCGCCCACTCACTTAGTAATAGATCACGATCTGTATCCTGCAAAGTAATTAAATAAATCATTATTGATTTCATCAAACAGATCTTAAGGTAAATTATATACTGATAGTTATTTAATGACTATGAATGATGATTATTCTCTCTTACAT
Source organism: Physocephala rufipes (assembly GCA_963966595.1). Classification (NCBI taxonomy): domain Eukaryota; kingdom Metazoa; phylum Arthropoda; class Insecta; order Diptera; family Conopidae; genus Physocephala; species Physocephala rufipes. Next base: position 38,145,154 of record OZ016504.1, read on the forward strand.
CATGTAACGTGTACGCAGATTCATATATGCCATCTTCGAGCAATTTTTCAATGCCCAAATTTTCAGGGGTCTCCTCGCCCTCAACGAAATGTTGACGCTCTAGTAAAAAATTAATAATATAGTTTCGTGCGCCCGCATCAAAAAAATTTGGCTGTTCCCAGTCAAATCTGAAAGTTAAATTTTTTTATATATTAATAAATAATTTTCTTTTTATTTGGGAAAACCTTACAAATGCTTGTAGGTACGCGAGAATTCACAGTATATACGTTGTTCGCGAGGTGGAAATTTTTCTGGGTTCAATTTTATGGATGGGCATAAATGCGCCCAGCAACCATTAAGCTCACTCTGGAAATCAAAACCGTCTTTAATCAGTTGATCCTCACCAGGTATCTGCAAGTGCAAAAAGAAATCAATTTCCAGAAATAATTCCATTTGAGGGGGAGAGAGAAAGGGAATATTGCATACCTTTCTTATAGGTAATTTAATTTTCAGTACTTCACTATAATGACAAAGTACTTCGAGTGGTGCATGCAATTTAACAAAATGTATCCTCTGCGTATTATCATGCTCTAAATGAAGACCCTCCTTTAATAAATTCGCTTCGAAAATTTCGCGTTTTCTCAAATTTTCCAACTTGTGATCGTCACCTCGGTAAGCAAGTACAAAATCCACACTACGCACACCATCCTGGAAGCGACGACGCGTCTGAAATGTATTTCAAACAAAATAATTATAATGTTTAGGAAAGTTGCAATGAAATTTTATATATTTTTAAATAAATTTTATAAATAGCATTACGTTAGATATGAAATGCAGAACGTTTAAGGAAAAATATTTACAAAATAAAGGCTAGTGAGCATTAATGATGATTCATAAATAACGATAACGTTTATTATTTTTTAGAAGGAATTCCCACGAGATCGCATTTGCTTTTAATTTTGAATACTTAATTTTCCTAGAATGATTTATAGATATATTTTATATTATTTAAGAAACGATTTATATAAATTCCACTAAATTATTAAATGCTGTTTATACATTTTAGAAATATTCCACTATATATTTGTTTAATCAATGAATTTGTCAAATATTTTCTTTGAAGTAAATACTAGAATGTTTACGAATTGATTACGACAGCCGGATTTAATTCATAGATAGTCGTAGTAATTTATACTTTTGACAAAGGCAAAAAATGTTATCTTACTTTTTCATTAATTTCAAGTAGTTTCACTTCAGCCAAGCAATTAAAAAAATTTCCCATTGTAGTCGATTGATTATATCGATATTTGCATTTTGGGATTAAGTATATATTTTCGACATCTTCTGAACTGTGCCGGAACCGGTTAAATACAAAACACCAAACACAATAAAGTAAAAACTTTGAAGAACTTTCCTTGCGATATACAAAACAGAAAGTGTATGTGAGGGAGAAAGAGAGAGAGAAAAAAAAAACCAAATATGTGACTATGATAATGATAATGATTCAGTATAAAGCGGAGAGTGACTAAGATGATTGCCACGGAACTGCTGAAAACCTACTGAAGTCGCGCAATGATTCTTAGCGTAAAACGAAATCGCATATTTCAGAAGTAGTCAGGAGAGTGTGTGGAGAACAAAAGTGGGAGTAAAACTTTTCTACGAATATAACAGTTCGATCAGGGAAGGCCAGCTTATTATAAAAATTATTTAGGAAAGGTTTAAAACCAAAAATCTATGGATGAACAGAAAATAGAAATTTATCAATGGAGTACCGGTAGTCCTTTTAATAGCAAGTTTTTAAGGGAAAGGTGATTACATTTTAGGCTTATATACAGCTTATTATAATATCTTTATATTATTTTCCTTTCTAGGAAACCTCTCTTTCTAGGAGACTTCGCTTACTAAAGTGAAGAATTAAATACAGACAATAATTTTCAGTTTTGGAAGTAAGGCACAGGTAAGTACTTCTTAAGGGAGACTCGCTTCTAATAAACGGAAATATGAATGCCCAATAAGATAGAACCAATAATAATTTATATATAAATATGTAAATTTACTTTACCCTCGATTTCCATTGGGAGTAGGTGATCGGCTTCTTTTTGTCTTTATTGGAAATGCTGCCACTCTGTGTGAGACGTCGTGTGCGCTCATCGTTATATGCGTTTAAATGCATTTGATGGTAACCGCTGTAATCGCCTCTACCATTATGCAGCGCGACAATTTGTGATGCTATAGCGGCATCGGTGCAATCCATCCTATCGCCATCGTGTGTTTCCGCCAGATTTTCCAATGGAATTACAGCAGAATGACGAAAGCTAGGGCTCCATGTGTTTCGCACAGCAATATTTCGTATACCATTTTCCACGCGATGGCCGAAACTGTTGCGTTTCGGTGGAGTTTCCTCGCCAATTAGATCTACCGCCGAATGATAGATTGTGTTACGAGATTGTGAGAGGGATTTTCGATGAGCAGCAGCTGCTGCAGCTGCTTCTGAGTCCGCAAGAGAGATTGTATCAAAATATAGGCTCTCACGATCATCCATTTCAGATTCAGGATATTCGTAGTCGTGCGTGCGTACTGGTGTAAAGAAGAGATAGATGTACCGGAAAGGTTAAAGCAATACATAATTTATATATTCATATACATAATCGATACAAACGAAAGGAACATATTTAAGCCCTCTCAAATAAATCAATACATACATCAGATCCATAAAAATTATGTATAGTAAAATGAAATATTAAATTTATGGATAAACCATGCGCACATCAATTAAACATTAACGAACAATCAATTTTTAAAAGTCAAATTAATTCTAATCGATCAATAAATTAAATCGTAGCTTTAAAAAGCAAATGCATTGAAATTCTTGCCTTCTATGCCTTCTTTACCTTCTTTACCTCCTTGGGAATGAATTTGTCGGATCTTGGTGGTTTTATTGAATTTTTCTTTGTTAGATCGAGAAGGCATATACGCAAAACACTATTAATCGAAATGAAAAACCGTGCAACAGTTTATACGAGATAGTTGAAGATAAAGGAATCTTTCAATTCAGCGCACTTCAGTACATAAAAAAATTATTTTCAAGGATTTTTGTGCCGTAGCATAGGTTCATATCTCTTCATTTCCGGATCCAAGATATTACGGAAGGTAGGAGTTATTTATAAGAACGTAACGTAATAAAAGAGAAATACTTGTTAAAAAGAGCCGCAGCAGGAGGTCCTGCTACAAAATACTACTCGTCGATCTAATTGTGAAAGCTAGCGTGTAGTTTTCTAATGCTAAATTCTATTCTATAAAGGCGCTTTTTAATTTGTTAATTATTATGCACTGTAATATTTTTTTAATCTATAGCTACAAATCGTAACAGAATAAGATTCGTGATTTTTATCAGTGGCTTAGAATAATTCAAATGTAATAAAATATATATGAATATTTATAGATAGCATTAAATTAGAAACGCTAACAGGCAAACACACAAACTAGCAAAAGGAATCAAATTAATAGAATATATTTAAATTAAGGCAATTTAAAATTTCAAATAATACTAGAAGTATATGCGAGGTTCTTACAAATATTAAAGTCCCCTAAATGAAATTCAATCGAAGCAAAAATTATAATTTCGTTCTAGATGAAGCTTATATACTAAACACCCTTAATGTAAATTTATAGTCTGCATGTCTGCCTGCCTGCAAAGATAGGAATCTTTGTGTCAGTGCCGGTGTGTCTGTATGTTTGTCTGTGGAAATCACGATTAAAGTCGAACGGAAACAGGTGTCGACGTGAAATTTGGCAGGAATATTCTTCGCCATAATAATTTGTTTGCGTTTGGAAATGGCCAAAATTGATATAGTGGCACGCCTACTTTTAAATGAAGTTAACAACTATATTTTTTAATTTCTATTCAAATTTTGAGGTTGAAATTTTATGGCAGAAATGACAGTAATAGACATTATAAAAAGTTAAAGATGAATTAAATTAATCAAGAAAATGGAACCGTAATATTAAGGGTGTAATATTAGGGGTGTTTCACGCCCACTGGTTATTGTATTTCTACAATAAATTGAAATTACGGATGTAGGGTATATGAACCGCGGCCAGGGCGACGTTAGCGTTCTCACTCGTTCATATTACAACAATCAATGAAAGTAGCCCACAGTCGAACGAGTGATCGTACTGTAGTGTTGGGAACTATCGAATAAAAACGATAGTGTTTTTTGACAGTTCTAGATGATTCAATTATTCGATAGTTTTCTTCGATAGCTTTTAGTAATTCAGTAATCATTCAACGAGTGAAACTGCTTCCGAGAATTAGTAATTACTAAAAACTAACAAACAATTAAACCATTAGATAATATCCATAGTAATTCCATAGTAATCGTTCAGCGAGTAGAGGCCGATACCTTAACCTACCTACCAATTAATCAATCAAGAGCAACGAGTTAGTTGATTATGTTGTAAAACACATAAGTTGAACTCGAATGGGGTGAGTGAGTGAATGAATGAATAAAAAATCATTCGGTAGTTAATTCAGTCAATAGTTCCCAACACTAGCTGTAATCATAATGTGACTTCTATCTGTAGATTTAGATTGAGATTTAAAATGTCGCGGAAATTTTTTGCACTACGGATATTTTTTGTATTGAAAAACAAAATTATCAAAAGCTGATAACTTTTGCAAAATCGTATTATAGTCTTTCGATTGTTTTTTAAAAAGTTCTATATATACATCTTAATTTTTTGTCAATGCGGCTGAATGCTTTACCGAACCCGTCGAGACCGTTTATGGATAAATGACGTTTTCATAGAAGCAGAATTATGCGATCATCGCGTATTTAATGGCAATGACAAAGTCTGAAATATATGTATAAATAAATTAGTATTTTATGGCAAATATAGCACTTTTGTAAAAGTCTTTCATCCCGTATTATTTCTGGGAGTACAATTAAAACTGTTGTGGAAAAAAAAGAAGCAAAAGGAATGGTTTGCAAGCCATGTGCATTTTTGCGTGCTCTTTGCAAGAGTAACAATTTTTATAATTGCTACAAAGCGTTTAGATGGTGCAATGAATAAATACTTAATAAATGACTGAAAGGAATTAATGAACGTGGGAAAACATTTCTGTTTGATAGTGTTTTTTTTAATTACCGGCGGTGTACATTCTGGCGTTGGTAAAATGTTGAAATTATTTCTTTATCTTTTATTGCTTTGATAATAATTTGCTTTGCAAATTTTAATTTCTTCTTTCTTTTTTTTTTATTTAACCCTGCTCATAATATTAGAAAACACGATACGACTATGCGTCCCTTAAAGAGGGTCATCACAATAATGAAGTAGTTACTGCAACGGAAACGTATCACCAATAACACACGTTGCTATTATGGTTGCTGTTGTTGTTGTTGCCACTGAATTGATCATGATAAAGAAATACTTTTTTAGAAAAAGAATGCCAGCACTTGGTTTGGTTTTATTTGGTGATTTGTACTTAAATAATGTGTGCATTAATATATTTCGTTTAAAGTTACCACTCTTTGCACCACTTGTTAACTGCATTCTAATGATGACACGACATTTTCACAAACTGTTTCATCGCAAACGAAAAGGGCGAATGTTTTTTTAAAACAGACCGAAGTTAGCGCAGCGCGCATTACTAGTTTGATACTGATGATAAGCTCTACTGATCGTCTACTCGCTATTCGCAGAACGTTCTCTTTAAAAAAATAATTCATTTGTGAGCGAGAATTTGTTCTATTCTCGTCTCTATTAATCTCTTAATTGCTCGCTTTTCTGTTCACTACTAGGTCACTAAGCTCATGATTATCATTTAATAGTTGGTTTGGACCTCTTGAATTAATTCCTGTTTCGTTGGTGGGAACTAGTTTTAGAGGTAAATTTTACAATTTTATTCTCTCACTTGTCGGTATTTTGTTAAATTTCTTTAATATATTAAACGATTTAATAATATAAACGAGAGTAAAACGATTTCAAAAAGTCATTTAAATTTGACGTGGCGTAATTATTAATAGAAATTTATTTTAATAAAATATTGAAATTAGATTTACGAGGGTTCGTTTTAGTTCTCTTTTATTTATATTTTAAAGTTCTCGATATAAATTTGCATTTATTTAAAAATTAATAGAGTCGGAAATTATTCAATATTATAATATAAGCCCGATATTATAAACAAATAATAGATTTATATTAAAACTAGGCGATTCCTAAAGTAGACTACTAAGAAGCAAAGGCATATTAATTTTCTTACGCTTCAAACTTAGATTTTTCGGACTTAATCGTGCGTTATAAAAAGTCTTGGAATTATTAATAATTTTTAGTGTCTATTAAGTCCATAAACTGTTGCAATGTCATCCCCATCGTAGAGAATATTACTAAGTGGCTCCACAAGATCCACTTATTTTAAATTCAAGTGATGTATATTTACTGAAATTTCTTAAAAACCTATCTGGCCAGCCGGAGACCTTTAAGAACATTTCATAGATATGAAGAGCTGGTTCCTTTGATCCCTCTATTTTTTTTATTTGAAAAAGCAGCAGTCAGTTTTTTTAACAGGACAAGTTTAAAAATTACTTACGGCTTAAGAAAAATAGAGCGGAAAAATATTAATTATGTACTTTCAAATTTTTAAACTACCAATTAAGTTAGTTCTTATCCTAACCATTTTCCAATAGAATACTAACATTTTTTTATTTCAATATGGATGGGATCTTGTGTTTTTATTATCTGGCAATGCTCTAACCTTAGGTGAAGTTAGCATTCTCGTCTATTGTTGTGTAGTTTATTGAATAATGTAGTTTATAGAATTAGCGAAGTTCGGATACAGTCATAACATTCCTTTAATTTTCGGTCAGATTAATCGCTTAATCGGGCCAAGCTTTTGCTCATACTCCCGATTAATCGCTTAATCGGGAGTATGAGTATATACATTCGGGCAAAAGGAGGACAAATCCACAAAACATCTACCGTCTCCTAATCATTGGAAGCGTTGAGTGTTCTTTAATCGACTCTGAAATTATGTAATGTCCTTATTGGGAAACTATGATTATACATGGACAAGTGTATTTCTACAAATATTATATGATATATAATTAGCTACTCTATTACTAAAATTATTGTATTGTGTTTATAAAATTGGATAATTTTCTTTTTAAATATATATCTCTTATATAGATATTATGTAAATATTTTTGTTGATAGATAAATTTTTTTAACGTTATGGATGGATGCACTTAATGAATTATAAACCTGTGGACTGCGATATTTATAAGGATCCACGATTTAATAGAAGGAAGTTAATCATATCACGATTTAATATTCAATTATAAGTAATGACTTACGTAGCGTAACTACATCATTATTAGGTGTAATCAAAGCTGAAATAACCAAAACACGAATTAAAGGTGATGTGGTTTTATTTGCCTGTCGTAAAAATCAAAACTTTTATACTTTATTTTTGGTATTTCACTTATTTTATAAACCTAGTGGTAAATTAGCGACATTGGTAACAACAAATGACGTACCTAAAGATATAATTCTATTTCACTTCTCTTCACATTTCATATTAATAAATCTTTTATATACACTTCACATTTATTTACTTTTATTTTATTTTATGCTTTAACTTCTATTAAAAATTGAAAAGGAGACTCGCGTAAACAGCAGAACAAAATATAAGAACACAATGCATATTCGTTGACATTTGTTGACATCGTATCTGTCAGTTCTTTTCTTTTCGATCAGAGATAATCAGATAATTTCGCTCCGTCAACTAACAACAAATTGTTCTTAACCCTTATGCGGTTATGACTTTTGAACTTCCATTCCGATTAGTACTGGAGAGAGTACTGCATACTATCATCAGTTAATGTGAACTCATTTCGAATGCTTTGAATTCTTGATATGCTTGACCAATTATATATTTAAATCCATATATTGCATTTTTTAGTATTTGTTTAAAAAGTAGAGTATATCTGTTTAGGAAAAGGAATTATGTTTCCTTATTTAATAAGAATTCAATTAGGTGAACCTGTCACTTAAGTAGTTTAGTTTAAGTAGTTTTATTTATCAAACCGTCGTTAATAATAAAACTAGTTAAAGGAAATCATATTAGGAAGTAAAACACTGTGTGGTTGTGTGGTTGTTCATCCACTGTTGTGGATGAACTAATTCCTTGATATGGAATATCTTATTCAGCTTGCGTAAAGTTTGGGTAATAGCATCTCATAAAGATAAAAATTAAATAAGCTTTAAAATATGCATTAAAATGGCATGATGCATGAAATCGTAATGGAGACACTACGCTGTTTACAAGGGTTAAGGATGTCAGATAACTATAACTGGAAAATTCCTTCGCTTTCACAGTTATCTATTTGTTTCTGTATCTGGAGAATACACATTTTCTTCTGACTGTATCTTGTGCACAAACCAGGTAAACAGTAGCGGCTAAAGGAATAAAATTTCCAAAAGGAATAAATTTCCAAAATTTGGGAGTCGGACAGAATTCCGAAATGGCAAAACGACGGGAATCCCAAAACGACGGGAATTTGGTATTCCTCGAATAAGATTCGAATGATTTTTTTAAAAGAATATTTTAAGAAATCAATTAAAGAATTACGAATGATTGGATTTATTCTATTTATTAAAAATTTTATATAAAAATAATATTAATTTACTACTACTATTTTATTTTTAGTTTTATATATTACACTATGGCATTACAGAAGGAACAGCTAATCATATGCGTGTGGCACTCTTTTGGTATTACTAAAATATTTACCACCAGCTGGCATGACCATCCGGTCCTTCACTAATCACTTTAATTATTTTAACTTCGCCACCATGATGATGATCTTCATGGAAGCCACCACCACCAACTCCACCGCCATGGATATCACCTCCGAAACTACCATCGTGAACGTCACTCTGAATAATTTTCACAATCTTTACTTCTCCACCATGGCCACCGGAGTACCAGCCACCACTGCCACCAAATCCGCTGCCATGACCATGACCTTGATCACCAGAATAATCGCTGTGTCCACCACTTATCACTTTTACTATCTTCACATCACCAGAAGTATGTCCAGAGTTACCGTAACCGCCGCCGTAACCTGCATGCCATCCGCCAGAACCTCCCCCTTGATGCCCATCGCTTACAACTTTGATAACCGCATGTCCACTGGCTATAAGTGTGCCTCCATGGCCTCCATAATCGCTACCATGGCCTCCATAATCGCCACCATGGCCACCGGAACCGTCACCATGGCCACTGTAACCACTTCCGCCACTGCTGCCATCGCCAATTCCTATAAATCCGGCATTAGATGCGGCCAACAAAGCGACAAAACAGAAGGTGGTCTAAACAGAAAGGGAACATAAAGCAATGAACATTTTTCAAACGTTAATCTGAATCCTTTTTTAAAAAAAAATCACCTTCATTTCGTTACAAAATTTGCTCTGATGATCCTTGAAATTTATTTGGATGCTATTGCCTTTGAGCTTGAATCAAAGACTGATGATCTTCAGGAGATAAACAAACATTTTATAGCAAAAAAAAATTGCTATTGCAACAAAGCATCAGCTCATCAAGGAAATTAAAATTCACGAATTACGACAAACTCTTTTTTGCAACAACAGTTGAAATCGGAAACATTTTGCAAGCTTTTCCAAAAAGAAAAAACAGACAAGAAAAAAATTTTAAAAAGAAATGAACTCAAATGGCTTTAAATGCAAATTAGTAGTAATTAATTAAAACTGATTTGTTATAATAGTTACGTTAGCAAAGGTTAGCATTTTTAAACAAAATTAATTAACTGAATTTGATTCAAACTTTATAAATTTATTGATGGATACGATGCAACTGTTTTATGCAAAAGTTATGCAGAATTATTGAGAAACAAATTAATAAACAAATCTTGCATTTGACAAAAGCAAATCATAATTATCTAGGTGTTCATGTTGTGATATATTTTTATAGATATTTTGTGTACATTTTTGTAATACAAATTTAACTAACTAAAGTCAAGGTAATGATTGATTGCAAAACCTGTCCATTGAATGAAAGCTAAGCGCCTGAAAGTCGTTTTCATTATTAATAACGTAGTTTTTTATGTATATTATTTTTATTATTGCGTATTACTATTACGTATAACTCTTTCATCTCCTTGATTGTGGATTAAAAAAATTGCAAATATTGTAAAAAAATAGGACGATTAAATAATGTTATTATCTAATATTTTTTTGTAGGCGGAGATCATTCCATTAATCACTCTTCCCAAAGGCAAACAACTATATTTTATTTTATCAATGGTGTTTAAAAGTTTGCAATGATAAGCTACAAAGTCAAACCAAGAGAAATATTTTTCTTATAATGAAGTTCTTAAAGTTACAAAAAGTTCCGAAGCTAAAACTTTATGAAAAATAATAAAAGTAATAAAATTTATAACACCTCCATGAAGTGTGAGGCCCTTTTCTCTAACGAATGTCATCCATACAGATGATAATAATTTTCAAAACTTCCAAATTCCAAATTTTGTTGACCTTAAAAAAAACTAGAATAGCTTCTAATCTGATGGGGAACAACTGACGGGGTTCTTCTAACAAAAGATATTTCTATTTATTTTGATTTCATTTTTTTTAATAAAAATCAACAAATTTGCGAGGTTTCGGAAGAGTACTATTATGAAAGCATAGACGTGATTGGTAAGCACTTCCTAACTTATTGTTTAACCAACCGGTTATTTTTTGATAATATCTTGTTTCACGCAAACAAGAATTATTTTAACGTATTTTAAAAAGTTATTATTTTTTCACACTTATAAATATTTAAAATCTGAACACATCTGAATATGTTTGATGCTCACATATAGTGCAAATTATGTATTAACGAGATTATACCAAAATTGTTTGCCAAATTGCTTGGTAACATTTTATCTAAGGACATTTTTTTGTCGGTGAGGAAGAGGGGATGGTGTATATTTCTCATTCCGTAAAAAACGTCAGGTTTTTGTCGAATGTTCAAATGTTTCAAGCTATCGACAATTTCTGGGAAGAATTTTAGAAGTTGTCGGCGTAGGAAAGAAGGTATCAATCTAATTTTCGATTATTCTGTTTTTACGAAGTAGGGACAGATTTGATGTAGTCCTGTGATACACAAGTATTGGGAACAAAGATTTTTATATACAAATACATTAATAAAAAATCATTTATTATTGATTCACGGTACAAAATGCGTCTTTATTTTGGTGCTAAAAAGTTCATTCTGGGTGCGTGAACCTTTAAAAATTGAATGTCAAAAAAATATTTATTTTCACCGAAATGAATGTTTAAACTATTTTGCGATTATTAATTTGCCTTCGAGAAGAATTTTAATACTTCCTTGATTTATGTTCGCACCATCCTCTTTTGTCTCTTTGCTAACTATTAATCTTTTTGTCGGATAAAAAGACTTGAAAACAATTATACCAAATTAATTCAACTATGATAAAAAAGAGAAGCTTTGCAGTTTTTTCAAGTTTTGTTGTCGATACCGGTTGCCAGATTAGCATAACCATCAAAATTTCAGCGATGCGCGTGCAGTGGCTCTATGCTTGTTAACTGCGTTCGCTTTTGGTAACCGAAGACGGTATAAAATAGACTGTGTTTCCGTGGCTTAGAACTAGTGTCCAAAATTATTGCTTACGATCATATAACTGAGTGACCGAGCGAACGGTTGGGATCCATCTATTGATTGAGGAAATAAAATGAAAGTGAGTTCTTGCAAAAGTGTATGAAAGGAAATAATTATGGGAATAAAAAAGGACGAACATTTAATTTCAGACTCTATTAATTTTTATTGTTGCGGCCTCGGTATACGCCAATGTTCATGCGGGCGACCTGTTAGGTTTACTGAAAGGAGGAGGTGGTGGTGGTGGCGGTGGACACGGTGGGGGCTATAGTGGCTGGCATGGAGGTGGTTATGGTGGTGGCTATGGTGGCAGCCATGGTGGCGGTGGATATAGTGGTGGCTATAGTGGCTGGAGTGGAGGTAGTTATGGTGGCGGTCATGGTGGCGGTCATGGTGGCGGCCATGTCAAAATTATTAAGGTGATTACCACGCATGAAGGTCACGGAGGACATGGCGGTGGCTTTGGTGGTGCACATAGCGGCGGTTACGGCGGCTATGGTGGTGGTTATGGCGGTGGTCATGGCGGTGGTTATGGCGGTGGTCATGGCGGTGGTTATGGCGGTGGTCATGGCGGTGGTCATGGATACGATCATGGTGGCCATGCAAAAGTTTATAAAATTATAGCCATTCACGGTGGTGGTGGATATGGTGGCGGTGGTGGTGGATACGGTGGCGGTGGCGGTGGCTACGGTGGCGGCGGTCACGGCGGTGGCGGTGGCGGCGGTGGTCATGGCGGTTGGTCCGGTTGGGACTAGATGAATTGAATAAATTACAAATGAGATGTGATTAAGTAGATTTGTGTATCCGATAGGTTTAATAAGAACAAATTAACAAATACTTTTAATGCGGTTGATGCGAAAAATATTAATTAAATAATTAATTAACTAATTATGTGAATTTATAATTGCTAGTCTATAACAAAAAATATACATAAAAAGAAAATTATTAATTTCTGTATATGTGGAGTTTATTTTTGGCGCTGAAAACTATAGAATAAAGCCTCAGAAAACATACGTAAGATTATAAATTATATAATTGGTACACAGTTTTTTCTTGATTTTGAATGAAAGGAAATCCTGGTAAAGTTTAGCGTAATATTGTGAATTATTAATAAAATCTTGTATCTCATGAGAGATTTCTAACCATCAGAAGATGTTGGTTTGCATGAGCAACAGTCGACATCTGGGGTATTGTAAGTGTAAATGAATCTGTGATGCCTACTTTGATGTCTGCAGCATTATGAGTAACCAAAGGGAAGGCTTTAATCCCACATTGAAGTACATAATGATTAATTAACACATAAAAAGTACACTAAAGATTAATATAGACATATTTGAACATACTATAACATTTTGAAAAGGGTTGCAAGGGGGATGGGATGAAAGGGATTCACTTAAATATCCTTGAATTTTTATAAATATTTTCTTAAAAATTTTCCTAACAATAAAAAATCCCGACGCCTTCTAAACAATGCCTTTTTGTGTTTATAATCAGTCAATAAAATATCAGTCAATTAATTTAAAATATTTGTTTGTCATTCTTATTTTCACGTTCGCGTCTTTAGTCTTTTGTATTTCTGCTCGGCAACCCAAACTGTCGTAGTCTCGTTAAAAAGTATACCAAAAAGCTTTTACTTAATTTTAATGAAACCTAATTTATTATTATTTAACTGAAGATGGCGCGAGTAGAAAATTGTTAACATTTTATTAGAGGTGAAATTTAGAAGGTTTTGTTGCAAAACAGAGTCTGAACTTGAAATTATTTATTTTTTATTTAACTTATTATTTAACTTATTTATTTTAGTTGTAGACAATATTAGTAAACTTTTTGGAACGAAAAGTAGTGTTACTGTGGGCTAATATATAGCGAATCATTTTAAATTTGGGTAATAAAAACGTATAATTTATTTATAGAAAACTTAATTTTGATAGTGGTTTCAATTCTTGGATAAAAATCTATGTAAAAATAATCTATATTCATATATACCTTATATATAATTTATTCAGTGCTTTAATTTATTTTTTCCATATTTAACACTGAAGATTTTGTGAAGATTTGATTGAAAATAAATTAAAATAATGAGCGTACAATTTTCCTTTAATTAATTTTTATTTTAAATTTTATTTTAAGTTTTATTATTTTTTTAAGTGATTTAACCTCTGATCATTCCGCCTTTAATAACCATACCCGCATTTATTGCAACCGGTGCTTCCATAACCTGGACGTACTGCGCCGTTACTAAAGCTACCACTGTTTGATGAGCTGAAACTTCCAGCACTGCTGGAAGAGAATGAACCACTGTTTGCACCTCCATTTCCGCCATAGCCGCCAGATGGTCCAAAACCACTTTGCCCACCATGACTGCCCGGTCCACCGAAGCCGCCATGACCACCGATACCTCCGTGGCCACCATGACCGCCATAACCACCATTACCGCCGTAACCACCATTGCCGCCGTAACCACCATTGCCACCATATCCACCGTTTCCTCCAAAACCACCACTACCGCCGTAACCGCCCTTTCCACCGTGGCCACCATATCCTCCGCTGCCATCATATCCTCTGCCACCGCCATATCCGCTACCACCGCTAAAGCCTACAAAACCACCACCAAATCCGCCAAAAATTCCGCCGCCGCTACCACCACCACCGCCATGACCGCCCAACAAGATGGACTTCTTCAATTCTTTAATTTTGTGCAATGTTGGAGAGACGTAGCAAAGACTGACCAAAAGCAAAAATAGTACAAATTGTTTCATTTTTTTACTTTAGAAAGATTTTATTCGCGTCAATTCAAAATCCGAGGTAGCGTGTGCTTAATTTTGTTTCAGTGGGTTCGGTCCTTGCTTTAAAACTATTGTTTGTGGGTGCAAATGCAATGAGTTTTATACCCGACAATGACGAAAATTTGCTCTAGTCAAATATATCGCCAATATTAATAACGTATAAAAAATTGTAAAATGTTAATTTACGTGGTGACACACGAAGTCAGCTTTCTCACTGAGACTCTAATTACCCAATAGAACAATGGGCCCGGCCCGAGGGACTTGTGCACATGCAAGCAAAATATTGTAATCATTTTTATCAGAGAAAGAGGGAGAGAGTCTCTCTGCTAGAGAGAGTTGTTCGTTGTTCATTGAATCATAAAATACTGCTTGTTTCCCATTCTCGAGTGTCATCATCAAATCAAGAATGAACAATAATATATGACTGCGATTAATTTTCTGCATATTAAAAAAAACAGGGAAAAACGTGGCTAGAAATGGAAACAACAGACAAGTTTTACATAATCCGTCTAGAGAAACAGTCTATAAAATTGGTTTTGCTTTCGCTTTAATTAATAATCTCTAAATTGATGACTATTTAAATTAATATTTTATTGGCCATTATTAAAGGTATTCAATTGAATATACATGAAATAGAAATTGGTTTTATTGAAATAATATTAAGATTACAGTAATAAGTTAAGTGTCAAATAAAGACATGTGTTTCGTCTGATAGGAAAATTTAGTATATGCAAATTATTATCTCCCCCTACCCCGAAGTTTAAATTTGTACCTTTAATAGTTTCAATTTGTTTAATTTACCACGAAGAATTAATTTGTGCCTTTATTCTGTAAAAAAGGTCATTGAACTTTTCACTGCTTGACTAAAACAAAAGTAAAAATTGCAGAAATTGTGAGTGTTACAGAATGACAGAAAGAGAACGTAATATTAGAGATATATCGTTTATATTTATATCGCAGTATAAATATAAACTTAAATAATAGCGTGCTTGAATAATATTGTTTACGGAGTTTCAAATTTTTTGAGTGCAGAACTCATTGGGGGACTTCCCCACTCGTAAAATTTTCCCAAAGCTTTATCAATTCTTAATAGAATCATCTTTAATATATGACGACAACACGAATATATTACAGCAATAAAGTAATGCTATAGATGTAAGAGAATTTTGAGTTCTGGTTATTCAGTATTATTAAAATAATTAATTCACTGTTTGGGGAATTATTGAAAATTTTGTTGTTTATTTTATTTTCCATTTACGATAAGTTTTTTCTGAATATCAGTCGTTTGCATTTGTTTTAGAGCAGTGTTTATATTTTTTCTGAAATTAACATAAATATCTAACTATGTAATTTTTATAATAGATATAAAAATTTAAAGATTAATAGACAATAATAAAATGTGTTTGTAAGTCGCGTTTTAATGGAATTCTTTATTGGTTTTCTTCGTATATATTAGTAATATTGGTAATATTTATTTAAAGTTATTAGTTTGACGTTAGAGCACTAATGAGGTAATGGGCATAATCGCTTTTAACTTATTTGGTAGGTAATGGGCATAATCGCTTAAGCAGTACCAGCAGTTAATAATTTAACATATTTAATTTATTTAAGCAGTTAATAATTTAACATATTTTTATGTATATTCCATAATTACGAATTTGATTAATTCATTTCAAAAAATCTCTATTTTTAACATTTTTTCAATATTCTCAAGAATTATCTTATATACTTTTAAACTCATTTTGTTAATCATTACAATTCTATTAGTCAACGAGATGAGGGTCATACTAATCAGCATTCAGTGCGCCTAAGCCGCATTGAGATCGGTATGTCTGCGTGTGATTTGTAGGAATATGACGTAATCAGCAAGAAATGTCTTTATGAAGTTTTTTGTATGTAGAGGCAAGGCACGTACAAACGAGAAACATAATGAAAACAACACGGTCTCACTTCGTCATGTAATAGAAAATATTAAAATTTTGAATTCTTCCATTGCTAATTTTCTGAACATTTTGATAAAAATATTAAAAATTATGAAATTTTTTATTTTCGAATAGACGTAATATTTTTCAAAAGTTCTTCAACGCTTTACGAAATATTCCGCCGTTTATGATTTCAATAGTTCGCTTCATACAAAAAATTTATATAAATAAGTGTAGAAAGAAATTGCTCTGCTAAGAATTTCCAACCGTGAAGAAATAGTATTCACGATTGATTAACGAAATAAAGAGGAGTTTCTCTGCTTCTCTGGTGATCCTGTGGGTTATAATGACCACTTCTCTAATCCATATTCAGGCCGGTATTGTAAGGCGTTCCCTATCAGCAGTGGTGGATACTGGCACAGAACTTTCCAAAATACTCTCAGCGCCTCTTGAGAAACAGGTTCTTCTATATTCATCTCCATTTTTAACTTGAGGTGTTAGAAACAAATCCATACTATAGAGTTTAGTTGAAAAGTTAAATTTTGTTGTAGTTAACCGTATTAACTCAATGTTAGATAAAATTAAAATTTTCTTGGAAATTTTTTGCCATTAATTTTAAGATTTATCCAGATGAATTGCAAACAAGAATAATGAGAATTTTGTAAAAACATAAAAAACAGTAAAAGAATTATTCATATATGTATTTAGCTCTTTAATTTATTTTTATAGTACCTGCGATAATTATCTAGAAATCCAAATTTTTTACACGAAACCAGAAATACCTAAAAAATCGAGTCAAGCATTTGTGGTGGGGAATTTTAAACAATAGTCAAAAGATTCACTTCAGTTGTTTTTAGTTCAATGATCGTATCATCTTAGTGCATCTTTACTAACATGGTTATCACAATATTCTTCGCAGTGCACAAATATTTTGGTTGTGTGTGCATAATCGTGAGCAGGCGATTAAATGAATTTTTCTAGAGTTTCCCAAAACAAAATAAAACAAACTTAAAATTTATTTATGTAAAAAAATGTAGGTAATTATTTTTGGTTGGACTAATTTTGTTAAGATTTATTAGATAAACGTGAATACATGTAACCAGTGACCTTTAGCTGATGCCATCTCTAGTGGTTATTTGTACTTAGAGATATGAAATTCTGTAGAATGATTAAATCGATAGATGAACTGCTGGTAGATTAAGGACTAGTAAAGTAGTAGACGGTAGAGTACTGATTAATATGAGACTAGTTATTACAGGACAATTATGTCAAGAGGATAAATGACCGTGAGTTTGGTAAAATCATATGGTAAATTGAGGGGAACTTGAAGCCTTTAGGATTGATTTCATCACAACTCGAATTGTGTTAAGGAGATTATCAAATTCGTTCTTAGACCTCTTAAAGGCAGGGTTTGCGATTATGTCGCTGATCACTTTTAATTTTAACGATTAAAATTTTGACAAGAGATACTCTTCAAGGACTCATGTTATTTTTCGAGGTGGACTATTTAAAGAATGGCACAGCATAGGATGTAAAAACGGTAACGAGTGACAAGCAATTTGAAAGTTGCTTCAGAAATTAATTTACATTATCGTCGAAGGAATAACATTATTGTTTCAACTAGAACACATTTAATAATAAAAACCTTAAGTTAAAATAAAATTATTTAAGTTTTTATTTCTTTTAAACCAAAGGATACGATTGAATGAAATACGTTTGCGGAGATACGTAGTGGATAACATGTTTGGTTCATGGTTGAATTCTTTGGTTATCTCATAATTCTCGTACCCTTTAGGAACCTTGACCATTAATTATGGCTGTTTCTAAAGACGTTCACTACTTGTTGCAAAAATAATTTCGCTAATCTTTGAGTGATATTCATCATGTTATCGTAAATTGCGTGCTTCACTACGACTTTCGTTAACGAATACGGTTACGTATACGTTTTTTATGTCTAATTATTGTAGAGCTATTTTCGTTCTAAAACCTTTTCCGAGCCATAAAATTTGAAATGGATATTATATTTATTAGTATTGGTCAATCTCTCGACTAACCGTAACAAGATTCATAATTTGCTACGGTCGCAAATGTCTCGAGTCGTAAGAACTTCGAAAATATTTTTGTATAAATTTTTTAAATTATGCTTTTTTAGTTTTGTTTTATCAGAAACAATTTTTTAGAAAATAACAACCGGAACGACTTTCAAAATAAGTATGGAGTTTTTTACCTTTTGTTGTTTTAGGAGTTGAATTAAATAATTTTTGAAAGTATATCTCGGAAAAAATTTTTGGCTACAATTTTTGCAACATGTTGGACCATTTTAGGGCACTATTTCGGGGTTGTGAACTAGACGTCTTACCTGTCTTCTTCTAAGTGCCAATCAATCCCTAAAATTGATTCAGCTTAAAAGTGAAATCATTTTCAAGTTTGTCTCTGATTCGATCGGTTCTCTCAAACTATCAAAATTGGGCTAATAATTCATATAAAAGTAATAAACTTGTGAAAGCCTTGACGTTTTCTGATTCATAATTTGTTCAATTATTTATCCCCACCAAGCTTTCTTTGGAAGAAAACGAGTGCAGTGAAACGAAAACAATTTATTTATTTTCCATTTCTACCAGAGAAATATCTCCAAGTTTGTAATTTCGAGCGTCATAACCTTTTCGATTTGCCTTCTGAAGGTTTAGTAATAATATTGTTTTGTATTAGAATGTTTTGTTGATGAACGTTGGTCTGATGGGTCTGATGCGTTTGATGGGTTTCGTTTTTAACGTTCGACACATGGATATTTTCTTGGTGTTTTAAATTCAAAGAATTCCGACCGTTATTGTCATCTATTTTGGCGGCGTTGTTTTCCTTCGACGGTGATATGATGTGCGGCGACGGCGTGGATGAGCATCCAAATCTGCAATTAATTAGATGATTATTTAGAGGTTTCCAATTTCAGAGTCAGCTTGCAAAATAACTAATGAATTAGTATGGGAGACAGTAGAGTTAGCATTCAATGATAAGTAATTATGATGATTATTTGTGCCATCATTAATACTAGAGCTCATAACCAACACCGTGCGGTATCTTTTGAATATTATTATTATTATTCGTAGAGTGTAGTGATGTAGATGCTTGGTTGGTTGAATGACGTTTTAATAATACATTGCGATCAGATTTCCCAGATTTGATAACATAATTGTGTTCATTAATATTAAGACGCTTTGCTTTGGAAAAACTCTTTGAGCCACCTATTCGATATCTTGTATTTCTTCTAAGGCTATCTGCATTAAAGTGGTTTTTTCTGAGTCTTTGAGGACGCCTATTATAAATAACTGGACTAGAGAGGCGGTGATACAGAGCATATCCTCTCATATCACAAATACCGTACCGACCCGAACCAACATTATTTAACGAAGGCTTAGATAATTTTAATACCAAAGTCATAATCCGCCGTTTCAGCATCGGGTTGTTCTGATTGAAATGCTATGTTCAGTTTGCGTGGGTTCATTCCTTGCGGGACGAGAACGGTGCGTACTTGTGGAGCCGGTATATTCACAATAACGTTATTCGGTTTTGTGGCTTCGTCATCCCCATAGGCGTGACCATTATGTACGTAGTATTGCGGACGGCCTAGAAGTGCATTGGCGAAATCCCTCGCGGCCGTAACTATGAAATCAATTGTGCGTTTAGATCTCGCACCCTCGCCACTATACACGAGTACTAATATCATAATGACACGGTATATACACACAGAATATTTCATAACGGACTGTCTTTATAACTGTTAACACTGGAAAGAAGAAGCTAACGTAGTCCGGCGTAACACATTGAACGAAAAGGCTTTTTATAGTCTTGAACGATCTATATAAAGTGTATCTAACTAACGGAAAAATTAAATATATTAATTTGGAAAAGAAACTAATTTGATGTAACGAAGCTAATTGTTAGCTAATTGTTAGAATTTAACAACAAAAACAAAAACCTAATGGTATGAAATTGAAACATTCTTTTAAACACCCCTAGGAGCTCATTTAGCAACAAAAAGATGCTACTAATGAACATGAAATTTCTGAGAAATACTTAAGCGAAGAGGAAAAGGAATTGATAAGTAAAAATTATGAAAAATTAAAGCGGACAAATTTGTTTGTGTTTGATTTATACAAATTTTTTATTTATTATCTTTGGATATATTTTTTGTAGCTTCCAACTAAATCTATGCTATTAATTGTATTGCCTCGGCTTTAACATCTAGGATAATGATTGTGATTATACCCCACATGACCACTGAAGACGTTGTGATCACTTAGACCGCTGCTGTAAACCTTTCCATAGCCACCGCTGGAATCGGTATGGTAGACACCATTATATCCGCCACTGTAGCCACCACCATATACACCATTGTAATCACTATTGTGGCTGCCGGCATTAGAGACGCCGCCATCGTGGACGACTTTAACAATTACAACTTTTTCGGGAACATTGGAATAATCGTGATTATAATTGTGGGAGTATTCGTTAACATAACCACCATTAGCATATGCGCCGTTCACATAACCTCCAACGCCGTAGCCACCGTTAACATATCCGCCATTGCCGTAGCCACCATTAATATAACCGCCGTTATATGAGTGTGGTTTCAGTCCTAGGAGGGTAAGCTTCTTATCCAGAACACCACCGAATTGCAGACCGCCACCAACGCCGCCATAAATTTGATTGTCATATCCACCGGTATAACCACCGGTATAACCACCGCCACCACCACTACCACCGTCAGCACCAGCTAATGCATCTAATCCAAGAAGACCAAGTTTCTTTTTCAGTAGAAGTGCTTTCGCGCCAAGCAAAAGTTTCAATGAACGCTTCTCAATATTATGCGATTGGGCAAGAGACAACAGTCCAATATATAGAATCAGGATGGAAAAGATAACGGCGGGCTTCATAATGTTTTGCACTAATCGAACAAGAAATTAAACGGAACTAAATTTTGTCCACCTAAGCCACTTCTATTTATACTTAAGATAGTCAAAAAATGTAAATAGATTTGGAAAACCCACATCATGAGGGTCAGAATCATATACAGAATAAAATGCTAAATATGCGTGTGGAATGGAAAAGAAGCTATAGTTCGTATGGTAACAGAATTGAATATATTTCACATTTATTTATTTATTTAATACCTGATCTCGATCTTCTGAGATCTGCTTTATTTATTTAAAGACTTGCTAAGATTTCTAGTAAAGAAATTATTCAAACGAGTCGGTGCCGCAACGACTGAGGCTGTGCGTATTTCTTTGGCTTCCAATGAAATTTAGCTCAGTGATTATCGAACAGCTCGAATCACAAAATTTAGCCACTAATTCCTGAATATTTTTGATGCTCACGTTTAAAATGAGACGCGCTGTTAATTTGTAAAAAAGCATGCGCACGGCTCTAAGCACGTAGTACACGTGTGTGTGTGTATGCATGTACGAGCCACACCTAATAATAGTATGTTCTTTAGCCATATATTATAATTTTTATTTGTTTATATTATTCATCTAAATGAATAGATGGACAAATCGAACAAGCAAGAAATTATCAACTTAATCACTAAACGCACAAAGTATTCGGTTGGTTTAAAAAATCGAAGCCAACTAATAGTTCATAAAATCACTAATAAAATTCATTATTTTACATAGTAAACTGGTAGAAACCGGTTTTAAAACATATTCCTAAATATCGTATTAGAGTCCGGATGAAATTTTGTATACAGTCTTTTTTAGCATTCAATATTTTACGAATATTTTGTTTCTATTATATGAAAATACGACCGTTGCAGAAAATATTTGATTTAATTCTGACTTAATTGTACTGTCATAATTCAAAATCGGGACTTTATCAGCAATCGAGGTCAACAATTAAAATGAAAAAATCTTTTGAAAAGATTTGCCAATTTAAATCATTGAATTTTAAAGGAAATACTTATTACAGAAATGATTTTACTTAGTCTTGACTCTAAGTTTTAACGACCTGAATTTGAGAAAAGTAGAAAAAATAGACTAATTGGGATCATAAACTTTTGTGTACCATAACTTCCGGAGACCCGCTAACAAATTGCCCGTCTAACAAACTGGCAAAAACATCAAAAATCAATAATAAATCGTAATGTTGAGCAAGCAGGTAATATTTATTTACGTACTACCATTAAAAAAAATAATAAAAAAATTAAGACGGCAAGAATTTGAAATTAACATCAAAGTGAGAAACGAATTATTGATTGGTAGATCGATTGATTGTTAAAACGATAGATTGATGGATCGATTGATTATTATTTCAATAGATCCATCAATTCAACCCGTTCGATCTCTTAATTGTGTTTTTCGGTTGATCGTTAAAGAAAAAAATAATAAAACCAAACTAAAATCATTTCACTAAAAATTTATAGAACTCGATATTTAGTGGTCGTTTTAAAGTTGGTGGGGGTTTTTTGCTTTTTTTTGTGTGTGTTTATCTTCATTCATTCAAAAACCTTGAGTTCGAGAGAGCTCTAAACTGCTCTCCACCATTTAATCGACCTCAACACTTGGATAGAGCGCACAAAGTCTCACCACAAGAGCATCGCGTCGAGACTGAACGATCATTACGAATAAATTTCAATGGTTTTTGAGGTTTTTAATAAATAATTAAAAGTTATTGTTTTTTTAAATCGCGCAGACGTGGTTGCCTTTCTTTAATTTTTTCATTGGTCTTTTTCAATTTAATAATTCGCATATATAATCAGTGGTAGGTAACACGATGCGGAAACCGGGAATTATTACAAATTAAGTCCTTTTTCTTATTAGGAAAATACGGCTTCAGAAATATTTTATAAATTAATTAAAAATTACCAAATAAAATGGGCTTCATATTTTGAACACAAATTATATACATTTCATATATATAAACATCATCTTAGTGTCTTATGCTTCACTTCTGGATTTTAATTCATTTTTGAAAAAACGCTACAAAATCACAAGCCGAATAAAACAAAAAATGAACTTTTCCAATTTTTATGGGTTTCATTAAATTTGCTATAAAAAATCTTTGAAAATCAATCGTTTTTGGTGTACAATTTTTCTCATTAAGAAAGTCTCCTTAGAATTCCAGAAACAAGTGTGGATGTTGTTTACTTGTTTTCAGCTTGTATTTCATTTTTATCGGAAAGTTTTTAATATATATTAAAATGAAACGGTATTAAAAATTGGTTTGAAATTTTTAATTTTTGAAAATAATATCCTTTTTCACAAAATTAAATTTAGCCTACAAGTGGTCCCCATTTCATTTGATTCACTCCTTTTCGTGGAGGCGATAAATATTTTCTTATTTCCCATTTTAATATATTAGTATATTAAGTGATCTTGCAAACTTTTCACGCCACCGAAACCACAAACGTAATACGCCACTGAACTGACAGAGTCATGATTAAATTAATGCTTCATTTTTACGCGCTTCCAATGATTAATGATGCAACGAAAAGCACTTGTTTGCGAATATTCTTCTAAAGCTCGAACATTATAAGAAGCAAGCTCTTACATGCTAGCTTTGCAACGATTATCATCATCGGGTTTGCTGCGAAAGCTAACCCTATGAATACACTGGAAAAAATGTATTCCATAAACTTAAAAACCATATCACGTTTGTTAGTCGTAAATTAAATATAAAATAAATTATTATTTATGTATTATTAATTATGCAGAGCTTCCTAACGTAATTTTGAAAATATTAATATTTGCGTGCCTTTGTGTTTTAGATCCAATGGACCCGTGGGCACAATGGATTTTGCTTACTTTTCAAATTTGATACAATCACGAAATCAATCATTTATCATAAAATTTTAGATGGCTATGATTTTCAATTAAAATTTTTTTTTAATTTTAATAAATAGCGTATGCAAAAACTTTTATTATGTTAGCCTTCAAAATCATCATTTATTTTTAGTCATTGAGCAGAAACATTTAACTGATTTATGTATATTTGTACATACATATTTTTTGTGGACTATAGGAATGTAGAGGATATTCAAATAGCTCGAAAATTTTTTTGCGATATAATGCTTTTTTGTTAAACACGATGATAAATTGATCGTTTAAAGAAACTAAAATTAGATTAAACGTAGTCCTAAATGATTTCTTTAAGTCTGTTTATTTCTGCGAAAACTTTCTAAAAATCTGAGGGTCGATACAGGCATTTTTTCGCAATTCAGAATTAGATTTAAATGTTGATTGTCAGGAGATGGCACTCAACCGAAACACATTAAATGGTGATGACTCAAGGGTTTATATTTATTACAATAATGCACAAAAATTAAAACGATTTTCGTATTCTGTTAACACGTGCTTTTCATTTGAACAACAACAACAGCAACAACAACAACGGCACAATAATATTATAACCACCAACCACTGACAAAAGATATTGACAATTAAGAGTTCTTCAACCAACTTGGCGGTCATTCGAGTCAGCAATGGTCGCATCGTGCTGGAACTTGTAATTAATCGATTATTCGTTTAGTTTGCGGGTCGTTTCAATCACTCAAAGCCGCCACAATCAAATGCAATTTTTCTAGAAGAGACGCGGCAGCAATCTATTTCGTGAATGGTCGGTTGCGACAGCCGTTGCCGTTGTTTGTTGTCTATTGGCAATAAAACTAGTTAGAATGATGCCAAACAAAAGTTTGTTACTGGCAGCAAAAATGAAAGCGAGAGTTAAACCGAACAAAGAATAGAAACCCCGATACAGGGCATGCCTTTGACAAGTGAACAAATAATTTGGCAAGAATTTGGTATAAATACTTAGCTTCAGTACATTGAGGAATCAGTTGTTACGCATCGAGCATCGAGCGTTGTATTGCCAAAGGATGCAAAGAATTATCGTTGTACTGTTGAGCATTAGTGCGGTCGCCATGGCTGGCTATCTCGGTGGCGGTGGTGGAAGTGGCTGGCAGGGTGGTTTTGGTGGAGGTGGTTGGCAGGGCGGCAGTGGTGGTAGTGGTGGTAGTGGCGGCTATGGTGGTAGTGGTGGCTATGGCGGCGGTTATGGCGGCGGCGGTAGTGGTGTATGGTTGGGAAGCGGAGGCGGTGGCGCTGGAGGAGGATGGACTGGTGGCAAATCCTCTTATGGAGGCGGTGGAGGCGGTAAAGGATGGGGCACATCCTACAGCAGTCTTAGTAAAGGAGGTGGCGGCGGCGGCTGGTTGGGATCAGGCTCTGGTGGCGGTGGTTCTATATGGGCTGGAAAAATTAATAGCTATGGCGGTGGCCACAGTGGTGGTGGAGGAGGAGGAGGAGGATGGTCTAATGGTGGTGGAAGTGGTTGGTCTCAGGGAGGTCTTTCTGGACTATCGAATGGTTGGAAGTCGGGCGGTGGTGGTGGTTATGGTGGAGCCTGGCAAAGTGGTGGAGGAGCTGGAGGCAATGGCTGGAGATCAGGCGGTGGTGGCTGGAAATGGTAATCCACTCAAATTGCAAAATGAATATAATATTCGAATTTACAAGAACTTTGTAAAGAAAGACGCCGCACAGCATTAAAAAATATTGTAAAAATATAATAGCATTTTTTCATAATCGGTTTCTTTTGTTCTTCATTTTATTAATAAATTCAAAACTTAGACATTTGTTTGTTCCTTAACCGTTAGGTGAGAAGACCAAACTGAGACAACAGAGTGGTAATATAGCGTAAGGAAGCGCATTGAACTATTGTAAGCACCAGTACATTGTCGACTGAATACACAGTTCAGTAGATATCTATAGTAAAAGTAGGGGATAATAAATTAAAGGATACCTTGGTATATATTTAAATATTCCAGACCACAGAACTAAAGAAGTTCTTCGAAAACCATTGAGGGTTCTCTTCATTTTTTTCATAAATTTGAAATCAACAAATATAAAAATGCAAACGACGAGGTCGCAAATAAATACAAGAATCATATCAAAAATATATGTTTGATATCGTCAAAGAGACTAAGAATAACTATCCACGTATTCTTTTATCCGTTGGGACGTAAGAAAATCGCGAAAACTTTATTCGGAAATTGAATGTAATTGAAAAAAATAGGGCGGACTCCGCACAATTTCATGAGGTCACCGATAGTGTCATGACCACTAGATTTATTTTTGTGAAGATGTTGCAAAGACTACGATTAATAAATTATTAATAAGAGATAAATTATATTGATAAAGGTAATTTACCCGAGCGTTTCTTGTCAAGAGATTTAGCTATGAAGCGTGTGCGTCATATAGTTTGCTGCGATCAGTTTTATCTCCTTTTACAGAATAAAAAATCTCAATCTATTTAATTTAATTTAATTGTAACGTTCTTATTCATGGATGTCCATGTATGCTTCCCTGACTCAAAAGCGGCCAGCCGTTGAAAGGCAATGTACTGTATTTTGGACTCTTATAACATTCAAATGTGTCTCTGAGATTTTGGTTAAAATAGGTTGCACCATATGGTCACAATCAAACATCATACAAGAAAGTCATGTGTTGCAAGCATCAGATCCTTTTGAAATGTCGAGCTAAAAACTCGACATCGCTTGTATAATCCTACGGAGATATTTCGTTTAAGCTTTCATGTTTTTAATTTTTTTGTTTTATTAAATATAAATTCCGATAATACAAACTGAAGAAAACAAGACAACAAAATGAGAATTTGAAATATAACGGTATGTTAATTTCTACACTAGTAAGGATAAAATTATGTCTACAGTATATGTTGCCAAATGTTACCACCGGCAAATCCTTTTTCTACTCCATCAGTTTCTTCTTCATTAGCATTTAAGATCCTTTAGACGGATACTTGCCAGTTAGTATTTCCACGATTGCCTGCAAGTGTTCTTCCACTATTCCTACCACTAACGTAATGTCCATCGGTTTTATCGGATGGGAGGGGACCATGTTGATACGTAGTGCCATCTTCACTTCCCAGACTGAGGTCCAAACGACTGTCCGGATATCCAGACATATCGCAATTTGGGTTTTGCGCGTGATCCTTCGAAATAGTTGTCGGGACTCCAATTGGGCCATTAGAACTGATGGCATAACCACCAGGGAATGCATCCGACACGGCACTAACGGTGAGACCGAAGAGGATAATTAAAGCCTTTAGATGCATATTTTGAATTCAAATAATTTATTGAAAATATTTTCTTATGGAAAGCTTTTAAAAAACGATATTTTAAAAC
This sequence comes from Physocephala rufipes, assembly GCA_963966595.1. Taxonomy (NCBI): domain Eukaryota; kingdom Metazoa; phylum Arthropoda; class Insecta; order Diptera; family Conopidae; genus Physocephala; species Physocephala rufipes. Next base: position 38,172,712 of record OZ016504.1, read on the forward strand.
GTTGATCAACGAAATAGATCGGAATACTGATAATATTTCGATTGCATTCAGAGTTTTTATATGTTCGTTTAATGAAGCAGAAATGAAATCATTTCTAGAAATTTTAAAAAATAATTCTCAAGATGGTAATAATTTTTTTTAAAGTAAAACACTTTATTCAATAGTTTTTCAATGAAAGAGATTGCGTGTTCGAAATTCATTGAAACAAAATTGATTGAGTTTATCAAGTTTCACGGCTAATCGTTTTGATAACAATAGATGAGAATGTGATCTAAAAGCAAATTATGCAAAATAAAGTATTGAAATCGATGAATTATTGTTCTAAGGCAATTATTTTTTTAAGTAAAAAAATAATAATCTGGAGGAAATTAGCACCGTGCGTATAAATTGTTGTGGGTTTATTGAGAAGTTTTTGCATTTTGAATTTAAGAAAAAATATCCAAGCTTAAAAATTCATATCTCTGAAAAACAGAGAAATTAATTTAAATATAAATTCATCTAATAAAATTTTTATATCTAAAGCGTTTTTGAAATGATACGAATTTATGAAAATTAGCATAAGTTGTTTGAAAAAGCCTGTTCATGTTGAAAAGCTAAACGGCTTTGTAGGCAAATTTTTAGAAAAAATACTGCTTAATTCTTTCAAAGCTTATTAGCACATTTTGAAGTCAAATATATTTGATTTTCTTAAAAATATCTCTTAAAGTCAAACGTATATAATTCGTTTGAATTTCCTATCCTAGACTGGACTTCAATTTGTATTGTTGTCCAGTTCTAAACAATGGCTCAAACTTCGATCCTACCCCCCCCCTCCCCGGAAACTTTGTTTAAGACCAATTTTAAAATTTGCATAGACATTTTAATACTCCCAATTTCCTTTCTACGAAGTTGGATTGGGTGATTAATTTATAGATTATGTCGTACTATCGTTCAGTTTCTAGCTATTGTTTATATTTCGAACCTCTGTCTCGTCAGTAGGTTCGTTTAAAATCAATTCACTGACTAATTTATCCAGTTTGCAGGATTTAAAATCGGTTTGGAAATTTGTGTCATCGGGTCAAACCCGAACAAGATTGAAAGCAACCTAACCAAGCCTAATGAATATTTAACTCGGGAATTAAGTTTATTAAAAACAGAGTACTGTAATATTTTAATTGGATTTATAAATCAAGCAATCAATTAATCGAAGGTCGTAAACCAACAAGGGTCTATTGTACAAATCAACAGAATTTCAATTCAGCGCATTAAAAATTTCAATTCAAGAAATATTAAAAGAGTTCCGCTCCTTTTCTTCAGTTTGAGTTGTTTTCTGCAGAATTTTTTTGAAAAAGTTGTCTTAACGAATTTAGCCCCAGAAGACCTCTAGAAATATTGTTAAGGAAAATATTCAATGAAGACCACTTAATTCGTAACAAAGGAAAGTTTTGCGATGGAACCTATTTTGGCGAGCAACATTTCTTAGACGCGAGTTACGATAAACAGATTGTTGAAGTACTTGTGGGACCCTTTACGAACCAGGATTTTGCTTTTTTTATAACAGTAAGTGACTAATGGATCCAGATTCGTTATCAATGCTACCAAATCATCCAGAAATCGTCATAAGATTTTTACTATCGCTTTTAAATGTTGCAATAAACCCACACCGGGAGTAATTATCTTATGAGTTTTTGTGCTAATCTAACAATTAGTTAGTATCTTCATTTTCAACTAAACGAAAAAAGAACAACTTTATTTAGCGCCGCCAATAATCAAAGAATGAATGGATAACTGCCTCAATTAACTTCTCGTTAATTAATAAATTGATACAATCAAAAAAGATTGGTTTATTCACTAAGCAAGTTATTCACTCTGGTGGTTATAAAAGTCGTTATAAATTCATTAGCATATTTTTTTTTAGTTCATCACTTGTTTATCAATTCAGAGTTTGTTTATCAATTACGGATATGAATAACGCTATTTGATTTTGAAAATAGTTAATAGCGAAAGATGGTCTTTTACTCGGAGTGAGAAGAATAGTGGATTAGAAGAATGCCAGTTTATTTTAATTTATTATTTTAAAGGAATAATAATGCAGACGAACGTTAGCCGTTAGAACGTCACCGACAGGACGCATCATATCAAAGCGCCTACGATTTATAGTCCACGTAAAATTTAACGGATATTTCTGAAAAAGAAATCGATGTTTTTAGAAAAGTATTAACCAACTTAATTAAAATACATAATCTGTTAAAAGTCAAAACAATATTTTCAAGAATATTGTAATAAAAAGTTTTCAGTTTATTTAGCAGGATCTTTACACAGCCTTTTTAAAAATCAGTTTTTTATTATAATTTTAATTTTAAGCTCTCTCACGGTAAAATATATTGCTTTATACCAGACTATGCCACGGAGGAGACTAAAAGAGCATTTGGAGAAAACGTTCTAGCTTAATATTTAAATTTAATTAGTATTTTTTACGTTTACTTTAAAGGGTGCGAATGTAATACACTTAAAAACCACTTACTTTTCTGCCTTTTTTGACGATGAAATGAATCAAAATTAGAAATTTTATTTTAAAATTGTTCAAAAATATAATGTTATTTCTTTTGTAAACGACATTTTATTAAAATTTCGTATTTGAATGGAAATCCAGAAATGTTGTGGTTAATAAAGATCCAAGGATATTCTAGTTCTAGTCTACCACCATCCGCTTCTGTAGCCGCTGCCACCATTCCAGCCACCATTCCAGCCACTATTCCAGCCATTATTCCATCCACCGCCTCCATAACCACCACCGTATCCGCCTCTATAACCGCCTCCGTAACTGCCACCAGCACTAATTACTCTTATCGCCCTAGGTGATGAATAACCACGAGCACCGCCACCCCATCCCCAGCCTCCTGAATAACCGGAACCACCCCAACCACTGCTTAAGTAGCCAGCAGAAACTGCTGCCACAAAGACCAGAAGTATCATCAAAATAACTTTCATCTTAGAATTGTTTTGAGCTTCGCTTCTTATAAGTCTTCCTACTTTAAGGTTGTTGTTTTTTTGCTTGGCAGCGTGCTGAAACGAAATTATGATTCGAACTGATATCGCAAACCAGCCACCGTCTTCTATTTATACATGCAATGATCTTGGATAGCAAACGCCCAGCAAAAGCTGCTGCTGCAATAATTGCATTAAGAACGAGGTGTGTCTGTCATTCTTACGCAAATTGTTGAATGGTTGAATGTTGGAAAAAGGACGTATGAAGGGAGGGACGTATTACTGTGATGATAAAACAGCAAGTGACGAGTGTCGAGAAGAAGCGTAAGCGGCTATTTTTCACATGGCGGGATGTATTGGCTGGGACTTAATTTGGAGACCACGGTCAACAAGTTGCTTAAACTTTTTAATGCCGGCCTCTCCTCACACAATAAACTCAAGCGTAAAGGCATATAATGGAATTTAATTACACAATTCTAGCCACAAAAATTAAGGTAAAAAAAATTTTTTTAGTTCGAAATTCGCTCAAATCAAGTTCCACAAGTACTTAAATGTAAGCAAAAGCGGATAATAAGTGAAAATGCAAACAAAAACATGACAAGGAGAGCAGCAATAATTACAACAAAAACAACATTCCGATACAAAGACATGCAATGTCTTCTTCATTGGGGCAATATAAATAATAATTAATGATTATAATACGACGCTGCGAACCAGTTAAAGGTTATTGAAGAACCAGTTTATTGGATAAAGCGTATGTTCGGGTCATTCCAATAACAATAAAGTTATCTTCTTTATCTAGAAGCTATCCAACAAAATCAGTTTACTTGATGATCGAGGGACAAGAAATGTTCCCCCACACAAGCTCAGACGCATATTTTGAATCCGTATTAGTACAAGTATGCTAAATAATTTATTTAATACTTTCGGATTCTCCCTTGCACAATAATATTCCTTTAGCTTCTTAACTGACTTTTCAACTCTTTATTTCTTAAAGGTTCACTTGGATGAGGGTCACTTGGTTCGCATGTCGAGTGAACGGAAGCTTCATATTTCAATTGTTTATCACAACAAAAGCTTTATTTCATTTTATCGTGTTCAATCCATCTGTTTATTACTCGTATTACAATCACAAGTCTTCGAGTGTTAAGAAGTTATCAGATGGCTGAGAAAAGACATTGTTTTGAACAATGTCTGACATTGCGTTTTACAACACTAACAACAATGAATGTGAACTCAGTCTGTTTTAAGATTGATTATTTTTTAAAACATAAAAATTTAACGATTTGCATTTAAAGACAACGACCTGTAAGAGATTTATCTAATGAGAAATTAATTCTTTTTTTATTCTAATTTCGTTTCCCCACGATCCACTTCCAATTGTTTCAAAGGAATGCTGAAAGAGTATCTCAAACCACCAAATATATTTCGTTCGATATTTGAAATTTGTTTACACCAAACACTAGTTTTGTGAACAAAAGTAAAAGACTTGGGAAAGCATAATTCCATAGGAATTTTTTTCATAGGCATTTCCTTCAAGAATCCCCCACCCTAAACCCCCCAACCGCAATCAGTCCTTGTAGAGTTCACTCATTAGGTTTACTCATTCTGTTCTCGCTTGACTAAAATATATTTTAAGGGATAGGGAATTTTTTTAATAGAAAGTTTTATTTAGTTCATTTTTACGGTATGGTTCTGCAGAGGAAAGTTTCAAATAATGCCCCCCCCCACCCAACAACCCGCAATTCGTAACAGTCGCTTCTAATACAAAACCTAAATTTCCAGCATTGAAATCAAACAAATATATACATACAGTATTGACATCAAAACCAAAACCAAAATCGAAAACCAAAAAATCCATTGGAATTGTTGTTGTGGGATTAAACCAGAGCCCGAAATAATTCTGGATTTGGAAGTTCACAACTCTGGCTCAAATTTCGAAATTCTATACTGCATATGTTTGTGTCTTTCTGCAATTATTTTGAGAAAACGAGAGAAACATTGAACACGAAAGTATAATATGCTGCAATGTATACGCAAAAATTCATTGGTTTTTAAGATTTGGATTTTGAACTTTTCGTTGCCTAGCAGCTGATTAACTTTTTTAATTATTGAAATATAAATTTGTATAATATTGAACATGGTTTCAATTTTACGAATTTTTATCTATTTATTTTTACTCGATTTAATTTATTTAATTAAAAATTGTAAACACTGCACAGTTGTTTCCCAAAATAGAACCAGTTTATGTTAAAAACACTTGACAGTTTACTATGTCTGAAAACCTAAACCAAAACCAAAACCGCTTTCAGGAAACGCGACACAATGAAGGGCTGAGCAAGATATTTCAAAAGACAATCTAAATGAGAATCCTAAACTTAATTGCGAACGTAAAAATATATATTCAACCGGTCCAAAGGGTCGCGTTAAAATCACGGGTTATTAATAATGAAATCATTAATTATTATTAATTATTACTCTAGAAAATATAGAAATAAAATCAATCAATAAATCAATCAATAAACAATAAACGTTTTTCAAATTATACGAGTTTATGAAAATTATTATAAGTTGTTATTAAAAGCCTTTTCCTGCTAAGATTTTTATATAAAATCTATTTATTTTTTGTTGGAATATTTTCTTAGATTAAATATTTCTAGTAATTTTTTTAAAATTTCCGATCTCAGACCGGACGTGGGTGTTTAATTTTTTTTCTAATTTGCATTTTCATCCAATTCTAAACTACGATTCATATCTTAAAATTTTATTCATTACGAAGCTTGTTAACAAAGTTAGTTCAAAAGCAAATTCAAATCGAACATGAATTAACTTGCGCGGGCGGCTAGTTTACGAGAAATAATGCGTTATCAATGAAATCGAATATGGTTCAAATTTTAAAGCTCAAAACAGTTCCAAAATGAAAATGTTTTGAAAACGAATTTAATTGTAATTAAATAGAAACTTCAAACTTGTTTATTTTTTCTGAATAAATGTAAATAAATTTTTATATAGATACATATCCAATATTTTATAGTCTCCATTTTGTAGGTCGGGGGAGCGGTTATGATGTTATAAATTCTGTTTTCTATAATACCGATTTTTATAATGTTTGTATAATTTTTTTTCAATTACTTTTTAGTCTTGATTAGACTCAGGTTGCTCGATTATATCGAAATCAATAGTATTATTTTCAATAAAGCCAATCGTACCAACTCCAATCCTCCTCCTCCTCTTCTTCTTCGTCTTCTTCTTCTTTTTCTTCATCTTCACAACTGTCAGTTTCCTTTCCATTCTTCATACATTTCGATTTTCTTTTGGGTTTCTTCTCACTTGATTCGGCAGATTCATCGCTAGAACTGTAAGATTCATCACTTGAGCTAGACGAATGATGTGGCGATTTGGTGGTCACATCAGAATCATCAATAAATGAATTGAACTTAATTAGGAACACACGCAATTCTGTCATAATTAATCTGGGATTTAAAAGGGATAAATTATTTTTAACATTTGGTATTTTCTTCCGGATAATTTTAAATATCTCTTTAACTAGTTTTTTTGCTTTATGTTTGTTAAATTTGCATATTAGCACAATTTTTTTCCTTGAAGGTAGTTTTTGCTTTTTCTTAAATTTTTCGATTACAATTTTAACCAAGCGCAAAGCCTCGTCAAAGAGGATTTTTTTAATTTTGGGAGGTTCTTCGGTAGCAGGCTCCGATTTATCTAAATATGGAAGTAACTTTTCTAAAAGATCACTTAAGCCTTTTGTAAATGATTCAGGATTTACAGGAGATTCCTCTCCTGGAGAAAATAATTTACTTTCAACAAATTTCAAGAAAGCTTCTGCTATGATTTCTGGCCGTGTCGTATTAAATCGAGTCTTGGTATCCTCAGTAACCGTTTCTAGAGATGGGAGGCTATTGGTTTCTAAAAATATTTCCACTATAACCTTGATCAAGGAAATTCCCTCATGGACAATAACTGGATTAATTTCCCGTACTTTTCTAGTTGGTTTCTCAACCTCTTTAGGCCTTTCCTTTTCGCTGAATTTTATATCTGCCAACAATTTTTTCAATCCCTTTATCACTAAGTGTGGCCGCAGAAATATTCCAGTTTCCCAAAAGTTATTCAGTTGCAAACGAGCGAAATCCAATATCTTTTTTGCGAATTGTTCCTTCTTCTCAATCGTTGTTTTGATATCGATATGTGCTATAACTTGTAAGAGTGTAGGAAATGTATTCGTCTGTCTAACTCTGTTAATTATATATCTATAACAATTCCATGCTGTCGATATTTTAAAACCATTGGGAGTCCTCGGTCTGTATAGTTTTTTCTTAGGGTAATAATCCAAAACATGCGATACTAATGTCTGCTTTACACCTGTTGCAATGTCTTTCACTGAAGGGACTATTCGCTGGTTTTTTAAGAGATCGATTTTATAACGAACCAGATTTATCAATTTTTGTCCAATATTTCTCCGCCGTGATTCGTCAAGATTTTTACAGCATTTGGATTGAACCACATTTAGAGAAGGCATTTTTTTGTGGTTCAGAGTAGACGAAATAATATTATTGACTGTACCAAATACTTCTTTAAGAAAAGACGAATTTACTTGGCTGCAACTCGTTACAGTTAAAAAAATTAGGCAAAGAGCCAATTTCGTCATTTTGTTTAATTTGTAAAAAACTTAACGAAATTCAATGAAATCAATTGCAAACTTTTATTTTATTCATATAAATAAATTCACTAAAATGATCTTATACGATTAATATTGGAGCGGCCTTGCGCATCTCTTAAATACTTGAGATTTGTAGGAAATAATTGTAACATTTAAAATTTATTACCATAGTTAAAAGACAGAACGAATTCGTTTAAATTCCTTAATGTTCTTGCAGGTGTGTCTGCGTCAAAAATTACCAAGTCAAATTGATATACTAGTATGTAAAAATACACAGAAATAAGTTGGCTTATGTTTTGCAAATTTAATTCTTCAATATTTTCCTCAAAATTTTCAGAAAACATGGCATCCGTATATATATATATATATATATATATATATATATATATATATATATATATATATATATATATATATATATATATATATATATATATATATATATATATATATATATATATATATATATATATATATATATATATATATATATATATATATATATATATATATATATATATATATATATATATATATATATATATATATATATATATATATATATATATATATATATATATATATATATATATATATATATATATATATATATATATATATATATATATATATATATATATATATATATATATATATATATATATATATATATATATATATATATATATATATATATATATATATATATATATATATATATATATATATATATATATATATATATATATATATATATATATATATATATATATATATATATATATATATATATATATATATATATATATATATATATATATATATATATATATATATATATATATATATATATATATATATATATATATATATATATATATATATATATATATATATATATATATATATATATATATATATATATATATATATATATATATATATATATATATATATATATATATATATATATATATATATATATATATATATATATATATATATATATATATATATATATATATATATATATATATATATATATATATATATATATATATATATATATATATATTCAATATATATGAATATTCGGTGAAAATGTCCTGTTTGATAAATTTAATCCTCGTTGTTTTTCTTTAAACAAAATAAATATTTAATTCAAGAAAATGACACGCCTTGCGGGCTTTTCTCAAACCTCCCGACTTAGAAATTGTTTTGAAATTGTTCATATATTTATAAGGAACGAATTCTCAATAAATTAGCTATTAATGATTAATAAATTTAACAAAAACACCAAAATAAGAAACAATTAAATTAAGTGACAAAACGAACCAATTTAATTATTTTATCAACACATCATTGAAGTTTCTAATATAAGATTATTTTTAGCTCGAATTTTAAGATTTTATAGTACAGTACTATTCAGATATATTTGATATCTCGACTTTAACATCAAATGACTCTCAAAGGTACACCGAGGATTAATATTCTTTTATATTATAGTATATAATCCCTATATGATTGGGATTGGTATGACTTTGTGTCACGTTTAATCCTAAAATTTTAAGAAAGTAGAATATTTTAATTTCGTTAACGGTTAAGAGCTAAAAGCTGAAATTAAATTGCGAGGAATAAATTTAATTGCAAGTGTGTTTTTAAAGAAAAGCAAATATTGTATCAAGAAAGTCATTTAGGGAAATTAGTATGTATTATTGTTATTTATAAAGCTTAAGAGAGACGAGTATATGGTGGAATCTCCCATCTTTCTTACTACTTGTTTATTTGAAAATAAGCCAATTTAATTTGCGTTCTTTTAACCAGGAATTGGATTTAATCCACTAACGCCACACTATTTCATATCGTTAGATATGCTTTAATAAACAAATAAAATACATATTTTCTAAATAAAAGTCAGTTTCTTTGCACCCTTATTTTTATATGTTTTTTGCACGTATACACAAATATGACGAAAATTTCGTATGCATTCGAAATATACTCGGGCAAAGAAATCTAGAGGTATATTCAATTTTTTTTACAACGACCGCATTTGTGAATGTATGTATGATAGCTTTCGTCTGAGATGAATTCTTTTCCGTAGGGCTCTTTTGGGTGGGCGGTGAAATAATAGGAGCCTTCTAATTCATATTGCAAGCGATAACCCATTGTAGCGTTGGATCTGTCACAGTGAGAATTATTTTGCATGCATCCACTGCTTAGGAAATTATGATCATTGCCAGGATAAACGGTTTCGACGAAGTATTGCCATGCACGTCCATGTGAACAAATAACGTCTTTGCAACCAGATTGATTATGAGTTCCTTTCAACTCATAGAAATCAAGAGTACCCTTTAGATCTTGGAAGGCCGTGACACCAGACGTGGTATGTACCAAATCAACCACCTCAGCCAGAGATCCAGGAGATCCAAGGCGTTCATCTTTTTGGCCAGGCTTATAGCATTTGCCAAATGGATCCAAGCCAGTAATTCGTTTTAGCTTCTTATTTGTTTTGACGGTAAATTGTTTTACTGCAAAGGCCGCAATGTACGCACCAATACTCTGTCCTATAACGTGAATATTTTCTAGTGGTACTTTCTCCGATAGTGTTATTATTAAACGGCTTAAAGCGTGGCCAATTTTATTGATGTCAATATTGAAAAGTTCCTCGAGGTTAGAGAAAGTATGATCCATATTAAGAGCCTAGTTGAAAGACAAGTGCAATTATAATTGTGAGCGACTTATTTCGGAATGCTTTACATACCAAAAAATTTGTTCTGCCGCGACAACTATAGGCCTTAGCCATTTCTTGGATCAAGTTTTTGCCTTCTGAACTTTGAGGCCATCCAGCTATCAAAAGAACAACCTTCCTTTTCTTATTGAAGTCAGGATCGTCTAATACAGAATTTCCGTCCAGAAGATTAACCGTTACAACGCGACAAGCTGTTATTAATTGAAGATTGAGCTGACTAATATCAATTACCGTCTTCCTGACATGTCCAGAACCTTCCGTAAGAATGAAATAATTTACACATGAACGTAAATAACTAAAATTATAACGTTTCGAAATCAATTGATTCTTCGGTTCTTACTTACATATTTTTTCAACAACCTTGGAGAAAACTTCATCTTGGAGAATGTTAGTTAGGTTCCCTTTCGGCATTTTAGTTATATTTAAAATTTCGTTCGGTGTTGGTTTCTCTGCGATAGAGGTTGGCGGTTCTATAGGTGGTCTTTTCGATGGTATTTTCGGTGGCTGCGTTTGTTGCTTCGTCGCATTTCCTTTCGGCGACGCTTGAGTTGTTACATCTGGAATATCTAGGATGGGGCTTAGCTTTGCTACGATCCCTTTTAATCCCTTCATTATTACCGTGAAAGTAAACTCTTTTAATCTATTTCCGAAAATCAGTAATTTCGTTCGAAAGAATTTCAATACTTCTTCGGCCAATATCGCTGCTCTTACTTTTGGGCATTTGCAGATTGGAGCAAGTTCGTGTAATGTTGGTATCTCTTTAGTTTTTCGATATCGATCCATAATTGCGAAAAACAAACGCAATGCCTCGCGAAAAATGTCTCCGTTTCTTTTGGGTCGCCTTGTGTTCGGTTTACGTAAATCGTCTATAAATGGATAGACACGCTTTAAAACTTCTGATAATCCTTCTATAAGTTCTTGGGAGGTTAGGTAATCTAACCTATCTAGAAAGGTTAAAATTTTATTTGTAACAAAATCCAATAACGCTTGTGCTATAAGCTTAAGTTTTTTTGATACGAAAATGCGCTCGCATTTCATGTAAACGTCATTCAGCGATGGCAATTTTTTAGTTATTTTATATTCCAGTATTAAATTAGTTGTTATATTGGATGCCAAATAAAATATTAAGGCCCTCCGTAGCTTCTTATCTCTTTCTTTTTTTACTTTATCGACTTTCTCTTGTGGCGTCAGGATTTTTTTCAAATCTTCTTCAATATTTGAAACCGATGGAAAAACTCGATCTTTTTTAATACGATCTATTTTGAATTTGACATAACCGAGCAATTTTTTAGCTATATCTTCTTTTCGTATTGGATCGGTGTTTTTGCAGCATTTTAGTATGACCATCTGCATCGATGGCATTTTCTTTGTTTCTAAAGAACTTGCAATAATATCTCGAACCGCACGAAAATCATCCTTAAGAAGAACAGAGTGCGCTTGACCGCAACAAATTACCATGAGAAAAACCAAAAATACGGTAACTTTCGTCATTATGTTTAATCACTAAACCACCAAATCACTAAGCAAGCTGAAAACAATGAAAGCACAATTAGAATAGAAGAAACTTTTAGTTCTGTTCACATAACGATCTCTATTACAACTCCGGAATATAAATGTTATGCGATTAACATCATATCGATCTCCATTAAATCTTTAAATACCCAAGAGTTGCGCGAAAAAATTGATCAAGACGTAAATTATATTACGGTTGTTAACAGCCAAATCTAATTAATTTAATTAATTCAAAAAGCAACTGTGTCTGTATCGAAAAAACAGCTGCATCGAATAAAATAGTAAAATTAAAACATTTCAATGGAGACTGCAGGAGTATGTTGAAATTAGGTAGAGGTGAGTTTTGTATAAAAAATTAGTCAACATTTCTTTAGACAATTGAATACCGCTTATACGATAAGAAGAGTTAGACATCTTGGTCTAGTCTAAGTGTCAATAAAACAGGTTCGCTTTTAGCTTAATTTATGGCAATCTTTCCTTAAATTCTGCATTCTATTTATTTCAAGATTTAGTAGGTCGATCGTGGTGATCACTTTTTCTTTAGTCTAAATTCCTCGAATGAGATAATTTGCAAACAGTCTGATGTCCCAGGATGTTGTTGCTTAAACCTTATTATCAAGAAATTATAGGAGGACATTTTTCTCAAAAGTACATATTCATTTTTTTACTTCTTATTTCTTTCGAAATACTATTACTATTTTCTTCGAAAGTAACCTATAAATATTTTTTTATACCCAGTATGAGTGTCGAAAACTTAAGGGCACGTCATGATGAATTAAAATATTACAAAATTATGCTATCGTAAATTAAAAAAAAAATTTCCTACATTTTTCTTTGAGCTCCAGATCAAATGGTCGGATTAATTTAATTATGGTTTTATAGAAAACCTCTTCATGGAAAACTGCGAGGCTCTAAAAATGAAATAAAAATTGTAAATATTTTTTGGTAGGAATTAGTATCCCTTGGCTAGAATGTCAGTTATTTTCGTTTCGTTGAAATTAGTCCATCCCGTAATCAGTATTTTGACTTTCAACGTGTCGAAAAGAGGATTAGTCCATAGTCCGTCACTGGCATTAACTTGTACGCTGTCAGTTCCGCACAGCGTGTGTATTTCCAGTATCAAGTTTTTCACTTGTAGATATGTGCCTATTCTTACGGGGTACGGCTTCTCAAGTCTCGAGCCTAAAAATTCAAGATTTTTAAAAGGTAGAGGAGAGGCGTTTGGTGATTGTGAACTCTGGTAAACGGACTTATTGATACTCACATACGCGTTTGATCGCTTTGATTACATTGAGCGGTGGATATGAAGCTAAATCATTTTTTGATGCTCCAAAATTCATCTCTGCAAATTTACCGGTAGTAAGAATATCGCTTACCACCGATTCCGATCGTATATGCAATAGCTTACCAATGGCTCCCTTTATTACATCCGATAATGGCAATTCCTCCGACTTCACAATCTTATACATTACCTGTTTGACCAAATCGAATATATCGTTGTAAAACTCCTTACCGTATTTATTGATGTTTACCCAACCGAGTTGGAGGCTCAGATACACGCAGAGTCTATTACCCAATTTAGCTCTGATTTCATCTATAGATGGTATTACGCCTGATTCCATAATTTCCGATGAGAGCACGCGTAAGAACTGATACAATTCTTTTAGCAACTTCATTTCCGCGGGACCTATTTTTGGCAATACGGTCTTAAGAAACTCGCTAATCTCTTGTATCAAATTGGCAGGAATATGTTTCAATGGATGAATTTTTCCGGTATGTCTGAATTTAACAAGGATATAATTCAGTATGGTGTAGAAATCCTTTGATAAATCCATGTTGATGTTCAGCACGATGAGTGTGTTATGATGATGCAGTTTGAAGATCTCTTACACCGTAATTATAGGATCGTGGTTTTCTGAGTAATTGCCGTAAGCTAGACCTGAAATAAACATCAATATAATGAAGTTTTTCATTTGGACATGAAATATATCGAAGACTGAACCCAACGAGCGTCAACTGGCTTAAGTGAGTTCAAGGAAATTATATCGTCCCTCTACTTTAAATACTTCGAAGTCGTGCCACGAAATTGTTCTGCATTCGTTAACGGCAATTAGATGACCGTGGAAAGCACTATAATTCGGGGCGTGACCGAATAATTAGTAATGACTAACTAAACTTTTTTAACTAAAATTCTTTCCTTCAAAGACGTATAAGTTAGTGGATTTGCTTTGGCGTCAGTAGACATTGTCGACATGAAACCGTTCAAATTTTATTGCCAGCGATCTTCGCAGTTAATTGTATCCTACACCCAAAAAAGGCGAAGGTTATAAGAAGTTTTTCCTTGCTTCTGTAAAGCATTAAAGACACGTGACAGACATTAAAAAGTATGTATGTTCCCGCTCGAAATAACCTCCTGAGCGATCCACCTATCTGTCTATCTATCTGTCGGTCTACATAGGTCTGTCTGCCTGTATGTCTGCTTGTGTCGAATAATCACGATCACAGGAGAACGCATGAAGGAAGATATGCTCCTGTTGTTGTCAAATATTTTGTCAATAATTAATTATTTCATATAAAGTACAAAGATTTAAAAATGAACCATATAAAATTTAAGGTTTTCTTTTTTGCACGATTCTAATGATTTCAAAATATTTCCATTTTTGTCTAAACGATTTTACTATCCAATCTGAGGCAAATTGAGGCAAGTACGTATATCCTGAATACTCAGTAAAAATTCCTTCAATGTGATTTTATTTATTTTATGCACATTTATTCAGGATTTTTAAAAATCCACAAATGTATAAGTTTTATCCATGAGTTTACAAATGTTCAGTGCAATTATCCAGTGAACATTTTTTGATTTTCTTTACAAATTTAGAATTTTAACGCCGAAAATACGTTATCATTTTCGATAAATCTAGTCCTGATTGTTTTTTAAACAAAGGGAATACTTAGTATAAGAAAGAGATTATGGTTTTTTCAAATTTACAATAAACTAATAATTAATGATTTAGTAAAATATTCGTATCTTTCAATAACCTGAAGATTAAGTTATAATTTATAATAATAAGTTTAGAGAATCACCTTACTTTAGTTAGAAAATTTTAACACATGTAATCACAAAATACTTCCATCATATCTGGGTTTAAATATTTTACAATAATTTTTAAAGAGCAGACAATGAAATACACTGAGAAAAATCGTAGTATGGCAAAATATATAAATATTTTTGAAATTAAATGAATTATTAAATATTTCATATTTCCGAGAATTATTGAAAATTAAGTGTGTAACATAATTTAAATATAATCATTTTAGGCACTTTCTTCCCGTCTTTCTGTCCATTGAATACATATATTTTTATCGTCGAACCAATCCATTTTAATTTTGAAAATTTAATTGAAAGCCTTGAGACTGAAAGAAAGAATTTGTATCTACTTTTCGAATATATAACACACTAATATTGCATATATAAAACTAACTTTAATATACAATAATGTATTTTACAATTTACATTACAAATTTTGTTAATTAATAATTATTTTACAATTTCATTTAATGATGACTTCTGCTAATTTAAATCCTTGCTATTTTCTACACACATTTAAATCAAACATACATACATACACAGACACATATATAAGTAGAACGCTTTAAGTGAATACTTTTCATTAATTATATTGTACAATAAATATCGAGAAATGAACACAGAATTCTAACAAATGCAATTATTTTCAATCTTTTATTTTACTTTGTTTTTTTTAATTGTTTGAAATTTACAATATCTTCAAATGTAAATTGAATTTGTAATGAATCGATCAACAAATTAGTCAGTTTAGTTATTTTATCCATACATCATTAAAGCCTGTAGTATAATGTAGTATATATAGTTTGACATGTAAGATTTTATAGCATAGTGCTATTTGGAAACATTCGATTTCTCGGCCTTTACATCAAATGCTGCTGGAACGACCCATACCAGTACACACACCAGACGTTGTGGTTATGTGATGATTTCGAAGGGTTAATTTATCGAAATTTGTAAGAGGCGTTGCCTTGTGGGAAGTCTGTAGATGCAGTTCAATGGACATCACATATAGGATATTAAAAGAATTGTGCTTTACTCACCTCGTTCATATGGTTGCAGAGTTGCGTTCCAATCCAGGGCCATTTAATGGTACGCACTAAAGTGCTGCGGAAATCTTCGCTAAACAAGCAATATATATAAAATGTGATGGAATAGTTAATGAGCTCCATAAGATTAGCCAAAGCTCGAAAAACCTAAAAAAACAGAAATCTGATCTGAACGCAAAGTTGCAACCCATCAAGTAGATCAGTTGATATTCATTGGATAACGAAACATACTTGGAAAGAAAAGCTAGGCAGATTTTCTGATGCAATTGTCATGTGAAGAATGGCCATCGGCGAAACACAAAAAAGGAACAAAATCGAAGTGCTCCCTGCGGCGGGGAAAGCGGCAGAAATAGAAGACAATGCAACATTTTCACAAATATTTATAAATACGCTTTTATGTGACGTCACCTTTAATTATATTGAATTATCGTTATTCACTTACCGAGCAACAGAAATAAACGTCGCTCTTCAGCGAATTTACGCGGATCTTCATCCTTGGCACTGCTGTTGTTGGGTGGGTGGGTGGTTCGTGTAAGCACCATTTTTCGACGCCTCTCACATGTCTGACGATAAACCATCATAATTCGCAAGTTAAAGCCCGCAATTAATATCGTCGGTATCAGCTTAAAAAGAATCTCAAGCATGACTTTGTAGATCTTGTGGAAGAAGAAAAGAGAAAGGAAGAAAGGTAGAGAGAGACAGTTGGATAAAGAGAAACGTATAAACTTATAACATTTTGTTAAAACTATATTTTCGCAATACAAAACATATTTTGAGTTTTGCAATACTAGATTTTTTGGAATACTAACCGAATAAAATAACGTTCCCAGGAAGGCATTATTATCTCGTCTAAAGTAAACATAGGTGCCTTCGGACTGAACAAAACAACGTATGAGTTCACCACGAAACACGCTCGGAGTATAAATAATAAAGGTAACCAATGTAATTACAAACACGACAACGCTTTATGGAAGAAAACGCAAGTAGTGTTTCAAATGGCACATGTGCAGTATAATAAATAGTAATTTACCACGGAGGGCCCATAACGGGTCGAACAAATCCCGGATGGCAAACAGAAACGTAGCGTTCAATAGTTAACACCAATAGCATCATCACACCAACTCCTGAAAATAATATAATGTTCTCTATATTCCCCACGGCAAACACTGTATTTCGATCACTCACTAACCGAGACAACCGTTACCAAGGAACAGTTCTAAATGTGCTGTATAGAAGGCCGGTCCAATCTCCTCCCATTGTCCTCGATCCTTATGAACTAACATTCGTATACCAAACGGTATAGCAAAAACAATGGCCAACAATGCTGCGGTCGAGTAAGCTAGGAAAAAGTAGAAGGGTGTTATTATTCATTAATTCTGATGCCAGGAAATAAAACGAAAATATCAAAAAGCTAACATTGATTTCTTATAATTCCAAATGTAGTTAAAACTTAATCCGCAGTTAAATCAGACCGAATTATTACACTTTTAGTAAGGTTTAGGTTTTAGGTATTAATTAGGGTTTATTTCTGCGCTAACTCTGCATTCACTAGTGGCGGTCTTTACCAAGCTTTACGAAAATGGTATAATAGTAATGTCAAAGGGGTCGTGGTGTGGTGAAAAAAGTGTTTCCAAGAAAAAGAGCAATTACTACACTCTATAATAGATTTTGTAGAAACTTGTTGAATTAAAGCAGAATGGTGAATATCTGTGTAGCGTTCTTCTGCGACGTATTGAAACGATTTCCTGTTGAACTGGATTTTTAATAAAAAAATTTTTCCTTTTTTTATTTTCATAACACTTTTAAAGTTCAGCAGAAAAGATTATTCGTCTCTACCATGGACCGTTTTGAGTTTTCATCCATCCAGGCTCTTTTATTACCCGCTCCTGGCCGATGTTCATATATATCGACTTGACTTTCTAAAAGCAAAATCAAATCATGGTTCTTCGTTTATGATAGTAATTTCAAAATGTTTCTTATGGCCTTCAAAGAAATATAATCAAATCATGTCTAAGCCTTCTCTTCAAACAGTAAGCCCACAAAATGTCAAATCAACAATTGACTTGTCACGATCCTTTCTCCTTCGTCATAATTTGATGGGAGACCATTTATTTAAAAATAATTTTATTGAAAGTGAAGATAAACAATTTGAAAACCAGGAATGAGTGAAATGATGTAAATAACTTATTTTTAAAAAAAAAATTATGGAAGAAATAATTGATTGTGCTAACAGGAATTTTGCTGTTTTTTCTTGTTACAATTTTCTCATTCTTACGATGAAAGTGCATTTTGTTAGCACGTTAATTCCTCAACATACAATAAATAAATGAATGAATAATTGAAATATTGATTCCATTTTTGCGCAACATTAAAGAAAATTATGCCAGCATTGCAGAATGCTCAGAATAGATAATAACTCTTAGTCTAAGTCCAAATAATTCATAAGTAGCTCTTTTTTAATTACTGGGACCCGATTTTTAAATTTATCGGTCGTCAGTGGTCGAGGACGTCGAAGAAGAACGTCATCTTAATGTCTGTATTTTGCAGTATTCTTGAGATTTTGATATAAGGTCCGCCGCTGAAATTCTCCAGGCGCTGCTAGGTATTGCTCATAATTCAAAAGATTCAAAAATACAGGCCTAATTAAATAATCTCTCAAACCTAAATACGGATCTTAAATTTAATACTAATCTCGATTACTATAGGAGATATGGTGCCCAGTTTCCTTGTATTGATTTATATAGAATTGTCTCTCTGTAACCAGAATCTAGAAATTATATGTATTTGTGGGTGTTTCATAGAATTGCTTTTATTATTATAAATATTTTTAAATCTAAATAACAATTACGTATTTTATTGCATTAGATTTTCTTATATATCTATTTTTCGTCAGTTTGTTTGTGGTTTTTTTCAGATTCGAGAGCCAACTGTTACTGAGCATAATTATACTGTTAGTTTAATTGCTTCGTCAAACTGTCAACCTTGATTCATTTTTATTAAATTTCATGCAAATTTTCGCAATAACATCATCATCATCATGAAAAAAATAACAACAAAAATAGTAGCAACAAACAATAGCATGAACAACAATCCCTTCTTCAGCGAGACCACCTGAGGCTATTGTTTGATGATATTTTATTAAAATTGCGCTGTTGTGGTTTAAGCAGTTCACGCGTCTCATGACAAGTGTTTCATATCGCTTGGCAGCGTTATTTTCACTTTTATGTGTGTGGGTGTGTTATATCTTTGCGAGTAATAAAAATAAAATAAGATTTTTTAAAGCTAAAAATATTCTATTGGTATTGATTTTAATCGCATGCTTTGTTTAATGTCTGTTAGTTTAATTTTTTAATTTTTTGCTTTGGGATTTTGGCGAAAATTAGTCCTGTTGGTTAGAGAAAATTGATTATGGGCGGTAGTTATCAGTTTGATGGTATCGAATTAAAAAAATGTGTTGCTCAAAACAATATTTCCCAAATGGTCACAATTTTGCCAATTACTGCACAGTAGGCAGATCAGTAGGCAAAATGAAATGCAAGTGTTGGTACCAGTAATATTGTTTTGCCTAAAACATTTTCATTCAGGTAAAGTCAAATTTCATCATCATCATCTTTGAGTTTTTTATGAACAGTGCGAAAAAGTGAAATAATGGTTATAGAAAAATGTCATAAAATTCAAAAAATGAATAATCCAGAACTACTCGGATTTTCAGTTTTAAATTGCAGTTTTAATTTGCACTTAAAAGAAAGAAAATTAAAATCACAAAATTAAAATTAAAATCATTGAAATGCAGAAGAGGAAGCGGATATTCAGAGCGGCCGAGTATGCGAGCGATATTAAAAAATGGGAATTTAATTGTGGGAAATAAATAACCAAATATTAACTTCCTGCTATTAATGCGGTCATAACAGTAAGTTTTGCACGGATAATAAAGATTATAGATAGCATTAAGCGTCAAGAAAAACTATTAAGGAACAATATTTTAGATTTTCAGATATAGCGTTGCTCCTCCTTCTTAATAATTCGTTAGCGAAATACAGTTAATCAGTTTTCAAGGTATAAATCGGACCCCCAATAACTAATTGCAATTACAAATAGCCATAAAGAAATGATAAAATGCCAAAATAATACGAAATACACTCCAACGGATAAATTAAAGCGATCCTAAATAAAACCTAATCCTATTTATATAATATTAATTAATCCCATTATTATTATATAAACTACACAATTTTCAGTTTTAAATGAGAATTAGTCAATCGATAATGAGAATATAACAAATGAAATGGAGATTGCTAAATGTAATTGAGAATAGAACAAATAAAGTTGTTTAAAAAACTATTTTTATACAATTTCTAAGCATAAACCCTTCACAAAGAGTAAATTTTGTGAAGAACACACAAGAAAAAATACATATCTAGATCCAAGTTTTGATGCCAAAATACAAGTATTTATACTAGTTAATGAATGAACTAAATTTCAGTTAATAAAATAAATAATTAATAAATCTAAATAAATAGATTTGATTCATACTTTACATTTTCTACTAATGCTTTGTAACTTAATAAACACTTTGATCAAATATATCCACAACATCTGAACAATTTACATTTTTTTATATAATCTGATACATGAATTAGCTACGTAAACACTTGGTTTTTGTATTCGTTGCCCTAGATATGTATTTTTTCTTGTATGTAATTTGTTCCCAAAATATAAAAATCATAAAATAACTTTCATAAAATAATCCTTAATAAAACTAATTAATACCCGAAAAGGATTTCACTCAACTAAAATTGCAACTGAAAAAATTGCAACTGAAAGTTAAGTGTAAAAATGGAAAAGTTTCGAAATTCTTCCATAAATAAAATTTGACTAAAATGCAAAAAAATATCTTTTGAAAAAAGTGTAGGTTTTTTGTACCAACCAACAACTAGTCGGGTGAAACTAATGACGTTTGGGAAACTAATGACTGAGATCAACAAACCCCCTCACCCTATCAGATCGCTGATTGCGATTTATATATATCACAGATATAAATTTCGGTATAATCAATATTCTTTGAGTATGGAATGAACTAATACTGATCGAATTAAATTGAAAATATTCCACTGTAAATGTTACAGAAGACAATGCCGCAGCTTCTGCTGTCGTTGATGGTAGTGATACGGATTGGTGATAGTTTTATGCTCATCATCAACACAGCGCAGCGCACGTAGTAAATTACAGAAAAATCGCACATACACAAAACATATCCGCGCACTCACACGCACTTACACCCACACAACGTCTGTCCACCCCAACATCACCTTCACACTGTCAAGGTTCGAATACATTCATCAATCGCAATCGTTCGTGCTGCAGCAAAATCCAGGCGAGAAGACTCCGACGCATGGTATCTCTACGGTGCCGCGCTTGCATTACGAATATTTGAAAATTATCGAAAGTAACGAGAGAAGAGATAAAATAAGCAAGGGCGAATCGTTTTATGGGCAGATCCGAGGGAATGGTTGTGGATATGGATGAATGAAGAAAATAAATGAGTAGAGGGAGAGAGTGCGAAAGTTATTGGCTGGAAGGATACGTTTGATGCTTTGTTACGTTTCAAGCTCATTTCGATAATTTTTGCTTTTTTCCCTTTTCGTGATTCTTTAAAGGTTTTTTTAAAAGGGTAACGCTTTTGCAGCCACGAATGATTTAGTAGAACGCGTAATAAAAAAACTGAAAAAAAACAAAATTCAAATAATTGAAGGAAGGGTCTTATGGTGGTATTGTTGCTAGTTTTGTTGTTGTTGTTGTCGATCCAGCGTTATTGCTTTGCCACAAGATCTTGGCAAACGTTTGAAAAAAAACACACAAGGAGATAAAATCACATTAAATATCTTCCTGACGTGCATGTATGTATGTGTGTGTGTGGGTGGGTGGTGGGCATGATTGCGTGCGGATTTGCTCGTGTGCTGATATTTATGAGGCATTATAATGTCTTTTATGAATGTGATTATATTTCCTCATACATAAATTTATTAAATAAAAGTATGAAAAAATTTCCAAAAAAGATAAAATTATGTGGAAAACGAAAGCTATTGAAAGCGTTTGATAAAAAAGTCGACTTTCCTTAAGGTATCCTTCCGATTTTTATTACATTTTTTATATAATTTAAGCATTTTGATTTTGAGATTAATGGAAGTGTTCTTTTAATATAATCTATTTATCATAAAAAGTTCGTTTCGAGAATAGATTTAGCAAGTTTTTTAATGAATATTGGTCTCATCAATTTCATTTATGAAAGTAATTTTTCTTCTTGAATTTAAATCCATGCGCCTAATTATTGAAATGAAATTATTAGAATTCAATTAATATTAATAATAAATTAATTAATTCTCATTATTATTATTTTATTATTTAATTATTGTTAGTGTGATTATACCAATTTACGAGCAACCTCAATTTCTTGAAAACCTCCTAAACAATTATTATAGTCCTTTAATTCATAATCCATTTCTATTTCACGTAAATAAAAATCTAAGAAATATTTCTATCCTGAAGACAAGCCACCTCTTGTCAAATATAAAATATATTAATTAACTTCTGTATTAAAAATTGATTTCAAAAGAAAGAACGCCCACTTTTTTCTTAAACGTTACCAACCGGCATATCGTGAATATGAAATTGATGTAATATTTCAAAATCTTACACGAGCAAATATATATTTAATATGGTTTTCCTTTGAACTAGAAGGGCTATATTTTTTGATCCTTTTGGTAAAGCAGTTGTAAAAATATAATGAGTGAAATTTATTACGGTATAATTGTTTTAGCTGAAAATAAATTTAATTGAGCGATAAATCGAAGAGAATGAATTAATTTGAGGATACTACTGCTCATAAATCTTGATTAAATTATTGTTTTTCACTGCTTATTTATTGCATTAGGAATTAATTGTGGTTGTGGTAGGAATTGTTAGTGGTTGACACAGTCTTGTGGTCTGATGTGACTGCAAGTGATGAGAACTGTCGAAAGGTAGCGATTAAACACAATGATAGCTACAGACAATAGCGGCCAAATATTTAATTGTCAAACATTTGAACAAATAAAAGGCAACTGAACTGGAAGAAATATTAGAAATGGATGCCTTGCAAATTATTGACTTGGTAAAAATATTCAAAGATATGTCAGAAATGTGAACAAGCACAATGAAAAAAAAAAGAATTTGTCCGTGTATGAAACCAAATCATGATTGCAAATCATGAAATCAAAATTCAATCGACAAAAAGCGTCTAAAGAAATCGGCGATTCTTAGCGACGAAAGAAAATATTCTTTTTTTCTCGTTTCCTATAAGAACCTACGTCAGTTAGACAGCTGAGAATTCTAGCCGTATCTAGCCGCTACGACTGTGTTCAACCAGTTGGTCACGGATTATAACATGCATCCCCAGGGAGGGGGCTTCCTCGGACATTTATTAAATATCAATAAAACTGACAATATCCACAGCGAACATTTGCACAGCCACTCATATATCAATCCATTCAGCTACCCATCCATTTATCCTTCCAGATATTGATCAATTTGAACAATAAATAACTTTTTCATATCTTTTCTGCAAATATCATAGTCATGTCGTAAACTCTGCAGCGAGGATCCCTTCATCATTATCTCTGATATCAGACCATCAGTCATCGTGTCAGACATGTACGACTTTTTTATCATCTACATTTTGGTCATCATCGTTTCGGAATTTGTCAACTGTGTAAGAATTTTTATTGATACATAGAAAAGGATCGATTATATGAAAAGTCTCACAAAAGACCGATTATGGTATAAGCCTTGAGTCACACAAAATCCGATGAGGTGGAGTTAATTTTTTGACGTATTCGGTTTTAAAGCATTTAATACTTCTCACAATTTAGGAATCAGTTTTATTTTTTTATTATCTTCTTTCATTTCTTAGGCAATATTATCCGGGTCAAATTGCTTTTAGATGTGTCTAATTAATTTAATTTATTACATTAGACACATTTATTAGACACATTAATTTATAATTATTTTAATTTTAGCATCTGTGTCTAATTAATTTAATGCTTAGCTATAAAACGTTTAAAATTCTTACTTAGGCGGAGACTATATAGTAATTAGATTCATTGACAGTTATTAATATATCTCATTTGAAAGCAGTTAATTGCCTTCTTCTCGTTCTAAAATGCACCCATTTGGAAACCTATTTCACCTCTCACTCACTCCCAAAATACTCACAGTATATTGGGCTTAATTAAACCCAAATGAAAGAAGAGTGGCAAGTATGTTTAGAATAATCCGAATTCAAAATAATTCGAACCCCAAAGGAATATCCTCCTATGTTCGAGAATAATTCGATTTTTAACCCATCCGTTCGAACTCACCACGCATATAGATGTAAGCCGTTCCACGCATATTTCGACGTGTCAATACGATCAGATTGAGGACGTTGCCAATAATTCCTAGGGCGCAGATAATCGGTAGAGCTATACCATAAGAGTAAGAGCGTAATATTTCGGTGCGCGGATCCTCCAGATTCTACAAAAAATAAACCAAAGAAAAAATATGATTTAATTCTAAATAAATTGCAAGATAATTACTTTAATTTCTTACTCCTGCAATTTTCCAAATCTATTTATGTGAAATTTTTTTTTGATATCTTCGAATTTGCATTTCTGATTAAATTACCGAAACTTAAAATTTTATGCGAAAGGAAGAATTGCGGTAGGCGCGTCTCTTACTGCAAGAGCACTGAAATTTATAACCGAAAATTAATTGCGAACGTCTTCTTCTTTTTATTTGTTCTTTTCGGTTTTTAATTGGATTGACTCTTCGCAACTTCTTCAACAAGTCCTTTGTAAAAGTTGGCGGCCCCTCCTTTTCAAACGACGTAATATACCGTTCCGCCTCCCCTTTTATTTTTTACTTACCTCATCATTTGCTGCATAGAAGCCGCTGTTTAACGAGCCACTTAACCGATCATCTAACGTTGGCGTCACTCTCAAAATGTCACCATTATCCTCATACGCGCTTTCTTGCGCGGCAGCATTTGTCGCATTCGAGCTCCATACAAATGCACAGAGAGCAGGATCCTCTTTGGCCTGATAGAGTCGTGGAATCATGACTGAGAAAGAGATGGATTACTTTGCAGCGGCAGTCGTTCTCCCTTCAAACTTAAGTTGAACTTTCTTCGATGAACTAACGCCCAATATTTTCCTTTTTAATCATTATCAAATACAATTTACCGTTAGTTCTCTATTTTTTTAAAATCACAAACAATTTATTTAATTTTCGTTTTGTTGGGCTTTATATTTTTTAATATAATTTTTTGTTTTTTTTCGTTAATATTAATTTTTGCAATACTTTAAGACTCGTCTATCTATATCTGAGCTACTTGTTAGGGCTCCTCCCAAAGTAACGTGTTAGGAATTCAACTTATGCATTTGATGGAATAGTTCACAAGCATGCAACGTATCTTGTTCCTCCCCTCCCTTTCTTGCTCGATGTTTTGATTGTTCTTGATTGTTTGCTGGCACTTCAGAATTTCTTGTTTGGTTCTGCCCTTTCTTTTAGCGAGCAAACCGATTTAATTATTTAATTATTCGCAATAGTTCGCTTGTAACGGTTTCCTTCCTTTTTGCGCTCGTTTTTGTCCTTCTACTTGTTCTTTATCTCTTTTATCTGCTCCGATTGCTGTAACGATTACGCGATAGTTGTTGGCGTAGCGCGCTGGTTGGGTGTAACCGCTTTGTAAGCGCCCTTTTACTAGAGTCATAAAGTACGTCACAACGCAAATGAAGCCAACCGAATTGACTCTTCTTTCGTGGCACTAAGAAGGAGGGGGAGATGTGGCGAATTCCTTTGTTGAAGAATCTGAAGCGACAGATTATCGTGATTATTAACTTTGTTAAGATTGAGGCCGTTATGAAGAGAATGTAATAGAATGCCATGGAAATTAGTTCAATTTAAAGCATCTGCCAGAAAATTGCGAAGAGAACCAATAAAGAAAGAATATAAGAAAATTAGTTAGAAGTCTCTTTAGTTAATTTCTAAAGTATTTCAATGCAATATTATAACAAAGACGTCGAGTCGAGTGAATATCGATTGATTAAAAATTCTAAATCGATTTGCTTTGTGGGCAATATGTTCCTGATTTTAGCGCAAATTCGGGCTAGTTCGGAGAAATTGATATACTTCTCAGACATTATAAGTAGTAGTAAGTGGTAAGTACTCCAGCAGGTACTTCAATGGACTTGAACATATCTATAAGTTCTCTTAAATCTTAAAATTTGAAATTCATGGCAAGAAAAAACATGCTGAAATTTAGAACACGTGACGAAAAATATATACTGAAGGAATTTTTAGATGGTCGAGCCACCCCATGGCGACTAAGTTGTTTTAAAGGCATCCGATAATCGTTTGCATATTTACTCGTTGATATCAAATGTCTGCGGTATGTCACAGTATTAAGCAGCTCGTTTAAATTACAAAATTTTATTATCAAAATTAGAGTTCGCTAGAGCAAACATTGCAAACGAAAATTACCTTTAGCGACGACACACATTCCTAGATAAATGACTATACTAATAATTGCCGTGAGTAGCCTAACACGAGCTCACCGCACGCAGTCCAACAGGTATCAATGTACCCACAAAAAGTATCAACGTATTCAAAAATATCTGTTTGAAGCGAATTTAGAACTGGCGATGCCGCGACACCGAAATTGTTTAAAAGCAATGGTAGTTTTTCTTCTAATAATTAAATTCTCAGAACCAATACTAACACATAATGATGGTGTAAATTGTGACTGTATAAAATCTTCACAACAGAAACCACAGTGGACATTTTTCATGAATGTTTGAGGGCAATAGTTGTTTCGTGTAATGAATGTTTGAATGTTTGAATGAATGTTTGAGGGCAATAGTTGTTTCTTGTACGATTGACGTGATTTGGCTAACAAGAATCTTCCAATCCGACACACTGCATTATTTCATGTGGGTTTTTTGCGGGTCTATTTTAAGAAACCGTGAGTGACCGTGAGCGACACCTCTAAAGTTAGCATAAGTGGAGTCCTTACGTAAACAGCATATATGTGGCAAAGTCATTCAATATTGAAAACTTTATAACCATAAATGTTTTTACAACCAAAAATGCCGGTAAATAAACGGTTTAATTCCAACATGGACCCGTTTTGATAGGAAAACCTTTTATAAGAAAAACAGCTCTATAACACATAATTCGATAAAATCTTAACAATAAAAAAGAGGAGAGTCCTTGTAGTCCTTCACTGATAGTTCATTATGAAATTTATTGAACCGAAACTATTTTATGTACGTACAAAAAACACAGTTATTTCTTATAGGGAATTATTCAGCTCTAAATTCATAAGTCACCGCAGGCGATAAACCGATAAAACTCATATAAATGTTTTTTATTGTATATGTGTTACATTTGGTCCACTGTGCGTAGCCTCACTAGCACTGAAGTTGTTTGTTAAAAAGCAACAGCAAAATTATGTTGGCGCACAGAAATATTTACTTAAATTTTCGTAATTGGCAAAGGCTGAAAAGTGAAAAATTTAAAAAGGCTGAAGCCCCTACAATTCCAGAATAAATATTTTGTCATGAAACTTTGGCGTTTTGGGTGATGCAGCGTCACGTAGCGCGCTATCAGATTATTTGCATTTGTCTGTTGCTTGTTCTCGGTTTTAGTATTGCTTCCAACACACTTTTATTTCATTCTATTGCGAGAATTTACATTCAAATTCAAATTATTTGATTTTGTAAAGAATATAGAATATTCTTGTTTTATTTTCTACTTTTCTACTTTGATTCTCTTTTCTGTTCAGCTTCTAGCTCTTATTTCGGTCGTCTGCATCTTTCTCTTACGCACTCCAAGACCTTGGATTAAATTTGTTGAATTGAAAATCTTCCAAGTGTTTGAATTTGTTAGATAAAATTTTGTGATAGGTAGTCGTTTGTTTTTTCATACCTACCCATTCCCGTCATCGTCTTCCCGGCACTGTATCTTTCATTGTCCAGAAAAGCTTTAGAAATTTTTATAGCCGTCACTTTTTGCATCTTTTCAACATTGTCGAGTTTTCTTCTTCAAATCTTCAAAAAATTGTAGTCTTTTCATTTGTGTTAGATCTACGGAGTCCTTTTAATTCGATTAAGAAAAAATTCTCTGCAGCGTCATTTCAGGAGCAAGTCATGAAGAACGTAGAGGATATGAAATATTATAAGTTTACAAAAAGGCTTCTCTGTTTTGTCTCTCTCCATTGCGTTCACAATAAAATGGTCTTACTAATAAAACTCTTTATTAAAATTAACTAATAAAATAATACTCGAACTGTTTCCTTAGCCTTGAGGGTGCATTTCAGGATCGTCTTAAAATTTTGAAAGGATTTTTTCGAAATTAAAAGACTTGCGATTTTTTCGCGTTTTTATGTTTTAGTACAAATCAACGCATAGGAGTAAACGTTTGCATTTTACTAATTGTCATTTAGAATTTTGAATGAAATTATTAGAAGTACATTTGTTTATATTCAATCTGTGAATATAATTTATTGCTAGAACCTCAAAAAATAATTTAGAAAAAATTGAAATTAGGCAAATAATTTCTATGAATTATTTAAATATTAAGCCTCCAGGATTATTGGAATCGCCTGCAATCTCGAGAAATAGTTACATATGCTTTCACAAAACGGAAGGGATGATAATTTGTCTGACCCTAATTGTTCTCACCCTAATATGCCTTTACAGCCTTGAGCATATCATTTGAGGCCATTCAACAGCTGTTTTATGTCGCTTCTAAGGTTATATCATATCGTTTGCTGTTATCCATACTCAATAGTCTCCCCCTCCCACATTTTCCCTCCTTGAAAACGTCTTATTTATCAAGCATTCTTCCCTTCCTCGATAAAACTTTTACGAAGTGATTTACAAATACTTATTCTACAATTTATGGATAATTATAGGCTTCATAATTTTTCCCTCGATTACTCATTTGCGGCATCAGCAAATTTTATCCTCTTTTGAAAGACAAGACTACAATACAAGCAGATAATATCTACTTATGTTTTCGATAGAATTGGGTTAAGTTGATAATGAATGATTTACTTGATAATCGAGTTATTACGTTATTTAGGAAATTGATTGTAATTATTTTATGAGCTCGATTAGACTTTATGGCAATTCAGTCGATTTATCGAATTATTTCGTTAGCATTATTTTACAAATCAGAATAAATTTCGAAGGATTCATGCAATTTCTTGACCATGCAATAAATAAATTTGAAAGGATATGGTTGTTGTCTTGGGTCAAGAATTCAGTCGTCACAACAAAGGATTCAAATATTCCTCCGGTACATTGAGTTGTAATCGAATCAATTTCCACATTCATGGGATGCAATCAATTCAAGGGGGGTGGGAGGGAAGAAGGCGTGGATAGAAACAGAGGTGTTTAGCAAACTATCACACACACGGCTACACACACATATATATAAACTCGTATATTCACACGTGAATGCTATTGAAATTTATTTCTTCAGAATGTGTGTATGTGTGTGCATCATGTGTACATGTTTTTGTTTTAATATAGATTTCGTTCTGAGGACGTTTATCGAGAAATAGAAAGAAAGTCAAGAATTGTTAAATTGTTCTTGTTGCTTTTGTTTTGAGGACAACGATATCTCATACAAAATTACTTGGATGTTTTTATATGAAGATGCACGTACACATACGCACACGCACACACATACACATACACACATACAAACATATCCACAATAAGAAACCGCATTTCGTTCAAATGCTTCGGAGGTCATTTATGCAATATTTGCATTTTTCATCATCTCTTTCTTACGCCTTACGTCTATGAGTGAGAAGGAAAAAAACAATGGTCAATATTTTTGCACTTTCTAGCGTAGAAGAAAAAACGGTTTTGATTTGATTCGGACTCTTCTGTGGGGTTTACATTCTTTTTCTTGTACTTTTTTCTTTTTTTCTTTCATACTTATTATCTACCAAGAAGAACTGTTAAGAAAAAATCTGTTATCATTGAAGAAAAGCAAAAGAAAATAATAAACGACCACACTGTTGATGTTGATAATGATAATGCTGACGATGATGATGATGATGATGATGATGGTAATGATATAACTACGGAGAAATGTCTTCTTCTCTATAACAAAATTTAGTAACCTTTGAAAAGTAAATCCGGTAGAACGATGCTAAGAAAGACGTCTCGTTAAGAATGAAATGTACAAATAGCAGATTGCATCTCATGCCACATTAATCTGCGGTTATCTTGATCAATGTTAAAGTTAAAGTTAAAAAATTTATTTAAATAGAAGCACATAATATTAAATTTTTTAATATAATCTTCAAAATTCATCTGATTGCTTAACATTCAGACAGTTTTAGGGATTTGCTATGATGCCGTTTTAAGCAGAAAATTCACGAATTTTATAAAAAGAAAAACAATTATAATTGTAAGCATATTAGTTATCTTAAAACCGTAATACAAACGTTATAATTATTAGTTCTCCCCCATTCAGGACTTTTACATGATCAATTTATTAATTGCATTCCGGTCATCAATTAATAGTATCGCGAACCATTGGGGCCAAATTTTTAAGAAATCGACGACGATTAAAATATATAAAAGGTATAACCGTTGCCACTCCTATCACGAAGGCTTGAATTTTGAAAAATCCTTCTTGTTCTCTAAACATGTTAAGGAATAATTTATAGTTTCAGCTTTTTCAATTCAACGAGCATGTTATTGATGCGTTATTGATGCTTGATATTAGTTAGTTAGTCGAAACTCTTCTGTTCTACTTGCCGCGCCTCCTGCCGCACAAATAGAAAAACAAATTGAATCTATATCTGACAAATCGCCGATTGTAGGGTATAAAAATGCAAGCAAAGGATTTAGAAAACTCTATCTAAAACAAATCTCAAACAAAATCAAAATAAAAAGTTGTCCATATTGCTAATTGAATAGCAATAATAAATGCAGCAGCACCAACAACAGCAACAACAACAGCATCACTTCCACTCTAAACACGTTCTTCCCTTTTGATAATCATGACCGTGGCCGCGTGTTGTTGATGCTATTTTGTTATGTTACATCGCTGAGAGTTATTCTTGTTCGCTTGTTATGATTTACTGTCTTTGTAACTATTGTTGTCATTCAGCATGACATCCAAACGACTTCCGTTTCCTTTTTCGCTGTTTTATCGCCAGGCTGACTAGTTGATTGCTTTAAGCAAGTGGAAATAAAGTGAACGCGAATAACGTGAATAGCGAATAGCGAATAGCGCGACGACGACTCAGAAGTGGCAACGAAGAAAATATTTAGATTTTGTAAAATGTTTTGAGTGTGCTAGAAGAGTGGATAGAAGAGGTTTGTTGGTGTGAAATTGTGGAGAAGGAATGACTCCCGTGCAACGGTTTTTGTAAATATTCTTTATTGCGAATCTTTCCTGCACGATGTTTTGCTTTTTTCTTTTAAACATCATTATTTTTTGTGTCATACACATTTTTGATATTAATTAATAAAATATCTCTGAGATTTTTTATTTTCGATATTATTTAATTAGTACGACACTTTTATTTTATTATATATTTATTTATTTAATTATTTAATGTTTAATTTAAAAAAGGCAATGTGCATTAGCCCATTTTTTTCTTTTGTCTCTTTGTGAGTCAGGAGAAATGGAAGCACGTAATAATTCATAATAATTCCATATACGGAAATAAATTCAAACGATGACACTGCAAGACGTTTTGGGTTCGTGTGGCCATTTTTCATCAACAACAATGCTCTCATTAAGTAGCCCATTGTTTCCTATTAATAATTTATTATTTGTTTTCATAGCCTGCGACTCAAAACCTAGAAACATTACTTATAATTTTACATTTACAACAAACAAAGTATCTAGGTTATGTCGACACAACTAACTAACCAAAAAGTAAACAATTCAAATGGGAAAAATAAAAACAATTTATAACATTATTATTTGAAGTATTTGTGTTAGAGTTACAAAATTAATATCATTTATAACTTTTTTGCAGATAATTCTCATTGGTTTCGACAGGCAAATATTTTATAAGAAAGTCTAGAAATTAATAGAAAACAATCTATAAACCAACTATAAAAATTGCGATTGGCAGTTCATTCGAAACCAAGCCCTCTTTGTGGACGCTACTGAGAAACCGGAAAATATAGGTCCTTCAGGAATATTTCCAGCTTAGTTAAAATAACTTCTACCTCTATCAAAGGATGAATAGCATTTATCGCTCCGCAGATTTTTTAGCCTGTACAAATTCGTCTAGGAAGGGACGCATTCTCTATGCATTCTCGTATTATTTTTTCATAATAATAGAAAACATGAATTTTACACCTTAAGGTGAGACCCCGACCAACTCACTTAAATGAATACGGAGCTTGCATACAAATGTACAAACTCGGTCCACTTGAATTTTTTGTTAATATAATTAGTTCTGGATGTATTTCAAAAAACATTTAATTTATTAGAAGGGAAATATTTTATTCGTAATAAATAAAAGAAAGAATAGGAATTAATTCTCGGAAGAGAGATAAACTTCTACGGCAATATTCCAAAACGTTACCATCGTGAAACGACAAAATTGCGGACCAACAAAATCAACAAAAGCAACAATTAATAATATTCACGCAATTTGAATTATATCGCAAACCTTTGTTGCAGGAGAGTGTAAAACTTAATTGAATGTGAAAATATTTTTTTGAAAAATGAAATTCTTTTAAATTCGAAAAATATTCGTAGAAGAAATTCTTTAAAATATCGAGGCGAAGGCATTGGCCTGCGTTTCAAATACCGTGATGTTTATGGGATCTGTGTCTTCTGCTTATGCCAAACTCTCGCAACCTGTAACAACCTATATCTATAACAACCTGATGTAAAAATGTTATGACATTTTTTCATAATGGAGTGTAATATCTTGTAATGTACACACGAGTTTCCTGCACGCTTGATAAAGACGCAAAGACGTGCCTAGATTAAGGATATGCGTTAAATACAAATGATAATAAAAACATTTTATCCACCACAAATGTGCCATTTTTATCTCACGAGGCAATAAATCTATTCGTCTATTATAATGAAGATATATCCATTCTACTATACATAAAATTTCTCCTTGTTTCCCGAAGTTCCTTTCGAGATTATTCTCGGCGAATTTTTCCAAAAAATTCCATTAATGTTTTCTTCATTTAATCACTTTTGTGAAGATTAAAAAAAATACTCTTCCTTCTAGAAATTTAATAAAATAGGTTTGTGTTAACAAGATAATGTAATTGTGATCATTTAATTTTCAACAGTTATCACAAAAGAAATAAAAACAGAACTTAAGGCTTTAATTTGAGAAGTAATTTCCGTGTAATCTCTTTTTTCTGTTCTCTCTATTATTTCCTTTAACATTAATCATGATTTGTGTGTGTTTAGTAGTTTTTTTGTCATTTTATTTTGTCATTTGTTAATGTTATGACAGTTCCGCATTTCAACAAAAACAATATGGCTAAATCATTGCCATTGTTTTCACAGCCTGAATTTCGCAATTTTAACAATTTTCCCATCATTTATTTAAAACTGTCAGCTTTAAGTCTACCCGCATTTGTCCAAATAAAGTGTATTACACGCAGCAATAAATCAACCAATCGATTGCGATTATTCGCTCGAGCAAAAGGTTCCTTTTGCTTGCACCGATTTTTGCTGACGAAGCACCAATTAATTTTTCTTTTTTGTAGAAAGAAATTGGACTAAATATTTTGGATTTATGTTCTAATCGATTCTCATTGGATGATTGATGAATTTGGATTGATATAAACTGCTGCCGAAGTTACATTTAATTAATGTTTAATTTATTTTAATTACATTATAAAATCCTATTAATCATCATCGTTTAGTTGTATCGCTTTCTAATTTAAGGTTTGCTTAAAAGATTATAATATATAACTTAAGCACCAGTTAAAGCTTTTTTATGAACAAAACGAACTCGGATTTTCTTTTCATATTTTCATGTTTCTTTAAACAAAAATTTGTGAAGAAATCTTTTTCCTTACTTGATATAACATGACGGCAAAACGTGTGCACATAAGACAACAACTTAAGAAATTTTATATTCAATATTTAGCAAAGTATGTCATGGAAAAGATTTTATAATTTCGAATAAAGAACATGAGCTCATTGTTTCATGAACAAAAACTTTTAATTCATAATCCTCGGGGTTGTTTTTATATCTTATCCTTACATCAGTTCTTTCGTCTATTTAACAATTTTGAATTTCGTATGAAAAGGATTAGTCCTAGACTAGATGAGCTTTGCTACTTTTAATATAAAGACGAGGACGTTATTTTCCAACAACAAAAACAAGTGATTTAAAATTGTTATGAAAGTTTAGGTACGGTCGTTTGAAAGTTTGTAAACCTACCTCACTAACTCTCTTCTTCCATTTCATGCTGGCCATTCATCTCTGGTAGATTCATCCCACAATTACGAGAACGTAAAGAACACGTAAGACCTTGGTTTTAATCCTTTTTTGGATTTTTTCATTTGTCTGTTAGCATTTGCAAAACAATCATTAAGTATTCATTGCTCGTAATCTTTTCTTAAGGAAGTTATTTAATAAACTCGTGATAATTAATATTTGATTTAATGAGGATATGATTTTCTATTTTTTGTTATAAAATATATATCTTAATTGAAAGACTATTTAAATATTTATTAATGTTGATTGGCTAGACGCCCTGTTCGTCTTTGTTGCATAACTTTAGGATGTCGTTTAATGTTTATGAAAATATTTGTTTGAATTGTTTGAAGTGACAGAATTGTAGGCATTTTTAAATAAAAATTTATGAATAAATCTTTTTCTTTACTTGATATAATGAAAAACTTATGCTATGTTTTTTTTTATTATAAAATATGTTTTATATTATAATTAATTTATATTTTAATTGAAAGATTAAATATTCATTAAAGTTGCTTGACTATAGGAACACTACGTTTTAGTTGCATAATTTTAGGATGTCATTTACTGTTTACGAAATTCTTTCGTCACTTCTGATACTTGAATTGTTTGAAGTAAAAGAATTGTTCCACTTTTTGCTCTTAAATTTTTTGCTCTTAAGATTTTAAAATAAGTTTCATTTTGTGATTGAACTTTTTTGTTCTAAGGATGAATTTTACTAAAATCCCCTGCGCTCGCTTCAAGCTTCTTTTTGAAACTGAAGGGACAAATGTGTGTCTAACGCCTGTTATCAAATAACACAAATGGAATAGTAGGATTCATTCATGATATCGTTTCCCTCGATGCGGTCGAAATTTATACCATACATCGGTTCAAAACAGAACGGAGAGCAGAGTTTTGTTTAGCCAAAGTATTGCCAATTTAACAATTTGTCTGTGAATTAAAAATTGTTTTCAAATACGTAAGGATTCGTGGAGCCATTTAAGAAAGGAAAATGGATTTATCTTTTATTATAAAATACATTCTTTAACTTTTTCAGATTTAATAAAATTAAGAAATAAAAATTAATTATTTATTTTTCTGTATTTTTGCGGTTCTTTCCAGCAGAAGAAATTCATTTCGTTGATTCTGTGGTACACAAAGAGTATGTAAAAGAAGAATATGACAAATTCTCTTATAACCGTTTGGTTTTTCATACTCGTTACATTTTCATGCATTCGGCTTTTTCCAGTATCCAGTTCAAAAATATATGGCAACAATTTTCTGCAACGACATTAAATGCTTTGCAGAACAAGTACATTCTCTCTCTCTCTGTCTCAATTTTTTGGTTACTCTCTATTTTCAACTATGTTCTCTCTTCTTGGTTTATGAGAAAAGGCAACGGTAAACAGCTGATTAATTTTTTTACCTACTTGTTTTCTTTAGCATTTTAAAACAAACTCCAATCTCTCTATCGTTCTCTTTTTCCATGTCCTTCCGGCGCAATATTACCGGCACTGAAAAAAGGTTCAAGATGCCCGGGAACAAATTTGTTTACTCTTTTAACCTTTTGTCAACTTCATTGCCGCTCCGACGATGACGCTCGTTATTGTTTTTGTTATTGCTGTTAATTGTACAACTCTTACACTAACTTCAAGTTTTACACTCCTGAAAACTGAATTTGTTTAGAATCACCAAGGACGGACGGCATAATTTTAAGGTTACTAAATTCATAATTATCAGGATGCTAAATAAAACCTTTTCCTTTTAAAGAGTTTTATTTTTAAAATATTTAATTTCATGGATTTTCTATATGTAAAATTATAAAAATCTCGCCCATAGATTGAACAGATAAATGTTTCAGTGAAAAACATGCATCACGTTGATTAAAATTATTAATAATTTTTTGGTTATTTAAACCCGAAATTAAAATTATTAAATTGTTTATGGCTTTTATATGATTATCAAAACTGGTTAAAATGTCATTAAAATTGCAAATGACACAGAGTTTTGCATCCCATTAAAGTTATTATGTAAAGCATTTTAGTTAAAACCCATTTGGTCAGAAATTCTACTGCTTGTCTACTTATTTTATGATCTTTTGTTTATAAGCTACGATTCTTTGTGATTACCTTACTGTTGTTCAATTTGTTTTATATATCTGTTTTTATTAAGCCTGTTAAGTCAGTTAAGATACTGGTACTGATTGCGAATCGAATAACTGACTCCTCGATAACCGACGAAACGAAATCGTCGGCAGTTGAAACGGAATGTCCGGCTTATTTCCGCTGTGTCTTATATTTATGATGTCAATCAATGATTCCATCAAACTTCCTAATGGATTAGTGAATGAATGAACTTTTATCAAAATGAAATTGAGACAACAACACTTGCATAAAAGAAACCGTACTTTGTATAGATAAAATACATTGCTTATCCTATAGAGTTTTTTTGTAGAAATTCAAATATTTCTCTCGATGAGATTAGGAGCCATTAAGTCATCAGGCTTAGAGAATTTACGCAATGGCAGTATCTTTTTTATCCACACTAATCTTCTTTTATGTTGAATACGTCTTGCTTTAATCGCTTTTGATAACTTTCATATATTGATGTCATAACTGACGTATGCAATTGGTAGAGACTCACCATTCAGCAGACTAGAAAAATTACACTAACTATGTGTATGTGAAGGCCTGTTGCATGTTTTATCACCGACCGCAACAATCAACGACGAATGACGAACATCGTGATTTTCACATTATTTTTCTTTGCTTTCGTTTTGTTTTGTCTCATCGGATCTATATAATGTTTAACCATTTGGGCAAGGTGAATGCGAAAAAGGCAGAGCGTAGTCGGAGACGACTGGTACACGAGACAGGTGTACCAGACGAGATATATATGTATTTGCGGTTATGTTTGGGTGGGTGTGTGTGTGTGTTGCTATTTGTGTATGGCTTCACGTTTTGGTGTTGGTGAAAGAATATCCCTGCGTCGGTAGCCTTGATTTTAAAATGTTAACTGGCAACGTCATTAAACTTTTGCTGTGTACTCGTTTATCCTGAATCGTCCCAAGGACAATTCGGGCATTGCATGATGCAAGCATAAGCTGTCTAAAAATACTTCTTCCGGTAGCTAAAAACCGGTAACTGTGAAACTGTTGCAAATTGATCTGACCAAGGATTTTTTGTTTTCAATGATCTTTCGTCTAGAGGAATTTAAGGACATGATTTTAAAATCTTTTTAACGTCATTGCCGAAATGCAAATTACAACTAGTGCTATCTCTTTCATAATTAAAGGTATTATGATATTGCATCGGTGAAAATATGAGTAAAAGATTTTGTGTTGGTAACAAATTTGGGGAACAATCTTTCGTGTCCTTCAGCCATTACTGAGATTAAATTATGAGCTTAGGCAGACATTGAAACATTTTACACAAATCTACATAAATTTTATACAATTATGAGAAAACCTTAAAACTAAGAGGAAAGTCCTTAAAATTTGAAGTTTCAAGAAAAATTCAGTTCAAAAGCTTTTTGTGAATTAAATCTTAACAGAAGTAGGTGAAGGACATTTCCTTTGTCATGTTTTCTCTCAGGCTGTTATATCGTCAAGATGTCTACACCAAATATACATATGCTCTACCAGAAACAAATAAAAGCCGATGTCAAGAAAAACAACAGTAAGAAGTAGTAGAAGGAGAGGAGAAATAATGACTTAAACTTAATTGATATTTAATTGGCGAACACAGTTTTAGGCGTAGGCATAAAAGCCATTAAAATTTGTCTGACACTACACACACTTGAGGTGTCAGAAACACGACTTTGCTTAGTTCAATGCATGCCACTTGCTCATCCCGAAAGGACACTCAAAACCACAGATAGCTATCATATAGAACGAGGACATTTTGGCACGAACGATATAATATAAGAACGAGCTGCACTGACGAGTATTTCGACATTGTCGTTCAATTAATTTTAAAAATGCCCTAGACTTAATGGTGTATTTTTTGCTAAGCATCGTCGTTACAGAGATAACAGGCTGTTAGTGCCATAATACCAAAGGCAAAATCGTCCATGGTAATGATGTAATGACGTTATTAATTTATTCTGAGTAAAAAAAAAAGAAATAATTTTTAAAGGTTTCTGTATGTTTATTTGTTTATTTCCTCTGAACAATTATTTATTGCTTTCCTTATTGGCTTTAATTGGCTTTGGGCCATTTGGCAGGCATAATTTCGTATTGTTGCCAAAAGTTTATTATTTTCTAGTTCTCAGTTATCCTAGCAGTCAGTGTTATTGTGATGATCTCAGATACAACTATGATGTCAAGCGAATGTAAGATTATACCATACATACCATGGAAGCAGATCAAAATCTAAAATAGAATTTAATATAAATAACGGTCAAATGCGGTCAAAGTTTAAGGTCTGAACAAGTTATGGTCCCAAATACTGAAATATTGAATACAATTTATCATAATTCTCTATCAAGTAAATGAGATTAATAAAAAAAAAAAAAACGAAAACATCTTCGAAATTAAATCAAAACAAATTCTGAAGTTACGAATGAGTTTAATTTGAATTCAATATTAGTTTTAAAATCTGTGACATAACGATATCTTTTAGTATTCGCGTATTGATAAAATATACAAAAAACCATTTAAAATGAACTAAATCAAATTTATCAAAAATGCCTCTGGCAATCTTTTTTTCCCAGGGAATGCCACATTTGGAAAGTGAATGACATTTGAATGACATTTGAATTTTTTAAATAATGCTTTTTTTGCGAAAATTTATTATTACAGCTACAACAACAACAACAATAAAGTAAGGATATGACAACATAAGAAAGTATAAAAACATGCTTTAACATAAATATGATGGAATGGACTACTCATCCATCGTTGGTTCAGAAAATTATAATAAATTTAATAGTAAAGTCTTATTTTTGCCATTTATTACACTCAATTGGGTTTGGATTTAAGTTAAAGCTTGAAAATAGTAGTATTTAAAAAAATTATTTACAACGTTTGGTACTAAATTCTTTTAGTGAAAAGACTCCACGAAGTAACATTCAAATGAACAAAAGCTTGTAATGGATCGAACATTTGTAATAGGGAGAGTTTATACGTAAAAATGATCTCTTCAAGAGAGACGAAGTATTTTCCGAGATTTTTATGTCTTTGCAGTGGTGGGTGGGGATATAAAGACCAATTTAATTTTTGTAATAGACTAGGATTTCTGATGATTAGGACATGTTTTTATGGTTCCTAATTATTCAGACGATCCTCCGAATACTTTCAAGTCAATCCAGTCTTGTCAAACATACCGTCTTTGACAAACTGAAAAGTGGCGAACGGAAGGAGATTTGGTGGAAAGGGTGGCCTCTAGAAGGAACGTGAGAGAAATAAATTTAATGAATTAAAGAAAAAGTACTAAAACTAAATTGATTTCAATATTAATAGTATTGTTAAGAAACGGTTAGGTGTTAAATGAGAATCGCTTCGAATGTTGAGTCACACACACGTACTCATACATACACACACATATGGACACAATCTCAATAATAACAACACCACCGCAAAAGTACTTTCAAAATTGATTGACAAACGACTCTGTGCCATCTTAAAAATAATGCAAGAGCCAACAGGCTGCCAGTTTTTCTGTTAAGAAAACAGAAATAATTTTCTTCTCTCACCAACTTTTGTGACTAGCCCACACAATCATCCAAATTTTAAATTACTTTATCGCTCCCATAATTAGATGCGTATGATGAATGTCATTACGGTTGTCAACGGTAGTGTCACACTATTAATAATTAATTTTTGAAAAGACATTACTTTTAAATAATTTTTGAAAAAGTACTAAATTTCATTTTTATATAGGTTACCCCTCTCGCCTTATACCATTCTTCAAATGTAAAATTTACCAAGACATGATCTTGCTTTATTTGCGTGTCACCTCTTTTAAACGGTATCACTCGAACACCCGCCCTGTCAACCCTTTCGCTATGACACTGCTTACACTTTTGTTTGTGCATGCCCTTAACACAAATTGTTGCTTGTCATTTAGACGTCCGAAGAGTAAAAACAGCAAACGGAAATCGTCATGCTGCTTTTGAATTCCAAGCATTAAAAATTAAGCAACAACAACAACAACAAGCCTGTCTGCTCGTCAGCCTGAA
Source organism: Physocephala rufipes (assembly GCA_963966595.1). Lineage (NCBI taxonomy): Eukaryota > Metazoa > Arthropoda > Insecta > Diptera > Conopidae > Physocephala > Physocephala rufipes. The sequence goes on from OZ016504.1 coordinate 38,213,437, forward strand.
GGCACTCAAGCAAAGTATGCAAAAAATTTTAACTCTGACACACACAATCACACACACATACTACACACCCCGTGACTCCTACTCACTTGCTCTCTAGAGACAGAAAAAGAGAAACCAGTAGCGTATTTTAATGAAAATTTAGTAAAATTGCGAAGCATGCACTTTTTGTTTGAGCACGGCGTGTTCTCTGGCCTTGATTGGCGCTAGGGAGGAGCTGGTCGAGCGGGATTATATTTAGATTACGTGTGTATGCGTGTGCGTACTATTATTCGAATCGCTTTGTGTCTGTATGCTACGTCGTTATTGAAATGTATTTCCGTGCGTACGTGTGTGCTTGTAAGCTTTGGAGGGGCGCCATTCTCAACATTCATAAAAACCAAAGAATCATGTCAAGCGCAATAGATGAATTCCAAAAAAAAAAAACAACAAAATGAAACCTACAAATACACACATGTATGTATGTATTCTATAGTATCCAATTTTGTTTTTCCGTTTATTTCAAAATAGGATGGAAAGCCCAAAACAAAAAAAAACTTACAAAGAAATAAATGTGAATGTAAAACGAAGTAAAAATCACATAAATAATGTGCAATCAATATATTCTCTCTTGGGTCGTGGTCTTAAAAGGAATTCTTTATAATTAAAAACCTTTTCGATACAACACGCTCTAAACGAGCAAAAGTTGTTGCTTTGTCAAATGTTTGCGGTGTTGGGAGGAAAATAGAAGTGACAGGAATTCATGCTTCAGGGGCATTCGTGCGGTTCATTCAAAATAAAATGCAAACTTTTTTAATGGATGATTTGACAATCAGAAATTTTTGATTGTCAAGAATATCAAGATAATTTAGTATTGCATGTGTTTTACGTTTTTGGACTCAAGAAAAAGGGGGACAATTACACAGGAATATATTTGCAATTTTTTCAAAACTTTTGAATTGTTTCTGAAACACCATTATCTTAAAAAACTTGAGATGAATTCAAAGAACTCTCAGATACAAATATTATTGATAGAAATTTGAAAATGTTTCAAAAATGGTTATTTCATTGATTGAAAAATTATTACGACCACATCATTTCGATAGTCCTTTTCGCTTCAACTAAATCTTTTCTCGGGTATAGAAAACTTTCCTGTTTGAATTTTTTCTGTTTTGTAAAAACATCGAATTCACTTGAGAAAGTTTTCAAAAAGAGTCTGCATGCGTCCGCATCCGTTATTTTTATAACTATTTTTATTTTCACCCGCTGAGAATTGAAATGAGAAAAGTTTGCCCGAAAATCTTCTGTTTCGGTACTAAGTTGTTATTTTTAATTAAAAAAGATAGTATTCTATGGTTTTCAATCGTTTTTTTCTTTTTGAAAACCGCGGTGATTTTCAGCATGAAGCATGGCGGCAGCTGTGATAAATACATTGAATAACTGCCAAGTTAGCAAAATAATCTCAAGCATTATTAACTGAGAGGAAAACTAGACTTCCTTCAATAAAAATGTTTACGAAATTTACTTTCTTTTGATTGCATTTTTATCAAATACCAAAAAAAAAAAACCCGAACAAAAACGTTAAAATGAAAAACTGTTTCTCTTCAGACGAATATGGAAATGCTGCCGTTACTGCAATTGTCGAAGTCGTTATTCCTCTTGTGGTTATTGGTGCTTCTGATGGAATTCTACTCCCGCTATGACACCCTTCATGCATTTTTAATTACAAACATTTCGATGTTTCTTTTTTATTCCTAAGTAATTAAACGTTGAAAGCAATTGAATTGTTTTTGTTGTTGTTGTAGTTATATTGTATTGATATATAACCGGTTAGGGTCAAGGTGGATTGGGCAAATTAACAGAATCAAAAATATTCCAAAGTATTTCTTTCGTTCTGACAAATTAAGTTTCGCGTATGCGGAATTCTATGCAAGATTTTCGCCTTATTTCACCTGCTCTCTAATATCTTCCAAGATACAACTTCTTCATGGTCTGAGCGAATTTAAACCGGTTATTATGTTATAAACCTATAATAAACATATAAAGGAAATTTTGGTATCTTCGTGATTGATCCCACGTCAAAATCCCACTAGTGACACGTCATTAGTGACACTGTCGGAGAATAAAAATTAATATAATTGTTAACATGTTATCATGTTTTCATAGTGAGCATTAGTTTACAAGTTATCTCTGGTTAGCAATAATGAGAATAGCTCATGATGCCTCAGGAAACCGAGCTAGTCACGAGATGCCGTTATCTTTGAACGCCCTGTATGATTTTTGGAATTCTTCTTATGAGTTTTCAAACTTATTTTTAAGCACGAGTTTATCATTCTCATTAAAACTAAACAGCGTTCTAGGCAGACTGAACTATCACAAGATAGACTGGCACTCCCCCCCCCCAGGAATTCATAGTCATATCGTCATTCGTAATCACAGTATTTTGGACTCAAAGGGATTTTTTTTTTGACCGAGTATACAAAAACTGACGAATCCATTAACCCGCGATTGCTAGACGTTACACGTGATAAAAAAAATTGAAAAAGGCCGTAGTAAAGTGACCGCCGATAAACTACACATCATGCAGTGCTGTAGTCTCATTCAGAGGGAGTCAATTTCGAAACCTGGTGTGCGATAATGTGGCTTCGAGGAGATTAAGTGCGCACTCTACAACCCGCATTGATTCATTGCCCTTGCTTAGTTTCCTGGGTAGGAAAAAGGACGAGTTGCTTCTGCGAGGCACGGAATGAAAATTATAAAAATATTTGAAAGATAAAAATATTTTTACAATCTAAGAGATGTAGTAAATAAAAACATGCTCCTACAATGTCTAATTTTCTAGTAGTTTGACGTGCTCAATTCAGGAAATTTAATACGTTTCATTCTCATTTATTTGATCTAGAGGCTAGTTGTTCACAGTCACCATTCGTCCTTGCGGAGATATGGCTTGTAATCATCAGAGCTAAGAGAGAATTCTAATTCAACAATTTTCCTTTGTTGACGACATATTTTATCGGAAAAAAAAACAAAACGCAAGTGAGAACGACTAGTAAGAACTACTAAAGCTCTTCTGAATACCCTACACCAGAAATATAAAAATGTATGGTGTAAGTCTTATAACCAGTAGGTGGGGCACGCCCATTTGAATATTAAATTTCCCTTTTCTTAGTTAGGTCAAAAATGTCCACATATAGTGTGGTGTGTGTAATAGTGGGCGTGCCATACCTATTTCCTCTAAATTTACAATCACCAAAGCGTTTAATCCAGCTACAAAATTTCAGTATAAAATTTCCATAAGAGACTGAAGAAAAGGGGTTTACATTTTTATTTAATAACAAAGTAAACGTGGCACCCATTTATTTAACTAACAGTGTCATTTTTTAACTAACCGAATTTTTTAACAGTGCCTGATTTTGCATTTTTTGTGATGACACAGGATATTTATACCAATTTTCGTAACGATATCTCTGTTCGCTCTTAGGTAATTGTGATTTCTGCAGACAGACAGACGGACATGCAGACGAACGGGCATGTCTAAATCGATTCAGGATATGTTTTTGAGCAAGAATATGTATATCTCTCTATACCTCACGCGTCTATAGCCACGCCTTCTTTAACGCGTTGCAATTGTAACACATGCCTGATAAACTGAGAAAAACTTATAACAAACAACAACAACAATGAGCAAGAAAACAAAGGCATATCAAACAGTCAAAGCAGTTAAGCGATAAAAAAGCATTACATCAAGCATCAGAACGAGAAAAGTCATTCCCAACCGTAAAAAGAACAATAACAAAATGGAAGAGGAAATAATACGTTTATAAAGCATCCTACAGCACAGTTCCATTAAATTATCAATCCCACTCTCTCTTATTAAAAGTTCATGGCACTATTAGGGACGTCGCTAAGTTTGGGTTGCACGGGATCGGACTGTAAAATAGAAGTCTTATTCAAAATAAAGTTTTTTATTAATCACAGACAAAACATACATTTTTTACGATTGATAGTAAAAATTTAAGCGCTTTTTCCTTTTTTTCTGACCATAATAAATCTCTATTCAAATCAATTTCATTCAGTTTCAATTTCAGTCAGTTAAAGCGCCAAACGAACGCTGTAATAGCTAGTTGTGCGCCGACCGTTGTAATAACTTCTGTTAATGTCAGTTCAAAAAGCTGTTTTATCGGTGACACGAAAATATCATTTCAAATTCCAAAACAATGGGAGCAAAAATAATACGATAATAATGCAAAAGCCTTAGAAAGAGCATTGAGAGGCGGCAGTAACAGCAGCAGCAACAGCAGCAGCAGCAGCAATGGTAATGACAAGAGAGCAACAATAACGCAATAATAATAAGAAGGAAATATCAAAAGCTATAGCAACGACAACAACACTAACAACAACACTAACGATAACCCTAAACATGAGCTGGTACTAAAATAAATGAGAAACATCTCTTTCTCTCTCCCCTCACACTCACCCACAAAATCCAATAATATTGTATGTTTTGTCCCGTAGAGAAGCAGAACATATCCATTTCAAAAGAAGTGGCAGAAGAATGAAATCATATCCTTGTGATAGCATCAGCTACTCTGGGTGTTATTTTTCTTCGTCGTACGACCGTAATAATATTTAAAATATTTGCAAAAGCCGTTTCTTGTCAGAATTACTCATAGTCTTGGAATATTCAGCCAGCCTTATAGGCTTTGTAGTATATTTGATAGAGAATTTTATTTGAAAATTATAGAAGCCTAAATCATTATTGACGAACGAGTTCAATGTTCTTTAAAAACTATCAGACCTTTCTTGAACACACAAGAAATGAATAAAAAACAAGGACAATACTTACATACTTTTGGAAAAACATTTCGGGGCATCCTCTTACTGATTAGACCTTCAAGAAACTGTTCCGAGCGTGCAGTCTGTTCGATACTGTCTGTTCGGGAAATTCCATATTAATAAAAAGGTCATAAAATAATAAAAATAATTTCTGTTCCTTCGAATATGCCCAAAACGTGAACAGGTTTTTGAAAACGACATTTGCCCATTATTTGTTTTTTGCCCGTTTTTTTTCTTATTTTTTTTCTCTCTCATGGCTTGTGAAATTTAATGAAAATAAATGATAATTTAAAATTCTTCTTTTGTGCGTTTCCGGATGAATCCATTGGGGACGAGGGTTTCGGCAGGAAGTGGTTTAAATTAAAATTAAATAGCACGGAAGCAAAAACGGATTTTATGAGGGGCGACATCATGTAAAAACATTTTTATGAAAATAAATACTTTTCCTTAACTTAAAATTAAACTTTAAACTTTTCTTAACTTAAAATTGTTCTCAATTTTGGAGAATTGCAATTTTTTCTGAAAAAAATACAATAAAATAAACACAAACAAAAACTGATTTCAAATGCTTTAATATTTATCGCTAAAGACATTGCTTTTCTGAGTAAATCTTCATTTTTTTCTTATTAATTTTATTTTTTCTTTTATTGGTAATCGCATGAAATTTAAGAACTTTTATAGCAATTTTGAATATTTTCCACCGAGACGTTTCTATTATTTATGATCATATATATAGATATGTATATGTGTATCATTCAGGATGCCATTTACGATGATTAGAGCCCTGCCTGACGTCTCGAGAAACAAGTCATCTCCGTTGCCATTTCCGTTGCATTAGAAGCAGTAGAAGCAGTGGAAGCAGTAGAAGCAGTAGCAGTGGTAGCAATTGTTACTGCCATCTCCGGCAACAGCAACCTCTCTGCCCCAGCGTGTTTCTAAACCACAGGATTTACAAACATATTGCAAATGGATGGAGATAAATGTTAGTGGCTGCGGGGTATCTGGATAGAGAGGTCGCAGTTATGTTTTGTGCGCTTGACATGAATTCTTCAGCTGTTGCAACAACCTAACGCACTGTTAATGATTCATGTGACATGCGGCGGCGGTCTGTTGCTCTGAGATATTTCTTTTATTGTAGTTGTCATTATAATCATCATCATCATTATCATCATCATCGCCATCATCGTTCTCGGCGTCGCCCTCGTTGTTGTCGGCATATACTTTTATTCTTCTTTTGTTTTTGTTTTTTCTCATTAAAAGGATTTTTATTGTTGTTACTGTTGATGCTTCAGATATCGCACAATGGGCATGTTTTTATTAAATAGAAAATAAAAAATTTGCAAAGCTTTCAATCTTTACATTTCAGTCGAAACTCAGTGACAAACAAAAACTAATTTTTTATTAATTAAATTAAACTAAATTAAATTTTTTAACATTTTTTCGGATTCGGATATTTCTAAACAATTCATAAATTATTTCGGAGTTTACTTCTTAAATCCAGTTTGTGATCCTACAATATTTTTGAAAGTCTCTTGACTTTCAAGTCAAAATCAAGCAAAGCTTGTTTGATTTCAAAGGAACGAAAAAAGTCGAACAATTTTCTTTGAATTTTGCAATTTCATTTTTGTGCTAATTTAGTGCTAAATTGTGCTAAATTGTGCTAAATTAGTTTTTTATGTGATAAGTTCAGCAAACAAATGATGCTACGGTTAAAGTTTTTATTAAGATTTTTCATATGGAGTTCTAAAGAAGTCCATAAAACCTACCCCGCTGTCTAAACGTCTTAGATTTTAATTCTAATTTATTAAATTCATTACACAGTATGTCGGTCATCAACATCTCCGGCCTTGGTTATGATGATGTTGTTGCGGATTTTACTCTGGATTTTATTGTAAAACGCTCAAGTATTATATACTTTACATGTTTATTGGCGTTGTTGTTGTTGTTTTCAACTCTACCTATAGTGTTTGGCGTTGAATATTTTGTGATGATTTGCCAGGAATCTTTGCAGTCGTTAATTTTATTTAATAGTTATTGTTGTTGGATTTGAGAAAGAGTCAAATAACTGAAATAGCGGCGCCTCTAAGACCTAAATACTTTTAATTTTTTTTGTAGAAGGACAGCATGTGTTTGAGCATGTACGTCATGTGATATAATGGATATGTATATAATCGACCGATAGTAATCGGATAATCGACTTTTCGATCAGAGACTAATTAATGCTATAAGAAATTATCTATCCACTTGCAATTATTTGACTCACGCTTTGAAGATGATTATTTCTATTATGATTAAATGATAATTGCAATGACGAACGTTAAAGATTACTCTTTAAAGCATTTTTAATTGACCTAATATTGAATAATTTATTTATTGGTCCTTCTGTTTTTAGTTGCCCCAATTTTCTATTTTATTTAATTAGCCTTTTATTTTAGCAATAATGCTGGAGAAGTCTTCTAATTTATGATCAAATTTGGCAATAAATCGCAGACGTAATAAAATTAATAATAAAAGTTCGTGTGGATTAATTTGTGACTTCGAAGAGTCTCAACCATTTTCTATCCGCAAAATCTTTCAGGCATCAAGGAAATCCAATCAAGGAATACTATCAGTATTTGCCAAACATTGCCAAACAAACTATCGCGGAAAATGATGAATTTTTTTAAGAATTTTCTTCAATCTTTTATCTTTGGAAAAACTTGATATTAAACTTAAACATCATGTTAAATCGTGCGGCAAATACGTGATTCGATTCTACTTATTTTTTAAAATTAAAGCGATTGACAAAATAACGATGATTGAAAGTGAAAAGTTCGTTGGGGTCAAGGAGGATATTTGATGTATATTTATGCAGTTTCTTTCAAGCGGGTAGGGATCGGAAGATTGGGGAGGGAATATGCATCACTTTAAAGACGTCGAGCATTTATTTAGAATAATTCGATTTTGTATATTAGTCCAATTTTCGTTAAACAGTTTTATCTGACGTCAGTGGGAAAAACACATAAAGCCAAAAAACACATATTCTCATCGTTATACGTGGTTCGTACACACACGCACATACACAGGCACAATTTACTTTTACGTACCCAGAAATTTTCAAATACGATACGAATTTTTGAAGGATGAAACAGAAATTACGGGATTTTATGAGAAGGAAAAACGTGATTAAGAAGAGAAAGGAGAAGGTTGAGGTTTATCGTTATTAACTTATATTTCCTTAGCGACTTTTTTCATTGAACCGCCCTTGAAAATGTCCTTCAGAACTGTTTCTTCACAATGGGATAAATATGTCATAAATGATCATTTATAACATAACGTTCAGTCGATCAAATATGACATCGGATTTGCAATAAACAACGAAAAATGTACGCATCCAATATACAGGGTATTGTCAAATAAATCTGGTATGCATCGAAAATAAATTTGAACACAAAAGTTTATCAATTTGTCTTCTTTATTGTAAATTGTGATGACCGACCTTTATTGTAAATTGAGGGACATTGACGTAGCGTGGCTCCCCAGTCCATCCCGAAAGTAATAGTTATCACTTTATACTATATTTATATTGCTTTATATCTCTTCAATATAATTTTAAGGTTTCGTAATATTTCAAATCAAATTTTTGTCGCATTATTTACTTCTACCAAAGCCAGACCACGAAATTGTAATCTAAAGTTTTCCATCGAATACGTGCATTAAGGACCGAAGTGGTAAAAATGGCATGAGCAAGAACTCTTGGTTAATTTGAAAACTTCTGCATCTCAAGGTCGGAGGGATTGATGCATGCGATGTGAATTTCTCAATAATACAGTCATTATTTTTTCGTTATATTTGACTTTTTTTGGTTTAATTAAGGAATATAGTACTCGACCCCAGATTATACTTTAATCAGGTTCTTTACTTAATCATAGATTCACTGGAAAGGACGAGGAGGGAAGGAGAAAATATAACACGGATTGATTTTGAAAGGAGATTTCGTTATCACTAGCCAAATTTGTTCTGGAAGAAAATCGGTTTCGGTCATATGTATTGCCTACCAATTCACCATATAAAAAAACTCAACAACTATAAAGGAACAGAGTATTTGAGGATGAGCGGATAAGCTCTCTCCTTATGATCCTTTTCCGCAAATGATAATCCAAAGCCTTGAGTTTCCATTTTTGGGTGTGTGTGTGTGAAAAGTCAGTAGTAGAATCATTTCCATGAGAAATGTTATCACGGTATTTTTACATGTTTTTACTGAATGATATGTTGATATTGAAAATAAGAACACTATTGCACCCTAAAAAACACTGACGGAATTAAAGAACTGGCATGCCAGACAAAAATCTTGTAAAGACGTCTTGGCGTTTTTTTAAGAATGAAAACTTATTTTTAATGAAAATAAAACAACAACCTAATAATATTTTCAGTAGTGGAATTGTTGGTGTTTTACTCAGTTAAATTTGTTAAATCGCTAAAACAAACAAAACTGACAGCAATGATATTTTAACAGATTAAGCAAAAATTCAAGATAGTTAAGAAGATATAGGAATGACTCTTGATACATCTATTTCACTTTTGGGAAACTGGCCAAGTTGCCATTTTTCAGGACTGGCAACTATTTCATCGAAACATCGAAACAAGAATAGCGACCGCTAGCAGAAAAATTACGGTCCACAAACACCGTGTTGAATTTCCACAGCCTTGTACACAAACCTGGAAAAAAATACTGGGTTTCTGCAAAATTTAAGTGTTATGAATACCAGACGCTAAAATTTCAAAGCTTTAAACTAAAGCTTTATTTGTTAATTAACTGTAAAGTAACAGTGTAATCACGGATTAGTAGTGGAGACATTTGGCTGTTAAAATTTTAAGAGAATATCTACGTATGAATATCCACGTACAAATATTTACGAATATTTTCAAACAAGAGAGCCTTTAAAGCTCTAACGGAAAGCTCTTTCAGGTTCAAACCTAACTAAAATTTTAATAAATTCAACACTTCAAAAATCGATTTCTAATCAGCCATTGAGGAATCATTGGCGAAATCTAAAGCGTTCAGTTTTCTTCAAACTGTACTTAGTTTCTCTATCATGACATAGTTCGGCCAATAATTCAAAATTTGTATATCATTGCAATATTTAATTAATCGTTAAAAGTAATTATATTTTACGATAAAATTTAAAAGTGAAAAATTAATATGAGTTTAATAGTATAATATTTTTTTAATTACATTGAAGAAATATGTTTTTATGAAAAACAAGAATATATTTCCAATATGACTAAATAATCTTAAAATTGTCGAATTTACTCCAAAAAGGTCTCTTTAAAAACCAAACTCGCCTTGTACTAAATGCTATAAAATACTTTTATTATTAAGTTTAAAACTTCATTTGATGAAAACGTAATAGATTAAGAAAAATAACACTAAAATTTATAAGTAATTTATAAAAAGATATTAATCGCTGAATCGCTGAATAACAATCAAGAAATTGACCTAGTAATGACTCAGATTCACCCACTGAGAACGTACTAAATGAACGAAGAGGTACCAGAAAGTGGAGTGAAATGATGAATGATTGCATGACAAAGACTTCTTATACTAATGAGGGGAAATACAGTAAAGCTAAAAAACAAACTGAGGATTTGATAAATATTTCGGCTCGCTTGTAAGCGATAAAATAATACCCAAGCATATCGAACGAATGCATATCGCGAGTACTTTCAGGAAATTCAAGATATTTTCAAGGAAATTAATCTATTCTTCCATAGACGAGGTAATGCCATGACACTTAAGATAGTCTCCGATACTGTTAGTATCCGACGATGCCTAATGACACAGATTAGTTTATTAACTTTTAGATCTCATTCGAGATTTCCGAATGGGGCACAGAAAAAGAACAAGAGGAAGAAGAAACCGATAAAAAATAAATTACAAATAATAAAATTAAACAATATTAAAGAAAAGAAAACAGAGCATGAGTAAAGATTGTAAGACCCGAACGCAATTGATAAGAAGAAATCTCTTCCATGGATGCAAACGAATTTTGTAAAACCCAATGAAAAAAAAACAACTTCAATCTGAATCGAAATGCTACGGAGGAAACGATTAAAGCGCGAAGGACGCAAAAGTGAGTGAGAATAAGGAAAGAAAATCAAACATTACAATTTTTATCAAAACAAAATGAAATCTCTAAAGAAACAAATTTTAATTTTAAAAAATTCTTAAATCAAAGAAAGGGAAATTAAACCCAGCGTCAGTCTAGTTAAATCATTACAAGTGACCGAGCGCCAGCTATCGCTTACTATAATACCTTTGCTGTGTTGTAGAGTGGTTATTATTGCTGTATATATATACATATATATATATATATATATATATATATATATATATATATATATATATATATATATATATATATATATATATATATATATATATATATATATATATATATATATATATATATATATATATATATATATATATATATATATATATATATATATATATATATATATATATATATATATATATATATATATATATATATATATATATATATATATATATATATATATATATATATATATATATATATATATATATATATATATATATATATATATATATATATATATATATATATATATATATATATATATATATATATATATATATATATATATATATATATATATATATATATATATATATATATATATATATATATATATATATATATATATATATATATATATATATATATATATATATATATATATATATATATATATATATATATATATATATATATATATATATATATATATATATATATATATATATATATATATATATATATATATATATATATATATATATATATATATATATATATATATATATATATATATATATATATATATATATATATATATATATATATATATATATATATATATATATATATATATATATATATATATATATATATATATATATATATATATATATATATATATATATATATATATATATATATATATATATATATATATATATATATATATATATATATATATATATATATATATATATATATATATATATATATATATATATATATATATATATATATATATATATATATATATATATATATATATATATATATATATATATATATATATATATAAATATATATATATATATATATAATTTGTTAAAATTGGAAACATAACTAAAAACGTAAAAATGAACATTTTGTTCAAAGAACAAAACGTGTCAAGCGCGATTTGCAGAATCAGAAAAAGTCGATTGCGATCTAAAATTGTATATCGCCTACAAAAACTTTGTAACTTTTACGTGAAGGGGGTCTTGTTATTACATTTTTTTTTTGTTTTGCTTTTGGCGGTGATACGGGATGTACTTTCATTACATTCGTGATGAAAAAATTGCATAAAAAATTCGTTCCTTTCAAAAGGTTTTACATAATTTTACCTATTCGGTTTGTTGTTGGGAAAGAGCAGAAAAACTTGACGTTAGTAAATTTCAAAGTGAAAAAATTTATTTCAAATTGACATTGAAATAATTAAAGTATAATAAACTCAAAAAAAAGTTTAAAAAAGAAATATATTTGGAAATTACGTCGCCGGATATTAAAAAGATGTCACTTGATTCCACTTTTGACAGAAGTTATTTCGGAAGTATCACAGCTGTGTTGAAAATTACCTGCCTGGTATTGAAGTTATTTTGGTATATATTGATCCCATTTGCCCATCGCCCACATCATTTTTCAAATCCAGATCCATCAAAAAGACTTTCCCAGATTTCACTTTCACTCTTTGCTCCTTGTGATTGTTTCATAAACGCAATCGTGGCGTTTTCTGCTCGGAAATTTAGAGCTCTGACTCTGATTTAAAATTAAATAAAAAAGTCGATAAAGAATAAATAAAATAAAGGAAGAGTAAAAATTAAAATAGTCGTAAAGTTTAAAGGATTAAAAGAGTAAATGAAGAAAAACAAAATGAAAAAACAGAAAGCAAAAAAGTATGAAAGTGAAGGAAATATTTTGAATTTTTGCGTTTCGTGTCATACTTTTTTGAAGTGTTTGCATTTTTTAAAAACTCTGAATTCGATCCTTTTGTTATTCCTGTCCTTTTGGAATTCTTACTACTTTTTATATGATTTTTCACCCCAAATTTACTTCAACTTCTCTTTTATACCTTTCTAATTTCTTTTCTCTTTTGTAAATCTTTATTGCCATACCTGAAAGCTTTGCACTTTGATTGGCTTCCTCTGCATCGTTTGCAGTGTCAGGGTACGGCCACATAATCTACGTGGTGTTCTCTACCTGTCTGTGACTGCATTGGCCTTTGTCTGTAGTAGTTGTTGTTTGTTAGCTGGTGTCTTGAGGCCGTGGCAGTATCACTTCCAACGTTTCGATGGGACCAAATATGAAATGTTTCTCAATGGATTTTTAGCATCTGCCATTTTCGTGGTGTCTGCGGTGACGTGCTCAATGGACGTGTTGGAATATTCAGTTGCAACGGTAAGGTGATGATGATTATGATGATGATAATGATGATAATGGTGACAGTGGCCGTTTTATAAAATATTTTATTTATAACGCTTTCATTTAGTTTTCATTCATTTTTCACGTTTCCTTTTATTTGCCATTGCTTGCATGTTATTTCCATTCTGTTTCTCTTACAGTTTTTTGGATTTTTTGCTGCTTGCACTTACGCTTATGAAGCTTATCTCGGTTATTGTGAGAGACGAAAATGCAATGTTGCCACCCAGACGCAAGTAACTTAATAAGAGAAAAGCTGAATATTGTGCTAAGAATTCCCGTGGAAGTTGAAATTTCATAAAGAAATTGAAATTTATGTCACTTCTGCTTTCAGAAAGGTTTATTATTGTTATATTTATGCTTATATGAATATATGTATATATTGAAAATATTGTATGGTTAGTAATTTTATACGACAAAAGGACAAACGTTTAGGAAATAAAGCACTTTTTATGTATTTTCTTAGCTAAATAAAGTTGAACTGAACGAGGTTTTGTTTTAAAAATTTTTTAATTGTTAACATTATTTCCTAAATCCATTTTCTAAATAAAACTAAATAAACTATAAATTAAAAATCATGATCTAATGAAAAGAGAGTGTTCTTTATGTGAACGGCCAGTATCAGTACGATACCTGACTAAGAGAGGTTCCTGTTACTGCAACGAAATACATTCTGTTGTTATGAATGAACTCCTTCAACTGGAGTTGAAGAATGCATTCATTACTAGAGAATGTAATGCTTCTGTTTGGCTCTCTTTGTGTTGCCGCCATTGCTTTCATTTATCCGATGCTTAGCTATCGTTGTTTATTGCTGGCTGTTGTCGAGTTGTAGGTGAAAAATCAAGTGAAGAGACATTCAAAAATTCAGCTAAGCCAATTTGCACACAAAGCAGAACTGATATATGTATGTTTTTGCCGGAGAAATCTTTTGTATCCTTCACAAAAGACACGAGGAAGGACTTACGGCGTTTTGAATAACAATGATATTAAAAAAATATTTTCCATTAATTTATGCAATATAAATATATTTACTAACCTTTTCATTTCTTTTTTATCATTTCTTTATGCAATACAAACATATTTATGAACCTTTTTATTTGGCTTTTTAGAATTGACAAATGTTTTTGCTGTCACACGACGGGTTGTTGCGACACTTTTCCCTAAAACAGAGATGTCTTAACAAAATTGTCTCAGGGTGAATTGTTTGTAAATTAAAGAAGGAATTAACAGCATAATGAGTGAAGTTAGAGCCGAGTAAATGTTTAACCCCTACAGTAGCATCAATATTTGCCTTCTGGCATGCACTTTCTTCGATTGTATTAAATTACGATTTGATTACTAATAAATTATATCAATCAAAATGCTGGAAATTCAGATTTCATTGGGATATATAATGTAGGCGTTACATCACCAGCACAATTCATCAAATAGATATAATAAAATCATGAAAAACGAATTTTGTAATAAAGCTTATACGTTTTTGATTTTATGTAGGATAAATTAATAATTTTTTCGATATATTTGTTTTATAGCGGACTACACCGATAATAAAGACAGGTAATTCTGACAATTCTCCACGGACAAAATATCTCGCGCTTTTTTCTGAACTCCGTTTCTCAGGAATTTTTCTGAAATCCATTTTCAGGAATAAAATTAATTATAGAAATACAGCCCAATAATATTTAAAATTATAATCACACAAATTTGTCAACGATCTTATCGGCTGCCAAAACAAAACGGATTTACTAAACTGATTGTAAAACAGATTCATTAACAAGTCTGCAGATGTAGGTTTATTAATATTACGTGCATTATCGTCAACAACATCTTCCAATTGATGTGATAAATCGAGAAATATCAAAAATTCTTCAAATGATTATAAAATGGTTATGACAATAAATCCGACACCGATAACAAATAAACGAATAACGCAGTTTAAGTTTGGCTCTTAATGTTATTTGGAAATTGATAAATAAATCACATACTATCTAAACAATTTTGAAAAGCAGACAAATTTTTATTGTAAAGAATTTGATGGCACTACTTAAGTGAAGTATTAAAAAAATTAGGAGAGAGAAAATAAAAGATGTTTACAAGATGTACAGTCTTCTGTGAGATATTACGAATTAGTTTATCGATTTTGTACTTCGTTTGTAAAATACTTAAATCGATAGATTTTATAGCATTTGTTGTTATGATGTTTATCGTCATCGAGAAATATGAGTCGTTTCGAAACCAAAGCGATTAAGTCTAGAAGCGAAATTGGAAAACAGAACCTTAAACCGATCAAAGAAGAAATTGTCTGATGGTGGTGATGCGTGGTACATCCCAACAGTCTTTTCAAAACCAGACCGAAGTTATCGAAGTCTTAATATCCTTCTAAATTTTCACTTTTGCAATTTGTTAAAAAATTAAATTAGTCTTTTCACAAAGTTTCTTTTACTTGACAAGAATGGATTATACAAGTATAAGAACTTTTTGTTCTGTACTTGTGCTTATTCCATATTTGTGTATGGTATTGCCGTTGATTGAAAAGGAAGCCAAATTATGAGAAATCTACGAAAACACGACTGAGCTTGAGGGATCAAAGAATCGTATGAATCGTAGAATACTTTCAGGCGTTTAGTGACAAAATAAAATTCTAAAGTGCAACAAGTAAGAGCGCTAGACTCGTTCTACCCGAAGCTAATATACCCTATATATGTAATACAAACCTAAAATCTGACCCTAATAGTCAGTTATAAGAGGCAGAGCGTGCCCCTTAATATTATATTTCTGTTTTTTTCTCTTTACATTTTCTCTTTCCTTAATTAATTTAAACCTACTAAGCCACCTCCAACAAAACCTTTGTCAAAAAAATCCAAACATGATAAAGATGTCGTGTCCCACAAATTTTTATGGAGTGAAAATATCTAATGTAAAAATCTCGGTTATAAAATCCCAACCTGAAAATTTATTTAAAAACTGCGAAAACGGCTTTGAGAACGGGATTTTGTGTAAAAGGTAGCTTCGACAATGGTCTGATTTATCCCATTTTCAATCCCAAACAGCCTATCACGACAGTTTTATTTCTTCCGTTCCACTGCAATCGTGATTTTCACAGAGATATAGCCAGCCAGACGCATTTACGGATAGACATGAAGACAGATAAAAGGACGGACATGGGTAAATCGACTAAAAAGAGGACATGGCTAAACTTCGAGGAGAGTAGTATATACACTGTGTGTACTTATATATATATATATATATATATATATATATATATATATATATATATATATATATATATATATATATATATATATATATATATATATATATATATATATATATATATATATATATATATATATATATATATATATATATATATATATATATATATATATATATATATATATATATATATATATATATATATATATATATATATATATATATATATATATATATATATATATATATATATATATATATATATATATATATATATATATATATATATATATATATATATATATATATATATATATATATATATATATATATATATATATATATATATATATATATATATATATATATATATATATATATATATATATATATATATATATATATATATATATATATATATATATATATATATATATATATATATATATATATATATATATATATATATATATATATATATATATATATATATATATATATATATATATATATATATATATATATATATATATATATATATATATATATATATATATATATATATATATATATATATATATATATATATATATATATATATATATATATATATATATATATATATATATATATATATATATATATATATATATATATATATATATATATATATATATATATATATATATATATATATATATATATATATATATATATATATATATATATATATATATATATATATATATATATATATATATATATATATATATATATATATATATATATATATATATATATATATATATATATATATATATATATATATATATATATATATATATATATATATATATATATATATATATATATATATATATATATATATATATATATATATATATATATATATATATATATATATATATATATATATATATATATATATATATATATATATATATATATATATAGCTGCCGCACCTCCTTTTATGCGAAACAAGGAAATAAGTGTATGTCCTGTCTCTTCGGATGTAGGGTATAAAAAGGTATTATTTCTAGTGTTAAATAATTCCTAATCCACGCCTGGCGGTAGGTGGCAGGCAATATAAAAGCGGAAGTAAGTTGTCGTGTCATCGTCTTACTTTTTCTCGATTCAAGGACCTGCAAAAGCAGTGAAGCAAAGTTAACAATGGAGACACCACAAACCATCAGCAATCAAAATTAATTACGTCCGAGTGTTTGGTAATTTACTGTAGAAGTGTTACGTATTATGTAATTATAATTACACAAAATAGCAATAGTAGGTACTGGCATAAATGATTAATTACGATCGAAGAATGTGAAAAAAAAAGAATAGAAAATCAGCTCTATTTCCTGTAAAAACTAGAATTCGAAATTATCTCTGGGATATATTCGTATGTTATTGATATGTTTTAGTCATAAAATTTAAATTTAGTTCAAGAATAAACAAGAATTCCCCTAGCGTAATCTGAGGTAAATACAAACAAATCACAATGACTGAGGTTTGGAAAAGTAAATCTCTTTTATGAGCTGTAGATTAAGTTATAGCCTTAAATAATATAGTTGCCGTAACTGATTGTACAAATGGCTAAAGGACATGCAAACGTATGTAAAAGGCGCATATACATGTGTTTATATTAGTATGTATGTGTGTGAAAGAAATAACAAAACATTAGTGTACAATAAAATTGATTTTCGTGCAAATTCCAAATATATTTATAATATTATTCCTTAATCTCTCCCGGCTAAATAAATTTATTAAAGTTAAACTTGAAAGTCTGTGTTCAAAGGAAATTTCATTTCATTTATTTCATTTCATTTATTTTATTTCTGTTTATTTCATTTCATTTATTTTTTGAAGTTTTTGAAGTTTTGAACTTTTAATTAATCACGAAAATGAAATTAAAAGATAAAGCCATACCAGGACAATTACTGTATTTTATTAAAATACTATTTAGTTAAATTTTAAATTAATTTATAATTAAATATAGATTAAATGTGATATTACTTCAGCATTTGGTAATCTAATAATTAAAAATGTTTTAGTTTTTCAAGACTTTTTATGAGCAATACAATAGTTTTAATAATTTCTAAACTACTGCGGTCGGAGCTTGTTTAATTAAGAGTTGTTGATAATGCGTGCCTCCGCCAATTCCAAATATGCAGATATTTAATGTCGTGCGAGATATGACGATATAAGTGTTGTAATATTCGTAGTAATAGAGGGTAAAATGTCTTTCAATCTTAAATTTCTTTCTGCGTGAATAGGACGCGGCTTCTGATTATGTAATCTGTACTATAGTAATTGTTTTTCTCCGTATTTATATCTGCTAAATTATTAGGATAATTTACTGAGTATGTTGTAACGTTGTAATTTGTGCTCGAAGTCATGCGAGATCAGTTTTATGTTACTTAGCTTTAAAGAGTTAAAATAAATAGCACAAATGCATAAATATCACCGATAATTTTGTTTAAAATAATTTAAAGCTATTTCCATAAATCTCATGTATTTATTTTAAAATAGATTCATCAATTTTAATTTTCCCAATGATCCTTCAATGATTCTCATTAAAGTGGTATTAAATAATTTTATTATCATATTTTTTCCATGATGTTAAGAATGAATGGCTTTACCTCATTTGTGTATCAGAAACCTCAGATATTTTACTATCAGACATTTTATAGACGAATGAGAAATACATATGATTAACTGAACAACCCAATAAATGTTTGGTATATTTCTATATGAGAACTATATATGGTATTATATTTTCATATGAGTTATATATGAACATAAAAGCTTAGAAATGTCAGCACGGCATAGCGAATGCAATGTGTAGTTGCAAACCCGGTAAGTCGTCCCTTTGCGTGTATGTATGATAGATTGGGCGCGTTTGTATTATTTCTATTTTCTTATTAAGTTAAGTACAATTACGTTTTCTTCATACTCATTTATGTTTTGCGTTAAAAAAATGTAGAAAAAATTCATTAGAACTAAATAAGAGTAATTTTTGTTTCTGTTTTAGAACATAGCTAAAATAACTCCTTAGTTTAAAGATGATAATAGCTAGACACCTTAAAACATGACAACTTTCTAGCAAAATGGTTATAATGCCATCGATGACAGTTCCCTCACGTAAGATTCATGCACGATTAATCCTTTACAGAGTATTGAATATATTAGGAAGAATGTGGGATGTAAACGTACACACACACTCTGTCTCTGTCAAAACCATAACGCTAAAATCTACTCAACTTAACTGCAATATGAACCATAACAACATTCCATTATTTTCATTCACAATTCATCAATTCTTGGCACGTCGTTCTGGCAACAGTACTTACTCCCCCATCAATGTTTGTGATTATTCGTATCAGTCGCAAAGCGTTCAGCGTGCAACTTAATTTCGTTAACCTGCTCGTTTCCTGATGCATGTTTCCGGATGTTGTGAGGCTAATTTTTGATAAAGTTTTAGTATCGATCACTGCATAATTCTATTAATTTTATACTGTTATAAAGTTCTATCGTGCTTATGGTTATTTTCGAAAGTGGAGTAGATGTAACACGCATCATTTCATGTAAGAATATATTATAGAGTAAAGTAGTTGATTGGTTAGTTAGTTGGTTTAGTTGGTTGGTTAGTTGGTTTTCAGGCATGAAAATAGATGATATTTTCAGACAAGAGTAGAGTATTTATATATTTTTATAGAATGAATTAAGTGTTTATGTGTTTGATTTTTTGTACCTTCGGCTAAAAGAAATCTCAATTTACAAGCAAATCACATTTTGACGAAAAGTCATGGGTCGTATTAGATGAATTCTGGTTTTTCAAGATTTTTGCTGTTTATTTGGAATACCTTTAAATATTTAGTTATTGCGAAAAGCGTAATTTATAAATTTATAATTCCGTAAACCTTTTTTCCCTTTAAAATAATATTAAATGCGAGCAAGATAAAAATCAACCCTTAAATATTGGAGAATGCTTTGAAAGTAAAGGATTTTTGGTAGAAATTTGTGATTTTTCTTGTTTATATTTAAAAGATTTGAAATTCGTAAAAGACTAAAAAACCGGATGAGGTTTTAGCTCAAGGTCAATAAGTATTCAGTTTCATATTTTTCAATAATTTGCTCATTTATTTACTTGTATATTTATTCTCATAGAACTTTAAGACTGGATTAAATTTGTTCTATATGCATGTATTCGTAATCCGTAAAAGGATCCTTGCAATGTGTGAGCGTAAGCCTGTGTGTGCTTCACATCCGAAACTCAACATCTCCTTGCTTTTTCACAATCGTTAAATATTTTATTACTTGCTTCCTTGGTCGATATGTTGCAACTGCACCATATTCGTGCTTGCGGTAAAAGCTACTCAGCATACTCAGTCCTGAATATTCAAGGATAGGAATAAATACCAATTAAAATAAACTACTGGGACCTGAATAATTTGCATATAGTTTTTGAGAATAAAACACATTTATTTTACCTCAGGTTTGTCGTGAGTGGGTTGACCTTTAAATATACGTACGTTCGTATTACGAACTTGAATTCATCTGATACAAAATTCCTGCAGAAATATTCTTATATATCAAATCAAATAAATTTCGGTATGTTACCACAATTTATAAAATAGCTTAATTACTTATGAATACGCGGCTTGGAGTATCTTGAGGAATCTATTTGTGCCTTTTTGGTCTATACATGCAAAGAAATAAATCGGTGAAACTTGCAAACAAAGTCACAGCGTTAAATTTATTTCGAATTAATTTTGCTTAGTAATATGGAATCGTTTATATAAAATTATTGTTTCTCACGGAAAATCTAATCCCAAATTTCTTTATTGTGGTGAAAATCGTGTTGGGGAAAGAGAGAACTTCGGAGTATATGATCCAAAAAAGGGATTAATCTGTGACGTTAGTGCGAAAATATTATATACATAAGAAGAACAAACAGACCGAGACTGATTGATGGCTGTTCAGACTAGTCCCATTTACTCTTCTTTGGTCAGAAGTTTGTTTGACATAATGTATCCATTATATTGTATTTTGCGAGAGATATTAAAAGACAGCAAAGGTCTGTTTTATAAACAAGAAAGCGAAGGATAGAGTAAAGAGGAATGTAGAAGGGCTGGGGAAAGTTAAAGCCGAAAATAAAGCACATTTTGGGCGAATGCTATTAAAGAACTTGCGATATATTGTTTCGTGTTGAAATGTGGATTTATCCGAAATGCGTTTTCGTACTCTCTTTAGTCACACCATTAATGACTATAATACTTAATCATCATAAAATTGGCGATTCAGAACATCTGGTTCGCAGTTTACGACGTAGAAAAAAACGTGTGTGTAATGACTTAATACACTAATAAAGGCGTATTTTAGTTGAGGAATTAAATTATCTATGACTGCAAATCACAGCGAGTGCATACCCAAATCCTTTAGGAATACATTTTGTCTTTTTAATTTACAATCAAATTATATTTATCAAATTGTTTTGATCTGAAAGATATTATTAGTTTACAAAATTTCAATTTCCTTCCGTAATTCCCTTAAGAAATTCAATTATATGATCTTCGATACTCATAGACCCAATTGGGGTGACTGCAAATACCACACAACACTTTTAAGGTACGGCTATTCATGCCACCTAATCTCGTATTCGCGTTCGTATTCTTTGATTCAGAAATGAAAGGGTTTTGGCAATCCTATTTATTTGAATTAATCTGAAAATGTCACACACACACACACAAAGCTTCGTAGAAAGACAGACAGACTATGTTTTCTCAACGCTATTATTAATTCCTTTTCAAGGAGTTTATAAAATCGCTATGATGTCAAATCAATGAAAATAACTTTTCCCTTGTCTAGAAGATTTTTATTTGTAAATGAAAATTCAACTTCGACAATATACTTTTTTGAATTCGATCATTTTTTTTTAAATAAACAGAGAAAATTTGTTTTGACTAATTATGCAAATAATGCCAGAGAAATAGAAAGGGGAAGCTCTTACATACGAGTATATGCGACGCATTTATGCATATATATGTATCTATATTATCCATCATAGATATTGCCAGTCAAGCGTAATAATTATTAAGCAAACATTTTTCGGATATTTTCCTTTAGGTTCGCACACTTCTAACTTAATTCTTGTCAATCAATTCCAATTATGACATTCGTATATAATACGCCCTCTGCATTATCTGCCCACATCCCTACCCCGCTCACCCAACCCCCCCCTTATTCAATACTTTTTAAGGCATAATCAATCATGGAATCATGGAATCTTTTTATGTTTTTTCCTTTATAAAATCGCTGAAATAGATGGTTGAAGAACGTGTGTTAAGACGAGCTTGCTATCCTAACTCGTCTATTCATAAATATGTATAGACATGCAAAAACATGTTATGTGTATATAACACACCCTCTCCCATGGGCAGGGATGTAAGTAGTACGTATATGATGTTTGCTAATGTTTTAGGGCTTCTGTCATTCAAAGCTCAATAGCGGAAAGTGCTTTCTGTAGGCGAGTCGATGTGTAATCGTGTCGTAACGGAAGGGATCGACAAAGAAATATTCATCAATTTTCGGATATTATCTACCCGGTAAAATAATTGTTGTTAGAAGCTGTTTGAAGTGCAGGATAGTTCCATTGCATGCTGTTCATTTCTGATTTCGTCAAGGCGAATGTATACCGAAATCAGTCGTATTAAATTACTATCGAAATATTGATTAGTTTTAAGTTATTCTTTGTGTTTTGAACGCCCTTCAGTTTTCATATTATTTTCATAGTTAGTGAGAATTATGTCTTCAGAATAATTTAAATGCTAAAAGCCAAAATTTATTTTTAAATTGAAAACAGCATGAAGTTAACATCAATTTTTATTAAATTCACACTCGTGTCTAGGATGAATTTTCCTTTAAATATATTTTTATAAATGCCATAAATAATTAACTAGCAACTATTTTTGCACAATATCAAATTTGAAAACAGAGACCTGATGGTACTTTAGGATTTCACCATCGTTTTACAAAAACTGTATTTTTAAGAGTTACTTGAGTGAAATGTTTGAACTAGGGCACCGTATTTTAAGAAGAAAGTGCATGGCAGATGCTGTAGTGCTTGGGATCCAATCCGGTAATACGACGCAGTTTTGTAAATCTTTGAAATGAAGTTTACGACCCTTTATTTGTGATTGGTACTTTTCTTGACCAATACACTTCTCCGTTCATAAAAAACGGAGGTTTTAGAGAATACAACGCAATAGTTTGCTACACGATTAGCTTACTCAATGCAATTTTGTGACCTTTTCTATTTGTGACGGCTTCCGATAAAAATTTTTTGATTAAAAAAATCATCCTGTATGATCGCGAGACTGGTCCACTGCCACCGCTTACGATGACTAAAATATGTTTTATGGCATTTTCTGCCGATTTCCGAAAGAAAGGCTTTGATGAAAAAATCACCCTGTGCCACAATTACCGCCCATTATGAGCACAATCATTTTTATGCTATTTCCTGTCGATTTCTGCAAAAAATGATTTTGTATCAAAACAATCCACCAGTGGGAGCAGTCACCCGCCAACCCTTTTACATTTTAGGTAAATTAACAACTTCAGAAACTTCATGAACTACAAGCCCTATTTGGTGGGCTAGAAACCTTTCCTTTAAATCTCGAGGGAATGAAAGACAATTGTTAATTTCATCTGATATTTATCACATTTATATTTTCCAATCCTCGAGAATTGCTCAAAAAATTCAGCCGTTGAAACGAGTAAAAACGTAAGTGCCCACAAAATATTATGGTCATACAAATTCTTGTTAACTTCACTGTTGGTAAATTGTTATAATCAGTTATTGTTTTATGATATATTTTATTATAAAATATTGTTTAATAAAACACATGCTTTGCACCATTTTGCGATATATTATAAGTACCATAATATCTCTTTTTGGATTGAGCTTTTATAAGCAACGGATTTGCTTTGATGAAAACTACACGAAAATGGAAAAATACATATTTAACGCATGATGAACATTATTTCATTTCTGTGACAAAAGCGTAACAGGGTCATCTAGTGGTAGATGGTTAGACATTGAACTTAAGCATAAACAAATGAAATGAGATGGAAAAGAAAGAAGAAGATAATCACGAGGGTTGAAAAAGGAAAATACTAGTTTTAGGAGGTATTTAAATAATTAAACAAAGAATGCTTGAATGTGTGTGTTATTTATTCGGAGTACATTTGGTGGGAGCGCATTGTACGGTCTGAAAGCACTCGCAAAACGGTGCCTTTAAGATGCTAAAGCTCACAATCTAGGAAGTATCAGTAAATTAGATCAGATCGAGTGGGTGAAATTGCAATTATTAAAAAGATAATCTTGACTGAGCTCTGTGAATTATATAATGTCGGAGGACTAGAGTTCATAACTTCAGCAAGCTTGATAATGAGCAATGCGTGACAGTGTGTTTTGGCTCGAAAACGAATCGCGCCATATTATTGAAAACAACACGGTACATTAGCATAGAAAAATTTCACATCCATAAGTAAGTACTGGAAAGAGTACAGTCTTAGATAGATGTAGTTTTGTTCTTAGAAGCAAGAAATGTTGAGTGTTCTGCAGAAATCTGAGCCCATTATAAAACTTACCTTTACCACCATTATTATGCGAGTACTATGTGAGATGTTACACACACATATTTGGAAGATTCTGGAGTCCTAAACGCTTCTAAGTTCTATATCGTTCACAGAATGGACATAATCGTTCGAATTAAAAATAAGAATTACATTTTTCTACAAATAAAAATATCGTGAAACATATTTGAAACTCGGTTGAAGCAAAATATTAAAATTATTTAACTAATTAATTACTCGCAAAAATAATTAACTAATTAATTACTCGCAAAAATAATAAAGATACACAGTATCAAAAGCTTTGGAGAGGTCCAAAAATATTTGTAAGATTCATCAATAGCTATTCTCAATTTGTCAACAATTAAAGTTAAAGCTGATGTCCTTTCCTTCTGCCTTTAAGCACACAATTTTACAAAAAAAATAGATAGCATTCTCTTATAAAGGCTCCACACCTAGAACGGGTTAGCGATTTGAAGTTTTCCCATCAGAAGGAAGGAGGAGTTCACTTATTCGTGCCATAATATACAACGTCTGTATCTCACAAGTAATTTTTCCCATATGTATTGGATATCTATATCATTTATGTACTAAAATAAATACAAAACGAAGCAAAAACCTTTTTCCAAAATATATTTTCCCTTCCATTCAGTCCTACCGGTCTTTGTCATGTTTTCAGTATGCCATTTATTTTATTTTATGTCCTCCCGTTAAAAGACTAAGAATCGTCCTCTCATTTATAAAAGAATTATAGTGTGAAAAATGGCTTTCAGTCGGTCACTTTGGCAATACGACTGCGAAATATGCTGTACCATTTAATGACTTCTAATACAATTCTATTCCGCCTACTTCAGCCCTTTTGGATTCTTTCCTTTCGACCGTGACTTTCCTAATGCGATGAATTTGTCAAATTTGTTACAAATTATATTACCGATCTTTTGAATTTTATTATGCCATTAGTTGTTCAAATCAACAAATTCAAAGCTTCTTAAAGTCTGGATGAATTTATAGAGGACATACAAAAAATTGTAGATTTATTGGACGGTTCACTGATTTATCGAAATTGGTATAATTTAAATAAATTTTAAGATCCGTTTGCTGTAATTTAATGCATAATATTATTACTCTTTTATGTCCGAATCGAGGGAAGAGGCTTTATTTACTTTACACATCCGTTTGAATCGTTGATTTTGCTTCCCATCAAAATTCTTTACTGACAAAATTCACTATAATTACGTTATCTTTAGAAGAAAAGGAAATATATAAAATTCTCGTTCGAAAGCATCAATGAGGGTATATTCCTCCATCCGTCCGAACTGTTCCTGAACACTTTTAGTGTCATGTAAAAGCAAAAACGGGCTTCTTATTGAGTATCCGAAAAGGAGGACAATCGACCATGAAGTCATCTACTTGCGCCCTTCACTTTGACTGCAATATTTCTTTAAAACTGTCTGCACATTGTTTTCCACCGAGAGAGATCCCATTAATGGATCTCGTGCAGCATCGTCAATAACACCAAACTACGAGAAAAATTGTTAAACTGAACGTTATCTTTTGATGTGATCATCTCGTCGTTCCACACTCCACGCTCTAGCGATAGTATATAGTTATAGTTATAGTATATAGTATATAGTTATATTTACATATAATTCTATGTTTTGCTTTTTACTAAATGATTGTAAAGGTCATTCGAAATTTAATACACTTTCAATGTAAAAGGAATTGCTCACAAGTCTGTAATAAAAACTCCTTTTGTAAAAAGTTCGATATTTCCTTTATAAGAAGTGTAGATAAAACAGCCCAGCATTTTAAATTTAAATTGAATCACGGTAGCACCTCAGTGACATTTTCCCCATCACATACACACATTCTTGACATTATCACACTGGCGGATATACACTGTGATTTTTATCTTTTTTTATAGTGGACGTTTTCACCTGCTTCACGGCACATACTTCGAAATCAATTACCATAAATTTTCAGTGCCTTTTTCGTTGTCGTATGTGTTGACCTTATGCTAACTTTTTGTGATGTAGATTTGTATC
Organism: Physocephala rufipes; assembly: GCA_963966595.1. Lineage (NCBI taxonomy): Eukaryota > Metazoa > Arthropoda > Insecta > Diptera > Conopidae > Physocephala > Physocephala rufipes. The sequence continues at coordinate 38,240,721 of OZ016504.1, forward strand.
TATGCTTCTGTATGTGTGTGTTTGTGTATACATGCATGTGTATGCATGTATACAGTTACGGTGATGTAGACATGTTACGTTCGTGTAATTTTTATACAAAATATTCAAGTGCAATTGGTGAGATTTTGTGAAGGTTAGAAATTCACGATGAAGCCAATTGAGGTCGGGTAATATAAATAAATTGAAATATAAAGGGATATATGAATTCAACAACGAATCCATACGGTGGGTGGTGTGATGATGATTGACAAATCAAGGTAGGATGAATTGTATCACGACTTGTTCTACGGATACAGTTTTGTCATTTTCCTATAGTATAAAGTTTAATAATAAAATTTGGCAAGAATATATTTTTACTAATTCAATTCTTTTCAGTTTCCTTTTTTATTAAATCTACTTGTATTTTTTAATAATTCGATTACTTTCCACAAGAAGATTCATTGAATCTTTTTTTCCTGTCCAAAGGTTTCAATCAAATTGCAAATCGTGCCAATTTAATGTAAAAATTCAAATTTTCGCATGCCGAAAAAATTGTTTGGTCCTCGAAGCATATTCTTTCAATAAATTTGATAATATGATTTTTCCTCTTGTAGGATTCAACATGAAATATTAAATAGTTTGTTCTATCAATTTAATTTCTATTCGCTTCTCTTCTTCAACATGTGCTTGTGATGATGTCTGGACCACTTGAAGAATTCACATATTCATTCATAAGCGCCTTGTATTTTTTGTGTCTTCTTTACAAAATATATCAGATAAAATATCAAAATTAAAGTGTCAAAGTGTTTCTGAATGTGCGTGTGTTGTGTGTTGTTGTGGGTATAGATGTGTGTGTGTTTTGATACTACATTCTTAAAAGCAATTTTACATTTTTTAAGCCGGTGCTTTACTTGCCACGTGCTCACATACATTGACGAGATTTGGTTTGAGGCAAATTTTCGATTGAGGCTTTTTTACGACCGAAATTCCCACTCCTACGCGTGTAAGAAAAACATGTAAAAAATGGCAATAACATTTAACAGGTAGGTTGTGGGATTATTTTCCCCCTCTCCCTTAAATTTAATGGTTAAAAAAACCCGGGGGAATGAGATGTGATTGCGATTATTATCATGTTAGTTTTTTTGTGAAACTTCAATGCATTGTTCTGAACAAAAATTGCTTCATATTTACTAAGCAGTAATTTTACAGTGGTTTTAACAGTATTAGGTATTCGGGAGTTTCTGGAGAAACCCTCAGGTAATTAAATTGTCTTTCGATAAAGAAGTTATCCTCAATTTGTTACGCAAAATGTAATTTAACGAACCGTGTACTAAAAATGTACTCCAGATTGGGGTTTGCGCCGTCAAATGAATAAAGATAAAGGTAAAGATAAATGAATAAGTTCTACAACTATGCCTCATAAAAACAACATTAATGTTATTATGGTTTATTTTGCAGCGCCCCATTTGCATACAATAGGTATTTATTAGCATTCTTTGTTTCATTATTGGGTATGAATTTAAGCAAAAATATTAACCTTTTAATTGAGACACGTTTACATAGATTTTAACACAACTGCCACTAAATTCTTATTTATTAGCCTCGTACGAATTAATAGGATTTTAAAAGATATTGATATAGTTGTAGAAATAAAAAAAACTATAGATAGCCTTTTCAGCCGCGTTTAAAATTACTGAAATAAAAATTCGTCACAAAAACGCGGGTACGTTTTTGCCGCTAAATTAGTTGTTTTTATTGATGATACGAAATCACAGCATACAATCTTCTACCTCTTTATTCTTTCGAAAACGGTTATAAAAACGGCTACTAAAAAGCAACCATTCTACTAACGGCTATTAAATAGCTACTAAAAATCCTTCAACAAATTGAAGGTTGTTGCTTCCCAATACGATTGCTGTTTATCACTATGATAATATGAAATATGACACTGATATGATTTCATTGTGTGTTTTTTCCGTTCTCAATTCTCAGTTGGTTGGGTAGAGCAATTTCAAACGGGAAATTTTAATTTCGGTTTCATCGTTTCAGAACAAGTATAATCACAAGAAACGAATATCCTCCGCTACTAACACTTGTGACAAAACTTAAAATTACCAAAGGGACTATATATATTATATGACCATTTTAATCCACTTCGATTGCTCTTACACTCCTGCTTGTTACCAAATTTTTAACGCCGAAAAAAAATGTAGAAAATCTGGAATGAGTCTCCTATACTCCAACACCTACGGGAAATCGCTCCTCTTCATTACCAAAACAACAACTACATCGTGAATTAAAAGAGTTCTAGAGAAAGAGTGAAATTATGCGTTCAAATATTGGTTATGACGACTTCGCTAATTCTGTCTACAGATAGCAGTTATTGTCAGCTTTATTTCGGTCAGAACTTCGTGTAATAAAAACCAGAAAATAGGTCACCGTTTCTTAAATTCGACAACAATTCTACAGAGATCGATATCAATTTCCCTTGGAGTTAGAACCTCTGGCATCACCATGAGTGAACACTTAGACTGTGAAGACTGAGTGAAGACTGAAGCTAAAATGAACCCGCCGAACTTTTGTTAATGTTTTATTTACTTTCGGAGTGCCAACAGACTTTTAAACTAATGAGATTTGAAAAAGTTTCTAAATTTACATAATTTCACCAGACAGAAAGTGCTAAACGCCAGATAGCTGACTTCTTTTAATTATTTTATAACGGTGTGAAATTAATGGCCAAACTTTCGGTTTTACTTCGTTTCGTTTCGTTTCGCTGAATCACAACTAGCACCAACGTGAACCATGCAATCACACAGGTAATAAATTTCCCAAGATAACTGACGTTATAAACGCAATAACAAGATCGAATAAATGCCGGCAGTAAGGAAGGAAGGTGGGAGAATGGGAAATGGGATTTGTGAAGTTGAATCGTTGTCGAGAGATTGGCATAAATCGAAAACCACTTTATGTGTGATGCGTTGGCGATGGTGTAAAGGATTTTCTACTTGGCTCTAAAGTGACGAATGCAATTTATTATATTTCGCAGCAATTTATCAACGATTTTAATCAGGTTAATTAGAAGAATGCATTAGTGATATATTTCGGATCTATCCATGCGTACACGAGCGTATATGCACGCGTGCACGCAAGCACACACACACATGCACATATCGCCCGATATCACAGAGCATTATTCGATTTAAGGGATTTCTCTGATTGATAAAATTGCACAATTTTTAAAATGGCGTTAAGAGTTAGTCGTACATGAAGAGAAAAGCCAATTTTATATCTATTCGATGTGAAAACTTTAAACATTTAATCATACTTTCTGAACTTATGGTTTTTATCCATACATTTTTGGATTTTTTCCACACTGTAAACTTTATTAAACCGAAAGCAATATCTGTTGAGAAATATATTGCTTCCTCTCAGCTCAGTTAATAAACCTTTTCCAGTTAGTCTCATACACACACGTTTCCACCTCCTGCAGCAATCATCAGTCACAGCCATCCATTAGTTTTTCATTGAAACCATCAGGAGATGGACAATATTCACAGCATCAAGGATTAATATTATGTCGAGAGGTTTTATGACATCGGTCAGTATCGTTCCGTCTCTCTTTTCTCCTGAGGCTGAAAATTTGATTTTTCTATTTCAATGGTGGCAGGCGGGGAAGGGGAGAAAGGGGGAACACGGAAACCCCACCGCGATATTCACAACCATCAGAAATTTATATTCATTTCCTTTTTTTATGTCGGCATTTTATTTCTGTGCTTCTTGACGAAATTATCCTCGATAATTTTTCCATTCATGCTCTAAAGCTGTTTATGCGGTCACGCGAGGATACTTTCAATACTCTCTCGAAATGCATAATAATCAAAACCGATATCAAAACAGTCAGGGACATATATCATTTACACTTTAATACTGGGTGCAACATACGAAAAAATCGATGAAAAGGTAGCCGCTTTTCTTCCGTTTAATTTGGTGAATAAAACTTTAACCAATAAAGAATTTTCAGCCTTTAAAACGGGTTGTCAATTCAATAATTCAATAAGCTACAAAATGATTCGATTAAACAAAGAGCGAATATCGCGTCGGCATGTTTGGCCTTTATTTAATTCTTTATCGTTTGTTTATATTATAATTAATGTTACAACATTATCACTAGAATCATTACCACAAATATATAATTATCATTTATCTTTACTTTTGACATAAAATATAATTATTACCTATCTCCTCGTTGTTTTTAAATTAGCTATTCCTGCGTTGCCTTCGGAACACATTATTAGTGTGATAACTTAATCGAAATCTGATTTTCGATTAACCCCAAAGCCTACAAGAATGATTGATTTATTTCTTTCATATTTTAATATTTTATTTCTTTCTTCTATCGAACAAATACTAACAAAAGTGGCAGCACATGAATAATGCATTTTTCATGATTTTATCTTGTATAAGAATCATAAACATATTAAGGAAATATGTTAGGAGAAGCACATTGGTTTACCTTTAATTTGATATTTAATTCAATAAACAATTTTTAATATTAACATTAATCGAATTTCATACCACACACATGCCGAATATCATGGATATCAAATATCTAACATCAAAAGTTTCAACGCGATACAAATCAAATCGAAAAATATCTTAATATTTATATTTATCAACGCAGTCCTTTACTTTATTTTTTTTATATACGGGAATTTATACAAAGAGTTTATATTCTTGGCATTTATGTTAACATGACTTGACCCTGTACTACCAATTATAAACAGGTACAAAAAAGAGAGATAGATAGAGAGAGAGAGAGAGGGAGAGAGCGAGAGCTTGAGGATAAAGTCTCATACAATATTTATGGTATCCAAAAGTTTATGTCATTGCAAAGTGTTGGCGTAATTTAACTTTAGTAATGTATTAGAATCGTATCATTAAAACTGCGTGGTTTGTATGGATAGTGTGGGTAACTTCCAAAGTTTGGACATTCATTTGAGCAAAGCACGTATATACAATTATGACTGTCTTACGCATCACATCAAACCATAATTATCAATTTAATAATAAGTTAGCGAAAGTGCGATTAATGGTTTTCGAAATATTTGGAGAGCATGGGGTTCCAAAATGATTTCGTTTGCAAAAATTTTGATGCAGATGTTTTTTCTGTTGCCAAACTTTTTATATTTTTGGTTATACGCATAATTTTTCATAAACCATAAAATACCCCTGAAGAATTATTTTTTCAAAGGCTCTCTGAAAGTAAATGACAAAGAAAAAGAAATAGAAATCGAAAAACAAACGAATTTTTCATTTTTCATTTTGAATATTATCGTCAAAGAATTCGCGTTTCTATCAAACGGATAGCTTTATTTAAACACGTCTATTTTTATGAAATTCTTATACAAAATTATTATCTTTATCAATTAAAGCTTCTAACTTCCTGTCTGGGTGAGAATAATTTTAATAATTTCATTACTATGGGATCAATGTTACACGATCGTGTTTAATCTCGTATCGACTGCTTAAGACTCATATCATTTCATTTTTAAGAACAATTAACGCTTGTAGAATCTCTACTAGTAATATTATCTGATTGGATGACTTTTACACTCTGTGAGACTCACTACTTTGGATTGTTACATTTCATGAGTCTTTTGAACGGAAGATTTGTTCGAAATACGCGAATGAGATTTTCATCAAGATTATTCGTTATCAGAGGAACTTATTAAAGCAATGCCTCAAAGCTTCAATGTAAAAACGTCTTTTCATTGATGACAGCATAAACGAACAACAAGCATAACCAAAATATACTGATAGTTTTGTATTGGCGAAAGCATGGCATGTGTGAGCAGGGTCAGAACGTGATCAATTTTATCACCATCCGAGAAGGGTGATTCAAAATTTTAAAGTAATCTTCCAGAATGATTTTTGGCCGTTGGATTTAATCTCAAAATTGATATAGTTTTAAATCCCCGACAATATCTTTCATAAAATTTTGTTTTTAATTTTGTTCCTATAATTTAATCTGCCTTTTCTTTGCTCTAAACCTTTTCTCAATTTCCTTAGAGGCTTCTTACTATTTATCGTATTTTTTGTTAATTTTTGTTAAAATTTTGTTTCAAAATTAAATACCGTCACGGATAACTGCATGTCAATTAACAATTTCACTAGTTTTCAATATTTCAGTGTAATATAAAATTTTATTTAAAGAAAAAGAATTTAAATAGCTTTAAATAGAAAACTTTAACTTTTTCATGCTCATCCGTTATCTATATTTAATTTTCTCTGCGCAGTTTAGTTGCGACAGTTAGTTCGGGTCGGAAGGAGTCAGTTATTATATTAACAATTTAATTGGCTGTTGCGAGCAGATTAACTGGACCGCAAACTCCAAGATGACAAGTCAAAGACACGTCGTAGGGAATGTTGGTTAGGATGATGACCACAAGGACGATGGTAGTGATCGTGGCCATGGTATATAAGAACGACTGTTGGTGAGATACCCCTAGCTTATCTATTAATCCGCAGACCCCTCTGCCAATAAAATGCTTCGAGATATAGATACCGTCATCTCTACACGGAATTACATAAATAGAGAAGAAGAAAAGGGAGTGGTGGGGATAGAAAAAAGGAAAGGGGAAACATAAATAAAACAAACACTTTCCACCACTGATAAAGTTTCTAAAGCTGTAGAATAAAATGGGAGATAAAATGTCTTTATTTGCTTCCTTTCTTTTCTCCCCCTTTCTTAAGAATAACATTCAAGAAGGTAGGAATAAAACGCGGTGTAACACGACGAAAAGTTAAAATTTATTTATTTTAATATCTGCATGATGAAAAATAGCATTTTAAAATTAACAAAGCAATATAAAAAAGATATTATTTATACGAAATAGAAAATCTAATTATTTACAATAATTTCTTAAAAATAATTTAATGAATCTCAATCTTTTAAGGCTTAAAATTAAAAAGACAAATTTTGCTCTAATAGTATTTTGACATCATTCTGAACTTAAGCATCTGTTCGTCTAAATATTGAATTAATAGAAAACTAAATTTTTAAAAGAACAATAAGTGTCTTTAAAACTTATTCTAAATATATTTACTATACGGATTCCGTACTAGACACTGAATTGCAATAGCTGTTAGGACGAAACTTTGTTTTACGTTTATTAAACATATCTTAATTCTTTTGAAAATTATCATGAAATATTCGAGACGGTTGTCTTAAAAATTTCTTTAAATAATTTGGGAATTCAGTAATGTATGCACGCGTTTAATTTTTAAATTTAGTAATTAATCTGATTTTATTTAATGATAAATTTCTTAACCATAAAGTTATCTAGGATAAGTGAATACAAATGGTCACGAATAACATTTTTCCTACAGCGTGTGTATATTCGTACATAGCATATGTATGTGTGCGTTCGTGTGCATGAGTGTATGTGTCCATAGGCTCTTATAATTTCCTTTTATGAAGAGCAAGGAGTGCAAAAGAATTTGCCAGGATCAACCTTTGCTTTATTTTCATAATCTCGATGCTTTGTTTAATTTGAAATTTTTCATTACGCTTTATCCGCATCCTTGCCTTTAATATCCATGACAAATTAATGGACATCCCCCAACTATCCGCTCTATCTAATTACTAGAGAGACTAATTACTAGAGTATAGTTTCATTTGTGTTAACGGTACACGTCCGTCCACCATTCACAATTGAATATTTGGACGAATTGTCTTTTTGTCCGGCTACACGTCCCAAAAAAATCTCCTTGAAGGTCTCACGAAATTGTCGCGACATGCCGCAATATATGCCAAAATTAATCGGGTAACTGGCGACCAAAAAGAAATTCGTAAAGATAATGAAAATATTTGCTATCCTGTAGTCCATAAACTCGTGAATCAACGAAGAGACGATATGCATGGCTGTTACGACGGCAATTGGTATTTCCACGATTAGAAATACTGACACAACCACGATAAGCATCAATGTCGTGCAATTCGATTCACGCAATTTCTTGCACTCCTTCTTGCGGTTCTCCCGGAATAATATCTTGCGGCGTTCGTGCGCTTGATGCAAAGCGTTGGCAAGTAGTATATTAAAAGTGACCAATAGAACGCAGGGCAACAAATGTACGAAGAGTACACGGAACAGGTAGTAGTACGTAAAATAGACATCCTCACCAATATAATCGAGCACCCAAGCTGAAGTCTCCAAATGACAGACCTCTGTCTGTTGCCCATTCCACTCGATGCTTAACGGATAGTAGGTGCGATCGAAGACGCGGGTGCTTTGATGCAAGAAGGCGGCTATACAGATGTAGATAGTGCAACGTTTAACGCGGGGCATTGTACACCAGGTACGTGCCATCGGTGCATGACATACGTAAATATATCTAGAAGAAAGACAAAATTAGGAAGAGAGTGAAAAAAGTAAAGACGGAGATGAGAAAAGAAATTACATTAAAAAATGCGGTCAAGGAAAAGTTCTTGTTTAGTTATTCTAGGATGCTGTAAAAATCTTATCAAACTGGAGAAGGAAGAGAGGGAGAAAGGCTTCAGCTTAAACTTTTTAATAGTTGTTGTTTGGCAGGAGGAGGAAAGAAACAAGGAAGTGGAGGGTTCTCCCATCAATGAACAATCAAACTCTTAAAAATAAGCTCGTAGGTTGGGGATTTTAAACCCATTAAAATATCGTTAAAGTCTTGGTTAAAAGCTAATTAATATTTACTTTCAAAACAACTTCCTTACGTTCTCTAAGAACGTGTATCCTTCAAATATTTCCAATTTTTTCATGACATTTTACGAGACCTTATAGATAATAACGACGTAACCAATCAACCTGCTTCAAGTTCATTAGAGGAAAGCGAATGATGAAGAGTAAAAATAAAAGGCTTATTCGTAAGGACGAATAAATTTCGTAAAAGCAAGCTCATTGCTGATCATCTTATTTTATTTGTTATGCCTTAATGACTTCGTGCTCCATTCACTCAACGGATTACACTACATTACATTACTTGTCGAGCAGATCGCAGTCTCACTGAGTGAAGTCGTTTACTAAGTGTCTAATAAATATGGCTTATATCTAATGACAACGACAATCAAGAAAAGCCTCTTTCCAATTACCTTGCGCAACCAAGGCTGTTTTGTTTTCGCTAATAACTTTTTTGATGTAAAATGGGTTTCAAGAGGTACTCGAAGAATGGGCAAATATGTGGAAAGATGAAATTATGTTGTCAGTAAAATCGCGTTCTTCCTAATCCGATATATAATTGTGAAAGCTGTAGAGATTTTTGTCTGATATTTCACAATAGTGGCAAGCAGCTCTGCGGCAAAGCAAAGACAAAAAAATCGGGTTTTGGGTCAATGTAAAAGCAAGCCACCATTTAAATTTAATAAAAAACTATTTGCATTAAAAAATACACTTCCAATTAAACTTTGGAAGGCTTTGAAGTTCTAAACGAAGTAAGCTTGCAAAAGAGGAGGAAGTGAATAAATAAACAGCTGGGTTGGGGCCACAATATAAAAAAAGTTTACCTCTTTCTAAAAGGTTTCTTATAAAAGGCTTTTCAGATATTTTTGTTTTGTTCTCGAAAATATTCATTGTTTGGTTTGTTGGTAAGAAAATAATTCTATATTAATTTTAGAGCGAGCCATAGATTTTTGAAGGCGGTTCATAAAGTCTCTTGTTTTCTCGCATATACTGCTTTAAAGTAATAAACCCGGAGCGACTCAGGAAGCAGTTAAAAATATATCGACAAATAATGACAAAGAAATAATTGGAAATTTGGAAACGTGATTTTCACGAGACTTTCGCGGATTTACAATAAATTGCTAAAATATATTTTATCTTTGAGAAAATATCTAAAATGAAATAATTTGTTATGTCTGCCAAAAACACTCGGACAATTTCTACGGAAATTGATTTTACACATTTCTGATTCCATTTTTGTGCTTTCTATTTTTAATCGTTTTACTTTTAATTTATCCTTTGAATTTATGGATTATAAATATCACTTCATAGGGGCTTACCAATTCAAAAAGGCAATTAAGGATTATAAGAATGTATTCAGTTTTCGAACTATAATTAAAAGCTTAAACGATATCATCGTCTACAACATTTTATTTTGAATTTCTAAGGAGCCGTATTGTATTCCTTCATGTACGGTTGTTCATAATTCTCTTTCGAAATATTTTATTGGACTAAAATCTTTTATCATTACCATAACCATTATCATTTTTGTACTTAACCACTTTCGCGATTAAGTGGAGGAACTCCTTCGGGATAAAGTGGAAATTTTTTGGCATTGCCGTAGCCAAAGATTTCAGCAATAAAATCTTTACAGCGATATAAAATACTTTGGAGCGCTATACTTTTAGGGTAAGAAAATCAATATCTGTGAATAGGAATGAGCATATATTTGTTCACAAAAAGTAACTGCGATATCAATCACAAGTAATCTCATAAAACGTGCTATTGGTTTTCAATGCAATTATAATGTGTCTTTAGGAATAACCTCCTTTAGGGAAACCACAGACTGAATTAAGTGGTGCAATTATTTCGGAAAACATTTTTTCTCTGATATAACACTAGCCAGTTAAAGTAAAGCTTAGCCCATGTGTAGGGTATTACCGCAAAGATTTTTCTACTATGGGTGTGCAGTATACGAGGGAAAGAGGGAGGAAACGAAGGCATGTTTTTGTGTTTTGGCAAAGCAAGTAAAGCGCATTAAACCACACCGAGGATATGCGTGCTTTTGTTATTTTAATGTGTTTGTTTTGTAACTTTGTATCGCATAAACATCAACCTTAAAGTTAGCAAAATTTTACAAATTGATGAGAAGAGAGGAAGAGGAGGTTGGTGCTTAAGTGTGCTTTTAGTCAATATTGTATTTATTTAAGCATTATGTGTATTCAGGAAATTAAAGCCTACACCGACAACAACTCTTCAAGTCTTTTAACTTTACTTATACAGTTGAGTGAGCTGCTTATTTCCGGTAATCCGAGGAAGGCAATGATATTTAACTGATACCTTCAAAAGGGATTCTCTTTACAAAATGATTTTAAACAGAATAGAATAACAATGATATGAGGTTAAATTATTCCGGGAACTTTAAGGATAGAATACAGCACAGATAATAATTGTGTCAGGTTTACCTACCTGTGAACCGCCAAAGCCAGAGTCAGCCATATGGAGGCTGTGTGAAACATAGCAGGGGCAATCTGGAAAAAGAATTAATAAGTAATTTGTTGGTTGTCTGGTTGTAAAAGCAAATCATGGGAGTAAATTTTTTGATAATAATAAGATGAAAGCTTAAAAAGCGATGTTTATAAAGCACCAAAAGTATGGTGTATGGAAATCCCTAAAGATAACATCTTAGAACGTTAATTTCTTCCGACCGGGGCTGACGCAACACCCATTTAATGATTCTAATCAATAAGAAAACAGAACCGAGAAACAAGATGGTTTGTACCATCCTTTGCAGCATCGTTTTATGTTCCTTTTTTCTTCATAATTAGATTTTTAAATACTAAGTAATTATACAAATTAAAAGAGAATTTTGGTATTATTTCAATATATCGAATTTATATATTTGTCATATTTACGAAGATTATAGTAAGCTTCAGTATTTTTTACCAAACAATTCATTCAGTTTCTCACATTTGCTGATTTCCCGAAATTTGATATTGTTGTAATTATTTTTAGCATTCATTTTTTTTTTTGTTTTTTCGAAACTGCAGCTATTCCAGTTCTTTATTTTCTATACCTCTTTTTGTTTTCAATATTCTGAGTTTGTATATGATTTTTGACCCACATCATAAATACTTGTGGAGTAGAGTACGTTGCACTAACAAAGCTACGAACACACCACTTTCCCAGCAATTGTTCCCGTTTTTGAAAAATTTTCAAAAAGTCTATTCAACACGTAACCGAATATCAACCCGCCATATGCTCGTTGGGTAGTTGAATAAAAAGTTTTTTGGAAAATTCATTGCTGGAATCTAACAATTACTCGCAGCGGTATCGCGACTAATTTCAACACCTGAGTCTTCAGAGTCCCAAAGAAATGGAGTCAGCCTTGTCATGTTGATGGTATTTCCATTGCCCCCGTGAGAATATAATTATAATTCCAAAAATAGAAAACTAAAGTGTTTCTTTGTGTCCAAAGTCGGCCGGATTTGATTTATAGTTTCCACTTTTTAGTACGCGTAAATATTTACAAATTGATCATTAATATTAATTCCGAAATAGCTTTTGTATATCGATATACAGAAATACTATATCTTACACTTTGTTAAAAAACACTGAAACACTAAAGCAATAAAAAATTCCATTAAATTTTCCACATTCTATTTGTGTGACGCAAAAGCCTTTAATGTAAGGAAAGAATATTGAAAAAATTAAGAGAGTTATGCGCAACATAATTTATAGTTTACTGAAAGAAAAATAAGTAAATTTAATGCATCATTTTTTACACTCTTACGATAAGCTTTTTAATATTCCTCACTTGATTTTTTTTTCCAGAAATGGTTTGAGCGATGCAATATACCCACAACTGACTGACACTTGCTGTCTGTATGGCTCTTTGTGTACGTATGTATGTGCCTGCCTGTGTATTTATGTATGTGTAGTGTGCACTCAAACGACTTTTATCGTAACAATTATATCGTTATTCGTTATGACCGCATCCATCATGAAAAACAATAAACTTAACAATACAATAATAATAAGAATCAGATACACATTTATAATAAAAATAGTAGACTTGATGTGATACGTATGCATGTTTTATCATAATAGTAAAAGCAAAATGGATTTACTTTGAAAAAGAGACGAAATTAGATTTAAGAATTAGTTACGCGTTGACAAATAACCGACTATAATGGATATACGACCTCTTATGACTCCGAATTTCAAAAGTTGGCGGAATATAGAAAGTTAAGGGTGAGATCTTTCGACCGATAGACCTAATGTAATGGGATCTCTACCCTTCAATCGAATAAAGTTTTTCGAATACATTTACAAAAGGTACATCTAAAGGCTAAAAGACTTAAAACATTTTTTATAATATTTAAATTGGAACTTGCTTTGCGAAAATATTACATTGAAAATCTTGATATCTTAAAAATATTACATTAACCTCTACATTTTCAATCTTTTCACCAAAAACGCCTCCTACTTTTTCAAATAAAAAATAAAAATTAATGATGGAAACCCATTACATCCGATTGAATTACTAACATTTTTGGTATCGAATAAATTAAAAACAATAATTATTTATCAAAATATTGTAAGAGATTATTGTAATACTGTTTGGATTATAGTAATATTTTATTAATGAAATAATCCAAATAGGTCCTTTAGAAACTGGTAAAGCAATAATTAAACATTGAGCGTTGTGTCATTGTCAAAGTTATTTTAATGAAAGTTTTCTAAATTTTTGAAAAGTTGTCTAAATTTGGTTGTCTCCTTCATAAAGAGACAAAGCAAACAGAGGCATTTTCAGAGGGAAGTAAACAATAATGTCACAATTTACTTTCATTCTATTTTTGTTAAACAAGGGCAACGAAAACCGCAGGTATTTTATGTAAAAATGTACTTAATTCATCAAAATGCTTTACCTTCTAGTGGAAAATAAAAAGCTTTCTTCGTAGACCCATTAACGTTAATACTATTGCGGGCCAAGGTGTGCGAAAGTATTCAACAATTGTCTCGGTTAACCGCTAGTGGTTAAGGCAAACAACGAAATTAAATTCTGCCGGTACTCAAACCATAAGGAATATTTTGTAGGGTGCGGTAAAACAACATGAAAATAAATAAATTCTTGGAAATGTCATTTGTGGCATTAGCATCACGAAAATTTCGCCAGAGAGAGGTTTTTTCTTGGAACTGTGCTCAAATTTAATTGGAGTCTTGTTTGGCGTTAAAATGAATTTATTTCAATCCAACCCATATAAGGATATCTCTACCAAACGAAACTATTTTGTTTTTGTCATTCGTTTCTGGTTTATTATTTTTCCAAAATTGCCTTTGTTTGCCCGCAAAAAAACCAAAGATTGGCAAATCAAACAAAAATAAACAGTCGTCGAATTTTTGCTTTCATGCACCTACCCGCAATTAAACTAACCTTCTTTCAAAGGTAAGAAAATTTAAAATCAATGCCATTTATCGTGGATACTTTTAATATTAGTTCCTATTTTCATTCCTCCAATAAATCCGAAGAATATCGGAAAGTAATCGGGTAGTCGAAAAGAAATTCCTTACAGAACAAAACAATATTTCTCTCCTTTTTTAAGAAAAAGAGGAAGGGAGGAAGGGATTAACTTTTCAAACAGATTAAAAACGTTTGAATTACAAAGAAAAACAATTTTTTTAAATCAAGAAAAATGCTGATTTGTCAGAATTGCACGACAAGAGAAGGGCTGTCCTCGAAGAAAAAATCTCGATGACAGGGAATAAATATGTCGTATTGACGATATTTTTAACAATTCAAACATGAAACCATCTCAAACCCAAGAAACAAGGGGCTGATTTTACAAGTCGTCGAAAATTAATCCAAATTCTTCGAACATTTCAAGCAATGTAAGAGTTTCACTTTAATAATCTATGTCATACTTTCATAAAATCCATGAGAGCAATTACGTTTAGATATTTTAATGATGATTTTGTAACCGGAAGTTAATGAGTTACAGATGTTTCATCGGAACTATATGAAAGAATCAGAAGAAGACGTGAAAATAAAATAGTCACAACCAAAAATCAAAATAATGCTTTCGAAAGCAAATACAAGCTTTCGAACACGAAAATAAACTTACCTCATTAAATATGCTATACGCCAAACACATTGATGTCGGGTGTAATGGCTTATAGTGATTACCAAAAGTGTACATGTACCACAGGCCGGGCGCTGGGAAAGCTACTGTTAACATATCGCATATGGCCATACCTGCGAAGAGGAGGAGAGAAAAGAAAGGGAAACAAAGTGCATGATATAATTGAACAAATACGCACAAACGTGCAGACCACAATAAGTGGCCACTGTCATTGTCATCATTGTCAATATTGTAATGTAAATCTACCTTTATATGTATATAAATATATTTTGCATATTGACTGTCGATGCTGAAGCATGAATCTTTTGTCAGGTGCCAAGGTAATTTAATCTCCGTATTGTTTTAGAAAATGCTATTGTAAATTTATAAATTAAATGGCGTGAATTTAGCTCTTCTACGCAGCTATAATTTCGATCAATGTAAGGAACAAATAGATGAGCTCCTTTTTTTATTATATACTTATTATATATAATAGACACTACCCTGGCAAACCCTCCTAATTTATCGTATTGCGCAACAATGGCTTTAACATTAATATAATTAATAGGGCATAACAACCACTACAAGTGCGTTCCCAATAATTATCAGTGAATCCAGCTTTTTAATTTTCCCAAGTGTCTATGCTTTGCTTTCATATCACCGAAAAGTTACTTAGGCGAAAAATAATTAAATACATTCAGTTAGTGTATTATCATGGTAAATTCTTCAACGTCTCCCTTCGGTAAGTTTTTACAGAGATTCATATCTGACTTACCCTTTAGCACATAATTCGTGGGCGTTGCCATGCTTTTCCTTCCCAAGACTAGAACAATCAATGTATTCGCCAGTACCGTCGTGATTAAGAAGAAGGGCATACAATAGCCGTATAACGGTACCACAAACTCCAGCGGCGTATCACATGTAACGTTCCAATAGGAAAGATTATTCGAATCTACCGAAAGACATCGTTCGCTATAGATATTTTCACTGCTAGTATAACTGTTGTTGACGCTACTGCTATGACTACTATTGTAGGTGTCGTAACTATCGTAGTTGTAGCTGTAATCGTTGTAGTTGTAGTTGTTATAGCCATTTGTTTCGTTGTAGCCCAGAAGCAAATCACTGGCATTGAAAGTACTTTTAATATCATTCGGATTGTTAGCAAAACTAATGCTCCCGGCATCAATCTCGCTTCCGGAAATGAAATTGTACGACGTATTGACGCTGTTGCTATCCCGCAAATGGGACGCAAATCCTTGATTTAATGAAAGTTTAGTATTGGACAAGTTTTTTGCCATGACGCCAACGATGGTGGTGATTTGCAGTTGACAAGTTTCTCTCGTTTTCACTCGATGATTTCTATCATCTCCCAAAGTTCACTCCAGTTTTTATTTGTTGATGATATTTTAGATTTTAGTTATTGTTCTCCCGATGTTTTCGTATCATCTTTAAATAAATGAAACTTTAAATAATTTTTATGACTACAGTGGGTTTATGTATTCGAATATTATCAGGATGCCCTGATGGTTCCCCTTTTCATTTGTGCTATCTTGTTGAGAATTTCTCTTACTGCTAGAGCAAAAAACAACAGACAACTTTTTTATTTATCACGCTGTTTACAATGATTCCTATAGGGATTTCGCTATTGGCAATCAAATTTTATGATTGTTTTTATTGTTGTAATCTTTCATTACTTCGTCGGGAAATCCAGAACATGTTTCGTTTCTGTTTATATTATTACATTATTTGCTTTTATTGGTTTGTTTCAAAAGATTTATTCAATATTGTTACCATTGTTTCAATTAATAATTTTAATTAATTATTATTTATCTTTTCAATTTATTATATAAGATAATTAAATTATAAATAAAATGACAAAATATTCAATAAATCATATCTGATTTGACAGAAATCTTATTAATTATTGATTATTATTTTTTTATTAACAATAATTATCGTTTTTTTTTACTTATGAGGATAACGGATGATGTTATTATCCTGCAAGTTTGTCAACCCAGCAGTGTCCAAACAAAATAAAAAAATTTCAGCAATAAAACTGGAATCGGTTTATTAAAAATAATTTCAATCGCCAGATCCGAGACCTCGATTAATAATTGATGAGCAAAAATTTGTCATTATTTTCATAACTTCATTTCAATTTTCCTCGGGGAAAAATAAACTGCGTTTTTCTGATTGTGGTTTTTGTTACTGAACGCTTTACTGTTCTTTGTCACGCTGTTGTAAACAATTAAAACCACAAAAAATTTCAATTTTTTATACATATTTTGCCACTAGTTGTCGACTAATCAATCTCGTTCTCACCTTTAATCGTGCTCGCTACAAACACAAAACATCTTCTTTTTAAAAAAATGCGGAAATTATAAATCAATAATATAATTATTTCATTTTGAAAGTATTAAATAGAACTGAATTTATTGATCCATTACCACAATATTTTATAATATTAAACAATATTTATGGTCCTGCTTCTTCCGTGAACAGTTCTCACCTTCTTTGGGATATTTTGTGCTTTCGTCAACTTCTACCTTTTTCTGCCTCGTTAACGACAGGAGATATCCTGTTCTCTTTCTTTTAATTTTAAGTGACAAATATATAAAATTGTTTATACATAAGTGGATAACTCTGGCTCTTTAGTTAATAAAAAAGGGCTAATTTAAAGAAGTTAATTAAAACGGATTTTAAACAAATCGGTAAATGCCTAGAATTGGTAAAAGAGTTACCAACCATCCAAAAGCTTGATAAAAAGGTTGGACAAAAAATACAGTAATTCAAACACCCTTTTTCACATTCGGAGATTAGTTTTGATATATGGTTTGTTATATCAAAAAAGTTATAAAAAGGACAAAGATATTGTTTTTACTTCGCCACAGCATTTCCAGCATTTCTAGCTCCAGCGTTGCAAGACCTTGAGACGCTTGAAGGCAAATTTTATTCAATGTATGCGTACCTAATCGAGTTGCACTAAGAAAGATGCTCTTGATTGCGTTCGGTACCAGCGAACAAAAACTGCTTGTATTTATTGTTTTTCTTTTCTTCTTCTTCTTTATGTTTCTAATTAATGGGGTGTAGTGGAAATTGTTGCTTCTAAATTAACGCCTGTTGCGCATCCAGAAAAAAGAAAATGATAAGAAGAGCGAAAAAGAGTGTGAGAGGGAGTGGTTGAGGGTTGAGCGGTTGAAAAGCATGTCCCGGGGGACAAAAAGAGACATGATAACAATAAGCTCTTTAAGAAAAGAATAATTACGCTGGAGAAAAATAAAACAAACTCAAGAACAAACTGAATTCTTTTTGTAGATGAAATGCAAACGAAAGCAATCCGTGTCAAATTGGCTCAGAAAAATTATAAATAAAGAAACTAATTAAAACTAATACAGCTCTGACATTTTCCATTTATTCATAAGAATTCTAATTTGACAAATTAAAACATTTTCAAATAACGTTTTGTTTTGAAAGAATTCAGGCGTTTAAAATATTCACTCCATAAAAAAAGTATCGAAATTAGAGGAACTTAATGGTAAAGACACACATAATATTTATTGCTATTTTTATTTAATGCATTATTACTTCGTTTGATAATTTAGGGAATGTTTAGAAAAACTCGGACCACTTGGAAATATTTTAGAATATATTTAGAAAAAGCTAAAACCACAAAAACAGATGTGAGAATATGGTTTAAGATTCCCCAAGAATAATTTTAATGTTTAAAAAGGAATATATCTTCTAAATAAGGAAAGTTATTATTATTTCAACGGGGTAAGCTCTTTATTTTTGCAAACTAATAATTTAAATATAATTTAATGCAAATATATTCGTACCCGTCTTTCGTAACGGCATTTCTATCATCTCAGCATGTGTGTGTGTGTGTTGCACGCATCTTTTTGATGTGCATGGGAGTGTGTGGGTAAACACTTACAAAGTTGTACAAAAAAATTATATTTTAATTGCTTAAGTTGTCGTTATTTTACCGTTATCTGTAATTATATGGTTATTGACTGACATTAACTCAGTGAAAGTGACGGGAACAGCTCGCTTGAAAGGAAATGAAAAATAACAAGGTGAGAGGAAGGAAATAAATCAGGAAATTCTCTACACTAAATTGATTCTGTCGTTAAGAGCTTGAAATACGGTCGGTCCTTCCACGGAAAACGGATGATGAAACGTGACCAAGCTTACAAATTATCTTTGCTATCACTGAATTAAGTCAAAGAATGTGTAAAATAAAGTTTACATACAATTTTGATTTTTTAGAAATCGTCGAACCACAAATTGTTCCCCCCATATTCAAAGAAAAACAAGGGAAAAAAGGACCAGTCCAAAGCAATATGCTGTCGGCGCGTGAGCAAAACGATCACAAACGAATAAATCATTTTCCAAGATTCTTCTACTTTATGTTTTCACTTCTCTAATTCTTTTAAAATATAAAAAGGTAATGTCTTGCTTTAAATTATGATTAAAAGTAAAGACACTGAAAGTGATACATCGCCAAAACCGCTTGGTCGGGGAATCAAACTGGACCGGATATAGCGACATTCCTTATACGATCTTGTCATCATTTATTACCGGCGAATGAATAAAAAATTCATTAAAAAAGTATTATTGAAAAAAGTATTATTATTGAAATTTATTATTGAAACAGGAGCCAACTAATAGATTCCTACGAATTTCCATGATGGGAATAAGCTGTATCGGAATTGTTTGGCTACTTGCAAAAATACTTATTGTGTATTATTCTTCTCCTAAAGAACCACATCCTACCTCTTAGATATTGAATTATTTAAAAGCCCAACTTGGCTACATTTTTAAAACAACTTTAAGGTCAAGTTTCGAGCCAATAAAATATTCTCCACACAGATTTTGTAACTTCCTCTCATCAACTTAAGGATTAAATTTTGAAATATTCTTTTCTCTCCATCACATATACGTTTTGTGATGCATTGTTCAAATGGAAACCGATGAAAGTCTACTGAAATATGAAGTGAGAAATGAGACAGCTTTCCTC
Organism: Physocephala rufipes; assembly: GCA_963966595.1. Taxonomy (NCBI): domain Eukaryota; kingdom Metazoa; phylum Arthropoda; class Insecta; order Diptera; family Conopidae; genus Physocephala; species Physocephala rufipes. Next base: position 38,260,532 of record OZ016504.1, read on the forward strand.
TTTTATTGTCTCTTAAGGCAAAATATTAGTTATCCTTGAGCTCGCGTCGCTGTTCTTTACTTTGGTCTCCCCGAGAGGCCACGAATTTGAATGTTATCTTCCGGGAATTTGTTCAATTACTAATTCGAATTTGTTTTCGCTTCTTCGACATAATTTACATAAATAACCATTAGCTAATGGTCAATACAATAGACTTATTCCGTTTTGGAAGCTAACCACGGCGGCTTTAATCCCAGGCAGATTCTTTCTTTGAAAGTAAAACATCAAATGAAATAATTTTAATTTAGAAGAATTTAGAAGAGAAAAATAATACGTAGAATAATAGGAAATAATAGATGATAATGACCTCAGTGAATACAATTTTGTTATTTATATCGGAGCCATTGTTTTCAAAAAAGTTTACAGTGCTTTTAACAAAACATCGACATGAATGATTTTAGAGAGTATCGAATAACAATAAAATGAGAAAGTTAGAAATTTATGAGAAATGCGGGAAGGGAAGAGATTGTGGTTATAAAGAATGTATTGCATGAAACAAGAAACCTGTAGTATGAAATATAATAAAATAGAGATTAATAAACTCTGTGTCTGATCTCGCAATAAGAAATGCTATTGGGCTATATTTTTTCTTTCATAACATTCTCTTAGACTTAATAAAACTTCAAACGGGCGTCTGGGATTTATCAAATAAAATTTCAAAAGCTGGAATAATATTTAAATGCAAATAGATTTATATAAATAAGTTTGCTCATATATTGTTTTCTGAAGACAACAATGTTTTCTTCGAGAAAATAACACGCTCGAGGCAGCAAAACTCATATAACCGTTTTTTATGGTTTCTTATGGTTAATAAACAGTAATAATTTCGGATAAACTCTCTCGGATAAACTTATTCAATCGCATATAATTCAATTGTATCTAATGGGAAATAAAAATTTGATGTTATGGTTATTTTTCCTTGCTAAATAGATTCTAACGAATTATTTTTAACTGACTCCTAACAGATTTTCTTAAGACATTGGAATTTTATTAAACTCCTTTATGAGATCACCACCTACGATTAAAAGAAATTCATGTAAAACCCATGATTTTATAGTTCAGACTTGACGCTTTCATACAACAAATTTTATGTAATGAGTTCGTGAGTCATTGGGATGGATATTATGAAGGCTCTTATAATTTGACAGTCTAATCGTATGCAAATGGAGACATTAATACAAGTCTAAAGATAAAACGAATGTAGAGAAACAATTGTAAGCTCTGCGAGGGCAGAAAGAGAAGAATTCTAACGCTTACGTAGTATGAAATATTTTAATGCTCAAATACTAAAAATGAAAAAAAGGAAAGCATTTGTAACTTGGCAAATAATTCCATCAAACGTTGTTGAAAATTTAATTAAATTCAATGAATCTGGTGAAAATCCTCAAAAATAAACAGCAGTCGTAAATTCCGAAGGATTCCAAGGAAACGATGAAATATATTTCATTACCGCTTAAAACATATTCTTTTTTTGCGATTAAATTCATTCATTTAGTTAGTTAACATTTGAACGTACTGAAGTTACCCGAATGGATGTCTTTTGCAGTTACTTCTTCTTTATTATCCCTCACGAATTTTTGCTCATTTGTTTCTACATCTACACATTCTTTAGATTCGCAATTCTTTATTGCTCCAGAAAATTCATAATTACTAAATTGTGCCATGAAGCCAATCTAGTTAAAAAAATTCCATAAAAAACGAATATATAGTGTTTAGGAGCTTAGCACATTAACTGCTGATTTTTCACGATATTTAAAGTAATGAAAAACAAATTAATATCTAAAGAAAAATATACAAATCTGTTTTGTTTTTAATTAAAAAACAATATTAAATTATCAATATTGTTTACATTAGAAATAGGTGTGGAGATATATCGTTTATATTGTGCTAAAATCAACAAAGCCACAATATGCCTTCAATTATATAAATATAACAGCAAACGCCTTTAGTTCATTCTTTAATATTTTTGTGATCTTTTAATGGCCAATTAATCAATTTCATATCGAATATATGCTATATTTGAATGTATGTGTATAATGATTGTTTGATATATTTATATATTATATAAATCTATTTTGATTGTTGTTTGATATAAACCTGTTTATACACGCGATTTTTACATTCTTTCTTTTTCTTTTCCTTGTTCCTTCTTTTTGTCTTTTTTTAAAATATTTAAGAGTTTTTTATAAGAATTAGCACCAATTGGAAATGAAAAGGGAAATCTGGGCAAAGGGAGAAATAATTGAATTCATTAATTTATTTTAAGTCGATTTATGTTAACCTCACAATTTTGTTTAAGATTTAACTGTTTTTATTTCTTTTATCGAATTATCAATTCCTTTCTCACTCTAAAAATAAAATGTCTACTTTAAATTAAGATTCAAGTCATGCATTTAGAGACTAAAAGATTTTAAATATTTCTTCTAATTTCAGTTTAATTTATGGTTATCCTCAAACTAAATTCAAACAGATATTTTCAAGGAAATATTTTAAATGAAGTTAAACACATTATATGGAAAAAATTATAAACTGTAGAAAATCAAAAGACTTTCTTTTAGAACTTTCGGTAAATATTTGCGAGAGCATGAGAATTCGTAATTGTTTTAGATGATTATGAAATCGAGGCGGTATTTAAATAAAGTGAAATCTAATTGCGCTTATTAAAGAGCTCTGATCATCAGTATGAGCCGCTGCCACTTTATTTCTAGTCAAACTTCTTAGGTAATAATAAATATCTATAACAATTAGTAAACCCACCACGGATCATTAAGGATTTCTCTTTAGTAATTCCAAGCAAAATTTTTGATTAGTTAAAGAAATTAATAAATACGTTGAGAAGATTAAAAGACTGTTTTAATTTGTTCTTCTTTTCTGGATTGTTGTAGAACATTATTCTGATTAAATTTTATTCGCTTCTATTGAAGAAATCCATTAGTCCGCATTTAGTCTTTTTTTATTTTCCGGTAGACTTTTCTTTCATTTAGCTTTTCTTATTCTAAATTGATGCTTCTGCTATTGCTGTCGTTGTTTTTGTTGCTGTCACTGATGGATAAGTCACAGCACGACTTTGTGAATGCGTAATTAAGACGTCCGCTTGTTTGTCGTTTACGTCTTGTAAATGTAATTAACACAAGACATAACTATTCTCTCACAGCGTTAACGTTCTGTTCAAATTGATGCTGGTCTATAGTCATTGACTTTTAATTAACACGTATTCTATATTCATCTTGCAAAAACATAATCAAGAGTAAACAGCTGGAAATTTCCCTCAGTTTTCCTCGTTTTTATCCACAACACATTTTTCCTTTTTTTATTTTAATTTTTTTTTTGCCTGATTGTTTTTACTTCTTGATGTTTTCCGAAAATAATTGTGTGAAATAAGATTTTTCTTTGATTTAATTTATTACTCGCTAATTCTCATCGCCCTCTCCATTTCCATTTTTAACTTCAAGAGATACTAACCATTTGGATAATTTGGCGCTCGAATTAGTTAAAACCGCCACTAATAATAATTCTGCTGGGATACATTTCTGAAATTAAGAGTGGACCATCAGTTGGATTTTCTGATGAATGTGATGTTTTATGAAGTGCAAAACCCCGATATTTATCCAATTCCTTGGCGAAATTGGCAGGGGAGCACTGAAACATTTGACTAATTCTGACATTGAATTCACAACTTGGTTTTGTTCCCCCTTTTCTTCCGATTCATTTCTTATGCTCTTTGATCTTCTTCATAAACAGTAATGACTCCATTTATTTTTCTTGTAATGTCCCTTTAATTTCCTCTTCTCTTTTCACCCATTTCTACCCTCCTATTGAGCAGCTACCCCAAATCAAAGTAGAAATTATTGATCTTTTTAAATTATTATTGTTGTCATCAAAATTGATTTTACTGTCCACGTCAATAAAAGTCTTTTTTTTTGCAAATGGGGTTGAGTCAACTGTACTTAAAAATGTTCAGACCATTAGGTTTATTGATATTGTTCTTTAACCATTATTTGATACTCATTGGTAGCAAAGTTTATTCCTCGCTCTCTGACCATTATAGAGTTTCTTCATGCGTACAAAATTTCTTTCACTTTCTCGCAGTTAATTTGATTTATTATGTTGTTGAGAGGATAAGTTTCAAAATTGGGAATTATTTGAAAGACCTGCTGATGCTAGTGTCACGCATGGGTGTGTTCGATTGATTGATTCCTTTGATAACTTCCCATAAGCCAAGGATAGGGGAGATGTTTACACGTCCGAAAAGATGCACAGGAGTTGACAATAAAGCAAATTCATTACTAAATTCTTTCATTAAGGCAGTGATCAATTAAAATCTATTTTTATATAAAATCTTATCACCTGATGTTAATCAGATTTGCTATGCCCGTTTATACCTGCGGTTGAGAGCTATGAGGGATGAAGTAGAAAACTAGAGGGAAGGAGTATAAAAATAAAGATTTTTCTGGGAAAATTTAGTATAATAATGGATGTTCCAGGTCTATTCACTCTGGATCATGTTTTGGGTTTAATTGATTTTACAATGATCTTATTCAGTATCGGTTTATTTGTCCGCCATTTATTGAGCTCTCTAATACCGAGGCACTATTAAACTTGTTTTTTAATCAATTACTTTTTAAAATTAAAAACTACGTCATTAAAGTTTTGTCTTTTCCTGGATTTACCTCTAGGAATGCACAAACCCATTGCAGCACCTTCCTAGGAAGCCGTAAAACAAATTGCAGAAATTGTAAGGCTTTCCTCAAGCAATTCATCAGAAGGAATATTCCCACAAATATATATGTACAATAGCAAATTGTATTCGTATACAAGAAATAAATGATTTTGCGTGTCTGTGCATAAATTTCTTTCGCTTTTTAGAGCAATAGCACACCGCTAACTTAAGCAAATACTTGCACAAGTGCAGTCACATGTTTATACGTACACACTCACAATAGATATTCCATACAATGGAAAACCACTTAAAAGCATTTCAATGTTTTATAATGTTTCAAAAGCAAAATATTTGCAATTGATAAATAAATAAAAGATACTGTTAGGAAACAGAGATAAATTTTGAAGGAATATGTGATCAGATTGTTTATTTTCAGTTATGCCTTAAACGGATTGGACACAAAACCTACAAAACCGAATCCCTCAATTCCATTTCCTCCAGCCAAATATTGTTTTGATAATCTCGAGTGTGTTGCCCGAGATTTTGTCCCTGAAGGTAATGGTAATGGCATACAGATGCATTTGTGTTTTTGGGGTTAATCTCCTTAAGCATATCAAGGAATATTTTTTAAAAATTAAAAGCATTAAAATATTCATCGATAAAATCGATGAAATGGCAAACAAAATTCACAACGACAGAGGTTTTGTCAAATGAAAAAATTTTATATGGAAATTATTATTTTAGTTTTATGTCTGAAAATGAATGTCTGAAAATTTAGTAATATATAATTATTATTGAAATAGATTAAGCATTTGTTTATTTTTATAGCAAACTTAAAACCGTTTATGTCGGAAATTTCTTTAATTTTTGCAGATAAATCATTTTGAAATGCGATATTTTCACTCATTTGGAAGAGGAATAATTGCAAAGTCATGAAAACTATTCCTCACTTTTCTTCACACATAATCAGAATAGCATTTTGAACACAACAATTTGAAGAAGCATCAGAAATTAATATGGCTCTGCCAATCGATCTCTGAAATCCACAAAGTGTAAGTTTCGTAGCAAACGAATAAAATTTTAACAAGCAATTTCAGGAAAGAAACGAAATATCATTAACGTTACACATACGCCGTGTGTTACCAACGTTACCAGCATAGTTGTTACCAGCATGAAATAATTGCATTGACTGTTTTTTGTTTGTTCGTCGTTTATTGAATTTCATTAATTATGTTTACGTTTGATGATAATGGCAATGTCATGGAAACGATGATTATTGCGTGAGTTGTGTGACACCAAACTGCTAGCGCCAGACATTTTATACGGTACAAGTTCTAAATGTGGATCTCGGTTTAATAAAGTCAGCATGAAGACTATACAGACACCTAAATTAAGCTACCAATTGTTCTGTGCCTAGGCGTCTGACTGATTGAGTGTTGATTTTTTATAGTGGCGGTTATGATTTTGGAACAGTTGTTGACTGAATGCAAATAAGGGCTTATGATGGTTAAGGTGTAGTAAGTAATAACTATATTACACACCCAACTGAAAGCAAATTAAATAATTGGGAAAAATAGCTAACAGACACAAACAATTTCACACTAAATTCTTGCCATTATCTATAAACGTATTCTATCTATAGAACACGAGTTATATCATTCGACCTTTACTCTTTTCGTAATTATTTAACATTTTCGTAATTATCTAACATTACATATTTTCGTATTTACGGCAAAACATTAAAAAAGGGATGACAAATTCTCCACAGAATAATTTTTTATGTAAAATTTTATTGATTAGCGAGAACGAAGGAAACTTTAATATAAACATAAGCGATCGTAATTTTATGATAACCTAATTAATATTTCTCGATTTATTAAATATGAAGATATTAATCCGAAACAGGGTTCCTCATTCATCATTATCATAATAAACTAGTAAGATACTCGTAAACGGCCTTTGAGAATTACTTTGTATTCAAATTGTTTCCCATCATCCCCCTCTAGCACTTCAGCTACGTATATAAGCCCTTTTTAAGGTGACTAAAACTATTTACAATATTCATAACCGGCACTGGCGCTGTTAAATTCTATATCAATTATATTAACACAATTATATGAAAGACCTAATTAGGCTGTAACATGGCTTGCTTAGCATCGCATCACACATGAACGTTTGAGTGAGTGACGTTTGAACCCGTCATACATTTCAACACTTCTACCGAGGTTACGAGGAATGAATTTGCATTTAATTTATTCATTTTGTTACGTCTTGTTTTCTTGCATTATACGAAAAACGTCCGCTCTCTCAATTGTTTGCCTTTTTGCCATCTTTTCAACTTTTTTTCGTACTTTGGACGTAATTGCCATCACTCACAATTTTTTGCATTTTGTGCACATCGTCACGAGTAGTACATTTCCCTAGAATCACAAGAATCACATTAAATTGGACGCAAAATTTTGTTAAAAAGTCATGTTTATTTTATAACTGTAACCTCTTCATGTTCTTTTCCTTTTCGTCTCGTAGCACTCTCTAAACTTCGTTTGAAACTATTCTAGAAATGCTACTCTTTATACCATTTTTTCATGCTCCCATCCCATTGGTTTCTTCAGCTCTGGCAGTTATGTAACATGACAACCCAGTGAGAAAGAAAACTTAATCAAATAAATTATAAATTATGTTAACTTTTGCTAAGTGAAGTCATAGAAAACAACAAAGTAATATTTTGATAATTCTTATCTATGAAACTTTGTGGTTTTTATGTTCGATTAAGAGATAAGGCGAAAAGTATACGTTATATGGAAACACATGAGTTTGATATTCACAAAGCATTATGGACACATTAGAATGAATGATTTAATTTAATCACTGTTACGAAAATTTGTCTGCCATAATGGGATTATACTTATGAATATTTAAAGACATTACATCAATCACTCTTCCTACATACCCTGCCATTCCACTTGCTTCATTTTTTATTACAAGATTTGACATTTTTTACAGGGTCGGGATACTTGATTTTGTGTCTAGCGGTGTTGGTAAAAATCTAATCATGTTTTGTGCCTACTCGGGTAAATATAATCTCGGGTTTAAAAATGCTTCCCACTGAAAGTCATTTAAAATCAACGCTTAAAAATTAATGACATCCAATCATTATAAAAAATCATAAAATAAATAAATTTCATTATGTTAGTTTGTTCAACGCAATTATATTCGATACACGTATCCGCAGATTAGTATATCTTATGAATTTCCAAACCGAAAATATGAAAATTCGAAACAAAAACAATTTAATTTCCATTAATTTTTTTAACCCTGACATATTGACTTACACGACATGACATTCCAATGAATAGAATTATATTTAATACATTTAGATGGCAACGGAGTCTTACTGTGTTTTATGTAAAATAAATTGAAAGCTTTGAGGAAGCAGAAATCATCCTGGCATCGTCATTGGAACTGTTGAAAAGGAAACGGCCCGACACATGCGTCAAAATCAAGCCTGTCAGCGTGTAGCCTCTTGAATTTCGATTTACCGTCTATTCATCATCAATCTTCTCTTGTTTCGATTAATGGGTTTTTATATTAAGTTCGAAAGAGCACCAGAAGAACAAAAACTACATTGGGGGTGGTAAATTTTGCGGATTAATTTTTCGAAATAAATGAACGACGGATATTTGGGATTGGTAACGAAATCCCGAACGACAAATTCCCAACAAGAGCCCGAACTACCAGTACCCAAAATGACAAAATCCCAAAAAAAATCCGAAATTAATCAAATTTCAACATGCTCAAACATCACTCTTTTAACCTTCGGTAAATAGATCGCCTAATTCGCTGTCAATATCAATAAGGTGTCTAAAAAGTGCTTGCTTATGGGGGTTTTCAAGGGTGGGGGGGAGGATTGTAAATTTCAGTTAGCAAAATCTTGGCTTCGCTGCCAACAATATAAAGAATGCAGTAAGTTGTTTCTTTTTAAAGTAAATCTAAAAAACTAAAATATTAATTTGACCTAATTCACGAATAAAATTCACGAATACATGAATAAAATAAATTAATAATATTAATCTATAAAAGCATAATTTTAACACAAAAGCAGAAATATCTATGTATTTAGGCGTAGAGTCGCCTAAGTTCAGAAGATATACACAAATAGTCTACTTTAAAAACCTTGCAACATTTTATTGCATTAAAGAGAAAAGTTATTCGAAAAGCTGTAACTCTATCAAATACTTATAGTATTTATTTGGGAAAAAGGATGAGAAATTGAAAATGAGGATGAGTCACATTTCACTGAAATATTTTTTAATAATTAAGCGGCGAGATCTGAAAATCAGTTTCATATCCATTTGTAATACTCATTAATTAAGAAAACCATTTCTACGAGTGTATTTTCTAGACATGGAAAATGCTGAAGGAGCTGAAATATCGTGAAATTTTTTAAGAATGATTTTATAAATAAATCGATAAAATGAGAGAGCCGAGCCTAAACAAACAAAAATTACATATTAACTCACTCATTCATGGCCAATACCATGAAAACCATAGCTATAAATCTATTAAACCTTCGTCAAAATATTGCACGGGATTCTTACAAAAAATTATGAAAACCCCTTAATGGACTTTGAGATTTAGAGCTCTGCTTTTTCTTGGCAACTCACAATATTTTTTAAGAACAATAAATACACAATTCAAACAAACAAATGAAATGTTAAAACCACGGAGAAAGCAGAAAATATATTTCAAGGCTGAATGAGTTTGTTAATACGTTGCGTATCACTTGTTGCTTTTTTCACGTTTCGTGCCAACACGGTTTCCTTCATCAGTGTCTTACCAGAGATATTCATTAATTCCTAAAACTTTTCTTCTACTTTTATATTTACGAGAGAAATTGTTTTATAAAAACGAAATTTTCCTAAGCGGAGAAAGCAGATTAATCCATGGAAAATATTGTTTCCCACAAAGTTGTTTCACCTTTTCTTATGCTTATTTCGAAATTTGTTAATATAGAGTGTAAGTGTTCCGGATAATTAAACATCTGGGACTCCCAGAAATTTATGCAGGCCAAATCTACTTTTTCGTTTTATTAGTCAAAATGATTTATTTGTCAAAAAGCGAAAGAGAAACTGAAAATACAACTAATCACCTTTTTTGTAAATCTTCTGTGCGGTTTATAAATACTCGACGCCTTCGCCTTTAACATTTACTATAGATAAAATATAAATTCCTTCACAATTACAAAACGAAACCTTGGCAGGACCTTGCAAAAATGCCTTATGATACGTTACGGTAGACTGGATCGGTAAATCGGTAAAAATAAAGTATAAACGGAGCCAAGACATGCAAAGACGCAAATGCAGTAACAACAGACAACAACGACAAAAGCAAAAGCAAAAACAAAAGCAACAAGAACAACAACAGTAACCGAAATGGAAATGCAAGAGTTCTTGTTTGCGCTACCTGTTTTGCTATCGTTAACGTTGGTAAAGTATAAACGGAAACGGAAGTGCTTAGGAGGATATGGCTTTACAGCCCTGAAAATATGTTATCGCTTCGAAAATATGAACGAGACGTTAATGTGGTAAGTTTTCGCTAAATTGCAGCAGACGGCATCAAGGATCTAGTCTAATAAAAACAGCTTTAGTTTTTTTATATTCTTCATATTATCGTCTGTTGCGGGATAGAAAGAAATAAATGTAAAAGTTAAGAAATAAGAGACGAAAGCCATAAAGAAAAGTGGAAAAGGAGAAAAAGTCGAAGAAAAACGTAAGACATTTATCTAATGCATTCGAATGATTTGTGCATTTAAGCAATAACCTTTTGAAGTTTATGTGCAGACATCGTGTAAGACGAAGCGGAAACAAATGGCATGCGCACATACGCGTACACATACACACACACACATATATACGCATACGAATACGCTCGAAATACGGAGATCACGCTGTGATGAGACTCATATCGGTAACAAGTAAACAAAGATAACCTAATGCGAATAATCAAGATAACAAAGAGAAACAAAATAAGCTTCTAATAAAGATGCTGATATTATGTAATACGAAAGAAAAGATGTTCCTTTATAACAAACGATACGTGAAAAGAGGTCACGTAAGGAATTTAATCAAGATAATACAATAGAATAATAAACATCGCGTTAAAATATCTTTACATAGATTGACACAGATTTACGCAGATTTACATAGATAGATTGGATTTAATATGTAAATGTATTAGAGAGATTTATACCACAAATGTAATATATATATCGTTTACATTTTAGTCATTCTTATCCGTGACACCCGCGAAATAATTAATACACACGATCCAATAAATTATCAGTTATTGTATCTTGTAAATTAAAGTCGAAAAATATGTATCATATCGAAAGATATTTCCTATTATAATAAACACAGAGACGTGTTCAACGATCAGACGTGTCAATATATAAAATAACATTATTGTTCCTTTTTTCAGGCTATAAAGACCCGCCCATAGCTTCTCGATGGTGCCAGGGGGTTCTAACACCCTTAATGTTTCTGGAATTCTTCCCTTAGTGAATTATAAAAGTTTATATGGATTACCACATTAGGCATTAGGTACATAATATAAAGTCAACACCCGCGTTACAATTGTTCGCCCCGTTTCTGAATCACGCTGGCTTGAACTTTTTTATCCTACAAAAGGCTTCACATCTCTTCCCGGGGTCAATCTTTCAAAATTGCGGCCAAAGCACCGCGACCAAATTAATTTAACTATTGTCGGATACATATTTTTATATAATATTGCTTCTAGGATAAAGTGCTCGACATGATGAAGCTGCATCACGTCCACTCTTAATAAAGGCAAGCCACCGAGGAATACATTTAAATAGGGTTACCCGTGTTTAATGGATTTTATCCTAAACAAAATAACAAACGAACAAGCAGTTAATTTAACTTATAAAAAAATTCGTTTGACAAATGTAAAAATTTTACATAAAATTAATTTGAAAATTCTGGTGAGAGATAATTAGAAGAATAACTAGAGTATTTTATAAAAAACACAAATTAGTTAATTCATTCAGCTATCTGAAATGTTTCATTGATGACATCAATAATATTTCCATATCCAGAAATAGATACAAAAATATGTCATATATATTTTATTAAAAAACAAATTGACCTAAAAAAAATTCAAAATAAAATAAACTCAGACACTTAAATTAAATTCCAATTACCTGATAAAAGATAAGCCAGTTTGATTTAATTTCAGATTAATTCCTGAAATTATTTCAAACCACAGTTTGTTAAAGTGTGACCCGTTGGTCTCCAGGGCACCCCACAAAGCAACAGTCTCTTTTTATCTTTTAGATATAATTTTTTAAAGGAATTAAATTTCAAGCATTAATTGAAATACGTTGGAGTACGAAAGGAAATTATGGGGAGCCCTCTGACGATATAGTTTTAAGAATCAATCCTCTAACTCAATTTTCTATATATGTTTCAAAATAAGAGCTCTAAATGGATGAAAATATACCAGTTTTAAATCTTTAATTTCAGCATGTTCTCTGTAAAATCTTTCTTTAGTTATTTTTCTGTTAAATTTTAATGGTTAAAAAATTATAATTCCAAATTATTTATTAATTATATTTGTTAATGTTTTTCGTTTTTTTCATTGGCAATGAATTCATTTTTTTTTTGTACAACGTATAATTTTTATTATTAATTTAATTCACATTTCTTCAGATTAACTCTAAACAAAGCATATTTAACACAATACAAAACGTTCTAATAATAAAACTTATTTAAAAAACTGATTGCCAGCAAGTGCCGACGCCACCGAACGACCGCATCAACTGAATTCAAACAAACACGAAACATCGATTATATTCAAACCCGCCTCGAATGGTTTAAGATGAGATGAGTTTCGGCGGAAGCACAAGACTCATCGCAAAAATGCGAAACTGTTCTCACTCGCAGTAACCCTTCAATTTAGAGAGTACTGTGGATAATTTAACCACTACTGCGGAGTAATTATAAAATACTTTACCATCAGTTTTTAATTATTTTATATATCATTTATATATATATTTACAAATCTTTATAGGTAAAGAAATTAAAGAGTTAAGTTATTAACAACACTTCGTTTCTGTGAATTTCTTTTCCATTAATCTCTGATTAGCTAACCTCTGATTAAATACGAATTACAAGAGATTTTTAACGATTAAGATTTATCATGGACAAATTATTAAGGTAAATTTTGTTGTTAAAATTATTAAAAACATAATAGAAAATAATTCTAATTTGTGAAAATCACACGCAACTTATCCTCAACGTTCAACAACTTTGCTGGAAGTTTAGGCAACAAATTTCTTTCTTGAGATAATTAAATTTTTTATTTAATTTTTCAAAATTAAATTTTTCTTATCCATGAGTTAAATTGTTGATAATGGATTACCAAGTTAGGCAAAATAAAATAATATCGTGATTAAAATAACAGAAAATTAAATATTAACAAATATAAAAAATTTCTTTCACTACAATCTTAAATATATAAAACTTTTTTCTATAAAAACATTATCTTTAATTACTTATTCGTGTTTAAATTATTTGTTTCGGAATGAATAAGAAATAACTTTGAACAGGGAACAAAAGGTGGAAAATTGTATGATAGAAAAACCGATAAATTTTGAAAATGTACGAAAATGGAACCACTTCTAAAAATGTCAACTACTGTTTGAAAATCTCATGATATAAATTTAAATAAATAATCCGTTAGAATTTATATTTAGTGTTAAAACAAGGGTTAATTTGTTTACCAAATTTCTTTCTGTTCCTTCACCTCAATTTGAGATTTGTTCTCACTAAAAAAAGGTCAAACGCATGCCCCGGATTATCCGAACGTAAAAAAATTTGTTTACAAAGTTATAGACAGATATTTTCCAACTCTCACTTTCTCATATTCTTTCGCTCTCTTACCCTCAATTTTTAATAGTTTTTCTCTGTGAGGTGTTTGTTGAAATGCTAAAGGAATTTTCGCGCTTTAAATATTTATCGGCTGGAAAAAATCTCCTTAAAACCTCATTAATTAGATGATATGCGCTATTATACCCTACACCCGAAGGGATAGGGTATATTCACTTATTTCTTCCATTTGAAATGTGTTATAGGAGGCGTGACAGATATAGAGAAGTACATCTGTTCCTACCCAAAATTGCCTCCTGAGTCAATCTAGCCATATTCGTCTGTCTCTCTGTCTGTGGCTCGGTCTATCTGTCTGTGAAGATTGCGATTACAGTCATACGGACAGAGGTATCGACTTGAGATTTGACACGAATATTAACAGTCATCATAGAATGCTTGAGATTGAGGTAAACTTGACGAGCTCCATGCCCACTTTTTATACGAAATCCCCTTTGGAGACCGATTTCTCAGTTTGTATATAAGTTTTCAGGCTGGAACTTTATTGCCGAGATGTTGGTGGTAGGTGTTGTCCTCAAAATGGGCGGGACACGTCCCTTTATCACATATTGAACTTTTTGACAAAGAAGTGGTTGTGCTGAAGATGAGTAAGATCTAAATTAATTGCGAAAAAATAAATATAATATTAAAAGGAGCATTCATCTCCCACTGATTATTAGGATCAGACTATGAAATTAGATTACGAGTGTAGGGTACATAAGCTTCGGGCGGGCTGAAATTAACATTATACTTGCACATTAATATATTTTCCACTATTATTGTTTGCTTAATATTTTTTACGATAGAAGTAATTCAGGACAGTGCGGTAGGATAAAGTATTGTAAGCTCATCCTTATAAAACCACTCTTCTTCCAAAGGATTTGCTTCTCTCAGGTAACGTAATCTCGTTTGTTTGCACATTCTTCCCGTAATCCTTTTTCTGATCACGCCGATCCTACGACCAAAGCGTAATTTACCACCAGGTCTTCGTGGGACCTTCATCTATCGAAATCAATACAACGGAAGTGTACTTAAACAAACCCGCGATAATTATCAATTGGGGGTTCCATTGTCCTCAAAGTATTTTTCTGAATTTACTTTTCAAATTTTCGATTTTCTTGAGCAGCGAAGCTGATTATTAAAAGTCCTCAAGCAATTGCCAAGCTCTTTCTGTTTTCGCCGAATTTAACCTTCCTCACCATCCTTGAACTTTTAATAATATTCATAAAATCTTCGATAGAAATTAGCCGATATCAGAAAAATAACCTCAGAAGGATCTGATATCAATTTGCATTTGATGTTATTGTTGTTGCTGTTGTTGTTTCTGTTGTTATTGCTGCAAGAGTGGCAACGGGCTAATCCAAACATTTATATTGAAGCCAAATCATTCACAAGGTTGGGGATGGTGTTGAGAATGATGGTGATGATAACAAGTTGTGTCTATTTTCTTTCAAACATAGAAAATTTTCATCACCTGTGCTTGTCCCACTTCATTGTGTTGGTTGAGTAGAGTTTATTTCTATTACTTTAACGATAATTTTTCAAGATTAGGATAGACTACGTGTTCTACCATTCCAAAAGTTCATTCTAGAGGCGCCGTAGCAGATACTCATTGAAGTATACTAAATTCCTTAATCATGAATATAAAAACCGGGAGAAGGGAGGAGAGAATAATTTGAATTTCATTTACTTGAGGATGATTTAAAATTTATTGTATAATCGAATCATAGAATTTGGATTATTAAGTGTCATAAATTTTGTAAAAAAATTAAAGATTTTTTCAGTTTAATCACAATAAACATTATTAAAATAATTCTTAGTATTCTGTATATTCAATTTAATTTATACAATTATTTGAAAATTAAAATTATAAATGGAAAATTAATTATATATTTCATCCTAAAATATAAAGAATTAATTCGCTCCCACCTACCCAAAAAAAATTAGCAATATTCTACGGTGTTATGGATTAAACGCCAAATATTTCCAACGTTTGTGAACTCCCAAAAATATACATTAAGCCCAATGTATAATATAAAGTAATAAATACCTGTCCAAAAGTACATTAACTTGGACAGTTTAAATTTAAAGCACATGCAGGAAGACAGCGTGCTTCTAAAATCCATCACTGGGTGGCGCTGCTCAGCTTTTCGCAGAGGATAAAACATTGGTTTTCATTTTATTCTTCATAAATGAAAAATTTCATTTGGTTTCTTATAATATTCGCGAGTAATTCGGACACTGGTATTAAATAAAATAATTCCGGGGCTATCAAAAACATCTTCAAGTGTTTAATTTTGGAGTAATTACAATTTATTTCCTTCACATTATTTCGTTTTTTTTATATTTATCACTTGTTTATATAAAAGGCCAAAAAATAGATAAAAAATGCGTTAAGTGAATCAAAGCCCGTGATGAGTCTTGAGACAAATATTAATCTTTTTATTTTCTCAAAGTCTATAAACAGTCACAGAAGACCTTTACATATAAAATTCTTATGCACTCACCAGTGGATAATTCGCCTACACACACTCATAAATACCACACAGTTTCCATACACCACGACGCGTCGTCGTCGACGTCACGACGTTCATATTAAGCGTGAAGAAAGTGATTAATAACAGAAGCCAAAATGTCTACTAAACTGTAGTAAAAAGGTCATGGAATGGTTCTATGTCGATGAGAGGATGGCGGATGTTTACGCAAGAAAATTGAAAATATAATGCCAGTTAATCCTTACTCATTACCGACCATTTCATTATTAGATACGTGCGTGTGTGCGTGTGTATGCGTGTGTGCGTGAGTTTGGCTGTGCAATGGTGTTGGTGTCTGCGTAGGTGTTGGTGTGTATGTGTGTGTGAGTGTATGTGTACATGTGTATGTGTGTATGAGGGCGCGCGTGTGTTTGTATATATATATATATATATATATATATATATATATATATATATATATATATATATATATATATATATATATATATATATATATATATATATATATATATATATATATATATATATATATATATATATATATATATATATATATATATATATATATATATATATATATATATATATATATATATATATATATATATATATATATATATATATATATATATATATATATATATATATATATATATATATATATATATATATATATATATATATATATATATATATATATATATATATATATATATATATATATATATATATATATATATATATATATATATATATATATATATATATATATATATATATATATATATATATATATATATATATATATATATATATATATATATATATATATATATATATATATATATATATATATATATATATATATATATATATATATATATATATATATATATATATATATATATATATATATATATATATATATATATATATATATATATATATATATATATATATATATATATATATATATATATATATATATATATATATATATATATATATATATATATATATATATATATATATATATATATATATATATATATATATATATATATATATATATATATATATATATATATATATATATATATATATATATATATATATATATATATATATATATATATATATATATATATATATATATATATATATATATATATATATATATATATATATATATATATATATATATATATATATATATATATATATATATATATATATATATATATATATATATATATATATATATATATATATATATATATATATATATATATATATATATATATATATATATATATATATATATATATATATATATATATATATATATATATATATATATATATATATATATATATATATATATATATATATATATATATATATATATATATATATATATATATATATATATATATATATATATATATATATATATATATATATATATATATATATATATATATATATATATATATATATATATATATATATATATATATATATATATATATATATATATATATATATATATATATATATATATATATATATATATATATATATATATATATATATATATATATATATATATATATATATATATATATATATATATATATATATATATATATATATTTCTAAACTTTCCAAAGAAGCAATGAAATTTTACGACCTTCTATACTTTTTCCTTTTCAACCCAGTCTTGTCCTTTTTGAAATTTTCATTATCAGATTTTCGTGGCAAGTGGCAAGGCAAAAGAAGTGCTTGTCCGATTGACATGGGTCTAACTATGTAGGTATAACATTTTTTATACGATGTAGTACAATACAGTGTTCGGGCTGACGGTGGCAACGGTTTAGTAGGCTTAGTTTTCGCCTCAGTTTTTCGAAGTTTCATTTTAAATGGAAATGGTTCAATTTCATTTACGAAATAAAAACATTAACTGAATTTACGATATATCAGGAAAAAACCAGCAAATTAAATCAAATTTAAATTTAATCAAAATTTTATCAAAACATAAAAAATTATTTCCTTGAATAAAATTTAAGGATAACTTTACGATCCATTTTGCCTAAAGAAAAAATGTATTACCATTTTCACACTCACTCAAGTAGTGTGTTCGTATGTGTGTTAGATATATCTTTTTTTCACACCCTTACTCACTAGCCCACACACACACACACGCATATGAATACAAGTGTTTATTGCTTCAGTAATTGATTTATCTAATTTTTTCCATTTTCGCAATCGGAGCAGCGGTTTCCTTTTACGATTTTCTTTTATGACACGAAACACCGAATTTATTCTACTGGATTTTAATACTGAAATTATTTCCCTCTGGAAAATCAAAAAGGGATCGTAAAATTATTCAAAAAAAATGAATATGAAATAACTGAAAAGTATCAATGATTAGGAAATGTTTGGATGATAAATTTTAATTTTATATAATTAAAACTCTGAAGTCAAATAATATAAAAAAATTATGGGATAAAAGATAAAATGTTATCACACATTTATGTTCATCGAAGATGTAAAACAATTTCTTTCATGGAAAATAAAAATTAATTTCTCTCAACGAAGATTGAAATTAACCTTGTTTTATATTTTTTCTTCGGTCAAAATTTCGAAAATAAAGAGCCATTAGCTCATACGGACAATTCGATCCCCAGCTCCGAGACTTAACGAGTTAACATTAATTTTGTTTATAATTGACGGATGCAAATTAAATTTTATTTGTGAATTCTAGGCTTTTAAAAATATTTCAGTTTTTCAAATATATGAAATTATTATTATTATGGTCTATGCCGATTTATATAACTATCTCTGACTTTTTTATTCTTTGTGTTTATTTAATCAGCTTTATTCGAAAAAATTTCCGATGATGTTAATTAGAAGATTCACTTGGATGTCTATAAGGACGCATATCCATTTAATATTTATGTCACAAATAATAATTTCTTATTCTCCTTTGAATCGTATTAGCTTGGCTGAGATAATTTTCCGAATATTGGGGTTGAAATATTTTAACTATTATTTCAATAAACCATATCATTTTCTTTCATATTACATTTCTCTTTTGTTATCTTTATTATGCCTGGAAATCATCATAAGCTATGCGATATGATATAGCTATCTGTACGATATGTTATCTATATGATATCTATACGATTCGTCCGCTGAATTGCCTTTGATCTTCAAAAACTATATTGAACCATTGCTTCTTACATAAATATTACCCATAAAGCATATAAACAATTCTGAAGACTTATTTTAAAATCAGCCACCCAAAAATTATTTCAATTGATTTAACCGCAAGATTAGCCAATAAGATAATCCTTTAAATCTTCATTCGTTTCTCTCACTCCTTTGCACTACCTTTGCACCCTTCTTACCGCGATCATCCTTTCACCGAATAAGTTTTAGAAAAAAGAAGCTACAACGAAGTTGGTGGTAATTAATCAAACGATTTACAGGAATTCTGTAACATAATTTCTTGCATGGATATACTGGTTTCTTGCTCTTAGAGATTACTTTACAACCAATCAAAATCAAATTGTTTGCTCTCTTTGGAGAGGATTGGCGAAATAAGGCCAAGATATAAAATCTCAAACAGAACAAAGACGTCGCCTGAAGTCGGCTCAGTGGTAACAATATTTATCATAAGAAGAAGGTGAAATACTTCGAATTCTGTTGCCTCACAGGGTTTTTCATAAATGTTTATAAGATTTGTGTTTTTGTTCTTCGCAACTCTGAAACTTTTGTAATTTAATTTTATTACTTGGACTGTTTAAAAAATATTAATATTCATGCTTTGATTAATTATAGCTCATGCCCATGCGAGGATTGCCCACCTCCGCATAATTTCTTTCATAGAAAATAAAAAGAATAATTTGGTGGTGATTTGCTGGTTTTCGACAGAGCATCTAATTAATTTCTCATAATGTTTTGTTATCGTCATCATTATTATTAATATTATTGTTATCACTATAGGTATTCTAAAAACTCATCAAGTCCTTCCTTCCTCCATTTATTTTATGAAGATTTTCTAACCGCCGTGGAAGTGATAGAAGAAGAAGATTGTCTGCACTAGAACACCTTGTTTAGAACACAATTTATTCGTAATTTTAAAACTCCATTCGCCACCATACCAAATTGAATTCGACTCTTGAAATTATCCTCAAATGAATAAAATTCATTATTCAAACTTCATTTTATGAAAATGGGTGTTTTTTATAAAATAATGTAAAGTAAAATCCATTATTTCGGCTAAATCCTTTTGAATTTCATTGAAATGTAATAACGCTTTTAAAATTTAAAGTAACATTCGCATTCATTCGCTTCTGAACTTTTAATTTTCACAGACAATAAATTTAAACTTCAGGAAAGGACTCTTCCTCGAGAGGCTTGACCCTGTATAACTTTCAAACTTTTCATCTGAGTAATGCAAATATGTTGAATAATTAAGCCTTTGTGAAAGACGGTACTTGCTTGTGGCAAGCATTTTAATCATCCACCATCACCAGAATCACTTCGTTACTGTACATTCCTTTCGAACGCAGATGATGCTGTCGACGTTGTTAAACGGTTTTGGAGGCTATTTAATGTCGATAAATTCATTTCATAAAATAAAACAAAGCTTTTATTTTTTGACAATTTTTATTTCATTTATTCTTAAAAGTCTTTACGACAAATGCAAGCTTACTAAGGTTAAATGAAATACCGCTAAAAATGCTGACGTTTTCAACATACGTTCGTTTAACAGAAATTGAACTTTATTGAATACGGAACAGTATACCGTATATGATATTATTGTGCGAAACAAATTTATATTACCTAATATGAAATTGTGTTCTAAAAATCTGTTATACTTAATTACAACTTTCTTAATATTCAAAAGTTTATTAATAAACTAAAATTTGAAATACGAATCCTATTCGAGTAATCGTATTAAATCAATTCTTAATTTATTTGTCAATAAAACAGTTTAATTTCTCTTGTACTAAAAGATAACACCAATCAAATAATTAAAGAATAAATTACCTCAGCATTCATTTGCTCTCCCTTCGCACACAACCAACAAATTCACTCTTTCTTCTGCTTTCAAGTTTATTGTATTATTACTTAATTGATGATGACTTGCAATCATGACACGACATGCGATAATTTCATTGTCATTGCAATCGATTTGCGAAAACAATCTATGTATTACTTGCTATCTCTTTCTACTTTTGTGATTGATCTAATAAAGAGAATTAACATTAATTTGATTTTATCTGCTTTGTGGCTGCGTGCATCGTTTGAATATTAAAAAAATATTTGTAATTTATTTTACGTCAGAATTAATGAGTTTTCTAAATACAAAACAACGTTTTTGTCTTTGGTAGTAATTAATTTTTTTATTTTAATTTTTTTTTCTCAAATTTGACCTCAAGGCCCCACCCACAAGCGTGTGGGGCAAATGTAACGCATTAAGGATAATATAGCAGATATATAATATAAAATATACATATAATTGTAACAATTAGTAAAAATAAAAAAGTATTAATAAGGAGAAATATAAAGCGTTTTAGTTAAATTGATTGAACAATTTATTCAACCAAATTTATAAATATTTATCAAATTGTTATCAATAACAGTTTTCGGGAGCTCATCTAGTTTGTAACTCGAAAATCTAGCCACATTAATTATTTTCCAAATCTCAATTCTGTGATGAGTTTATATTGCTGTCATTACATCGTACAGTCGCTACTTGACCACAATTTAGCATAATCCCAAGATAATGAATCCAGAATGACTTCCATGGTGTTTAGTTTTAATTACCTTTCGCTTTGTGTGGTCGCGTTCATAGTGATGTGGATTCTTAGGGCGGTGAAGATGATGGTGATGATGGTGATGATTGTGTTGAGCAGAATGATGACGATGGTAATGAATGTGACGAAGACGCTGAAGGCGGTATCTATTATCTCGTATATGGAAATTCTTATAAAGCTTACGGTGATGTCGTCCTCGTCTTCCACGACCTGTTGCCTTAACTAAATCCCTGGAATACAATCCAATACCTTTTACACAATCGGCCGAGTTTGACAAAGGGTCGCAGTTAGGATTACTTCGCAAAATCCTGTCCCATCTGGGAGGGCTAGGATACCGTTCGCTTGATTGTGAATACAGCTCATTTATTCTATCGTCCTCGCCTTTGCCATCTCTCTGTACATTTTTATGGTTCTTATGACGTCGCAATTCTTTTGTACTTTGTTTTCCAAGAAACGTTCCCAACTCCAGCTGGGTTCGGTGCGCTTGTTTCATGGCTCTTTTAGATTGTATTGAAGGCTCACGTGATCTATCCGATACTGATTCCGCCCGTTCCGAACTAATGTCAGATTCTGTTATAAATTCCACTACATCTGATTCAGCTAGTTTCTCATCACGTGGAGTAGTCTCGTTGTCTTCAGACATTTTGTATATTTAGATTATTATTTAATTTGTTATCACAGTTTTTGCTGTTGTCAGTTTATCAAGAAATGTACCAATCTTCTATTCTGTATCAATATTTTATCCACGCAATCTAGCGATAGCGCAAACACTCAATGAACTAGCAGTCAATTCACTCAAAGTTCGTGCTTTTATAGCGATCTTCACCACAATATCATGCTCGTCGGAGAAAAATATTTGCAAACAATATATATTCTCAACGCGGTGAGCGTTAAATAGATAAAAAATATAAACAAATATTCCCATTTTTAATAAATACTAGACTAATGTAAGCTTCTCTCTCAAACGTAATCAAAAAAGTTTAAAACGTTTGCAAACGTAAAAACTAATTACTGCGCTTTACATTCAAACTAATCAATCAACGATCTCGAAAATTAAATTGATGGGTCTGCACAAAACATTTCATAACCGCGACTTTGTCAACGCCTGTGAAAAACAAAACGCAAAATAAAGTTACACAACTGCCAAAATTGATGAAAGTATCAAAAAGGGATGACCTTGCTTATGAGAGGAATTTCACTTTCTTACACAGCCACTGTCAATTGTTTATCACAGTCTTTGGAACAAGTGCTGTGGTCATTCTGTTCTCATACATTTGACCGTCGTATTGTATGAACCGGTGTCAATATGTTCTTAGCATGACTAATAACTAATATTTACGTAATGCTATTTGTATAAATATTGATTGGTCACTTTTGTGAAAAAACGCTCAATTTACTCCCTTCGCAGAATAAACGAGATATTAACCCTTTGATTTAGGTCCTTGTCGATTCATTTTCCTCTTGTCTGGACTAACAGAAATGAATTGAATTAATTGCCCTCATTTCGTTAGATTAAAAGTAAACTCTACAAACAGCAACAACAAAAACAAGGCAATATAATGAAGAAATTCAACTCCCAAATGTAATTGATTTGTATTGCAGGCTCTTTTCCCTTCTACAGAATTTTAATGAAACTAAAATCAATTTCGCAATAATGAATTTCATGTTTTGTCAAAGTTGCCTTGCAGTTAATTTCTCTGGACATTTTGGCAAACGATTCAGAGTTATCAGCATACTCAAATCTGTTACCAAATTTCATTTGTGGTTGAATTTTCTTGGCGTGGATGATTTCTCATTACGTAAATGGATACTATCCAGCATCTGTTTGAAAATGTTTAATCTCTGTATCAGAAGTCGATGCCCTTTATTCCTGTTGATGTTGATCAAGTTTCTCCAGGATTAGGATATAAAAATAATTCGTTGTTCTTTTTATTATTTTTATTTTGTTTTCATCCCAAATTAGCACACTTTGCTGTTTCAATTTATTACAAGTTTCATAATGAATTCTCTTTTGAACTGCAGTTATGTTGAAATAATGCTTATATAATTTATACATTATGAAAAATAATTCCCTATTTCTTATTCATTCGAACTTAAGAGCAAAAATTAAAATCGATGAATATTTCAACAGAAAAACATTTATTATAAAACGGGAAACTATACAAGAAAGCATAATTTATTTAAGCTTTAAGCAACTTCTATATAAAGGTTCTAACGCAGTTTTTATTTTTCGCATTTAATCTCTGTCCGTCATTTGCTTTGTTTTCATTTTATTATAAATAAGGATTTTATTTGTTATAAATCAAATCGTTTCCTGGCAAGGGCAAGGATTGATTTATTAATAGTAATATTATTTAATGTAGTAAATTCTTTAATGCAATAAACAGTAAAAGCTTTGAGGTCAATTTCAAACGATTTCATAGTCGCTCACAAGGGATGATCTAGTGCTTCGATGTAATAATTGTAAGCATTTCCACGGAATTTTGTTCCTAGTGTCAATTTGGGAATCTCAATTTAAATATTTAGGTTGGCGATTAGTAAAATCAATTATGCTAGGATGAGTTCTTGAAATTTTGTTAGAAATACGATTTCGCCACGAATTACGAAACTCACGAGTGTCGTAAATGCATTCTAAAGAAATACATTCAGCTACAAAATGAATAAATTAACTTCCGCCGTTAACCCTTAATAACATTATCTGTCAAGAGTTGTAGAAGGCAGATTTATCGAATCGAAATAGTTTTCAATTACTGATTATGGTTTACTGGATGAATTTTTAATAGATTCGTTCGTAGAAGAGAAGATATGCTTGAGCCTTTAAAACTGCGTCATCGGTAACTTCCTTGACGTGCGAATCAGACACAAAGTACCATTTTCCCAAGGGCACTTGAACATTTTTCGCCTCATCAACACCACCAACTGCGCCCTCTGGTGTACTGGGCACATTATCACCGTCTTCCGTCTCTTCGGAAGTGCTGCTGTTCGTCACACTGGAGAAGTCGTCGCTATCGTCTACTGCTTTCAGGCGAAGTTCTCTAGCCTTTTCTTTCGCCAGCAGCTCTTCAAGCTTCTCTCTTTGCTCATCAGCTTGATCTAGCTCTGATTTAGTACCTTGGGGTATGAATTTCAAACGTTTATCATCAATTTCTAATTTGGGGCGCACCTTCACGTAGGCAGTATAGTGACCACCGTACATGCCACCAGAGTGTTCTACTACACCATACAGAGCATATAGAAGTTTCTTCTGTTTGCGGTCTATGTTGGGTAAATTTTTTACTTTAGAACCACAAAACGGCGCAATATCTAGTACCATCTGAAAGCTGACCTGCCGAGTTAGTTTGCGAAACATGCAACGAGGTCCTAGCTGAAAGCGCTTCAAGTGTAGTATAAGAACCGCCGGTGGACTAGAGATTAAAAATTGTTTCGTTGCGTTGGTGTTCACTGTTTTGGCCTTCGGATCGTTGCCATTTATGCGACGCGTACAGTTCTCACACCCGACCTTATTATTTCCAGTCATCAATTCAACTGCCGTGAAGTTATTCAAGCACGATTGAATAGAGCATTCACCATCCTCACACTGATAACGTGGAGCAATCGTGGTACTCCAATCGGAGTGGCTCTGTGTGCGCACACGGCGTGACCTTTTTGCTTCATTCTTTTGTTCGTTGAGATGGAGTTTGGAGAGTTCTACCTGTAGTTCGTTGCTATCTTGGTGTTTGTGCGTATCACCGTCAGCACCATTAACATGGTTCAATGCTTCAGTCTTTGACAACTGCCGCACCATAATGGCGCCCTTCTCACTGAGACCCCATGAAAGAACACTGTTTCCCGTTGTTGTTGTTCTGGTAGCATCACTACTGGCACCACCATTCGTTTCGGAAGATGGCAGGAGACTACCAGCATTTGCTGGACTGGTTGCTATCCCAGAATCTAAATAAATAAGATATTTCACATTAGGTTCTAATTGATATTAATAACAATTTTGTAAAAATTTGTTACCATTTTCATCGTCATCATCATCCAGAGAATCCTTGTCCATATTTTCCGGTGAGTCGTCACGTTTTTCTGGATTTGCCCTGGTGCCTGATAATTCGTTGTTACCGTTGGGGTCAGCGCTTGAAGTTCTAATTGTGCCGGCATCATTTTTTACAGTCATGTCATCCACTAAATTATCTTCCACATCGGCATCTGAATGTTCCGACGAGGACGACGTGCAACATGCGTATGCTTCATCTCGAGTAGCACAACCGTATACGGGAGCATCTTGTGAAATCCCCGATGACGACGCACCATCTCCCAATAGAAGTTGTTGCTTCACTTTTTTATTGTGGTGTTTCTGCGCACGCTTGGCCTTGCGCTCCTTCTCTTTTTCCTTTTTTAGTTGTGACTTTGAAGGACCAGTCGGCTCGGAAGAAAGGAACAGAGAAGTTGGCGCATTATCGGGACTTGTTCGTCGTCTTTGTGGTGGCCTTGGACTCTCAACACTTACTGGTAGCGATAAATCCAAAAAATATTCGTGCGTAGAAGACACATGATAACAATCCTGGCAGGTTAAAGTAGACACTAGGAAACCACGAAAAACTTTCTCTGGCCGGAGTATCCGGTCAGCAGCCTGATTTCCATAAATCTTGCATTTCTGATGCATCTCTTCGCTTACAGTATCCTGATCCTTATAACCGAGATTTTCAAGAATAACACGCTGGTATCGCTTTAGGTCATCAGATCTGCAAGAGAATATAACATGTTTAGTGGGATAAATAGTAGGACAAATAGTATACTTAACAAAAATACCTAACACTCTCAAGAAGATGACGGAGCAACTCATGGGAATCATGCTGATCACCACCGCGAAATTGGGGGCACTTGTTGCACAATTTGTCAAAAAGTTTACTCGGAGTAAATACTCCACCTGCAAGTAAAATTTTTAATTAAATAAACAATAAGATGATGCGGAATGGTATTCTGAAGTAGCTAGGGCATACCTCCAGATTGCAATTCTTCTAAAGCCTGAGCGAGAGCTGCGGTCAAGGGTCCCCAGGAGGATAGACGGCCTTTAATAATCGGTAGGACGACATCTTTGTCGTCCTTGAATTTGAATGTACCACCAGGCAGGACAAATCTGCAACAGAATTCAACATTAAGACACCATCATTATTGAGAGTTGAACTGACTTACTCTTCGCCTGGTTCTGATGACTCCTTTAGAACATCTAAAAGAAATGGTGTCTGAGCTAAACACTGCAAAACGGCATTAAAAAAGCACGTGTTTCCTAAATTAGTTAAGCCGCGTACTCGAGGTAATGCTTCTTGGTAATCCACAGCTTCTCGAATCCGTGTCTGAGATCTCAAGCTAAGCGTCAGCGCGGCAGGGGTAGAGATTTCGCTCACGCGTTTGGCCATTCCTGGAATTGGCGGTGGAGGTGGTGGTGGCAACGGTACCGCCTTGCACGCATCATCGTTTCCCAATAAGGGGCGTATAGCTGGGAGTATTTTCTTTTCGATGTTTTCTACAGAGGCAGAGTTTTCTAGTGATGACGATTTGTTTTGATTCTTTTTCACGATTTCAAGGCATTCAGAAAGACTTTTCCGCGAGCTCGCTATGACTTCGTTGTCGCATTCGTAACACCAGATTTCGTAAGATCGTGTATTCATTGCAAGAGAATGGGAGTCAGAATGAGGAGTCTGCAAATAGAGATACTTTGTGCGTTAGAGATTTCTCTTATATTCGATAACGACTTCACACACTTTAAAATGTTGAAGAGCGTGTTGATTTTTAGAGCGCCCACACAATTGGCTACCACATTTCAAACAGAGCCACAATGTGTTGTCATACTCGAAGCCTTCTTCGTCTACATTCGCACACTTTGGACATGAAATACAGTTATTCCCGATGCCTGCAGATTTAATTAGCTTCCGCAACTTTGATGCGTCAACGGACTTCTTAACATGCGGACAGCCCGCAGTAGCAGTGGTAGGACTACAAAGAGCTTTCTCTTCGTTTGAATCCGTTGACGACGAATCGCCATGTGGTTCAGACGGGCGCTTCTTCTTAACCATGGTCTTCAACGTGGCGTGGTTTCGAAGGTGTCTGAAAATTGAACCAAGCTTGTAGAATTGATTTCCTGGGAAAAATAAGAAACTAAAGCATGCCAAAGGCCAAGTTCATTTTTAAATTAATATTAAGTTCTTTTGATTGAGGGAAGTTGTTTTTATGTAGCATCGATTCTAATTTTTCATCCATCAATCCCTCCCCACAATAAAAATTAGGTTAAGTTCAAATTATAATGAAGTGCAAAAATCATATAAATGATGCAGCTCTTTTAATAATACCTGTTCCAAAATTGATAATCCCTATAACGTAATATTCCTGGTAAAGGTGGAATATACTGATGTCATAAGAACTTAAAACATGGTTTGATTTCAGAAAAAATATGGAATGCGATGCAAATATTGTATTTTTTTCTTTGGACTTACAATAAAAACTTCTTTTCTATATAATAAGCGAACCACTTCTGGTGATGTTCATCTAGTTCATCCAAAATTTCTATCTAGGAACGCTGATGAACACAATAATTAACCCGAGGAAAGAACGTATGACCTACCAACTTTAAAATTTGACAACTTTCTAATGTCGACAAATGACAGTTCGTTTCAGCACGAAATCGGCAACATTTCCTTTGAGTTGCTCAGGTTGTTTACATAATTGGAAGGAGATATTTTGAGTATATTTATTAATTCTTGTTTTGACATTAATAGCTTGAACACATAGAAATTACTGTTTCTGCCGGCATTAGCAGAAATGTCAAAATTTACATTGGCTCTTATGGGAAGTGAGAAAAAATAATTTCTGTCGGGCAGTAAAAGCAGTTTCTGTCAGATAATAGATTGAAAATTTCCAATTTTACTGCCGTCTGCTACCCTTGTTCTTCTTATCTTGTTTTTGTTTTTGTTTCTTATTTGAACTGTATGAACGGAATATTTTACACAAACGTTTTGTTTACATTTTGCAAAGCATTTTGACATCTACTGCCTTCTGTCCGAGAAGTCTATGTGTTCAATAATGAAATGCTGTTACTGCCGGCAGAAACAGTAATTTCTATGTGTTCAAGCTATAAAAATGGTTTTCTGATAACAACTTGTTCAGTTCCAATGGAAAGCCGACTATTTTGGCTTAAGTTTACCTCCGCACAAAATCTTCAACAATTACACGTCTTTGGGTGCTTGCCTTGGAATAATTATCCTTGAAATACACAAAATGTTTTGTCGCTCACGTTCCAAATTAATAAAAACTTGCCTCTGTCTCATAATCATAAACGATATATTATGAAATACACAACGTTATAAACAATTATAATGCCTTCTAATTACATACATTTACATTTTACACAAAGCCTTCAATTTTTCGGGAAAACTTTGTTTTTTTAGTACCTTTTTGCCTTCAATTCATTAATTTTTTTTCCAATTTATGTATAAATACCCAACTCTATTTAGTTCACATTTCGCTCCTTCTTAACTTCAACACGTAATTTTTTCACGAAAATAGGTGAATGAATTTACGAGGAAATTCCTTTCCAAAATAGCTATATTGTCATGCCTATTTTGAAGATTAACGCCTTCCAATTTTATTCGTTTTCTAAATCCTCATTTATGCAACTATGGTTGCGTTCAAACATCCGTTCTTCCTCTTCACATATAAATTCTGGGGTTTTTTCGATTTTTAAACGCACGGTTGGAAACACTAACCTTGATTATTGTTATATAAAGCACTAGAATGTTCTACAAAACGAGGGTCATAGTCTTTATCGCGACGAAAGGCCATATACGGATGACATGCTTGGAACGATTTTCCATTACCCTTGCCGATTTTGGTTGGCAGACAAATCGGGTTCGGCGTGTGCAATCTTGAGTGTCTAATTTCATTATCTTTTTTAGAGGACGAAATTAGGTTTTGAAGATGGCACATCGCCGAAACCGGTTTGTCTCTAAACCAAAATTAGCAAGGAATGACGGAAAATTGTTCCAAACATATCATTCCATTCGCCCTGTCGAAAACGAAATTTACCATAGTATTTTAAGTACTTGGGGTTGTGATCCTTCCCGCGACCAAAGGCTACCATATGTAGATCCTCTTTGTGCAAACAGTATTATATTTGCGGGAGTATCCTATTTCTGCTAGCTGAAGAAATAATCGTTTCTGAATGTCAATGGCTAAAATTAGCGTAAATATGTTTTGAGTGAAAAACTTTTTCACTTTTACATAGTTTTCGGTGCTGCCGTGTGAAAAAACAAGTAACGGGCAGTGACAATGTTGTGCTCTCCAAGGAATTACTTAAACGTTAGACGTGAGTTTTGAAATTATTTTTTTCGTAAGCTACGACATCGATTTCCACGGAAAATATATGTTAAAATGTGTAATAACATGGGTAAATTACACATCTTACATAGAAAAAAATTAATAAACACGAAAAAAGTAATATAAAAGAATAGTAATGTAAAGAAATGAAAAAAAAACGGAAATATAAACTTTTTTGAAAAGTACATGTTATTCATAAAAAGATTTATTAACATAAATAAAATATATTATTACTGACTTCCTTTTGGTGGATCAGATACGCAGTTATTTTTATAGTTCACGAGATATATAAGAAAATATTCAATTGTTAAAGGCGTATTCCTCGAAAATCTGGCGACAGCTACTACGCCATGTTGTTTTTGTCTACAACAAAAACACAAATTGTCAAAAAACTGCGATTTTGTGGAGCGCTAATTCTGCTCTATGATTTTTATCTTGAAAATAATTATTTACATTAATTTTTTTAATTTCTACATTTATTTTAAAAATCATTTTTACGAGGCTTCATTGGATCACTCAACAAATGTTACTAGAGGATTGGTATCATTTTGTCATAATACAAAGGGAAACATAAGGTTAGACGTCACCAAGCAATTCAAAACAAATTTTGGATTTCTCGCTCTTAAAAAGGGACTGATGGAGAATTGCTAATAAAATGAGAAATTCAAAGTATTGAATTACCCTGTGGACGTCAATCCGCTGTTATGATGTACTGACAGTTCTGCTTATATAACTTTTACAGTTTGCAATCTAAAGTTTTGTTGTAAAAAGTCAGCTGTTTATACGTCCATCTGGTTGAGGGATCCAAAGATAAAATTTTTTAATTCTACCCTAAAAACTTTTGATAATATAGAATTTGGGACAAGAATTAGAGCTAAAACAATGGGAAATAAACAAATTAAGCAACACCTCGAAACCGCGCAAAAGACGGGAGTTCTTAAGATTTCATTACAACGTTTACAAGAGTTCCCACCGCAATTGAAAAATTATCCCAACGTACTAAAAACGATGGATTTATCCGAGAATCGTTTCGAACGTATACCGGATGAAATTAGGAACTTCACAATGCTAAAGCATTTAAATATGAGTGGAAATAAATTAATGGAACTGCCTGATGTTATTGGAGAATTAGTAAAGTTGGAGGTGCTGCTCGTGATGAATAATTATCTGGTAAAGATTCCGAAAACCCTAGCAAATTGCTGCCATCTGAAAACAGTTAATCTCAGCAATAATCAGATTGCGGAGTTTCCAGTAATGCTTAGTGGACTGAAGCATCTAGATGTACTTGATCTGTCTCGGAATAAAATTACCACGGTACCTGCGGAGGCAAGCGGATTGTTTGTGACAGAGTTGAATTTGAATCAGAATCAGTTATCATATTTGTCGGAGGATATTGCTGCATGTCCTAAACTAAAAACTTTACGTCTTGAAGAGAACTGCTTACAGGTAACTGCCTTTACTCCTCGTATTCTTAAGGAGTCAAAAATCAGTAACTTGTGCGTAGATGGTAATCTCTTCAATTCGAAACAGTTCACTGATCTGGAAGGCTATGATAATTATATGGAGCGCTATACGGCTGTAAAGAAAAAAATGTTCTAAATTCTATAAGAAAATAAATTTTACCGTAATATAGTTTAAGATGAAAACAATTTGTGTTGAATTTCTAGCATAGAAATAGCCAAGGTTTAAGAAACTGCTAATTAAAAATACATCCTAAATGTTTATTGTTTATGTAACAAATGCGAGTAGGAACTCGTTTGGATGTTTGGAATAGTATTTTAACGGAACAAGAGCTCCAAATCAAATTTTGATGGGTATGCGGATGCGCCGAAAATTAAAAGCCTGAAAGTATGCAAAGCACATTTTGGAGAGTCTACAGGGTGAATTTGGAAGCAGATAAGCAGAGCTAGATTTGAAATAAAAAATTTTGCAATTGGATTGCTCACGCAGAATTATGACCGGCTCTCTCGCTCCTGGATTTTTAATGAAATAATTTTAATAGCAAAATTCTAGTCACTAGTTTCAGTCACCCATTTACAAAATCACACAAAAAAATCGAGATGCCCATTTATATTTTACTACTAGTAATAACTAATTTTTTCTACTTTTTTTACTCCATTAATAAAAGTTAAAAAAAATGTTTGTCCTTTTTCTCTCGAGTTTTCAATATCTTTTAATGCTTGCAAAAGAAAGAAAAATTTGAAAAATCGAAAGTGCACTTGAATCTTGTAATATTTGAAAAAGAAGGAACAATTTGGTGATTTCGTATGGATGGTAAACAAAGAGATCCAGGAAACGTTTCCTTATGTTCAATTGTTAATTCGATCACATTCCCGAAACCGAAATTCATATGCAAAAACCAAA
The DNA here is from genome assembly GCA_963966595.1 of Physocephala rufipes. Classification (NCBI taxonomy): domain Eukaryota; kingdom Metazoa; phylum Arthropoda; class Insecta; order Diptera; family Conopidae; genus Physocephala; species Physocephala rufipes. The sequence continues at coordinate 38,293,215 of OZ016504.1, forward strand.
CCCAGCAGTGAACAAAGCCAGAACAGAGACGGCCGTAACTGAGATGGAAAATCCTCGCAACAAAAGCCGTGCAAACAACAAAAGGAATCACATTAATAAAATCACCCACTTCCGTCTATGAAGACGGCATATTGCGTGTACGTATGCGTGTTTGTGTGAGAGCACGTTGGAAGAAGAAGAGATAAAAAAGTGAAAATACACTGAAAGTAAAACGAATTTTTCGAAAATCGTTTTTAAAAATCTTACCATCTGACCATAATAAAAAACCTTGAGAAAGAAATCAGCAGTATTTTTCAGTGTCCGCGAGGATAAATTTTAAATCATTTGCCTTCACAGAAAACATCATCGTATATTTCTGTGATAAATGAACCAGGAACAAGTGTTTATTGTTCTTTATTTCATCAAATACGACATCGAATAAAATCTCGGCATTGGTCAGAGTTCACCGGAAGGATATTCATTCCTTTGAAAATTTTGAAGAGGTCGATGTGTTCGCTATGTGTTCCATTGTTTTCACTTTTCTTGTAAGTCGATGTGCTAAGATTTTGCTTTGGTTTGGTTTTACATACGATACTTTTTGTGGAAGAGGTTCTTTGAACCTGAACAATCGGCAGGTACTGAACTCTAATTTAGCCTTCGAAAAAGGACATTAGCTTGTTGTTTTATTTTTCTGTTGCTTAGCTTCGTAGTGTCCTGTTTCGTTTGTTGGTTTGCCCCTCGAATAAAAATGTTTTGTTTCTAGAACTACGCGTGCTATTCAGGAAGTCTTTTGTAAGGAACTTTATGTGACTGACATTTGAATAATTTAATAATTTAAGAATATTTTTATTTGTTTTTAAAAATTGTTGGCCGACATTTTATTTCTATTCATTTCGGAACTTTTATTTTTCAAGAAAATATTAAAAAAACAGAAATATCCAAAATACTTAATACAAAATGTTGTTTTTGATCCGCTTTTTATGCGATTTGTATTCATTTAATAAAAACTTTTTCGTTCGAAAAAATACTTATCAATTTTAAAATTGCATTTTGAGCTTAGGTTTATGGAAAATATTTTTGCAAAAATGAACCTAAGGTTAAAATTATTCAATTTACGTAAATTTTTCCCTTCATTTTTGTTTTTGTAAGAAGAAATTAAGCGGAATTCAATGAATTGAACAGGTTGAGGTGCAAATTCGAATTGATGGCAGAAGCATAGAAAGCAAGAGTGACAGAGAGGGAGGAGAGAGAGACAGAGGAATAGTTCGCGATATGAATATAATATACTATTCGAATTCATAATTGTTTTATGAGCGTTTAGGTGACGATTTAACCTTCAAAATGGCCAAAGAAAACCCTTTACTGCACTAGTTCTTAGTCAAACGTTTAGTAACGCTCTAATTATAAATGTGCATTTCAAGTAAAGGGAAAAACAAATCAGAGCCATTGTACGCAAATCCAGTACAATTTAATACAATACGAAATTAATTAAAACATCTCGCTTCACCTAAACGAACCCTAAACGATCGAAGCCATAAAATACGGAAATTTACTGCTGCTCCGGAATAGTTTTGAACGAGCTGTCATCGGATTCGGAAGCTCAAAATTAATAACGCTTCAACTGACGAGCGTTACTTTTTAAATCGTGGATAAGATTTCTAATTATAAAAGTTTTAGTAATCAATTAAACAGATTCTCGCGTAAGGATAAAACAGTTCGTCCCATCACACGGAATGACTGTAGATGTTGCAATGGAGGAGACTCTCAATCAGACGACAAGCAGTATCGGAATGAGTCCTTTAATAACCGGACTTGTTGGCACCGTGATCGCTATGGTCCTTTACGAATATTGGCATCGTAATACGCGTGAATTCAAGCTGACCAAAAATATACCATGTCCCCCGATGTTGCCTGTCTTGGGGCATGCCCATTTAGTGGCAGGACTTACAAATGCTGGTGAGTTGTTTTTTTTTAATTTGTTTAATGGTATCAGGTTTACGCCTAGGGCAGACCTTGCTGCAATTTAGTAATTTTTTAAGGATTTATTACACCGACCCAAATGAAAAGTGTTTTTGTCGTTTTTAATTGATTTCAGAAATAATGGCACGTGGTATGGGCTATCTCGATAAATATGGTGAGACGATGAAAGCTTGGCTTGGACATGTATTGCTCGTTTTTCTAACCAATCCGTCTGATATTGAGATAATTTTGAGCAGCAGCAATCATTTGCAAAAAGCTGAAGAATATCGTTATTTTAAACCGTGGTTCGGTGACGGTTTACTGATAAGCAATGGCAGTCATTGGCGCCATCATCGCAAAATGATCGCACCCACCTTCCATCAGAGTATCCTCAAGAGTTTCGTACCGACATTCGTGCAACATTCGAAAACCGTGGTAGAGCGCATGCGTAAAGAAATTGGCAAGGAATTCGACGTGCACGACTATATGAGTACCACCACCGTCGAGATTCTATTGACCACGGCAATGGGTGTGAAGAAGATTCCGGAAAGTAATAAAAGTTTCGAATATGCGCAGGCCGTCGTCGACATGTGCGACATCATACATAAGCGCCAGGTGAAGCTTTTCTATCGTCTAGATGCGATCTACAACTTGACCAAATTGCGCGAGAAGGGCGATAGAATGATGAATATTATATTGGGTATGACGAGGAAAGTGGTTACCGATAGGAAGAACAATTTTAGTGCCGACACTAGAGCGATTGTCGAAGACACAGTCGGAGAAAATGACAAGGAGAAGCCGGTGGTGGCAGCCGTAAAGAAGGAGGGCCTACGTGATGATTTGGATGATATTGATGAGAACGATGTAGGCGCCAAACGTCGCTTGGCTTTGCTGGACGCAATGGTGGAAATGGCGAAAAATCCTTGCATTGAATGGAATGAAAAGGATATTATGGATGAAGTGAACACAATTATGTTTGAGGTGCGAGTCTTAAAGAAACAGTCATTGGCATCACTTTTGACCCAAGTGTTATCTTTTATCGTATTCTGTTTTATTACTTCCTTTCGCATCCATTCTAGGGTCATGATACCACTTCTGCCGGTTCAAGCTTTGCTCTTTGCATGCTGGGTATCCACAAGGACATCCAGGAGAAGGTCTACGCCGAACAAAAGGCCATCTTTGGCAACGATATGCAACGCGATTGCACTTTTGCCGATACCATGGAAATGAAATATTTGGAGCGTGTGATTATGGAAACATTGCGTTTGTACCCACCGGTACCCTTGATTGCGCGTCGTCTCGATTACGATGTGAAATTATCATCGGGCCCGTATACAGTTCCTAAAGGTTCGACAGTTATTGTTTTGCAATATTGTGTCCACCGACGCGCCGATATTTATCCGAATCCGACCAAATTCGATCCGGACAATTTCTTACCTGAACGCATGGCTCCACGACACTACTACAGCTTCATACCGTTCAGTGCCGGCCCCCGAAGCTGTGTTGGTCGCAAATATGCCATGCTCAAATTAAAAGTACTTCTATCCACGATCATCCGCAATTATGAAGTGCACTCTAGTGAGAAGGAATCCGACTTCAAATTGCAGGCAGATATCATTCTCAAACTCGAAGAAGGTTTCAATATACGGTTGGAACCACGTGCGGAAGTTGTAGCATAGACTCTAAAAGATTCCTGCACTACCGTTGAAAAGAATCTGACAACATGTTTTTTGGAGAATTTAATCATTGTCTTTTACTGATAAAGAATCCTTAGGATTAAGTCTTGTATACTGTACAGACCCAAAGTTCTAGTAATACATGCATGACCTTTAATTGTTTCCGCATATGTGGAATTTTTATGAGGTTTTTATAAATGGGAAAGGCATAAATGAAGAGCTTCCACACCAGATTTCATTAAAATCGTCACACGTTTTTATTATTGTGTTTTGTAATTAGAGGAAGATTTTTTAAAATATATATTTTTCTGGGATTAAATGTGTTGTAAATACTTTTAAAATCTAGTTTTAGTTTAAGATATGCAAATGATGTATATAAAACTGTGAAAAAAGATTTTATTAACACATTTTTCAAAAATTTAATACACTCTCATTATTTCCACTCTCTGGGTTTTTTACATCCGGTTCATCTCACAAAATCCTTGCACGACTTTTATATATTTTCTCCCCTCTGGAGCAAACTCATTCATCAATACTATTAAATTTCAGTTCAATTCAAGGAGAGACGCCTGAAGCACGCAGAACCAACCCAAAAGAAATTAGAGATTTTTTCAAAAAAAAACCAAAAATTTTTTCTTCAGGTAATTATTTTGGGGAAGTGAAAGTGATGGAATTCTCTGATAAATTTTGTGATCAGTCTCAGAGAAGAGGAAGAAGAAATAGAAGAAGTGATGAATGAATGAATGAATGGCGGATCAGTAGACAGAAGTAAATAAAATCGTCCCATAAACTGTGACGAAATTAATGTGTTTTCGAACAGGCGGCAAGGATTTGATTCAGTTTATTGCTGCCACCGACGCTTAAAAAATATTTGGACGGGCTATTTGTGTGTGTGTTGGTGGTTATTTTCTGCAAGACTTTCGATTCAATTTCGTTGAAGGAATACATCTGTTTTTTTCAATCCTTTTTCTTGAAATGAATAAAAGACACAATATTCCACAAATCTTACGTATTTCCGTAATAGGACACAATCCTTTTATTGTGGTTTATATACAATTTTTTATACTTTTTGCGTTTTTTTTCTATTTTCTTTAAATGTTTATTAAGATTCTTTAAAAAAATTTTGAAAATAAAAAGGAAATTAAAGAATGTGTGAATTGTTTCTTATTCTTTAGGGAATGGCAATTTAATCCTTTATATCCGGTTGGAAATAGAAAATATTGCTTAGAAAAATGCAAGCAGTTTTGGTAAATTAATTTAACTTTTTTCTTCAAAGCAAATTTTCTTCAGTCCTTTTGCAAAAAACTCCTTTCACAATTTCATTTCAATTTGTCGCTTGCAAAAAAAAAGACCTAGCGAGTATTTCTCGATGACAAACCACTTTGATTAATCTTTACCCTTTCCCTCCTACCGAAGTTCAAAGTTCGGCATGTTTAACAATTTCGAACATGACGTAAGAGGATAACCGATGTTGAAAGATTGATACTGTCTGATTAATGACATCTTGCAACTCTCTTCCGATCTAACGAATATACCTTTTTTTCCTCGATGTTGTCATTTTTTCGTTATCCGTTCGCGAGGGTAAATTCGCACATGTCAAATTCCATCGAGACAACAATCAGCGTTTATAACTGAATGATAATGGTGTGAAGAGAAAAGGAGTGGGGGGGGGGGAAAGCCGACATGAAGATAAATTAATAGAAGATATTTATAAAATGAGTTGAAGCGGAACGTCTGATTATTCTTAAATGTTCGCCACTCAAAAATTAAGCTTAGAAAAGAATCATTGAAGCGTGAATCTGAAGAGTTAACGCAAAAAAAGATGAGCCCCTTTGAGAAGATAGGGTAAAATTTCAAATCCGATAAATCAGCAATCCATTAAACGAAGCCTAAACGTTGTAACTCTTAAACCTTTTCAACATTTCCAGTTCAGACGCAGAAGAGAGAAAACAGTGCGAGTGCAGAAGAGAGAAAACAGTGCAATTTCTTAGTCTTGCCCTTCTCTCTCCTTTACTGGTTTACTGTACTTGAATAATGCCCTTAAGTCTCCCACAGTTGTTAAGTTCTTCACCCAGCGCGCTCACTTAAAATAATATCACTGGCATTTTCACACAATAGTATTAGCATTTATCACTTGTTCTCTCGTAAACTTAATCTGCTTCTGTTGCTGTTCAAGTCGTTGTTTCTGTTGTTGCTGTCATTGTTGTTGTTGTCATTGTTTTTGCCATTGTTCCCTTTTGCTGCGTAAGGACCGTAAACATAAAGGTGTCAACTTAAGTCAGCGAAAGGTGTACAATTCGCCCTTTTTCTTAAAGCCGGCAAATAAATGTTGCCTTATTGATCAGTAATAGCTGAAGCTCGACAGCGTTGCCAGCTTATGGCAAAATATAATAATTCTTTCAAGTAAGCCGTTAAAGAATTACCCTGCTCCATTGGTGCCATTCCCATAACTTTCCCTCAATGACATCCTTTACTCTCGGCCACAATGAACCCGGTCTTACTCGTAGAGGAAGATGTCTTTAATAAAATACCGAATTTATAATGGTAAATATTTTGACATTATTAACAATATCTTGGTGAGTTGGAAACGATATTGCATATATCCTCAACTGATCGTGTGATCAGATATGTTTCTTGTGTTTTTACTTCAGTGATAATGATAACGTTTTGAGAGCAAATTTGTCATAGCAATTTCTTGGTTAAAGCCAGATTTAATTAATTTTGTAAGCATGATTATACTTTGCAGGATATAGTTATCGAAAGGATACAAATGTATCGAAACACTAAAATACTTCAAACGAATGAATATCTCTTCTATCCCTCCAATAGCTCGCAAACCAATTTGGCAGCGCATTTTCAATGGTATCGACCTCTATTACAGCACTACTAGCAATCTATTGAAATGACAGTAACAGATGGCAAACGCCTCGTACGTAACTCGTCCAGAAACAAGACTAATGGAATTTTTTCACTGCAGGACAAATAATAAGGAAAATTGTCACCAAAATGAAGGGAAACACTAAAACATATGGTAAACTCTAGGATCGGCGGAGAAAGACATGAATATATCGTAATCATATTCGATCAATCGTGCTACAACAACAACAACAATATTCAAATCTTTCATATGTTACAACAAGGCGAGTACTCTGATCCCAAAGACGACTTCAAAAAGGAAAAAGTATTTTGAAAGAAAGAACATACGGTGCAACAGGAGGAGTTGCCAAACTGATGGATCATCATGCGATATGAACGATCTGAATGAAAAGTAGATGGACATTGATGAACTGAGACAACCCCTACTCATATGGCTTAAGACTGCTCGTTTATCCAGAAGAAAGGGAACATGAATAAGAATGAAAAATTAAAAAAAAAGATGAAGAAGAGTCTAAAACTTATACTTTTCTCTCAAGCGTAAAATGATCCTGAAGCAAGCCTTTGCATAACGAACACTAACGGAGGAGACTTAGTCGAGTTCAAAAACTTCCTTTCAAGAAGAAACACTTACATATAAAAGGACTTTTCTGTTCTAAAATAGAAAAAAAGACAACGAAGAAATAAAAAACGTTTTTCCCAACAAATGAATTTTCGACGAACGAAGACGAATGATCGCTAAAGTAGATTGGTTGAACGTTCTTTCACTCAAGCAGACATTCTTTCACTCATTCCATTAGAACGGCTTTAAGTTTGTAGGCATGACTGAATAACTGGCACACAAGGTCATAAAATACGTCAGAAATTAAGTAAAAATTAAGTAAAAAAAGATGTAATTGGTCATTCGCTGACTGATATTTTAGAGTAATTTATGCGGGTCATTTTTTGGTGAAAGAATTTTGTAGGAAAAGTTTTTATCAATTTGTATAAATATTATTATACACGTATGCTTTCTATTTGAATCATAAAAAAATTAAGAAATCCTTAAACTACCGCTCGTCGCAAGAGTATTAAACTATTTATGCGTGTTGGTACGACTTTGACTCCCCTTTCCCGCTGCCGCAGTCAATTGAAAGACCTTTCAAATTTTAATTCGAAATTAAAGAAATTCGAAAATAAAGAATTGCGTTGGCTGCAACGGAATACATAAGATAACAAAAGAAAAAAGATATTCTTCTTAATTGAACGATTTTATGAAGTGGAATTAGAGAAAGCGAAAATGTCTTAATGCTGTTCGGGGAAATCATAACGATCTAATAGAAACCATTCCTGCAGTGTATAAAAATACAATAAAAATAATTCCGACAATTTCGAATACCTCTCCACCTAAATCACTAAGATGTAATAAATTATAGATATTTCCGTAATTTATTTCCGAAATATTTCTAAAGAAAACAGTATCGTTTGATTAGATTTGTCGGAAAAATAAAGAAAAAGGTAAGCAAACATTGATTCACGTGATTCCAGTGGAATCGTCTACGCATCGTCCTTTCATTGTTTTTTGCGAGAAAGAAGCAAAATTAATGGCGACAGATCTTCTGTCAAGGCACGAAACAATAGATGCGTTCAATCAAAATTCTTAAGATTGCCTTCAGGAACATCTGCCTCTGCTTTAAAAACAATAGATGCAAAATTTGCCAAGACACAGAGTATGCAGATTGCTTTAGGTACAAGATGAAATACGAAAAATATCGCCCTAATACCGAATGATAATCAAAAGGAGAAACAAAAATTCAAAAAAGTTCGAATTTTCTCTCCAAAAACAATCTGGGAGTGTATCTCAGATAGTTTATCACGTATCCTGCGAACAATGGCAATTTAAGATGAAAATTTGGACTCACCCTCTCTTGAGGGTGAGGAGACTCATTGCGTAACAGGAGTGCGATCATCATAATCGTGCTATCACCGTCACGGACATGAAAGAATTGTATTATTTTCTGGTTTTTCGTTGTTTCGGTGCGGCAAGAATCATAATTCCACTGCATTGGCTTGTGCACCCTCTCTATTCCGAAGTCCACTGTGGGCGCCCTCAAGAGTTTCGTATTTCGATCGCACGTACCGTAATCACGGTTCCTGCCATCTTAAATCCTCTGCCATCTTTAATAACGTGTCATGCTTAATAGTTATTGTTTTTGGTGCTGATTACCGTTTTGTGCTTTGCCTTTCATTTTGCCAATCAAATAATAAACTACGAGCACATAAATCTGCGTCGTCTAACTTACGAGCTGTACCGGAGTAAGGACAACGTATCCCATTCATTTGTTGTTTCCTACGATCGACCAGTTTTCTGGGCTTACCGTTATGTTTATTATTTATGGAAAATTGTAATTTAACACGCCCCTTAATAAGACTTCGAAATCAATTTCCCTTCCAAAAATTGCCGAACTCTTGGAGTAAATCTTGGCATTAGCCCTTTACGATTCCTTTGCGATCGTTACCTGCGATTTCGATTTTATTGATCTAGTTTTGGATTACGTTCTTTTTTTCTCTCTCTCAATTCGTTTCAGGTTCCGCTACACGAATACGAATTTATTATTTGTCATGATTAGTTTGAAAGAAAAGGAATTATTTACCGTTCTAGAGACCCGTTCTCCCGTTCTCTTTGAAAGGCTTTCAATGTCCTTCTGTCGAAGGATTTAGTTACAATCCCTAAATATACATCAGGATGATTTCAAAGAAAGGGTGATTTTGGCTTTTATACCGCTATTTTGTGCCTTCTGCAAGTACCCGTTATCCATCGATCTTTCAATCGATTGATTACCTTTCGATTTTGTTGCCATTATAATGATCGTATGAATATTCATTCCGTCATGTGGAGCGCCCCGACAGAGGGAGCAAAGATGAAGGGCAGGTATAGACGGTAATTTACGCATAGATGATCCTTCGGAAATATTCTATGGAATTTTTTTTAAGATCGCGCCAGGTGCTTTTTGTATTTATAATTTTTTCCTAAATTCTATAAAAACTGTTTTGATCTTGCACGTGTTTCCGTTTGGATGGTGCACCTTGATTAGTTTATAGGAAATTATTGATAAATTTTTGGAAATTTTAATTATTAAGCGTATTATAAATACTAATGTGCTCCAACTATTACAGACATGACAAAAGGTGTTTCCGGTAAACGGCATCTTGCGAATCAATTGAGACTGTGCGCAATCAAGAGCACACCGTGCCTTGTCGAGAACACATTAAATAATCCCTGAGTGTGTAAAAGAGTCCAGAGTTGTTCAAAGATTAATTCTTCTTCTTCTAATACACTTTTAGTTAAAAGAACTCCCAAGGGGTTTCTTTTATTTACAAGTGTCTAAATGACTGTAATTGTGTAGGTTTCAAGAATTATGCGTGTACAAGTGCTCGACGTGGTGCTTCGTATTATTCATTGTTAAAGTTTTTGTATTGATTGAAATGTCAAAATATCAATATTTTTTTCAGAAAATTTTGAATTCGTTTGTTTACATCTCTATATTGTCTAAATCTATTTTTGGGAATTGTTAACCGAGACTATTATCACTCTTGTGTGTCAGTCTTGTCTAATGTGTGTCACCTTGATAAAAAGAAATCTTATGGTTATTTTCTTTCCTTTTTGCAAATAATCGCTTTCCATTCCAGGTATTTTATTATTATAATCTGAAGGAAGAATGGAAAAAAGGAAATATAATTTTTAGAAAAGAATTTTTAGGATACTCAATTTTATTGATTATTTTCATTAATCGAAATCATCTCACCATTCATTGATAGAAAGACCGAATTAATTACGATGGTCAGTATCAATCGATATTAAAAATATCTTCTTATACTGAGTAACTTAATTAGTAAACCAACTGAAGATTCGAATGTTTTGGTAGGAAGTAATTGAACTTTTTTTATTTGAAATTTTTTTTCATATAAGTTTTTAGTTCGAATGCTCATTTTTATGATCGAGATTTATCTTCATAATTGAGAAATCCAGCATTTTCATATGAAAATAAACCAACGTACGTGATGTCACAAAAATTTAGCATTAATTAAGTCTTTGATTTAAAAAGAAATTTTCAAAAATGTTTCAGGAATTTTTAATAAAATTGTTAGACAGCTTCTAACAAACTTCTAGAGCATAGAAAATCCATACGCCGTTAACCCATAATTTGTCGATAATTTATCGATAATAACTCATACTTAGAATCATAAAAATATTTTATGCAAAAAATTTGACTTTGAAAATAATGAGTCTTCGCTATTGTTCCGTTAATTCTGTTAATTACTTTTGTAACAAATTCAGGTACATTTATTTCTCATTTTTATCGATGCCAAACCTTGCCATATCGATGCCATAAAATTGCGAATAATTGTTAAGCATTGTTGAGTTGTTGTGGTTTTCGTGGGAAATTATGGTGGAAGCGTTTACTACTAATGATTTTTTGTTGGGGAAAATTAGCATCCACCAAAAATCTACCTAATTTTTTTAATGATTCTTGGAAACAGTTTTATCTGTTTTCTGAATTTTCGTATTCGCGGGAGGAAGGCTTTACCTGGTAAAGAAGCCTTTTAAGCTTTCATCGACTGTGTATAAATTCCATTGCAAATTGAAAATCACCTTCAGTCTGAAGAAACAAATAACTACGACAAATATTTTAAAATTTTCAGAAATCTTCAAAGCGAATCTTTAAATCTCTAGACGTCTTCAGATCATCATTGTCTTATTTCAATAATGCCTAAACCGCTGCAAAATAATATGATCGCCATCAATATTATTGCTTTTATTCTTATAATATTTCTTCGAAAAATCATTCAATTTTTCTGCAACATGGAAACGGATACTGATACCAAGCCCAATAAACTACGCCTTCAGGATAATCGTGGACCAGTTGCTGAAAATGACTGTGGCGATGCGTCGGCCCTTTTACCAAAACAAACTCCAGTTTTTGGCTTCGGGGAAGGACACTTTCAAATTTTAGTGAATACGAAACGAATTAATCCGTCATAATATCGTAAATCGTTTGGATCAGTTGGCATCGTTTGGAGGGAGGCTACTACTAAAACCTGATTGACTTCAATTAAATCAAACATTTTAACGAAAAATATTTCTTTTGCTTTCCTCTTTAAATAATTAAAGACCTCAAAGTGTTGAAATAAAAATAAATTAGAAAGAATAAAGAACGAGGAGTAAAAAAGAACATAAGTAACTTTTATCGGAGATAAAATAGAAGAAAGTGTAATTTTTTGTATTTATTTCAAATTCAAAATGAAACTAATAAAAATACAATTGAAACAAAAATAACATCTATGTAATTTTTTTTAAAAGGCGAATCTGGGTTTCAGACAAATGCTCTAAAGTGCTGAAAAATATGATTTCACCACATTCGCATGAATTAACTAAAAAGATTTATCCAAATATTATTTTAAAGAACTAAAAAATTTTCATAGAAGGGAAAAAGGTGAAATGGCAGTGGAAATTAAAACCTTGGAACCAAAAGGAGTAAAATAAAATTTCAATCTACGTTTCAGAACTATAAAATACGACAAATTCAATTTCTATGTTAATTTCATAATTTATTTCTTCAATTTCTGTGATTCTCGAATGAATTTCTTCATTTTCGTTTTGCATTTTATTTCTTCAATTTACATAATTTTAAATTAGCCTTCTGTAATTTTCTGTTCCACATATTTCTTTCTGTTTCACTTAATTAATTCGAGCGATTTTTCATATAGGGCGTGAATAAGCCGGTTTATGCGGTCTCTTTCGGTATCTTTCAGGGGTAGGGGTTGCGTTCTCTTGTCACAGATCTGTATGAAAAAATTCCATTATAGTTTTCTTCGTCTTAATCCATAAAAGGGCTTTTTGGGACAGTTTTTTGTACTTAAAGAATAATATCAAAAGAAATTTACATGAATCTAATTATCCGGGATTTGAAGGTATTTCGGTTTAATCACCAGGGAATGACAATAATAAATTGCTGATAAAAATTGTAGAATATGGTCCTTTAGATCCGCTGAAGGAATTCTTACTGAACTATTTTAAATTAAGAATTATCAACTAAAAAGTATGTGACTCTTATTCAGAGGATTCGTGATCATATCTCTGACAATAATAAATAAATATTTATATTATACTCATATAGTTTGTATATATTACACATATAGTTTAGAATGAAAATTGCAATATCTGTAGTCGTTCCAATCAGAAGATATAAAAGATTTTTCGTAGTTAAAGTTATTTATTGAATTTTATTTAATTACGAATTAGTTGAGAGCTTCTAGAATAGAAAACATATAAAAAGTAAAAATCTACAAATTTATTTTTAAACAAAGTAGATTTTAAAATTGTTTTATCTCTATCATCGCACCTTCAGATCTTGACATCCCTTTGTATCTGCGGTTCTTTAATGAGCTCAGCTTTAACCTTGTCTATTAAGAACTGACGGGACTGACGGTATTCATTCACTCACAGATGGCAATCTAAATAAAAGATCTGTTTTATTCGTTTATGATAATATTTTGCGCAGTATAGACTAATCCATCAAGCTTAACATCTGTAGCTTTTTAAAAATTTCCAATGCAAGTATCACGAAAACCGAAAACATACTGAGCATTTTCACTCTTAACCATATTTTATGTCTGTGGGAAAAAGGAACGCTACGTCGCCATGTCCGAAATAATAATGGAGAAAAAACCACTAATCACACACTGTCGAGTTTCTCACGATTCTCCTCTCGTTTGATTATCTATCGTAAACGTATGCTAGATGTTCTTGCATTATTCACCATCTCATTTACTCGCGCTTACTTACCACTATCCTCGCGCGAGGATTCACGGTGCCCTTGATGTCCTTTTGTCGTAGTCAGTAGTTTGTAGTTTGAATTTACGTGACGTTTTCATGTGTAAATATTTTCAAAATTAAAACAATAATAACAACAACATCAACAGCGACAACAACAATAACAAATAGATGCATATCATGCTTTTGCAGGACATTTAATTATCATAAAATTCTTTAGATGCGAGCGTATGTTCTTTTGTGAGGTTATTCACGCTGCGTCACAAGGACGATAAGAATAAGATCCTTCCACCCTACGTAAGATCGGGTCGGGTCATTACCACTTCAAATATCCTTCCGCAGAGAGAGATGTGCATTGTTTATGACATGACATATAATTCGCTCAACGGACTCATTTGAATATTCTCAAAATGGTCGAGTGACGTGGCAACGTTCTGAAATTATATTTATGATGAATAATGAATTGAAAGAAATTTTTTTACGAAGATTCTAATGAGTCTTTAATATTTATGAAAGAATAAAAGCTTCAACTATAATAAAGAGATGATATCAATGAACGGCGGTGAATAATAATTTATGATATAAAAAGATTTCATTTGCATTCCAAATAAATCGCTAGTAGCGCCCTTTTGAAGTGCTGGTGATAAAATACTATAAAGCAACTTTAAGAGTGCATGGCGCAAAATTTGACACACTAATATTAGACCATGGTTTTAAAGTCATCAACGTTTTATTTCGAAGAGAGTATTTTAAGAGAGCATGGCGCAAAATTTGACATAAGTTTAATTATATATTTAAGATTAATGTATTTCCTTTAGGCTCTCTTCTACAATCAAAAGCTGAGCCAAATCTGATTCGATATTTAGTTATAATTGTCTGTATGTAAAATATCTTCTTAATAGTTTGAAAAACACTTCCTTATGGAATCACTAATGAAATACATCGTCTTCTCCTCGGATGATCGGTATAAAAAAGGAAACCGCTAAATATTTACACGATCATAACTCAAAACGGTTGTGAAGATTCGAAACTCGTAAGAAACAAAGAAATCTAGGGCAATATTTTCACACTTTCGTGATATTCTTTTAAGAAAATACCGTTTTCCTTCCTCGAAATTAGTGGACGAAGTTAAGTTTCAAAGATAATGATTTCATCCAATTATTAAACCCTTAATGGTTTGTATTTCAGAAATTCATGAGAACAAATTAAAATATTTTCATTCTCTTCATTTCATCATTCCCAAAAAATAACGTTCTCATGAAGTTGAAGTTATTAATAAGTTTTTATTGAAAATTAACCTTTATTTTATTATAATATTTATCATATTTTTAAAAATACAAATATGTGTAAATATAATTGTTTGAAATACATTCAAAGATTTTGAACTATATATCTTAGAGTTTGTGCCTCTGCAACTTTAATATTTTGTTATTTACAAACCGTTCTTATCATTTTTATTTAATAATAATAAATCTATTTTAATGAAATTAAAAAAGTAATATATCTAAAATCTATCCCTTCCAACGTTATTTGTTTGTTCCGCTTAATTGTCACGAAAATAATTAATCTAATATATTTTAAATATATTAAAATATATTTATTTGGTATGGCGTACGATAAGAATAACACATATAAATGCTAATAAAAATAATGAAATAATAATGATTTAGTGGAACTACTGCATATTTTGAGATTTCATTAATTAACGACTAATCGAGCTACAAGTAAATATTATTATTATTATTAGTTTTCTTAAAATTTAAGCGTATTTCTTTCTATTTCTTTGTGGAATTCCTTGAATTCGTTTTAATAAATATTTTCACATAATCACCGAACTGCTACCGTCCGATTTGGGAGTGTGTGCCTCCCACCAATCTATAGCGTCTATCATGCTCTCATCTGACAAAGCTGTCGTCGGTGTATGCGACGTATCCATTAATGCGTCACTGAATTCCTTTTTGTACGTAATGCTGCTTTCATAGAAGGATCCATTCTGATCGTGTTCAAAGTAAGCGGGTAGAGTTGCGGGGGTGTTGCGGGGGGGTGTACATGCACTGACGGCATCCAGAGGTGGAGATGTGGATAAGGTTGTTGTCTGTCTTAATGGCAAGGGTTGCAGACGTTGTTGTTGAGAATGATGATGTAGATGTTGTATAATCGATGGTAAAATTATGGAAGGGGATGCGTTTGGAAACTGCGTTGTGGTGGTCCCGTAATCCGTTTCGTTTAATTCGCGCTTCATTAAGTTGGAGGGGAGCATCAGTTGTTGTTCCTGACCGGTGGAGCATGGCACAAATTGACGTTCAGCGACGGCACTCAAACGTTCATTGCTGATTATGTTGGCAAGTGCGACGTTGTCGGCACACGTCTGCAATAAAAGTTCATTACCGACAGGTGATAACGTCGGTGTGGCTAGACCGCTACCTTGTTGTAACCTGCTGCGAGTTGCACTGTTGGGGGATGTTTGTGGCACGGGTGATTGTAATAATGAGAGTGATGAAGACGTTGATGACGCTGGGTCGACAAGTTTTACATGATCACCGATTGTCGTTACGTTTTGATGAAGGGCAGGTGCTGCAGTTGTTTGCATAATTGATGTTGCTGCTGTTGTCGGTGAAGAATGCGGATCAGCTGCACTTGCCGCAGACGAAGGCGATGATCGAGGGCTCTGGCAATTAGAGTCAATTAAATCCATAAAGTGATCATCTTCAATATTGTCGGGTATCGCCGGTGAGTGGGAGCTACAGGCAAACATATCAACCGTCAGTAACTGATAAGTATTGGTGCCAGGTATGCGGATGTATTGCAATCCATTTAAGGTGGTTAGATTCGGTAGTAGATCCAATGCATTGTTTTCCATAGACTGTCCCATAGAGTCGATAGTATGCACCGAAGTAGAGTTCTTTTCAATCAATGAATGACTACGAGAAACCATAAAATCTTCTTCCAATTCATAATTGCTCATGGAGTCATCAAATTGTTCATCCATTCCCGACGAAATCTCTCCAAGCTCGTTTTTGATAATTGTAAAACCATCGTGGCCGCTTGATTTGCCGCCGTTAATTGGAAAGTCGAAGCCTAGCAATCGCTCTAGACTTCGTATATATTCAACAGCCATACGCAATGTCTCAACTTTGCTTAACTTCTTGGAGTTCGAATTGCGGTTATTGCTCTGCAACTCGAAGGATTCCGCCACTTCTTCGGGAATGCGTTCACGTAATGCCGCAAACCCATTGTTAACCTGTTTGACGCGGTTACGTTCGCGAGCATTTCTCCTGGCGACCGCCAGCGGTGCAGGCACACCCCTACGACCGGGTGTGCCCCCAAGCGGCTTCTTCGAGGGCGAATTACTTCTGATCAGCTTCTTTTGGTTGGTATTCTCACAGTTTTTCTTCTTATTCGACTTTGGTGTGGCTGTTGTTTTGTTAGGATTCGGCTTGGGCTTCTTTATTGTTGGTGTCGATGAAGACGTTGGACCCACTGCTGGTGTTGGTGTCTCTATTGACTCCGAATGCGTGTTTGTTGTTGTGGTAATTGTTGTTGTTGTCGTTAAGGGTTTAGCTGAAGAGGAGGAGTTTTTGTTCGACTTCGATTCATTCGAGGGTCGTTTTCGCGGGAGAGCGCTTTTGCTTGGTCCCGAAATATTGCTTCTAATACTTATGATACTGCTGCTGCTACATGAGTTAGTGCTGTTGTAATTGCTTGATAAATTATTTACTGCATTTACCGCACCGATCATTCCGAAATCTTTAATCTTCTTAACGATCGCGTTGGCGTTATTAAAACCGCTGCTGGTACTGTTTCCATTGGTGTCAATGGCATTGTTGTTGTTGCTGATGTTCAAAGCATTGCTTGTACTTTCGTTCAACACATTCTGGACTGTTATTTTGTTAAAAGTTTTCGTTATATTGGTTATTCTACTGACAGTATTATTCCCACCGCTACTGCTATTGCTGTTACCATTCGTGGATTCACAACTAACATCGCTATTTTCATTTGACTGCATGATTTTCAAACCGGCCCTTAAGATATTATAGTTCAAAGCACTTAAAGCAGCCATTCGCTATGCGATTTGGAAGAAGAACTTCCAGAGGGCACAGGTTCAATGACGCTCTACACTACCTTGGCGGCAACCTTTCGCGGGAGTATGTTTTCTTTTACTGTTCAGTTAAATTTTCTAACGATATGATTCAAACGAACATTCATGATACGAATTTGTCACGATCACCGATGCTATTTTTTCAAAGTCTTTTCTATTTTTTCTCTGCTCTTCTAGGAAAATATGTCCTGTTTCGAGGACAGCTGGTACGGTTCTGTGTCGCGTGCCCAATGTCTTACGTTGCAGTGTCATGGGGCGTTGATCACGGCCAATGTTCGGTCTGCGGAAGTGACTTTACTGAGCGCACAATAAGCAAAAGACATATAGTATATGCGCTGCACTCGCTCGCTCATTTCGATTCGATCGGATCGGACTTTCCGTTATAACAACGGCCTAAATTCAAAAGCGACAACAACAAGAAGCACACGCAACGGCAACATTCCGGGTTGTGTTTTTATTTTTTCAAAGGTGCTGCGCGCAAGCGTACACAAAGACCACTCAATTCCGCCACACACAAGTAAACGTACGCATACACAGATATTGTAATGTATATGTATGTGTATGTTAAATAATTTTAATTCGACTTTTCATCCCCTTTTGTGGCAATTAGTCAGTCAGTCAGACTGGGTGTCGTTTGTGTCTCTCACTTTGTGTGTTTGAGTTCATTGTTTTTGTGTTTTTCATATTTTCAGCCTCCAGTGCGCCGTTACTCACATTGAGTCAATTATGACTTTTGGGGTCGCTCGGCTGATCGGTCGGTCCGTTTTCTCCATCTCTTTTTCTCTTTCACTCCTTCTCTATCCCTCTCTATCTCCTCTCTCGATTCACTCAAGAAAAACTAACTGAAACCGTAACGATCACTCATTCGAGCACATGAGTCTCAAGGTGACTTTATATATAACGATATAATGCTAAGGGTGGTTTTATTACGACTTTTATTAAATTTTCATATATAAACGCTCGTGGCACTAAGAGTTTCGTATGAGTGTTTAAGATCGTTTCTATTTATTATATTTCTGTTCTTATCGCTCTTAGTTGCAAAAACAAGAACTTTTATTTAAGTCCTAAAGCCAACATACGAAAGTCTAGGGAACGTCATCACAGAATGAGAAATTGCTGTATTAAAATTCATTGAAAGTATTACTTGATAGAGCTAAATACTCACCAATTTTGTTTTAGATTTACTTCTGGAAAACAATCTTGGAACAAATTTCAAAAATTTCCGATTATTTTTTGATCATACTTCCTTAAGAAAATCGCGCATGCATTCACGAATGGTGTGCCTGTGTGTGTGCGTTGTATATAAAAGTCATATGAAGAACCCTTTCTCTATAATGATCTCGTTTATTACCGGATTGACAAACACTCGACGTATAGTCACAAAATACCGTATATACACACGGCCAAGTTTTGGGATACTTTTTTCCTATTCCCTCTTTTTCTCCTTTTCACCAGCGACGCGGAATTTGGTGTATTGTTTATTCTTTGTTCTAAATGTAATTAAAGTCTATAAATTTTGTGAACCACCACGAAGACCGTACCTGAGTTTTTAATTATTGGACATTTTGGAAAAGACTTTAATTAGTTTTTGATTGTGTTGTGGATTAAAGAAGAATTTCGGTATAATAGTGCATATATTGACAGCTCAAGAAACAAAAGAAAGTGAAGAAAAAAACAATAAAGAAAATCAGAAAATAATATATAATTCACACTTTTCCGAAACTCGCGAAGCTCGAGAGGTTCGTTTTTGTGAGCCATAAATCTAAAATAAGTCAAAAGGAAGAAATTCGGATTCCTGTGATTGTGTTTCATATAAAATGAAAAGTGACTCAAGTTATCCAATCCTTTAGTATTTCAAGACAAATTACTTCTAACCCTAAATTTCTCACGCATTTTTAGACCTCTCAGTTGCTAACGGATTGACAGTAAAGCAAATGTACTTGCACTTATTTTTTCAGTGGTGGTGCACGATTCATACAACAACAATAATTCTCGCAAGCCACAGTGAAAATTTGTGTTTGGAGGAGGCCGAAGGGATCTGTCTCACCAATCTACTTTCATGTCCGAGTTTCTTTTGTGGCAAATTAGCAGAGTCTTTTGGTGGTATGGTAGTGTCTGCCAATGTGTTCGCCTTTCTGTTTGCCTGTAGACACCAGGTTTATTTAAGCTACTGCACTACCTCTTAGTAAATTTGAATAATTTTATAACGTATTTTTCTGCAGTGGTGAACTCAATCCATTAGTAAGGTATTGGTTTAACAAACACTCCTTAGATACGACCCCAGCTACGAAACGAAGTACACCGTGTGGTTTATAAGGTATATGCTGTTCCCTTTGTAGCCATATGGCGATGCCTTCTTGATGTACTTCTATTCCCTTTGCATTTCTCCTTTCCAAAGAAGCCGGTCTCTTTGTAAGCTTTCAGAAAGCATTTTCTTTGTCGTTGTTGCTTTTCGTCTCTTTTTGCTCTGATTCCACTTTTCATTAAACGTTTCCATTGTATTTCGTGCTTGAAGTTTTTTTGACTACAACAACCCTACGCGGGTTCTTTTGGATTCGCTGAAGCCTGTTTTGTAACAGTTTTCAAATTTCATAGTGTTTTCTTGACTCGGTAACGTCCTCCATTGACACAATGACTGTGTCGGCTTTCAGGCAGTGCCAGTTTTTGGGCTTTTGAAAAGAAGCAGGAACACGTATATATGTGTGTGTGTGAGTATGTGTATTCTATTATTAAAGACGGTCTTTGTTGGAATCGTTGAAGGGTTTAATATATGATTATAAAATGAGGGGAAACACAACAAACAGGTACCTGGAATTCACTTCAAGAAGAATGTGCAAGTACTTGTTGGCCTGAATAAACATCGACAATTTTTTCCTCTTCTTCTTCTTACCGTTGAGCTTAAGGCGCGTAACGTATAAATTGTGATATATTTAGTTCAGTTGCAAAAAATTGCTCTACACGAAATTTTCGACACGTGTTTTCAGCAATTAAGAAAAACCTCACTAGAAATCATTCTTAAATTAATGAGCTTATGAAAAATAACAAATTCACTGATGCTTTACTCCAACTGTTTGGACCCAGTCATGGTAAACGATAACGATATATTCCCTTCTTAGCACAAAATCAGGAATAGAGAATCAAAATTGATTTTTTGACAACTTTTCTCGATCTGACTCAATTCGTCCTTTCGCCGATCACTAAGATTTAATATCGATCTTAATACTCTGGAAGCGAAACGGGAGACGATAACATCTGAAGTCACTACCACTAATTCAACGACAGGAAATGTGATCAATTTTCTTCTGTTTGCTGACTCTGTTAGTTTTTCTCACGGTAATATCTGTGACAGTGCGTGCACGCGAAGATGAATCGGATCCCGCCGGAATGCGTGAGACAGGATGCGCTTGGATGCGATGGAAACATTAAGGTTTTCATAAATCAATTTAAAAATCTAATTCTTCCTTATTCGTATTTAAATCAACCTCCGGACAAATCAATAAAATCTGAAATTTCATAAGAAACAAACATTTCATCTAGGCTTTCATTCGGAGACATTTTAAAATGCGTAAATAAGAATTAATTTCTTTATGTAACCGAAAATACGGCGACGCTGGAGAGGCCGACATTATTTAGAATTTTTATGAAGCAAATGTTGAACACATGTTTTTTCTAATATCATTGCATTAGGCTTAACGGATTGCTAGAGGTTTGTATGCATTACAATGTCATATATTCATACTCTTACGTTTACGATTACGTTTGTGTAAGTTAATTAAGAACCAAACTATCATGCTTAAGCGGTTTTGCCCCTAGGTCATCATTAGCAGCACCGCCACCGCTACCGCCGAGAGCAGTCTCGTTAATCGGTTGATCTGCGCAAATGTTGTGGCGTTGGTGACTTTTTGGTGACAATGAAAATGCGCTTCGTGCAAATAAAAGCATTTCGGCCCTCTACTCGCTAAAATACTTAAACAAAAGGCAGCGACTGAGAAAGGACGACAGATATATAATTACATACATACACAAATAAATTAAACAACTCGTATTTTTCAATAGTTTTGCATTTCACTGGATTTGAAGTGAGTTTGTTTTTTTGTACTCCAACAACAAATTTGCAATCCGAGGTAGGTATTGTTTTAACTCGCTCTGGTGAAGTAGTTTTACTGTCCTCGCAATGCACTTCATTTTTATATGTATACGCATGTATGTATCTAAATCATACAGATCCAGATATAAATCTTACACCATGCAAAATTCGTCTCAACATTTTTTCACCCCATCCTCCACATTTCCCTCTTGATCATTCAACAACCCCTTTTCCAGCTCGTTGATTAATTCACGACTCGCTGTGTTCAAAAATCTGAATTCGTCACTGTTTGAATCTGATGTAAGGGCTCCTGGGGTATCAAGGACAAAGGCTTGTGATCAAGTTTTTCGCAAAATAATGTAGTAAATTTTTTTTAACTTTTCGTTTCATAACAAGTAGAAAGGAATCTTTTCGATGTGAAAGCTTGTATGGGTTACTGATTGAATTACGTGAGCCGTTGTAGTCCACGGCTGAGTTTTATACTATCGAATGATTTACAACTACAAAAAATATGTATTTGATATTATATACACATGTATTAAATACATGTATGTATACACATATAAAATATTTATTTGATACTTGTAACAATATATTTTGTCACTTGTGAAACTTGTGAAAATCAGTGAAATCGGGCTTGGGAAAAATAGAATTAAAAATAATATGTATTCAATTTTGAATTCAATATATAGTCGAAATAGTCGCGAAATAGTCTTTCTTCAAATAAGATTTAAATGAAATCAAGTGTTTGTAATGGAAACTTAAAAAATGCATGATATTTAAACGCCCTTAAAAAACGCCCGATTTTTATTCAAAGTATTCTTCCGAAGGATTCACGGAAAATTTCCATATAATACATTTTTTCTAAAAAGAAGAATCCAAGAAGATTTTACTAGAAATATAAACACCTAACAAGTAAATAAAATAATCAAAAAATTTAATACATTAAAAACAGTCTCTGGGCAGACACATTTAAAACGTTTTTGGATATTCAGTCGATTCCATCAAATTAAATAACTCTCCGCAGAATGAAATTAGATCGGCAAAGTAGTCACGAATGTCACGAAAATTGTTTTATATTTTACATGTTTAAGGACTTATATCATAAGACTTTCATTTCAGAGGTACCACGCCGTGCCGCGCGTATTATAAATCAATCGGGACCAGAATAAAATGCTCACAGGACACCACACTTGCTTGTAGAAACAGAGAAGAGTCCATTAAAACTACGTATACGTAAAAAACTATACGAAATTATTTTGAAGTATACCCAAAAAAGAAATCATAAGGACGAATGAATAGAAATGCGGTGCGAGTGAATTGATGGCTGGATGGAGTGTATAAATGGATGAATGAAAGAACGAATAAGTGAGTGAATGACCGACTGTTGGTTAATATACAATACATTATGTTTCCAGACCGGCTGACTTGTCGTTGCTTCAAGTGGAATACACTTCACTTCGCTCCGAATTACTCTCAGAGATTCTAAAACCGCTTACACACTGGAGAGTACCCTCTACTGCGCATGCGCACAGTTGTCAGGGCATAAATTTTGACATCTTGGCATGTTGTGACTCTCGACACTGCTTCCGTTAATACAAGTGGATGCATGCATGCGTTCTGTCTCGAATTCGATGGATCAATGGAAAAATATTGTTCGAAAAATTCAACAAGTTGAACGAAATGAAAAGTAATGGTAAGAATGGTATGAAAAGATTAGAAACGGCTAAGGTAAATCCTTCTCAATTGGGTCGATTATTTAAGAACTTAATGTCATTATAATTTCTCGAAGATGTTTGAATTCACTTGAGGCAAAACACAAAAATCAAATACAAACCTCTTTGATAGATTCTGTAAATAGAATTACCAAAATTATTCGCTCTTTCTCCAATCTAGTATTATTTCTGATCTTTCTCAAATTGTCTTCTTAATTACCTTCATTTCATTACCTTTACCGTCGGGAACTTCAAAATTCACACACTTATTGAATACAAAACAACAACAACAACCACGTAAGGTATAGATCCGTATATGAACCCTTTTCTTATATTGCATTTCTCTCCACCTTCGCTATTTTTTGAAGTGCATTGCGGTTATTTGTTCAGCTGCATTTTTATTGGTTCGTTCAAAAAGAAAAACAATATCATGATCATGCCATACAACCCATCATGTTCTGAGCTGTTTTTCCGAAATTAGTTCGCGGCCACCCTGCTCAATTAACAAAAGCCAATAAGTTTACCCTCTCACTTTTTCAGCAAGCAAAAGTCTGGCTTCCATTTGGTTTTTGTTCCTAGAAATCAGTTCAATACTTCTATAATAAATAGTTATGCTTTCCTTTTCATGTTTGCTATCCTTTTATGATTTCGTTAAGCGATCGATCAATCGATGAAGGATCGATCTATTATCATGAAGATTCACTCCGGTTCTATCGTATATTCGCTTTACCGTAATGCAACTTAACCTCAATTAATATATGCCCGAAGCCATTATGTTAATTCTGCGGTTAGTCGTCATTTCGAAAAGGACGAGTATTAAACTCAGTCAGTCAGGGATAACTGATTAAAATGGAAAATGCGTAAGATGGAAAAGATTACATTTATTAAAAAGATCTCGTGATAGCTCTTGCAACCTAAGGACTCTTAGGTTTTAAAACTTTTGTGATTAATAATGCCGATGGTTAACACAATCCCTACTTGTGCATTGAATCCATCGTCGAAGATTATATTAGGGCTATATAGGCTGGATTAGTTTATAAAAATTCCGCAAGAATTACCATTCATTACTTTTTTTATCTTTCAATGAACTATGGATGATTAGACAAATCTCTACGATTACAATCAACCAGATGGCTGTGATAAAGTATTAAAAACCGGGCAATAATCGGTTACGAAACACAAAATGTGGATTACAAAAATCAAATTACTCAAAACACTGACCGAAGCGACAGAATTCTGAAATGACAAGAACCAGTTTTTCGCTAATTTATAGACTCGTAAAGTATTTAGGGTAAAGCCTTTTTTATTCATAGGTTTTACATTGTTAATTACCAATAAAATTGTTGCCTTTAAAACTTTTATGTGATAATTTTTGTTTAAAATTAAAAGTTATTGTTTTCGTTCTTCTGCGATAAGTGTTCGACTGCAAGAGTGATCATCGTCTGTAATTCATAATCGAAAGGACTATAAAGGTTCTACGTGTTCGAGTCTTTTATTTCGGTATTTCAAAACATTTTAAGATTCCAACGGGATATTGGGGAGTTTGGCCTTCGTGGGATTTCAACTGTCTCGCATTAAAAATCGTAAGGATGAAAATGTTTAAGTATCCAAAGCTTTGGAATCTTTTTTGGAAGCATCTTTTAGTTGGAAGCACCTTTTAATTAGAATAGGTTTAAGAGTTTTTTCTCGTCCATTTTTTTTCTTACCAATTATCCCAGTTGACTTGAAATTGACCCTTGTTATTGATATATTTTTATAACTTTTATGACTGTTGCGATATTAATTCATTTACAAACACTTTTATAACATTCATGTTTTTAATTTACATTTTATTATATTTGTTTATTTACACATAATAAAAATTTGTTAGTAATCGGTTTTTGGATTTGTTTCAATGTAAAACAAACACTAACGGATTCTTTTTCACTTCAACAAAAAAAAAAATCCCCTCTTGGTTGGCACGCGCTCGGCGTGCGCTAACGCGCGCAAAATGACCACAAAACGTTTGTCAGTGCGTATGCATTTCAAGAAATTATAAAAGAAAGCAATAGAAAATGATTTGTAACGACTACAAGAGGCTTCCCTTGCCCCCTTTTTTCGATTTACAGCGCTAGAGCGGTTTCGGGTAATGCCGAGTTTTTTTGTTAGAATGAATAACGAAACGTTGTGAAAGGGACGAAACATAAAGGAAAGAATTTGAACCTCGAATTTCAATCAGAAAAGTACCTTCGAAATCACATTAAATCGTGTAAAAAAGAGAAAAAGTAATAAAATACAACGAATATCTATGGACTACGTACATTCTGCAATTCATGACACGGGTGACAGCTTTCGAGGGGATTGAAACGGTACCGGTTTTTATTCGAAGCAACAATTCCTTTAACGTCTTTTCTAATAAAATTTTTTATTATTGCCTTAGTTTGGAACAACCCCGTGGCACTAGTGGTGTAACATGCATGTAACAGAATGTTACTCAATACCAAAAACAACAACATTAACAACCATAAAATATCTAGAAATCAATTTTATTCCATTCTCTGGCTCGTGGAGGGAGGATAACGCAGGTTCTCCTGAAAGAGAAAGGAAAGAGAAGGAAGGAAGGAAGGAATAAAGGAAAGAAGACCGGACAAGAGAGCAGGAGGGGCATTAAGAGCAGTCTCTGCGATAATATAATGATCAAAAGTGGGAAAAGCAACAACTGCAATAAAATCAAAAACAGCAGCAATAACAACGGCGAAACAGCAAAAGCAACAACAACATCTATATCCAATAACTATCCTCGAAGTATGGCCACCGTGTTGTTTCAATAATGGGGTGCACCACGCTTCTAGTTCCTTCAAGTCCGGTGAAAAACATCTGCTCCTGCTGCAACCTTTTGGAAGCAACCCCCGATCGTTATACCACCGGCTGTCTGTGGGTCCGTCCGTTCGCGCAAATGATGTCCCTTCGGCCTCATTCGGTTCACTTTCTTCCTGAACGACATCAATTCCAATGCATTAAAAACTTTTCCAGACACACGCATGACAGTACAGCGATATTATCTTCATTATCGTCTTCATCATCAACTTCATTGCAATCGCACATTTGACGAGCTATTCAAACGATCGTATGCCAGTCCATTTCTGGCCCGTTACTTCGTACGTGCGCGGCAAATATTGTTTGTGAAAAAGTGCTTGTATGCGTGCGTACGCACGTGTGTGTGAGTGAATACGAGTGTGCCTGTAAGAGAGAGATATAGAATGTGTGTGTGTCATGCATTTTGACAAAATCCGTAGTTCCGGCTTCAGTCAGAAAGTACGAAATGTTTGCATTTCAGATTTTATCAAAACTTATCCTCGATCCTCGAATTGAATTATAAAATTAAAAACGAGAACATAAGCATTTACTTTGAAGTAGGGTGGGTTGCGATCCTATAGCTGGGCGAACAGTGGTCAAAGATGGGTTTTCACTTCACATTTTAATATCTATGGAATCTCATAGGAGTATCATTTTTCAATTCCACTCCAATCATTTCTTGGGTCTGTCCGTCTAAATTTTGCGGATTTAATCTTAAGTAAGTGTCACAGACAGCAATCTGGACTAAACTGAGAAATTAGGACTGCCCCAGTAGATGATTAAGAGTGTTGACAATGAATTAGTTTTTAGTTCTAGAGACAGGACACGATAATGAATAAAATGTTAGAGACTTTTGAATGTTTTCAATGTGAAGTCTAGTAATATTTTGGGGACCCGCTACGTCCGTGAAATAGACGAATGAATATCTTGAGTGTTAGATTTTCTCACTCTTAAAGAGCTTACACTTTACGGAAAATATCGTGAAGAATTCGAATATTGTTCCACTGTAAAATAATCACAATAAATCCAAGGATTATTAGAACATTTCGAAATATCGAAAACCAGAACTTTTTAGATCCTTTTAAGGGTGCCGGAATATCAAAAAGGACCAACGCAAAATAAGTAATAATATAAATAGTGTGAAGCTAAGCCGGCATTGTTTTTTGCCTTTTTTTTGCTTTTGCTTTTTGCAATCAGTGGAATCAAAATGAAAAGAAATGAAATACCAAAACAAAGGGAGAGATAAAAAAGCAATCACCTCCATCAAATGATTCAAAAGAAATAAAAAGGATGTGCAGTAAATTTAATAGAATGGATTCACAAACGTATGAGCACGCGTAGCATGTCCTTGATGATGGATTTAAAGACAATGGAATGAAAAAAATTTAATATTCAAATGACAAAAATTGTAAAAAATTATCACTGACAGACAGACGCATAACGTACGCACATACAGCCAAATATGTAAAGGAGGGTCTTAAATTCGGTTCGATCATTTGATTTGATTTGAAGAGTCCCCGAACAAGAAGTTCGTTATACTTTATAGATTTTGATTAAAAATAAATCTCTTTGGAATTTGTGTTTTTTATTTCAATCATGAATTGAAAATGTTTTAGACAGACAACACAAAACAGAAGACTGAAAGAAATTTTAAGACGAATTTTAAAGATAATCGAAATAGTAAAATATTAAATATTGAAATGAAGCGATAAATATGAAAGAGAAACAAAGGCAAAACATTAATTGTTCCTTTATATTGCCGACTCGCTTTTAATAATTTCGTCCTTTACACATAGTTTTGTCTCCTTTTACCGGATTATGCCATTAATTATCCCTTCCACTTTCCACTTTAATTATGCGTTAACCAACCTCCGTTCCTGCAGGTGTCACTCTCCATTTTAATTATCCTTTGTTTTTATTCAATTATTTTCGAAGTATCTTCGAAGTATCTCCTGCGTCACTCCCTTCGAGAATGATAATTCTTAAATTTCAATATTTTCTCTCTTTTAATTAAAGGAAAGTTATCTATATTTATTCTATATTCTTAAATGTCAATTAGTAGTTGTTGTTGTTTCTGTAGTGTCGATTTTTATGTCGGCGGCCTTTACATCATATTCGGTCTTAGTTTTTTTTTTTCTGGAAATTCATTTACCCGCTCGTGTCGTTGTTTGGACGACTATGGTTTCACCTGTTGCTGCGGGTTATATAGACGCGTGCTTTTAATTACTGATCTGAAAAGAATTTGTTCTTTTTAATATAAACTCGCTCAAGTCAGTGAAATTAAGAGCGAGTTAAATGAAGGACCTTCGGCCGGGCTTAACCGACTAACCGACAACAGGTTGACGACGTCGACATCGACTTATTTTAATAAATTGTTTATTATTTTAACGGTTACCACTTGATTATTCCGTCGATTACTGTAAAAGCTTCTTCATACGATTAAGAGCAAAATAGGTTGGCAACAAGTGGCGCGTGCGTGCCTTTCCTTCAATACCATCAATATGTTGCATCGATGTTCTTCTTAATTTTTGCCTTCTTCCTTCTCTTCACTTGAGCATAATGTGATTGGCGCGTGTATAATTTATGAAGAGTGGCAATACGGATCAGATAACGACAGTAGAAATAACAGTCAGACGTTCATTACACTTTTATCTACGATTCTAATTTATGTCATTCCTTTTTTATGCCCTACAACCGAAGGGAAGTGAATATACACTTTCACTTACTTTTCACTTCCATTTGTGATGCCTTAAGGGAGGCGTAGCAGATATGGAAATGTACATTATTTTCTTGCTGAAAATCACCGATTCAGAATGTCGGCAGAATGTATGTACGTCAATCTATGTGTCTGCCATCGGAAATCACGATTACAGCCGAACAGAAAGAGATATCGATATGAAATTTTGCACGAGTATTCTTTGATTCTGTAGGCTGTTTAGAATTGGACAAGTTCAAAAATTGACAATATCGGATAAGAAACACGCTCCCTTTTGTATAATGAATATAAAATTAATTCGTATTTACTGCTTCTGAGATCTTGGAGATCAGTTCACTGCCGTTTACTGTCTTGGAGCCGTTTCTGGAGATCTTGGAACACAATTACATTTTTGAGTAGTGTTTCAGTAAAGACATATCTCTAAAATTGGGCGTGACCGCCCACTACGAGAAGCTACGATTACAGGAGAACGAATAGGTGTACTGACGTAAAATTCGGCAAGAATATTCTTTACCTTACTAGACTGGTTTTTGTTGAAAATGGACTAGAGAAATTGAACCGAACTAATTAAACCGCACCTAATTCTTAAAGTCGGTACGTATTTATTTATTTGTGGTAATCCCAAATACTCAGCTTACAGCGAATTTGTAGCAGACTCGAGTTCGCCATTTAAGGCGAAATTATACTCCCAAAAATGAGTTATTGGATTCAAACCATAGACTTATATTACGAACGTAGAGGGCACGAGCTTCGGTCAAGCGAAAGATTGCGTTCTTACTTGTTTCTTAATATTTTTTTTTCATTTTTTATTTGCGAGACAGAAGCACTTCCATTCGACTTGAAATGTCCCGGCAATTAAGTGGCAATATTCACGATATTTACTAAACCACACTTAGCCATCGCTACGTCATCGATGAAAGTAACTGTGGTTATAAAGCGTGGAATGGAATGCAGAGTTGAAAGGTTTTGAAAGTATTACTAATTGAGCAGTCCTCTCTTCATCATCGATCGCTCCGTCCGATTCGAAAAAAAATTTCTCATACAGTTTAGAAGAGTTAAAAGGAATAAAAAATCTCGAGAAGTAATACTAATTTGCCTTCTTTACGCGTGTTGTAATGTATTTCTTTGAAAAATAATTACCAGACAATTCAATTGAACCCTTTCGAATATTTTAAAAATTTCAGCAATAAAGCTTTTTATTAAAAAAAACATTTTGGTGTAGCCCAAAGGGGACCAATCTGTCAATTGCTTAGAATTATAAACAAAAAACTACCCTCGAATTTTTTTGGGAACAAAAGAATCACGTAGTTGATGGAATTATGTATAGATGGCGCTAGATATTATTTCGTTGGTTTTTGTCCAGGCTGATTTTGTCTTTCGTTATTTCGTACAAAACACGATTCGGTGACGGAGGATCAGCATTAATCCTCAGGAATTTGAAGAACAATTGCGTACATCTCAAAAATGACATATTTTAAAAACATTTTTAAAAGACTTAAATAATTATTTGAAAACAGCAATTGTGCGCAACGAAATGCTGTAATGAATTTTTCTATTATTAAATAAGACTCCACAATTTTAATGAAATTTTAGTGAAGAATCAATATGAGAAAATAACTAAGCCAGAGCTGTTTTGATTTCTGTGAAGTTTCAAGAAATGCTTCTATTTTATTCTTTATTCTATAAAAATATACAATTCTTCGATAGCATAAGAAAAAGTAATAAAGGTCTTAGATGAGAGAGAAGAGAGGGGTAACTTTATGAAAATCCTTGAAATTTTCAATCCAGAATTATCCCACAGGTACCATTTTCGTTTTCAATTTTGTACCTTTCAATTTCTTCCACTCTTCTAAAAGCAATATCTTCTAGGAAATCGTTTGTTTTCCAAGCGCTCTTTTCTCGCGAAATTTCCGAATAGCCTTTCCAATCAACGAGTCTGAAATGAATTCGGGATAAAATTCAACCCCATCAGCCTTAATCCTGAAAAAGGACCGATTATTTTTCTCGATCAAATGATGTGATTTGTAGTATTGTCGAAACGAACTCTTTTTTTAATTTATTTATTTACGACGAAATCACCGCATAGTCTGCATCGCAGAGATCAATCTATCTGGAGCGCGTTGCACACTTGATTTGTTTTACTGATTGCAGTTTTTTTTGTGTTCAGGCAGATTGTTCGAAATTGGTTGCAAAAAATGGCCTTTCACGATCAACTTTTGTGCGATGCTTTTCATGGATCTCCGTAAGAGCGATATTCTGAGGTAACCACGGAAACCTTTCTAGTGTTAATTCACGCAGAACACGACGAGACTTGGATGCGCACCATTAAATTTAAAGGGTGCGCGATTTCATTGTTCAAATTCGTGATCGATCGCAATCGTATTGGGCTTTAAATGGATTACAATGGAATCCTTTCTGACCGATTCTGATAGATTTTTCGATTGTGATGGATATTTCAAGATGTGAATGCATCTCATCGAATATATAAAAATTGGCTTGAATTTAAAATTTATTTCAAAAATAGTCATGCTTTCTCTTTTGTAAATGTTGGCTCTTTTAACATATATTTATCGCTGCGAACACTTGTTGGTCAATTTTGTATCAGCTACTATTCTCTGTGTCTTATACTTCTTTGTCACAAGACACTTCTGCGGTTGATAAGAATTATTTATTTTCTCTAATGCTTTTTCTCTTTGAAAATATTATTTAGTCATCGAAAGGACTTTGTAGGTCGTTTGCTCTAAAATACACTTGTTTTCATTGCAGATGTTACGCACACAATTTCAGTATTATTTCCGAAGGATAACCATTTAGTTATCTAAGTATAATGTAGACTGTCGTCTCCTACTGCTTGAATTTGAATGTTTTATTTTGTATGTTGCTTCGTTTTCTTGCAATTCGGTTATCATGCAGCGTGCTGCCTGACAATTAGGTCTTAATTATACCTCTAGCACTTCAGCATGCAGACACTCATGGACATCTTTGTTCGGAGTTTGGAATCTTTGATATTTTCGCCGGTCTCCTTTTCCTTCGTTTTATTTCTTTAGCAAAATCTTGTTTAAAAATTATTGCTTCTAAGATAAGATTACTCGACCGATATTATACGCTGATCATTCGATTAAAAACAGCAGGCTTTGATGTAAATTACGATTGAGAGTAATTGCGTAGGGATATCAAAGCTAGAATAAGCGTTTTTATGGATGCTACCGAGATTAGAAAAATCGGCAAACGATTATAGAATCAAATGACCGTCTACTTGTTCAAGTGCTTCCTGAGGAGACCATGTCTAGAAAATCCAATACTCTTACGTTCCTTGTAGTTTTGAAAACTCGATCAGATGCAGACAAAAAATAGTAATATATGCGTATGTTTTGGTATTTCAATCGAAGCATTTTAAACTTCTCTCACAAAAACATATTTTGCATCTTAGATCTTTCCCTGGAGTTTGTTCACTTGGAAACTTTGTCTTGTTTCTTTGGAAGATTCGTGAAAAGTGTTAACAATTTTGCTGAAATTTTACAAATTCCGAATATACCGAATATATCATACCATATATTGTGTTTCAGTGATTGGTATCTTTCGAATCCTTTTTTATATATATTGATAATAAGAAACCACAGATTACAGTTATCAGCTACCGATACTTGTAAAATCTCTCTATCTTTACAAAAACAAAATCCTCAGAAAAACGTTGGAGAATTGAAAACTTGCAAACTTCCAAGAAATAGAACGAAGGAGGGATGTCCTTTAATTCCTATTAATCTGCTTAAAATTATACAATAGTGCCTAACAAGATTCTGACGAATATCGCAAAGGTAAAACGGAAAACAAAAACCTGAAGAGTAGTTTTCCAATTTGTCAACACATACACGTAAAATAATAATGCATCATCAGCAGCATCAGCAAAAAAACACAAAAAATTATTGTATAATGAATTCGATAGATACTTTTCCTTGATCTGCAACATTTTCTTTGCAGATCATTTCCTTGAGGGGCTACGAAACTCTATGCGAGTTCTTAGAATAGATTCTTCCTCTCTTGTCTTGTGAAATAAATTGTGTCGTTTGAATAGCTCTTGCGGTTTTGTGCAAATATTGTTGCAACGCAAAACACACAAAACGTGCGCTCGGGCATTTCTCAAGGCTTCATCTCTGTTTTTTTTTTTTTTTGAAAAACAGTTTCTAGACCTCTATACATTCAGCCTGTCCAAGAGGATCAGCTGAATCTTGAATGCCGATACGATTTATTTGCGCAATTTTATTTGATCGCAGCATAGCCATCGGCAGTGATCCTTCGGCAGCAATAAATTGTGCAGTTTTTCTGAATGACAGTCAGTATCCTCTTTTCTGGGACAAACTGTGCAATAAATATCCTTTGTGATGCCCAAATAAAATGTTATTGGCTTCCATCAATATTGGATTTTAAAGAACAGGGTGTTTCATGGGCCAGGAAATCGATTTTTTATTAATTATTTCTTCAAAGCATTTATAGTTTTCTTTACTATTTCGCCTCTTCGGCAACAATCGAGTGATCATTAGCAGTAATAAAGTTAAGTTGATTAGAAATTTTTATCTATTACTTTCTATATCATATATTAGCATATCCAGTAATTAAATTGATGACTGTAACTGTTTTAATAAATTATTACCACTGCGCCGCGGACAATGCGATCCAAATTATTCCTCTTAGCATTCAGTTTCACGAACTCTACAGTTAAATACTTATTTCTTTAACATAATAAGATTCATAAAATTCTGTATTATATTTCAAATTTAAAAGTTTCAATTACATCAAATTTCAATTAATTTTCAAATTTTAATTACAGTCTTACTATACTAAAAAGATTTTAATTTAAAAATTACTTCTCCGTTAAATTTTTCGTGATATTCGAGGATGGCCCATTGATATTTAAGTCTAAGAAAAAGTCTTGAAACACCCTGTGAATTTCAAATACTTATTAAAGAAATTTTTTATAGCACCCAAAACAAACATTTCCAGATCAAAATTTAAGCCCAAGTCCTGACTGATTTTAGCAAAAGTAAATCCTGTGCAGCAATAGAAATTGTTCAGTATTTGTTTTTTCCCGAATTAAAAACAACAATAGCACAAAATCAGCAGGACTCGGTTATTGTTGCTCGTCTTTTAGTTATGTGTGCAGTCATCAAAAGCAACAACAACAACAACAACAACAACAACAATCACGAACAATAACAACAACATTCATCGAGTCACGATTAACTATTGTTTTCTCTTCCTTTATAATTGGATTCTATGGGAGAAATTTTATTGCACTTCGAAATCCTTCAATTGTAACTTGTTGCCCCCGAAGGTATTCACATGAAAATGTTACATTAAAAATTTTTCAGAATGTTTAAACAAGTGTCAAGAATCGCAATATTCCAAAAGGTGGGCAGTAGTCAATAAGATTTTTTTAAGAAATTGAAAACGGAAAGAATGGAAATAATGGAATAATTCATTATTGCGTCTGCTTCTGTGTAAATATTGACAATAAAACAAAAGAAAAATCATCAGCGAATTCTGAGGGAGTGAGAGAAGAAAACAGAACTACCCCAACCTGAGTCAGTTAGTAGTTTTTGTTTGATTGATATCAATGAAAATTAATAAAATTCCTTTTATGCAATTCCTTTAATTGTATTATCACGGAAAGGTCATTTGACAGGACATTACGTGTTGTCATAGTTGTGTAGATTGATGCAACGAAGAGCAAGCGATTAAAAAAGGGAAAACAAACAGCACAAAGAGTAAATAGTAGATGTGTTCATGTAAGAAAATAAAGAACGTAGTTTCTTCTTTTTCTGCTGAATAAAACCAATCTGAGAATAGTTTATCCAGCATCCGTGGAAGGACATGAGTAACGCCTCTTATTATGACATTTGTTTGTTTCCTTTTTTTCATTATATTCTCAATAAACTTTTCTTCAAATTGCAAAAAAAAAAAAACAATTACATTACAGAACCTAAAGGCATTTGGTTTCCTTTGGCGAACAAGATTCTTTAGCTTTAGAACTCCATACAATATTGTATGAATTTAAAAAAATGTATATATTTTTTTGAGTATCTTTTAAATTTATTTTCCAAATTATTATTTCATTTTATTATAGTTTTAAGAAAAACTTTTTCTTCTTTATTATAGGCAGGCGAAAATACTCTAAAAGGAAATGAACAATTTTACTGAAACTTTATAAATTTAGAAAAAAAATAATAAAAAATTCTTAAAAATTACCCGAAGAAAAATATTAAATTTAAAATAAAATTAGAATTAAAAATTTAAAATTTGGAATAGAAATGGAAAACGTGGAATAAAAGATATCTCTCTTACAGATTGTTCTCATACAAATTCTTTAGATAATAGAGATATTCTTTGCTTGAAATCCTACACCAAGATTTCGCAGTAAGTCCACAATATTGCAGAGTTATCTATAATCGTCTATAACTTTATACATTATTTTAAAAAAAATTATAAGGTAAAAATGGTCAAATGGCTTTTGAATAAAAAAGAACCTCCACAAAAACAAATAGACATGAAGCTGGTGTACGATATCAGCTATTAATCATTTAAGGACCCGCTGATGATCTAATAAAAAATGTCCTTGTCAACTGAGTACAAAAAGGAATTCATGCAGATTTCAATCAAACGAACAAAATAAATTAAATCGAATCATAAAGGAAAACAAGGTGGATACAGTGACTTCCTTTAAGATTATTACCGTGATGACATCCTCAAATAATTTATCGTCATCGCTAGATCTGTTTTGTAATAAACATTAAAAATAAACATAACAAGAAAGTTATAACATCATAAACATGAAGATTATATCGAATGGTTAGCTCTTGTTCTTGCTACCGTTGCGCCGGATGATAAACAAAGACCATAGTGATGGGTAGCCTTAGCAAGTATCATGTCACAACTTAATAAAAAATGAGAAAAAAAATATGTTATGTCACCTGAGAAGTTGTGCCCCGTAAAAGAAATAAAAAAAGGAACGAGAACGAAATAATGAAAGGATTCTCAACGAAAACTATGATATTAATGTCAATAGCAGTACACGCCTCTTGAAATTCTAAGACGATGCTCATTCATTCTCATAGCATTTTAATGCTAAGCAACAACAACATCGACTTTTATCGTCGTATTGAATTTTCATAGAAAATAAAAACGTTAGAAAGAAGATTGAAAACAAATTCGTGGAAAATGAAAGTGAACTCAGGGTGGATCCTTCCTGAAAATGATACTCGAAACATAAGATAAGAATTCAAGAATTGTGTAACAAATTAGTAGCTACATTTAATAGACTACAATCTGGATTTAATTTAAAAAAACCTACACAAAGTAGGTCAGACCTCTCTTAAGACGGAGACGTGGTTTGTTCCGATGAAATGTATTCTATTCATTCGATTAGTCTCCTTATCCTAAAAGGATAAGTTATAGCATATAATTCTAGAGAGCCTCCGATTGAAAGCAGAACATTTAGATTAGAGGCAGACACGCTTATGTCGCAAGCCATTCGGGTTTTTTGTAATTATGGAAGATATTTTGAATATATTTGTTGTTTGTATTATATTTGGTTGATTTTATGAATATCTAGAAATAAACGACGTTTCATAAAAATATGTACATCTTTAATGGAATTCTTGCGAAAATTATTAACTAAATAAACCGAGCTATGTCTTCCTGTTTCTCTAGCTCAATATCTCTCTGTCTCTCTCTCATCTATATTCCTCTCTTTCTCTTGGTAACACTATTTTTGTAAGATTTTCATTAAAAGCTGATTAACTAGGATCCTTTTAAATCTCTGCGGTTTTGGCGGGTGGTCCTAATGACTACCGTATACTGTCTTCTGTTTGTCTTCAGGTGCGGGCACGTCTCTGGCAATAAACAAGGCTCAATTAGACTAACAATACTAACAAGACAAGCCACACAGACACGCAGCAAATAAAACATACGATTTTTGGGATTATGGTAGACATAACTAAACCGCTAACCTTTGGTTAAGCCGACACGTTTTTCAATTAAACAAATAAATTTTGCCGCCAAATGATTACCGAAATGATTGACCGCGAAGCTGCTTGTCTGGCCGTTGGTGGTCACCGTCATCAGAACAAACAAGTGTGGCCCAATCATCGATCCATTAAGTAACCAATTTTATCGCACTTTTTGCTGACGCGTTATCGACGAAACGTGTGGCAGCTACCTACGTATGTCAGAATTACGAATGAATTGAAAAGAATGAAATGAGATGAAAGCAGCTTCTTTGTACTTCCGTATTTTGCAGTCAACTAGACAGATCGTCCAACCGAACAAAACTCACCAGCTCCTTAATGATAAGCGATTTTCTTAATTTTCATTTCCTTCAATCACATTCAACCATGCATGTATTGTGTACGTCATCCAGGATGAAGGATGCAAAGGATGATTGTGTTGAAAAGGGAAAGATGGCCATAAGGGATTGAATATAGTCATGAACACAATGAATGCGCTATGAACATCAAAGTAATGATGACAATTGCGTAAAATTATCCTCATCAAATCAGGATTAGGCTGAGGCGTTAAAGAAAATTACGCTGCACTTCCGGCATTCACTCGGTCATCAGCGCTCTTGCGCTCTATGTATTTTGTTTTTGTTTTTTTTAATTCCTTTTTTACGAGTCTTTAGTGATTGAAGAAAAGTTGTATTAGTCGAGGTGCTGCGATTGCTGGAACTGTCATAAAGTCCCGAATTTATGCTCGGCTCAATGGAAACGACACTCTTTGTAACATTGCGCCACGGGCCTCAACGCCATAGTTTTCGATTCTCAGCATGCCTGACCCGCGCAATCTAAAGAAAACTGCCTTTCTCTTCTCTGGTCTTCCTCTTATCCATGCTACATCACGTCAGAAATCAAAAATCTCCAAATCCCTACGCAGTCGATTTGACGGAAAAAAATTGCATAAACTTCAATGATTATCATGTCCGCTGAATTGACTTCAATTTAAATAATCATACTTTACGACGATAGAGCATCGCAAGCATCATTGTCGTCCGGGCCAAGAAGCCCTTCCATTCCATTACACGAACCAATGAATTCTTTGATCTGGCCAAATGACTTAATTGTGTTCTTTGTGCCGCTCTTATTTCAGGATTCCGGCGACATTTTAAGTGACATTCATTCACTCTGTCAGTGCCTGTATAGGCTTGCGTCCCGCCGACACTCGTGCCAGAGCAGTGGGAGCAAGCAACCAGCAGCAGCCAGCAGCCACCTTCGTCTCATTAAATTTAGTAGAATCTTCATTTCATTTTTAGTGAGTCGAAATGATTACACTGATGATTATTATTATTTGATTAGGCTGAAGTGCTTTTAGTACTGCGCAAAATCCGTGCTTGCGAAAGCGATATTCTGCAAGCTGAAGCGGTGCATTGCGGTTCGATAGCGATGGAATTGGCTGCCGTGGAAGCCGCCTGACATGTTGGCTGACACAATATCTCATTTCCAGTAATGGCAAAGGTGGCACAAGATCTTTTTCCTGTATTCGACGGTGCCGATGGCATCCGTTAAAACTGCTTGTGGTATTTGGTAAGTGCATTCCAACAGTACGTGCCCCACACCACTTTACTCTTTTCCTTTCCGATCGTTTTATTATTGAATTTAAAATTCATATAAATTCAGCAGTTTTATTTATCGCTGGCCATTTAGCCAATTTTCAAGTTAAATACGAGCTCTGATGGTGCGTATTGGCACAAGAATTAATTCGTTCGGTAGAACTGGATATCTCTTGGATATAAACGAGTTTATCTCAAAATATTTAGCCATTTTCTAAAAATTGAATATAATTTTTAAAAGTTATTTTGCGTTTCCAATCGCTACCATCGATTAAATTGTGATTCTAAGATATATCTTTGGTATCACGAAAATTGTATTTTGCTTTTTTCGAAAAGAGTAAATCGTTATGATAGGATACGTACATCTTTAGAATACGTACTACTAAACGTGTTTTTAAAGCCATCCGAAAAACAAATTAAACAAATTAAATGAAAATGTAAATTAAGAATATTCTTAATCGGCAGGATCAAAAGCAGAAACTACGAGATTCTATCAAAAAAAAAAAAAAAAAAACGCCAAGCAATAGCAAAATAAACAACACTCGATTTTTGAAATACAATATAATTCATCGGGAACAACAACAACAATGGCAATAACAAGAGTCAGATACACTCGTGAAAGATACAAAATTAAGTGCATTGTTGACAAATAGCGGACTCGAGAAAGAATACAATAAAGACAATAAATAAAGAAGCCACTTAAGCCAAAGGACTTTCCAGTTTCAAGAGGATGTTGCCGGCCAACAGGATGTGTCGATGGTGTGGGACAAACAAAATAACTACCAGTCTTCAAGCAATTCCTTTTACAGCAGCGGCGTCACAAATATGAACAACAACAAACGCTGAAGCACGCAATGAGATCAAAGGAAATGACCGAAGTATACTCTTTAATCGAAAGATGTTCATCTCTCTGTAGAAGATATTCAATTATTAAGGAATGTTTCGTTTAGGATAAAAGCATTATATTAAAGGATATATTTATTTAACAACAAAATTAGGGAAAATACAGCGGCTACTTTGCGTACATTTAGACGACCTGATAAAAACGTTAATTACTTCGAAACGAATATTCTTTTAAAATATTTGCTCAAAACATTTCAGATTTAGGATGACGTTAAACTTTGGAAATTTGTCTTCAAAGGATTGCCTTTTATATGACTGCTTTTCTTCGGTCAAGGCCACACTACTTTCTTCGTTATTCCCAATTTTACACAATTACAATTGTACACTCACCCAATTTATGATTTCTGTGTTTATTTTTAAGTTTGAAATGAATCTCATTGTAAAATTTACATTATGATAACATTAAGCCAGGCTAAATAAAGGCGGGGAAAAGTGCCTTTAAGTTAAAATTAATATTACTGCATACACCTTGCGTCCTTTCTTCAGTGCCTTGCACACTAAGAAATACTTTTACATTTCGATAAAATAGAAAGCATAGAAAATCGTTAAATCGATATCAATGATCAAGTTGTTCGAAAATATATTTAACCAAAATATATATAATAGATACTGACTGAAACATATCCTTCTTCTGGATTGATAGAAAGAGATATAAATATGTATGTGTGTCTGTGTCGGTGTTTTTATTATAAACACAAGTCTGTTTATCAACAAGAACCCATCTGAGCTCAATAGGTAGCTCTAGCAGTAACCGCCTTAGCCAGAGTACAAACCGAGGAAGCATCAGCGGCAATGACCGCGGTGCAGCTGCAAATGCAACAGTAATAAGCACGCGCTCAAAACTATCAACATACAACAACAAATTTAACCCCGAGGTATAAGTCCTTTCTGGTTAATTTTTATCAGTAAAGAGTTTGTTGGCCGTGTCCCCACGGATTATTTTATTTCGGCTTTATTGTTTTACCTTCATATCTGTTTCCCTTTTTCCTCCACTCTCTTCATCTGTCCATCACTCTGTCTCTTTGAGCTTTCTTACTCATTTCGCATAATCCATAGTTTTGGGCATAATAATCATCTATCCTTGTATGTGTGTGTGTTCACTTTAGCCTCTCAATTCTAATATTTAAACCTTGCTTTATTTTGTTGATTTTATGCTGCGATAGCCGCTTCGTTTGCCGTGCTACGACAGTAATGTTCAAAGGCTCAAATTCAAGAAAGAGGCTCGGTAATTTGCACTCATCAAATTTGTGCAATTTATGTGTGTATTACTTTCTTCTTGTTGTGACGCGTGGCTAAAGGAAATATTACGCAAAGTGGAAGACTCGTCACTTTTTTGCTTAAGAGTTAAACCTGCTTGCATTAAGAAAATATTTGCGCCTCATTTATTGATATTTATTCTTTGGGAATCCTTTAGGATCTTCGTTTTCTCCGTACTCTTAAAGATTTTAAAAAAATAACAAAAATTGAATTTTGCTCAATTCAATTTTTTAAATTTATTTTTTAGAATATTTTTAAAAAACTTTATTGAATAGCTTGAAATGAGGGATACATTTATAATGCACATATTAAGGAGTGTCATAGAGAAATGCCATAGTGAAATCAAAACCTTCTCCCTTCCTTTGCCTTGCTTGCAACACTTTCCTGGAAGAGATCACTGCCCAAAGTCGACAATAAAAAGTCTTCAGTGGTTCCAATAATCCAAAAAACTGTCCTCTGGTTTTTTACTCACATTTGAAACAATGCGCCGTTTTAGCATCGAAGTTATTTTACAATTTAATTTTATCGTTTTTCTTCCCTCGTTCCCTTTTCGATGGACATTGTACGGCTTATTTTTAATATTTCTATGAATCCCAGAATTGTGTTGAAAAGCTATGAATGATCCATAATTTTAGATTGAGAACTGCATCAGGATTAAACTGAGAAATAAACTGAAAAAGAAATAATCAAATGAAAATATTAAGCTTCTCAACCGGAATCATAGTTTCGTTTGCCCTTCTACGCTCCGCAATTACCTACAATCTCATGATAATTATCCCATTCATTATTCTTAGTTCCTCGTGCACCGAATGCATAGTCACGATGGTTACTAAGGCGCTGAGATTGATTCCGAGAGGAAGTGGATACATTCACTTTAGTCTTAAATATTGTCTCGTTTGATTTGTTTTTCTGCCTTTTAATTCCTTCCTAGTTAAATATTTATACAACATTTATCATTGCTATTGTTCTTGTCATTGTTGTTGTTGTTGTTTCGCTGCAACTGTACATACGAAGTCAGAGTTTAAGCAAAGATCGAGAGCATTTTCAGCGTAGAAACGTTAACGATATGAAATGCATTTAATTGTTTGTACTCTTGCCGTTGTTTTTGTTGCTGTGCGCCGTACTTCGTCATTACCTTCTTCCCCCTTTTCTTAATATTCAGCATTCATATAATTATTGTTGTTTTAACCATTTCCAATATTGTAATACGGGTACAAACTGTTTCGAACGTTTGCTGCCAACAGTTTTAATCTTGATTCAATACCGTTGAGATCGCCATCACCGCCGCCACCGCTATAACATCTCCACAATCAGATCAGTCCGCATCACCGGAAGAGGAATTAATTTTGATATGATTTCCTGTTTGCTGTTTCTGCTCTTGCGGTTGTTATTGTTGTTTTCGTTGTTGTTACTGTTGATTGTTGTTCTTTCATGTTGCCAAAAGTAATGACCAATTTTTATTGTTTATTGCCACCGGAAGAAGTTTGTTGCTCGAAGCTTTAAGCGTTCCGCAACGTGAAAGTTGTTACGAATTTATTACAAACTTTTCACTTTCTCGATTTAAATGGCTTTAAGCGTTATTTATT
Organism: Physocephala rufipes; assembly: GCA_963966595.1. Taxonomy (NCBI): domain Eukaryota; kingdom Metazoa; phylum Arthropoda; class Insecta; order Diptera; family Conopidae; genus Physocephala; species Physocephala rufipes. The sequence continues at coordinate 38,335,313 of OZ016504.1, forward strand.
ATAATTATATAGAAATTCATAAAGTGCTAAAATAACGTAGTTTTTAATTTAATGTCAGGCTTTTAGGTGTTCTTTTTTGGATTTTTTATAGAATTGATTTATTACAATTGAATATTTATCATCCAGAAATTTGGTTCTTACTTCGGCTCGACCAAAATTTGTAACTTCTTCGCCCGGATATGATACGATTTTGTAATTTAATCTCTTATAATCTAATGGAATAGACTAGCCCCATTTTTTTGGGTAAGCTTAATTTTAGTTGTCAGATTTAATAGTAAAGTCTTGGCCTCAAATTCTCCTTACAAGCAAATATTATGTGTTACAATTTTGGAAAAACAACACTAAATAAGCTTGAATCAGCGGATTCTACACCAGACGCAGTATTATTGACATTAAGGGTATTGTTCTCCCTCTTCGGTCTTTATATTCATTTAGTATTCCATGGTAATAAAGCACCAGGCGTTCTCTTTGGTTCGGTTTCTCATACGAAATTTTTGGAAATTAAAAGGTTCTTGTTTTGTAATATTTGAAGAGCTTATGTTTCTCTCAGAGCCAGCCCACTTTATCCTAAGTGTCAGCATAATTCATACCATTGCTCAAAAGTAAGCTAAGAACCTGTATACGGTCTGAAGATTGGCTGTAGTGTCCTTTGCCAGGGGCAAAAGAATCCGCTTCTTGTTAACGAAATGAATAATACATTTTTATTAAACGGTTTGATTTTTAAGCTTTCTGTTTTAATTAATTACTGGCGCTTAAATCTTCTATAAATTTTGCGCAACAGCCTGTAAGATGATAATACCGGTGATTATAGACGCGAATTTTTGATGGAAAATGATCGTCCTCCAATATTAAAACTTCCAACAAATGACAAAAAAGGCGAAAACCTGCCAATCCCTTGCCAAAGGTTTTGCAATGGTCCAAAAAGAATAAAAAAGGAAAAGGCGCTTTGCTTCAGGTGTTGCATATGTCGTATCTATAACATCACATGCGTCATGATTAATGCCTTTTGCCTTTTTAGCCGATTGATTTTTATATAAAACTGGCGCGTGGCTTGAATTAGATTAAGTAAAATATTAATTTTTTAACAACATTTTCTTATTTTTCCAATAACTACTTGTTAGTTCCTCCAGGCCAAACATCTTTTAAGGAAATTATTTTATCAAAAAATCCACCATAATTGATTAATTAGCCATTATTTCTTCTTCTCATTGTTCTCCTTCTCGCCGTCATTCTCTTATTGCCACGATTATTCAGTTATTAATATCTAACAAACAACAAAATTCTTAAGACTTCAGCTTTCTTCAGCATTCATATCTTTGTAATTTCTCATGTCCTTTTATCACATCAATCGAATTCGCAAGCCTTTAAAAGTTGTCGTCTTCCTTTGAACGCAACGTCAACAAACTCCTATCGCGACCAATCGGAATGATGTGAAAATGGCCTGAAAGTAAACAGTAAAAACTGGCCAAACTTGATTCTTTAACTACAAAAATTGATTGCATAACTGATGACGATGATAATAATTATGATGACGCAACAGGTATTGAACTTGAATTGTCCTCTGTTTTCAATGAATCTGCTAAACAAGAAACGATTAAATGCGACATGAAAGCGACATTATAACGGGAAAAATTACAAGGTCTTTTTGGTGGAAGGGGCAAATATACTCCTGATCTGACAATACTTCATATAGGCCTCAAGCCGGCAAATACTTTAAGATCTTCTGAATACCGATAAATAATTAGAGAACGAAACGAACGAGAAAAGTTCTGCTTGCTCGTAATTTTCAGCCTGAAGTACGGAATATCACTTAAGGCTTGACCGAAGAGTAAAACACTCCCTTGATGTTTTGAAAAATATCCGACAAAATAAAGACGAGCCAGTCAAATGAGGAAGGAGTGAAGACCATTCTGCTTGAAATATCTCTTATGCTTGTAATTTTTGCTGCTTTTATAGCTGTTTTGTTGTTGTTATTTTTTATAAATATTTCCTTAAAAACACTTAGTTCTTTTGACTTTATTGTCTAAAAATAAATGGACGTTTTCAAGGATGCACAAATGATAAAACAGTTAAAGTAGTCAGAGTAGTAATGGGTTTCACTCCTGGGTTTCACTCCCTCGACATCTTTCCTATCGTTGCATACCATTATTGGCTGCCTTCTCTTTCCACTCTTTCCAATGGTGGTACTCTTTGTGATATTCTTCGGAACCCGTTTGAAGGACGTAATTGTTACTCAGAGTAGCCTCAATTAGGTTCTCAATTTAAGCCTTTACTTCTTAAGGACAATAAGACGAAAATAAATAAACACATATAGAAAATACTAACACATGTTCTCAGCGCTGTAAGTTGGTACAGAATCATGCTATATTGCCTTGTTCTAAAGCACTCAGATGGTCACTTAATCAGAAAAGCTGCGGTAGCACGCGCTCGAGTAGACTCACGTTCCGACTGTATCTTTGACATCAAACATAAGACGGGTGAACACAGACAAACCGACAATCGGCCGATAAACAGATCGGTGCTCAAGCCAAGCGAGCAAACGACGACCAAACAGATAAGGCATGCTTCCCGCAGTATTCCTGAAAGAGGTTTGCTTATATTTGATCTTGAGCACGATCAAATATCACTTACCATCCTTACATGCAATGTTACCCGCATTTTGACTGATGATCACTTGATCTCTGAGTCTACAATAACGCAAGATGAGCAATAACAATAACCAACATGAACAACCTTTTGTAAGTCACTCCGCCTATCATATCATTTGCTGTAATTGATCTTGTGATTTTGCATAGTATTTGTTTACAATCAAATCTTATTAAATACCTTCACACACACACGCACACCCGCACTCATGTGTGCGCGTGGCGCATGTCTGCCTGTATGCGAACGTTAAGGTATCAATTAACCGCTGATTCGTTTATTGCCTTTCTTCCTCCTTGTATTTCGTCACATTAGCGCCAACAACACTAAGGCTCGTCTAACAGAATGCGACTTCACTTGAATCCTAACCAAGTTCTCTGATGCTGGTTGATCAATTCATAATCATATCATCTCCAGTGCGTTCCCGATGGCAATTTTGAATGGACCCTCATTTGAGTTCATTCTTGTTTCTTTTTTAATTTTTGGTAGGCGTTTTGTCCTTTTAACGGCGGCAAATTCTGAATAACGGAATCAAAAAGCACAGTGAATTCTCTTGCAGTGACTTTATCGACTCACGGGATGGTCTGGAAGATTGCTGTTATTTGCTACGATGAAGAGGTGGTTCGATGCTATAAAAAATTTTCGTATGAAATTTTGGAGGTGCCATAAAAATGGCTTGGCGCTTACTGAGGAATCAGAAAATGGTAAGTGCAAGTAAAAATTAAAATATAACGAATATTCATTGTCTCAACTATAATCTGTTATAGTTTCTTCTCTTTAAGAACATACAATAAAATTGTATGAAACTTTAACATAAAATTTATATTATTGTAATGCGATTTTTTTTGCCTCTAATCTATTGCAGGGACCGATCACGTAACAACAAGACGTGGCCATCGTTTGATCTAATCGTTTTCCAAAAAAATGTTTTGACCTTTTAGGGCACTGAAGCCATAACTAGTATGCATTAGGAGTGAATTGATTAACACTGTCACGTTTTACATCAACCGCTTCTATTATTTTTTACCTAAATTTAATTATTTGCGTCTACCTTTTAATGAAATTCTCGTATGTTTTTAATCTTGAATGGACAATAAGACCAAGGAGTGAGTTTGTAAAGAATACAGATACAGATTACTGAACTAATGTTCAGTAATAACTTTTCGTCATCGAAGGACAGCAAAAATCATCACCACCGAATCTCTGATGCCACCTGAACGAACCTGAATATCCCGAATCCATGCCAAGCGATCAAACGGTTGGCTCATCCAACCGATCATTCGCGCAAACATATCAATTTGGGCTTAATTAAAAGAGAAACAAGCTGTGATCACAGACACTCGGTCGCAGCATTGACGACCAAAAAAAAAAAAACAATCAAAACAAAAAAGGAATCCTGCGAAAATTATTAAGAGCCAGACGAAATTGACGATGTGAACTTCTGGAGTAGCTGGCGAATTATTAAGAGAAGCAATTGATAGTGTCCTTCCGTAAAATGCCAAATGATTTTGTCCGGTCTCTCGCCTCAAACCCTCTCTTCTTCTTCGCCGGCAGTCTGTGCGATTCGCTGTTGTTGATTGTTTGTTTCTTTAGATTTTATTTGTTGATTATAACGAGTCGTTACGAAGTCGTTATTGCTGTTGTCTTTTGTGAATCCTTTGTATGATCGTGATGCGTCTGCTCAAGTCGATTTCGATTATAATACTCGGACACTTGATGACGCCGATTTCTTTATTTTTATTCTTAAGAAGATTAAACATAACCAGATACGGCGCGGCAAATCAACACCAACCGACAATGATGCTGGTACATCATGCAATACCAAGCGATAATTTAGGACGCACGCCTTTGCAAGGTGCGCGACGGAGCTAAAATGTATAACAAACTGAGGTAAATAAAATATGAATAAAAATTTTAAGCGAATTAAAAAAACCGTTGCCTTTCACTTAACTCTTTACTTTGCAGTATTTTGCTGAAACTGAATTTACCGTTTGAATTTTATTAAAAATTATCGAATAGGAATATTTTATCGATTGGTCGTTGGTTTACGAGATATTATGATGCTTGTATTTTGTCGAATACATCCAATAAAACCATAAATCGAATGGAGTGAGGGATTTCAATTAAAAGATTGACTCGATGAATGGTTTCAATCAGAAAGTGATGATGGATGATTTTCTGAAGTTGCGTTGGTTATACGCATTTTTTCATAACGGTTTATTCATTATTTGATTCCCTTTTCTTTATCGATGATGACCCACTTATGATTACCAATATTATAATCTGAAATTAGTGAATTTCTAATCTTAATTACAGAGAGAGAAAACACAGCAAGAAAGTATTTAAAAAACTCCGCTCTATAAAACGTCTCTGGAAGACCTTTTTACAAAACTTCAATATGCTTTTAAACTAAGATCATTAGGATATATTCTATATGTTTTTTTCTTGTGCAAATTACTTTACTTTACTAGACCAGTAAATACCATCCAGCAACTCCTTCATTTAGCCTTCGAGATCAAATAAAACCTATTATTGGTCTCTCTGAAACATTGTTTCCCATTTTGAAAAGCGCCTGGAATTCATATTCCCCTCATAAAACCTGTTGCAATTTTTGAAGATGCTGCGCAATCTATTTGCTTCGAATATCTGAGACGTCGTCTTCACCGAATGATGCTTGAGCATTGCAGTTCATCAGGGTTAATAACGGGTAATTATCCGAAGCACTGAAGAAAGCACACGCGCTTTGGTCAACCACGCAGCAAGCACATATCACATGACCATCATCAACAACAACAGCAACGGTAGCTTGCAGTAGCAGCACAAGTGGGCAGAGTAGCAATGACGGTAATCGTAGCGTTGGCAACGGCTGTATCTTATCGTGAGCTGAGCTTAACGGCATCCTGTACGTCTTTCTCAGGAACCAGAAAATCGAGAATAACGTTAGGAGTTGGCACTTCCAGAAATCAATCCAGGTCCTACAACAGCCGAAAGCCATTGGTGGGTAGCGGCTTTGGTTAAATTATATGATTAACGTTATTTGGGCGACCATTAAGACGAGGTAATATTGGCATTTTATTGCACTTCCTGTACCTCAACATTTTATTTTTATTATTTTCTTTTTGGTCGCAACAAATTTTACTGCTTGAGACGATTTCATTGTATACCGGGTGCAATATGTGTGGCGCGCAACTTTGATTGATCAGGGTTACCAATTATTCTCACTTTTGTCCCATTTTGTGGCCTGACGTATACTTGTAGTTATTTTATTGTGCGCTCTCTTTTTAATTGCATTCTTGTATTTCTGTTAAGAATTTTAATTTGTTGGCTAACGAAACAGGTTAAACAAATCTGGACACAATTGATGAATGCTCTCTTGCCACGCAAACTCAGATCAGAATGAAAAAAATGCTGGGTAGGACCGACAATATCCATTCGAACCGATCCTATTCACAGTTGCTAATTCGCAATTCGCTTGAACGAATAACAATAATCAAACAACAACAATAGCAACAATAGTAACAACAAGAACAACAACAAGAAATAACGACAACAGCACAAGTAGCTTAAATTAATTTATATGGTTTGACGTGAGAAGACGCGTGATTCTTGCCACGTGATCGAGTAACTTCACACTGAGTTCATCGAGCACGGTTGTCTGATTGCGGCTTCTCCGTCAGCTTCTGTATCACCAGGCTCTGATCAATGAGAAGACATAGAATTGCAGTAGATCCTCTTAACTCATTCCTGCCTCATCCAGCCTTCACGGCCTTCATTGCCTTTATCCAAAGTTCGTGTTTAAGTTCAATTAAGTCTTCATCTTGGTAACTTTTTTCACCTTCAGTAACATCGAAATTCACTGAAGTTTCACAAAGCAACAAAGTCTAAGCCTCTAGATCACTGATCCGTTTGGTAGACATCTGTATCATCTCCTCTCCAGCGCCAACCGCAATTCCTTACCGCTCTCGTAAATACAATCCAGTTCGGTTTAATTTTGACTTTTATTTTACTCCTTTTTCTTTAGCATCGCACTTCAAGTGAACAAATGGTTCTGAAGCACAAAACAAGTATGTAATAAAAGAAGAAACAATGCCAGAAAATCGCTTTGTGTTTGCTTTTCCATTGAAATAATTAGCACCAGGGTGTTGATGGTGATGGTGGATGGTGGTAGTTCATCGATTGGACGGTTTGCAGCGATTTGTTTGGCGCGAAAACATGGATGATTTTAATTGTCGTACGCCTACAGTTGCAGCTCGTTTGGCTTACTGCATGTTGCAACGTCATCTGTGGCTGTTTTGCGTCGATTTATGACTTGAATTGTATTTGATTGGATTCATGTCTAACATATTTGGGTGATGATTTCAATAATTTTTCTAAGCTAAAATCATTTGTAATTTTGCTTAAAATTATCATGTCTGAGCCAAGCAAAACTTTATCAAGTTTAATCTGAAGATGTTTCTTTCGTCGGACGAAGGTTTCTTGTATAATTTAGATCTCTTAAAGTGATGAATGAATGAATCTTCTGTTTAGTTTTATTAAATTATTTGTATGCTTTGTTTGAAATAATCATAAATGAGGCGCCAGTTTTTGCATCAAAAAAACCATTAAAGGCAATTTTGTGCTACGAAAGAAAGAAACTTCAAGGGAAAAAAGAAAACTAAAGAAAACAATTTCGCCAAAAACTGGTCTAAGGCATACCGAAAATTATTTTGTCAGCCTTTATCCCAAATGAAAATATGAAAGAAATTTCAATTGGCCAACTATAAAATCCGCATTAAATTCTTATTGCCACAGTTGTTTCTTGAGAGAAGGGGAAAACAGGACCAAGCCTTTCATATCGATTTGAAAATATTGCATTCATAATTTTCTGCAAATCATTCAAACCATAAAATTATGAATTTCATGATAAGCGATAAATTAATCAAAATACTTTAATCAAAGTGACAAATTTTTATGAAATTAAAGAATGTGTGAATGTGACGATGTCAGTCATTTAGTACACTCAGTCCATTATTTATCCAATTGAGCATACTTTTAAGTAAACAGAAATGACAAAGCAGTCACTAACAAGTCAATGAGAAACTTGACTACTTAAAGCTTCTGCCAAAATGCATAACACGAACGTTGCTTGCGGAATACGCGTGTGCGTATGTGTGAGTGTATTTGTGTTATCAGGCCCCTTCGACCAATTCATTTCATAATTTTGCTAAATTCATTAATAATTTTTATGGGCAAAGAAAAAATGTCAAGTTGCAAAAGAAAAAAAGCACAGGGAACATAAGCCGTTTATGCCAAGCTGGCGATTGGCAGGAAATCATTTCGAGAAACGGAAAAAAGAAGAGAAAAGTTGTGATTAAAAGGAATCAGTGAAAAATCGTCAAGACAAGAAATAACGATGCGAAACCTGAAGCAATGTCTTAATTGAGCGTTGCCGGAGATGACGAGGAGAGACCGGATTTTGGATAGAAAAAATGCACGATTACCATCGTTTGCAAAAACATTAAAAAAGTCATTGACAAGTGCAGAAATTTACGCGATGACAGCGTGGTTTGAAATGAATCTGTCAAAATTTTAAGCGGACACGATGACAACATGATCGTCTCAGGCATCAGTGAAATAAAAACATAAAATATACAATTTTTTATGAGTTTAAAAAATGCATTTATCAGCTCATTAAATACATTATTAATCATAATTATAGTGGCCCCATTTTGCCAGTTTGTGATTAGCCCGGAGCAAGAACTATACCTTTTTCAAAATGCCTTCAAAAAAATTAAGAGACGATCAAAATAACGGTCATAAATCATTATTAAAATCATAATTCAGAGCAGAATTTTATCAGGCCACGAACCAGGACTGTGAAGATGACTATGAAGGGAGTATAATATCACTAGAGCCAAATTATAGCAAATCGATCGTCAGGGACGACAATCAATCACATAACAATCTGCTTGATTGTCATTCATAGCATAACAAATTGGTTTGTTATACGCCCACTACGAATCGAATCGTTGAAATTGTAAAAAGAATAGAATAGCTAAAGTGATAAATTAGTATAAAATACAAATCAAATGAGAATTTTTTTCAATACGTTTTCAACAGCTGCTTTTATAAAAATTCTAAAATAGTGCAATTTTCAGAGAAAGGGAAAACTAAAATCGAAATCTGGATTTATAACGAATGATTCGGGACATTGTCAGGACAAAGTAATAGGACATCGAAACAATAGCGATAATGACAACAATGAGAAACAAAAGAAAAGACAATGTCGAAGCAAAAGAAATTGTAACAAACAAACGATGTCCAAGAACGTCGAGAATGAGACCGTTTCGAGTCAATTCGTTCAACTCGATAAAGGTTTTGCCAAAAGATTGTCTTTCTAATTGCAAACTGATGATCTATTAATGAAAACGGGACAAGCGGGAAAGGAAAAAAAGATAAGGGTGAAGAGAGAAAGTAAGAAAATATAAAGAACATTTTTAAAAGAATTAATAGCATGTTTTAAATATACAGTATAAGAACTTTTGATGGACAACATTTTCAGTCGCGATTATTTTGATGATACAGGGCTGCACAAAACACTTTGAAATGCGTTCTGGAAGCGTCCACAACCGCAGTAAAACCTCTTGCAATGTCGTTGGTAATTATGAACAGCAAAACGTAGTAATGTTCTAACGACTTCTTAACACAAAGTTGTGGCTTATGAACCATTTCCTGTGAAAACCCTTTTGGTCTCTAATTTTCTTAAAACCAGAATTAATTTTGTTTTTTGCTTTATATGACTAAATTTGATATAAAAGCACTAAAGAGAAGAATAAAGAAAGGAGTAAACCAAAAGGAAAAAGAAAGTCTTTAGTACGACTTCAGGTACATCGAGGGATTTGCGCTAGTTATCTGGATATTAAGTTAATTTAATTTTCATGCTTACATTCTTGACAAATATCGTTTTCGGTCTTTCATTAAGGTTTCCTTATAAGATTTTTTATATACATTTGTGAGTAGATACATGCTGACGTATTCATTAATTTATTGAGACGTCTGGCCAATCTTTAGGCCGGAAGTTCTATAATGCTTCATCATCATACCTACACATTCTTTCTTCCTTCTTCATTTCTTTCTCTCTTCGTTTAAATTGAAATAAACAGAATAAAATATGTCCGACCTTTCATTACGTCCGACTATAATGAAGACATCTCGACTGGAACTGTTCTGTTTTACCCAAATTTTGAATGGACCACAAAAGTGCGCTTCATTTGAGGAAACGTTAGGACTATTTTCTATAACTTTTCTTCTCTCGTTTCTTCAGTATTGTTTGCTATTCAAATGTATTGCGTGAAATGTACTGCAAATGAAAGACGACTTCTTTTCATCTTTCTTCTGTTCCTTGACAAGATTCCAAAAATTGCATTTCTTTGTATAATTTTCTAAATAATCATAATTATTATTGTTGTTCTGTTGCCCAACGCTAAAGGTCTAGACGATCATGGAAATATGGGTGGTCCAAAAGCAGGCGTATGGAATAAAGTATATGGTGTTTGTAGTCTTGCAAGAATGAATCGAGTCTGAAAGCTATTTATAAGATTTATTAAAACATTTATGAATCGCTAAGAAATAAATTACAAATCTGTCAATTTTTATAAGAAAGGCAGTACTTTAAGAACTTTAAGAACGCTTTAATAAAAGTAATAAAAGCGATAAAAATTAAATTAAAAATAAAAAGATAATTGTAAAAATGAAATTTTTAGCATTAATAAAATATCATAATATATGAATAATTGATAAAATAATTCTTTTATGACTCTAAAATATCACAGCGAAATGGTTATTATATAATAATTACAAGTAGTGAATTGTGGATGTTGTAAAAACTGTCGAATGATGAATTTTAATTGCTGGCTACGGAACCAACTGGGCGGTCTAAAGGAATATAAAAATTAAATTAAAAGTATATTCATAATAAATTATTAAAAAATCGAAAGCAACAACAACGAAAACAACGACGACAACAACAACAAAAGCAAAGGGATTGATGCTATAGAAGAGATGATCGATGGGCACTTCATCGATTGTGATGGTCGAAACAATTTAAAACTTGATCGGAAATGCATTGGAGCGCGCTTTAAGTAATGCTCACTGTAATCGCTGCATCGAAAACAAGATTTCAATATGAAGCAATGAAAAAAACAGTTGCAACAAAAGCAGTAAAAACAACAATTTTAAGAAATCTTCTGCTGAAAACATTGCCCAATTTTGTCTGGTCATTCAGTAATTTTAAAAGTCAAGTCAACAGAAGCTTCTTAAGGAAGCGTGGCTTTTCTCTGCGTTTGCCGCAATCGGTCGTTCAATAATGGATTAAAAGTTGATTAAAAAGTTGCTTGGGAAATTGTTGCTTTTTTCACAGAAAGCAGTTAAACATTAATTGCATCCCAACGTAAGCGTTTGTTCAATCGCAAAATCGCAATCATGAAAATATCATGAAATGGAACGATTGATTTTTGTCTGTCGGAAGAACGTGGCCGCCCTATTAATGATATTCGATTAATGTTCATCAGTGCCGAAATTGTGTTAAATACACCAAAAGAACAAACTCATAAAAACCATACAAATTAATTCGGGCAATAACGCACTCGTATCACTTTGACCCACTTTTAGATGGCGGAGAAGTAGATATTAAAAAAGAAAGGGAACAAACAAGAATAAGACAAAATTCCAGCAATCATCGAAAAAGGAAGAACCACCGTCAGTGACTTCGGAAAGCTTGCGGAAAGTATCCCGCTGAGAGTTTGTGAGTCTTTTAATTGAACCGATTTGGGTCAATTTGTAGTTAAATTGTCGATTATAACTTCATTAAAACATTGGACTAAACAACTGAAGGACGCTCGAAACAATTTCTTCTGAAATCCTTCGATTATCCAAAAACACAAGCATACCAAAACACACTGTGCGTACGCTCTTCTTTCTGTTGTCTGGCATACACACATACACACACATACACTCATGCCAAAAACACAAAACAACAGAAAAGAAAATGTAAATCTTTCAAAATATTTAACAAAGATGAAGTCATCTGTAAAGAGATAAGAAAGACTTTTTTTATGAGCTCATAAAATTTGAACGAATGAAAGTGTTTCCCCTCAGCCATTCGTAATTAAGAAGCCAAGAAGTCAAGTTATTCCATTGTCATAAAAATGCCACCAATCAAATGACCAGAAAAGATGTAGGAAGGACTGACAGATAATGGAAACGTCTGATAGACATTTACTTAATTACGTATGCTGTGGGAACTGTCGTTTTGGGGACACCCAACGCGATGATGGCGGATTGACAGTCAAACAAATGAGGCGAGAATGAGTTTTTCGAGCTTTATCTGGATTTAATTAATCTACTATAAAATTAAATCATCGGAAGGATTACCAAAAGGTTGAGCGAACAATAACAAGAAAGAAGCAAAGATAACTTTGAAAACTATTAAGAATAAACCGAGAAATGAGTTTTGTCAATAGGAGTTGATAAAAAGAACGTTATTGATATTCAACGTTATCTAAAATAACGACGACTATTAAGATTAATTCAGGATTAAATTAAAATCCAATTTGTACGTCTTTCGTTCAGAATTCTAATGAAGGACCTTAATTAAGGATATTTTTTCCATAAATACTAAATTCCAAAAAGAGCGGTATAAACGATCTGAAACCCTTTTAGACTAGAGAATTTTTAGAAATATGAGCCTGAAAGTATTGTAAATAATAGACAATTTCTTCGTATAGAATCATCTCGAACCTCGTTTTATTTGGGAAAAAATGTCAGAAGTCAGAAAAGAAGCAAAAGTGGAGAAGGAATAAATCGAAAGAAGGATTGTCAAGATCATCTATTACATGACCGACCACCAAATCAATTCATTTGGGCCATTAGGCAAATAAGCAAGAGAATATCGATAAATATATTTTGGCACTGAGCCAATATACGTTTATAAAAAAAATTTGAATATATTCCCATATCGCCTCTAATACCCGATATTAATAATACGATAACCGTATCGAATCACAAGAGCATATATATAGAAAGGTGTATGTCCAGCTCTTGCCTCCATCACGTTCTTCATCATTCCTAATATTCTTCTTTAACATCATGAGCCTCTGAGAAAAAAATGCGTATTTCAAAGGAATTTCGCACGGTCGCCGCCACCGCATACCGCATGATGTACCACGACGAATTATGAATTGGAAACGCCAGCCGTTAACGTTCTCTTTTTCGTCTACTAAAGATATTAAGGGATCGTATCGTATGCGAAATGAGCATTCCCAAGTTGCCAAAAGCAACCGAATCTTAACTGGCAAAGTTGGTGCCGGCACCGAAGCCGATACCGGTGCCGCTGCTGATCGATTTTAACACGCAAATACGGCAAAGATCGAAGTGTTTTGTATTTAACGCGAAATTTATTACATCTCTGCAGGGCTGAAGCCTCACGCAGAAGACGAGCCAAGATGGGGGCGGCAGTTCTCGCTTGGTTTGGATGGTTATGGATTTACATCTATTCACATTTGTATCGTATTGCTCTTTGAATGCTACACGATCTCGTTGAATTCAATTCAACTCGTCGTATCCACCCGTTCGTTATATTTGTTCTACACGCCAAGCCGCAATCGCGATATGACCAGAATATGTATTCATTCGCTGAACTTTATCAGCGATGGGGTGCTCTGCAGAGGTGACTGACTCCTCCCCAAAAGTGCCGTCGGTGGCTGATAATAATTGCACTGACTACACCGCATACTTTTTACTTTGTTTTCAACTGCAGTTAAGAACAAAAACAACAATGAAAGCAATGGAAAAAACAAAAGCATAAGGAGATATTTCATTGTTTATCCTGTAGTTTGTTTCCCGCTTCTTTTGCTCTTCTTCATGCATTTATTCTCCACAATCTATACCATACATCCATCCACCCATCCAACCATTCATTCATTCATACGTCGTTTGGAGATATTAAATAATTCGGTGCATATCCTCGAACGTTAAAACACCAATAACTCCAATGCTGAGCCACCAACAATAACACCGAGATCAGCAGCTCGTTGGCAGCGGCAACAACTTGTTTGCGTGAATCTCTTCCGCCTACACGCGCAACAACAACACCAAGAAGTACAAAAACAGTAGACAGGCACGAAGATATTGGTAACGTAGCGTGTCGTGGTGTTACGAACCGGACGCTTCTTGAACCCTGAGGCTGAACGTAAATCGAATGTTGAATTTATGATGTGATTCCCATCATTTGGCCTAATCTGTTTAGCAGTAAGCGAGTACGCATGCGCATATAGCGCCCCGAGGTGCTTTAGCTGCCGCCACGAAAAGACACCCTGTAATGTACTGAAGCGTGGCGGAATTGAAATTCGCTCATTTTAGCCGATCAGTTCTGCCGCTAACCAGAAAGATTTGCAGAATGGAAAAGCGAGTACTTTAACAGCGAGTGCCTTGCTTTCATGAGTCTCTCTCTCTCACACACACTTGCTAAATGTTTAATTACCAAAGGTTTTAAATACGTGTCGGATTGAAGCATTAACGGTTTATTGCGAGTACATGCGATATATTTGTTATTATGACATCGTATATCCAGTTACTTGCAATAACAGTAAAATATCACGATGTTATAAATCTAAGAGTGATTGTATTTTATCAATTCATCTGTTGCAAAACTTAACCGTAAATCTAATTGCCTTCAGGCAGTAATTTCTTAGTTTATTCATTTTTTCAATGAAGTAATATTTTACATGAAAGAAAAAGTGAAGAAAGAAATAGAAAAAACGGAAATGGGAGAGAGAGAGTTGACTTCTCCTTTGGACCCCTGTGAAATTTTCTTTGACTAAACCGAGCGGATTGTGCAATTTTTTCACTTAAAGGATAGTTTGTGGGGAAATATTTGTCTCTTAGGAAGGAGTATTAAAACCAACACTGACTAAAAATACTTAATAAATTTTGAAAAAGTTTTCCTTCAAAACCACGAATTTTCCAGATCAGAAAAATTTACATCCGGACTTCAATGAATTATAAACGCTTTAATATTAAACTAATTTTTCTTTGTGCTAATCTTTTAAACCTTAAAAAAGGAAATCGTAAAGGAGAATTTATAAAGTAGAAAGCCTTATAAAATCTTGAAAACTGCAGGTTTCGGTTCTGGGAAGAAAAATCAATGAATAGGAAATTCAGTAAGAATAAATTCAAATTAAGGAAACTCATGAATTAAAATTTTTTGAAAAGGATATCCGTTGCCTAATAGTTACAAAATAACCAAGCTAATTTCCAAATATTAATTTAACCTTCATTTATGTCCTTTCGTTAATTTTCAAATGTCTTTTTCATTTTTCTTCCGACAGTTATTAATGTTCGTAACAGAATTCAACACCTTTCGAAGAGAATACATATTATAAGAGAATACATATAATTATTACCAAAATTTAGAATGATTTGTCAGTTTCGACCTTTATCATAACTGAATTTCTTTTAATTTGGACTTTCCATTTAAATATTCAAATACGCTTTTCCAGTTCAAGTGTTCGATTGCACCGTCCCTTTCTTTCTTCATCTAAAAAGTTTTGTCACAAACTTGTACCCAGATCGCATGACGAATTAGTCTGACAAAAATTTATGACATCATAATTTCCCAGAAAACCCACACAGTCCTCGCATCTTTAGTTCCACTCGTTAATAAAAATTTTGGTTAAATGCATAAATTATGCCCTAAGACAAAACAGTAGTCGATGAGATAATCAAATGGCATGATCATCGATGCTTTGCTTAATGAATGAAGTTTAATACGACTTAGACAAAGAAGCCTAGAATTGAGAGGAATATCCATGCAAGCCTTTGGTGTCTTTGGTCTCTACTCATAATAATATGGTTTCAGCTACGCTTGAATTAAGCAAGATTTACAACCGTTTAACTAAAATCTATCGTCAATGCTGTGGGTCCTGTTTTTCTTAAGAGATGTCCTGCAACAACGACGTATTGCACAGATTTACGGAATTTGAGAATTTATTATTGTCACTTTGTCGTGCCGCCACATGATCGGTAACTTCAGCAGGATCGGTTAGAAAAGAAGGATCATCCGAGGTCAAGATCAGCCAAAGAAAATCGATTTCGAGCGAAGAAAATCGAACAGCGTCAACAACAAGAAGGCAACTGTAAAAATATCCTATACTAGAAAAACGTTTTCAGGGTAAGAAGAAAAATAAAAACAAGAAGGTGTCAAAATCATTGAAGCGTATTGAAATTGATTGAACTGCTTGCGTGGAAATCTGTCGTGATTTTTGTTGTCGCTTCGTAAATCCTTTGTTATGTCACAAAACTCCTTATTTTTTTTATTTAATAATTCTGTTTTGTTTGTTTTTTTTTATCTTTCTTTTTTTCCTACTCACACTTTGTTGGCCGTTGTCGTTACGACGACATTTTGTCACCTGACCAAAAAATCTTATTTGTTGTTTGGTCGCTGACACAGCGATCGTCGATCACCGATCGTCGATCATGATCGTAAAACACGTGTTAGCGTAGCCAGGGAAGACATAAAAAATGCCATTTGAAATGCTTTATTGACAATTGTTGTCAATGCCGATAATGTCAAAAATACCGCTACAGACTCATAAAGCACTAAGCCAATGATTGTTGATCATCACAAAGTGAATCATGTTCGAATTTCAATTTAGTACAACTCTATGAAAGAATAAACACCTCTCCCCCACTCACTTGAAGGGGCAACCGACTCATATGAAATTATAAAAAGAAGGAAGAAATAGGAATTCCTTGGATTCTTAGTCCGGTGGATTAGGTATCACAAAACAGTAAAATATTTTAAAAGTCATTTTAATTTTTAATTACTTAATCTTATTTAATCTCTCCTAAAAGTTATCCTTTCTCTTCCATTCCTTACGGCACTTCTTCCTCGTTACTTCGGCGTACTAAAAGAGACACGCGAGACGTTTCAACTAATGGCCCGTGCATAGTAATCGATTCCTATCATCTCTTATCTCTACTAAAACTGTTAAATTTTGCTAAAAACTTGTTAAAAAGTTAAGTGGAATTACCAGAAAAGCAAAGCATTATCCCATCCGGTGCGATTGTATCACAATCTCGATCATCTGAGGATCGATTCTTTTGCGGTGCACTCTGATTCCTACGACCTCAAAACACAACCTTAAGGAAATAGTGATCGGTCATCGGCTGATTTACATATAATTTGCATTTTTAAAATCCTAAAACGATGCGTTGTTTAACGACAAGACACGGCAGGACTTTGGACGGAGGGTGGAAGAAGCTCAAAGCAATTGATTTTTCCTTTTTATCGATTAATTCAACAAAGATAATTCATGAGGGAATGTTTTATTGGGGGAGGAGGGAGAGAGGGTAGATCGTGCGGAAAAGAAAGACACGAAGAACCAATTGGAGGTTTACTGCATTTAAAATTGTCAGCCCCGAAATAATGAAACATTAAGAAAAAATAACAACAACTAAAATAAAAATAACAACAATAGTGACAACAACAAGATTGAAAAACGTATTTTGGAAGGAGTTTTCAATCAGATTAAGATGGAATTAACATTCGTGTAGATGCCGCGATACGATAGACAATGACTGGTGGTGATAATGATGATGATGATGATGATATTAATGTTATTAATGTTCATAATATTAAGATATGGTCGTTCTAATGGGATTTATTGCATCCCTTACCTCGCTCTTTTTTCTCTTTGGTTTTTCGTTTTGTTCGTGCAGTTTATTTGTTTTAATGAAGTTAGTCATGTCGTTAGGATATTGCCAAGATCATCAACATATTAATTACGATAAATTCGCGATTTGTACCGCGGTATTCTTATCTCTGTGGTATTTGTTATTTGATATTTTAATGTACCTTCGCGTATCTTTAGGCATATCCTTCAAAACAATCTTATGATCGCCAATTTGATGCTGCTGTTTTTATTGTTTTACGGTTGCAGTTGATGCAGTTGTTGTTGTTGTTATTCTTGACCATACTCTTGAAATCTTCGCTAGGTTTAACGTGTTTAGTTTTGAAGTGAATCCTTAATGAAAGATTTACGTTTCAATTAATATATTCAAATCTTTATAATTATTAAATATCTCTTATATCTCAATAATTCTGAAATAAATGATTTGTTTGAATTACTTTTAGTTTGCAATTATTTCTTTTTTTAATTTATTCTTCCTCCATCAATCCTGATCTTCTTACAACGATTTTGGAATCATAATATCGGTTCATGTACCATTTAATTATTTTGGTACTATATTTCATAAAATTCTCTGCTAAAAATCGTTGGTGGTCTCCACAAATGCTTTTGTTTTCAATCAAAAAAATCGTTGCCATTGATTGGCATCAAACGAAGAAACGAAAAAATGAAACTTTTCAAATTATAAATCACTAAAGAAAGCCACATATACAATATAATTGCACTAATTAGATACGTACACTCTGCAATATATACATACATCGTTAATGTAGGTTGTTGATGAAGTATCCTCATACGCATAAATCCTAATCCGAACCAGCTCAATCACCGTCAAGCTTAACAATAATAATAAAACAATAAAATTATTTTCAATAAATCAAGACGGGCAAATGAGAGGCAACGAACCAAATAAATTGCAATCAAAATAATCAGCTCGATAACAAAAAGAACGAGAATAAGCGAAGCGATTCATAAAGGATTCTCGTTGGGCTATAGATGCGCGACCCCACACGTTTCGGCGAAACGTTTTTTGACGAATTGGCAAAAGAGCAAAGTAAGGAATTCCTAAGGAAGATAAGCCTCCTACTCTTTGGAGTAAACATAAATGAAATGTTCGAACACATAAGAAAAACAACGAATTAAGAAATCAATAACGCAACAAAAACTATCACGACCAATTAAAGCGCAAAGCAAATCTTAAACAAATCTAAAATTTAGTCTTCATGAAGGATCGTCGGTAATTAGCCGTATTCCGTCTCTCTGACGTCCAACTTCTGATATAAAAAAAGGACAGAATAAAACTAACAACAACAACGACGTTCTCATCAAGTAATTCAATTATTAATTGGTTCTGCGTACAAAAGAATTGTAGTATCGACAGTCAGCTGAATAGCTAACAAAAAACGTAAGATAGCAAGTGAAAAAAGTTGCTCGATATCCGTCGATAAAGTTTCTCAATGAAGATCGCTTTATTTGAACGAAATGGCAGTAAAAAATCGAATCGATTTCAGCTAAATCACTCAATAGTCGATTCGTAAAGGAAGCCAAGAAAATCCGGTGTTAACATCGGATCAATATCGGACCAAGTAAGCATATCAATGACTGGGAGTATCCGAGAGGTAAGCGAAAGTCGTCAGAGAAGTTTGGGGGTGTTTGGAACGATCTTGCTGGAGCCATCGCAGTCATCGTCTCTGTAAGAGTTGTCACAATAGTATTATTGCTAACGACAGACAAAATAGTTTAGTTGGCTTCAAATTGTTTTAATTTTTTCTAGAATCCATTGAAAAACCAAAGTCATTCTCATTCACCAGCGATTACTTTTCCTCCGACGAAAATTAAATTAACATATCAAGCGAGAATGCCATCAAACTCACCGAAGTAGAACTTATCTGCTTGCTGAAATCTTTATACCCGACACAGATAGAGTTCAAGAAAGCCATGAAGAGAAGAATGGGAAGAATGAACGACCAGTATCAGGTATGCCGTGTATACGCCTATGACGATCAAGCGATCACTTTGGTTCTGACTTTGACTACGACTGTGATTTGTGTTTGTTTGGCTCCCGTCACAGACAGACACGCGATCGGTAGTCAAACTCGTTGAACAGGATGTTGACAGATAGAGCGGTTGATTTGTTGTCGCTAAGATGTATTGCATCGCCATGATGTCGCGTTATTGATTCAATTAGATTCGTGTTTGGATCGTAACTGCAGTCTGAAGCGCGTACATCAAACAACATCCACCCACTCCGGTGAATGATCGCTACGTTTTCTAAATAATATTGGTATATTATTTATAATAAAATATTGGTCGAAACAACGAAACGTTGACCTAAACTAAAAGAGGCAATATATTAGGCCATGAAGTAATTGAAATCGGGTTTTAAAATATAATTTCACCTTCCATTTTTTAGGGCATTGCCATTTACGTCTGCCAAGCTTTTCCAATCAAAACTTCATAATTCATCTCGCCAATTTAATATTATTTTGAAAAATTGTTTACGTAAACGAATCGCTCTACTTTTCGCACATAAAACATTAATGTTCCGCGATATTTCGATGCTCCCTGATATTTTGATATTCCCCGATGCTCCGACAGGTACATACGTTCTTTCCACGAGATGGTTAAATGTCTGAAATTCAATTAATCCACAAAACCAAATCCAAATAAAGCAGAAAAAGGAGAAGAAAGAACAAGAATAAGTAACAGTAAGGCCTTTCTCCATCGTCATCGACATCATCTTCTTCATCGCATGAAGGATTTTCTGATTCATCTTCGGTTTATACGATAAAAGTTTTATTAGACAGTTAATCACAGGATGAAAGAAAGTTGAAATTAAATGCGAAAGTGAAAGCTGAAAAAACCATAAATACGGCGTAATTGAAAAATCTGCTCCTCATTCTCGAGAAATGATCGATGTACTGAAAAAGGGTTTATTACTAAGGATAATTCCTTTGCACTTAACGTTTCCATAGCATTTTTATTTCTCTATTCATCTTCGTTCTTTGGATTTTCTTACCGTAAATAGAGAATATCTTTAGAAAGATTTTGAATTCTCTCAAATCGGAAAAAGTAAACGCTTTTAGAAGAATTTCCATTTAAATGACGTTTAAAGATTAATCGCGATTGAAAGTAATAAATAGATTTTCTATGAATTAGAAACGAAATTCTTAGACAGCTAATTACAAATCTTTATTTCTTGATTATTCCCTAAAAAATATTAAAAATTGAAAAAATAAAAGCAGATAAATCGTTTAAGAAAATCATAACACACGACACTTTATAAAGATTTATTAATCGTTAAATCAGCTTCTTCCAGCAACAACAACGACTACTAGGCGGACAGTCAAACATATGATCTGATATCTTTTATAATTTTTTTCGATTTTATGAAGTTTAAATTAAGCAACTTTGCACAGAAAAACTACAAAGGCGATTTAGTATCGTTAAATGAAAGTCAAAACTGATTACATCCCAATGATTGTTGTTGTTGTTGTTGTTGTTGTTTGCGTAGCAGTACTAAGCAATTGTTTTTGTTTTATGGATAAATTAATTCTCATTTAAAGCGATATTTATAATAAACGATCGCCGCAGATGATAAGCTACTTAAATGAACCTGATCATCACATATCCATGAGTAGCATGTTATTAATATCGCATCGGTCGCGATGCGTCGTCGTCATCGTCGTCGTCATCGTCGTCAATGCGAACCAAGTGAAATCCGGCTTTAGTCTCGTTTCTGCGATGCAGAAAAGCGTTTGGTAGGAGGCACGCTTCGGGAAGGCCTTCCATTTTTGTAGCTGATTAAAAACTGAAAACAACTTAAAAATGGTTAACGCCCACTTGATCTACTTGGCTACTTTCTCAAAATCAAGATGCCAACCTATGCATGTGTGTACCGCAGATCATGCTCATCTCTTAAATGAGCACAAGGCATTGCAGAAAAATAAAGCAACTAAGATAATTACAAACCAACCGCGCCTCCTTGTTAAGCGTTAAAATCGCGTACGAATCGCGAATGGTTCGCGTGCGTGCTAATCTGAGAGCGTTTTGTATTGCGGTTTAATGATTTTTCAGCCCGATATTTTCGCTCTCTAGAGAGCACGATCCATGCGGTCACAGGCTTCACGATATCTCAGAAAGGTGTTCGTATGGCACTTCTGTTTAAAGCGCGAAAAGTATAAAGAATGTGGAAGAGAGGCATTAAACTGATTACGAGTATTAGCAATTTTTTTAAATATGGATTAGGTTTAAATCGTGTGATCGATAATGGCCAGTAGCTCAAAATTATCGACGGTACATCAAAAATTATCAACCGAATTTCAATTATGTCAGACATTTCGATTTAACGTCCACTTTTCTGTATCCTTATTATAATAAAGAAGGAGGTCCCTTAAAACGATTTTTCGCCCCTCTTAACGTCTTCTCATATTGTTTTTTCCTGTCATCTCCTATACGTATGATCGCATATGTTCGAAATATGGTAAAGGTGGTCTCAATGTAAGCGACGATTCTACGATATTTGTGTACGATAACGTATCTTTATTTATATTAAACGAATTAATTCAATTGAAGCAACCATTAAAAATCAATTCATAAAAATTTGCAAAAGCCGATCAAATTTGTATGGAAATGTCATTGATCGTAACACGCGCGAATCCTACAAAAAACAGATTTTCTTCCTTTTATTTCTCCTTGTCTCTTTTCCCTCTCTCCTTCTCTCTTTCTCTGTCTACGTTTCTTGATCAATAAACTTCAAAATAATCTTTTATTGACCACAAAATTCGATCAGTTTTAAAAAGTGACCGCTAAGACAAAAAACTATTCAATCTGAATAAAGCACTTCAATTGTCCAAGAAGAAAACGATTCGAAATATAAACTTTTGTCATGTATGCAAAATAATGTCGCGTCTTCGTTTTCGGAAGTCATCTGAAAGGTCGATCTTTTGTACAGGCCGTATTTGTTCAACTAGCGCCTGTGGGTAGCCGTCCAGATTTGTCTTTAGTGTTTGTCAAGTGATCCCTGTCATTGACTCTGGTCGGACAAGAAGCCAGAAAGAATGATGTCAAGCACAAAGATCGTTGGACACAATTCAATCATTTCGATTTCCATATCAACTGTCTGAAATAAGACGATTCGTGGTGCATCCGCCCCATCCCGTGGTACAAGATCGTCGTTCCACCGAGAAGATCGGTAAAACTAGATTAAAATATCATCGATCAATGGTGGTTACCAAGCAACGTATAAGACGAACACAATTTTTCGTTGGAACCTACGACAGCGTCTGTCGTCTGAGAGGCGACACAATGAAATCTTCGTATTCCACATTTTCGGATGCAGCAAAATAAATGTAAACAGAAAAGAATTGGATAAATTATTTCCCAGCTTTTACAAAAAAGTGAGTTTTTGTTTGGGTGGTCTTATCGTACATTTTGATTGCTGCTTCCTAAAGACAAACATCAATTTCATTTCATTCGTCTTTTGTATTTTTGTATTCCTCTCCTTCTCTCCCACACACAGACTCTGCATTCCCTCGCACTCTTTCTAACTAGTCTTCAACCGATTTATGCTACTCTCGTTTTCTGATGATGTATCGATTTTTAATATATTCCACAAGTTGATTTGTATATGGTTGATTATTTTGACCTGATATCACCCGATGTCACAGTTTTCAAGCATAATATTTTCTTCCTTATTCGATTATACACCAAGAGGATACAGGTGAAATTATGATCGTTGTTCGATTATCAGGTTGTTACTCTTTTTGTAATGCCGTTGTTTCCAAAGATGAACACTTTTTATTATCGATTTGTACGTGTATTCTTTCTTCTTGTCCCTTACTGTTTTCCTTGAATTTTGACATTTTGTCTCGGTGCAAAAAGTGATCAATCAAATTCATAGAAGCAAAAAGATCATGAAATCAATGGTTTATGATGCAGTCTCTGATGGATGACTTTCTGATAAAAGATTAACAAAATGATCTAAAGGTTGTTAGGATTTGAATTTAAACAAACGCCTCATAAATTTTAAAACAATTTTTTATAATCGGTCGAGGAGATCGTGTACAAAAAATGCTAATAAATTCATCTAACCGACACAAATTTTAAATCGATCCATTACAAATTTTGGGCCAATGGACTCCATTTGTGGATAACTCAATTCCTCAGCCTTCAGTTCTAGAAGCGAGCGATTTGACCTCCACGAGAGTAATTGTTTTTTAAAGATGCATCTTATGTCTAAGAGAAATTCTATGATTTGGCGATTCCACGATAACTGATGGTGGCATCATAGATGTGGCCTCCACATCCACAAACGTCTCATAAGCCAAAGCCAATTAGTTTGAAAAAAACTGCATTCTTTCTTAAATATTTGCAATAAATAATCGATATAGCAAATTTCGATCCTCTAAAGTGCTTTCTCTCTATCATAAATAACCACAAATAATTGCTCGCATGGCTACGGTGCATCAATAATAGTCGTTATTGTTGTTATAACTGTTTGTTTTTATACGACTAAAAATTATTTGCGGTCTCTCCAGAGTCTGGATCATTCATCTCGTATTTCTGGAATTATTAGTACCAGACAAAATCGATCTTATGAAACTGAAACAATTCTTTATGGTTGACTTATTTCGTCCTTGGAATAGAAAAAGAAAACGAAGCTATAGAAATTTGATCAATAACCGCAAAGGTTATTATTGCAATACAAAATACTTCGAATTGTCACATAAAGTTAAGTAACGAACACTATACGATAATAATCCATGGCTCCGACGGCGAACGTCATTCTGGCCTTGCAAATCCCAATCCTCGCCAGCACAAGAAGCAAAGCTATATAAGATTAAAAAATAATTTTCAAAAAAACATGCGCGGTACTTGACATTTCTATTGACCCACAATGCAGGAAATCTAATAATTCACTCGACAATTGAGATACTTTTGGTATTATTCTTTGCACAAAACGTAGTGGAAGCGGTTGCTGGATGTAGATGCGTGAAAAGATTTTAAAAAATTAAAAAAATCCCATCAAGAAAAATTATCGGTTTTATTAGAAAAGAATAAGATTAGTCTTGAGGTTTTCCCTTCATTATTGATTATGATTGAAGACCTTAATTTATTAGAAATTTATTAACTTCATAGAAAAATGAAACGTCTCAGTTTTGTTGAAAATTGCTTTTGGCAGGATATATTTTCAGTTTCAACTGAAGATCATTGCTTGAAATATTTTTGTCATTGAATTATTTCTCGTGCTAAAACGGACATACTCAATCCCTTTACTCATCCTCCTCTTGCTCCCTTTCGTCTTACTTTCCATCCTTTTCTTCAATAATTTCAACATTATTCAGTTATTGATGCAAAAGAATGATCCATAAACCGAACACAATACTGCGTGGTAATTCGTAGCAACCTTTTGCGCCTGTCGAAGGGACGATGACTGGTTGTTTGCGGCGACTGTTGTTAACGCTGACCGCAATTTTGAAGTACCACGATAGGATCGTGCCCAAATACTCGTGGAAAGATTAAAGTTTTGTCGTTTGTTTTTCTACTCGAGTGATGGAGTTATAATAGTAAAAGTGTATGCAGTTTTCTGTTTCTTTATCCGAATATCGAGTCGTCGTCTCTCATCCATCTACTCCTCTCACTGGCTCATCTCATGTTAAACATTTCGCTAACGGCAATGCACCTTCCACTTGGACCATCAACATCAGCACCGCCATCACTAACCACCGATCAAAGTTGTTAATGCTAATGACGATGATGCTGGTAATAATGATGGCGTTGGTTGCTGCTGCTTGCCATTGATGCTGTTGTTAAGGATCACTTATTTGTTTTAGTGCTTTATTATGGTCTGCGATGTTCTGGCCAGCATTAGATTACCGTGCATTATTTTGTTGTAAGTTCGAATTGTTGGAGGATTGACTTTAAAATTGTTATGGCATCGCAAAATACTGGAAGCGTTTTTCTAAACACCTTCAACGCTTTCTCGGAAATTAGGCGCATAAACCGCATACATTGCTGCCACTCAAACCACTCTTAAGTCAATCTATCGAGTTAATGGGATGGTATCAAGTGTAGGCGCTTTCGCAATAACGATAATCGTTTCAATGATTACTGTGGTTTGTAGCGTTCTGCAAAAGTTAATACTTCGTTGGTTCTTGGGGCGGTGGTACGATCGGAGCGTCGGTATCAATAACAATGATTGGGCAATTTCGGTGGCAATATATCACTCGTTGCTGACGTGAATACAAATAAGTAAGATGGTCATATTCATCATAGAACATTTTGTGAGCGAAAAGCGAAATCTTTTAGCTTCACGTATGTATATCAGCTCATCAGCTCGACCTCGACGTCTCAATTTGACGAACATTTATAAAAATGTGTTTTCAATGAGAAGGAAAAAGTCTAAGAATAAGGATGAAATTGTAATTTAACTAATTGTGTAATTGTGTAATTTAATTAATTAGTAATTAGTTATTTAATTCAATTAATAATTATAACCTTCACGTGATAACTTCAAAACTCAATACACTGAGAGAATCTTATATTTGATTTTTCTCAAAAATAAATTCAAATTCAAGTCATTGATTAATAAAAAATCTTGTGGGACAGAAAGACGTGAAATATACTGGAAAACACAACGCATTTATTTAGAGTGACCAACTTAAATCTTATTCTGTCGCGTGGCAAATAATCAACAACAGTTTTCAAACAAAATCATAAATAACGGAGAGCCGCAAATATTGAAAATCCTGTCAATAAAATGTCACATTTTTTATCTGTCCGAGTATAAACAGATATATTGACGATCTCTTTACACACGCGTTTACGTTTGTATTGAATAAAATAAATATTGTTTGTTTGCGACAAACGAACAGCAACGAGCCAACCTCGCTAATGCCGATAAAAAACAGAATCGGCAAAGGCACCAATAATTTAATAAATTTCTTTAAAGTAAACTTATCGTTTGTTTGTTTAATTATTATTGTATTTGTTGTTGCTATGATAATCTCATTATCATTAAGTAAGTAATAATGATTGCGCCAACTAAAATGATTTTAAAAATTTATGATAAATACTCGTTAAAAATGCTCTCAAATTGAATTCCATTGGTTGAGTTACCTTTATTACTCTCTCCCCTCGTCACTCTGAAGGAGGGTTGAGGGAAGGAGAGCCTTCACTCTTTCTATCTCTTTTTCTTCCGTACGGCTGAAATTGATAGAAGAAACCAAATGTATAAATCAACATAAAATATTTAAAGAATTCTTTATCATATCGCACAAATTTCATAAATGATCTTTTAAGAAATAATGTTATCTATTTATCGATCGTTATTTTATTAATATGTAAATATTTCGGAAATAGAAAATATTTTATGTAAATGGTGTCATACCTTTTTAAACTGTTCTCGAATATATTAATCGTTTTATTTTATTACGAATTAACTGACAGTTTCCTACTTGCAAGTTTCTTTTAAAATCGTTTTCATATATAGTATTCGAACATATATGATCAGATCTGAGTTTGACATGATGCCCATCAGAGCAATTTTTTTGTCTCAAACTATCTGTTTCTGAAGAATAATACTCTAATGGACTGCCTAGGGAACAACATTGTTATTTCTTTCATGAAATACTGATTTTCCCCACTATACTCCGCTACCTCTCGTACGTTTATCGTATGAGTGTTTTCTTAGGAGCACCTTGTGCACAATGTACACCCTCATAAGTTTTCAAAAATAATACTCCCGAAAGACCTTTACCTCTCAAAGATTACACTTCTTGTTGTTTTTGAAGATTTTTCTAATTTCCTTTTTTTATTCAAATTGAAGTATTTTCTTAAGAGCTTGTATTTTTGGTTGTATGCTCTTTTCCCTCTCTCTCTCTCTGTCTTCTTATTGCATTTTCTTTGTGTGGAGTAAAAACGTACTCTGTCCAAGATTTACATAAAGGCAAGCAAATCGTCATAACGAATCAATTTTAATCTTTAGAATTTAAAATATCGCAAAAAATGTTTTCTTTTAATTTGAAGATTCGAAAAGAGTCTCTTGATATTGCATAGAAAATCTTCATCATTATCGCTTTTTTATGGTAATTATCATTATTCTTATTTAAAGAAACTCAATCGAAGGTAACGCAATTGAAAAGAAAGTACGAAAAACAAAAAGAAAGAATGCAATTTTTTTCGGAAACTACAAGAAAAGCAAAAGGGAGAAATGTTCTTTCTATTCAAGTTTGAAAGTGATGGAAATCCATCAAACGGTCCGGTCAGCCATTCATACCAATAAGTTCCGCCTGCACGTTTGTAGAGCCTGTAGTCGATTAGCATTACCGACGACTTGCATAAAATTTGTTTTCATTACGCGTGTGTGGCATGCGTTAGATGGTGGCGCAGCCAGTGACGCACCGGAGACACGCGTCTTTAAGTGAACCACTTTACCTCTTACCTCACCGCCGGATACGTTACTGCGTCAGTGTCTCGCACGACAGATGTGGTACGTCATAGCGCATGATATTTCAATTAACCCCTCCGCACACACCCACCCTGCATAATATCTTACGAACTTATATAACCCTGAGTCTATCACACATACACAAATACATACATACACATGCACCCAAGTTAAATTTCTAAGCCATTGCAAGTACATTTTAGTCAAAACTGAGCACAATTTAAGACAAATAATGCATTCGGAGGATGGCGTTCTCGATAGTGTTTTGGAGGACTTCGAGCGTTTGAAATTACTCGTAAAAGGGGGAAAATTAGAATTTCATTCTAAACACATTCAACTGCCGTTTGCACTTTATTAAGGACAACATCATCATCACGGTGACAACAACAACATCAACAACGAGAACGAGAACAGCAATAAAAGCAATAGCGTAATGAAATTCTGTAGAATTGAGTTGCTGATTTTATTAACCAACATTAACAACACTTTTCTAAAGATGTTGCCCGACTTGGCCACCGAGTTGGCAATTCATCTGAATTTTATGCATTTTCATTGATGTTACGTCTTTATTTTGTATTGTTATTGCAGACAGCTGCTGCAGCATGCGTTAATGCGTTGATTAAAATGTTGCACATGTTGTTGTTGTTGCATAGAATATCGAGCTGCCGATAAAGTGATTGCGAAGGACAATAAAAGTCTGCATTAATTAACTCAAGTGCGTCATAAAATGAGTTATCAGCAAATCGATAGCGATAGCAGTAGATCGATTCATTTTTCTTTCTTCGTTTGTCCTTTTGATCGATCGATAGAACGATTGGAGAGCATACGAACATTTCATCGTCAACCATTTCTAGTCCAACACTGGCTACGTCGATTCATGGACTTCTTTAGCCCTTGCTTCATGCCCCGCCAGTTGATTAGCCATTACCTCTTAATCATTACATCTTCATTGATGCAATCGGTTTTTCATGTATGTCGATGATAATAATAATCTCGATGTATTGGTGATAATATTATTGGCGCTATCTTGTTCTCCTCCATTGCTCTTCACCGCTATGCCGTTTCACGGGTATTGCCACTGCCGAAAAGAAGAACTGTGAATGAAAAGAAGACTTGTTTGCGTTGAGCTCAACTTAAGTAGTGTTCAGCTTAATTGTGATAATCCTGTGATACATGTGAGTGATGCTTTTAAGCCTAAAATCATTCAAACGCTAAAAAAATAAAATGAAATTTGATCTACTAGAAAAGAAACCAAACGGAAAAATTAGAAAAAATATATTTTTCATTGCAAAACCTAATTCTGAAGTTCTGTAAGAGATTAGTATTCAAAAAATACGTTATGGAAAACGGATAATGTAATATTAGATTTAATTTTAGATTTAAACAAGGTCCGTTTCTATCGGAACAAGAAACAGCCACTTTCTCTCGATCACCTACGATTTTAAATACCAAAAGAAAGTAATTTACTAAAAATTACGTTTCGTGACCACCAGAATAAGTGAATAATTTTACTGTGCGTTAGTCGTGGCATCGCACACTAACGCAATTCAAAGTATTAATCACATTATTTCCAATCAAGAATACGATTTTAATTGATTGCTTTTCGCGCGAGTGAGATGAATGCAAAAATTTGCATTTTGTTTCTATTTCCTCGCCTTCAACTTAAAAAAGAGAAACAAAAGAAGACAGAAAAAACACCATAAAGCTCATAAAAGGCGTATGCATCAACTTAACGTAACGCTATGCGCGTCAAGAGCAATTAAAATATTATCACAACGCGCACAATGTTTGCATATCGGCGTCGGACAAGATCGCTGCGGCGATATAATGAGACGCATCATCAATAATAT
This sequence comes from Physocephala rufipes, assembly GCA_963966595.1. Classification (NCBI taxonomy): domain Eukaryota; kingdom Metazoa; phylum Arthropoda; class Insecta; order Diptera; family Conopidae; genus Physocephala; species Physocephala rufipes. Next base: position 38,364,982 of record OZ016504.1, read on the forward strand.
CATCAGCATATACAGCACACACCAATAATAACATTTCTTCAATTTATTCACACACCAACACATTTATCTGAACATTCGCATACTGCATCCCTATGGGCACGGTGGAATGAATACGTTAAGGATAACGATATCGCGATGGAATCATGTATAGCGCGCATCGGCAGTTAAAGCAAACATATTTTGATTTAATTAATTCGCCATAAAAAAGCATTTGCGAACGATATAACGAAATGCGACACGATGAATCGCATTCAACCACAACGCGCCACACCGCACCGCACCGCACTGCATCGCTATGCATCGCATCACAACGCATTACCATTCAACGCTGAACTAATGCAGCCAACTCAACTGAACTGTTTGTGAAACAACGCTGCCTGTGATGCATCAGCAGCAAGAGCAACAGCACCACCGACGGCTAATTAATCGCACTCGAAAGCATTTCATTACGTCTTATGGCTTTACCAAACAAAATCATGCTGGGCAGATGAATCCTAATGAGGACGACCGGTATCGGCGTCGTTGGTTGTGATGATGTGGTTGCTACTTGTAAAATACTCTGGCAGTAAAAGCCCATCAATTCGCATAATTTTCGAATTATGCGTTTCGAATTTTTCATTTACTTCACCGTCGCGACACGAGAGGCGGGTGCAAATATCGCATATCATTTATAGCTTGGCTACATACTCTCTGAAATACGTTAATGATTTATCAGAAGCGTAAGTATTTTCAATTGAAATAATTATTAATAATTATAGTCGGGGTAAAGGCGAAGACTAATTGATACCTAAACGATATTTTGATTCGGTTCCGAAAATAACTATTTCCGCCTGTGGCGAGATTAGAGCTTTCCATAAATCCAGATATGGGCTTGATAGAAAGAGTGTATAAGAATGCTTGTTTTGGTTCTTGGTATCACGTTAAATATTTGTAAAAATATCTGAAGAGGAAAGAATTCTTTATGTGCGGGTAAAGCGAGCTTTACTAATTATCAGAACGTGGTGAAAACAACCAGATATGATTTTTTTAGAAACGCAACGAAAACAAAATTATTACAAATATGTACGGAATGTTAACGAAAACCAACTGCGATATATTCACATTTCCAAATTGTTGTTGTCTCGATTAAGGACGCATGCGTACAAGTAGAAATCAGATTGGCTTCTACAAATATACGTTCAGAATCAACGTCGATTTGTCTCGTAAGCGCTAAGAAAGGCGCGAACGGATGCGCACGACTTAACGATTAAATTAAATTTAAATAGCCCAACCAACCTGCCATCAATTTCGTTGGCACCACCGCTACTAGCAGCACTGCAACCATCGTCGGTGCGACGGCATTAAGCGGCAACAAAGGGATTTTTTAATACTTTTTTCACTTCTGTTTTATTTGGGTTTTTTCATTTTTAGTTAAATATTTAAAGAGTTTTATAAAAATTTAATTATAAAAGGCGCAAAATTTTGTTTGTGTTCATAAAACATTCTTTTGTTGCCTCAGAAAAGTGAAACTTTTAATTTTGGGCCCCAACAATCGATCATTTCAAAACATGCGGGCTTGAATCGAATTTTATGAAGTCCAAAGAAGCAACCGGTATCCTGGTAGCCTGAAAAGATATCCACCGCAACCAACCAAGTGCAATTACGTTGGCAATAATGAATCACATAATGCTGCTAAAGCCTCATTCCCGCAACCAACGCAATAGCGTCATAATGACATTTCGTACCGTGTGAGTGTATTAGAAATTTCTATCGCCGTTGCAAAATTTCTTAGATAATTTTTTCTATCGTTACTTTCATTTTTTTCACGTTTTCGCTGGTTTAGTTTTAATCTTCATACAGCGTTATATTGGCGTCAGGAACTCTAAAACAATAATTCCAAATTGATTTTACCGGGAAAAACCACACGTAGTCGCAAGGGCGTCGCAATGCGGTGGCGCTGTTTGTATCAATATACGTTTCGGGGAGGAAAGAAGGAGGAGAAAGAAGGACCATTAGAAAATATTAGAAACCATTAGCCAGGTGTGCCAATGCCCATTTAAAGCAATCCGTTCGTGTATTCATTTTTCACAATATTTTGGTCTATTCTTCTCTCCAACCATCAGAATTCCGTTCTCTCTGTGGACTCATTTTCGTTGAGGTGCCACAAAGCAGATGGTCCTTCGAGTTTATTATGTTTGTGGCCACATGACTTGATTCCAATGAGTCCATCAGCCAGTCACTTCTTTAGTCAATTTAAATTTTTTCCTTTAATATTTTTTGTTGAAATTGTTGTCTTCTCCTGATTTATTTTTCATTTGTTTGCAAACAGAAGGAATTGTACCCGTTGCTTTTCTTTGCAGGATATCAAACAAATTTTGATCCGTGTCTCATTGTCGTGCAACTCTCTACCAGTCTTCAGCAGATTTCCTTTTTTGATGCCAGAATGACCGCAAGCAAAAAGCCATAGTAATGAGTTTCGTATGACTAAATCTGAAGCACAAAAAAAGGACTACTATGGTCTTGATGTAGGTTTTAAACATTTAGCAAACAAATATTAAAAATTGACTTCTTTTTAATTTCATTTAAGAAATTTTCTCTGATATGGAAAATTCTCTCTAAGGAATTAGATTCTATCGTAGTCACATTTAAAATAAGTAAAGGATAACATTTTATATTTTGTCAATGTCTTTTATAAGATATTTTCAATAAATGATGTCTTTTAGCCATTTGTAATCTTCGGTTTGATTCCAAACAATTCATTAATGCGGTCACACGTCCATGAAAAGAAACCCGTCTGTACAGACGCGAGCCATTAGTCAACACTCTTTCTATTAAAACTTAAAAACATTTCTTTTCAATTCAACTAAAAATGCATCATATTCAATTTGCAACCAAAGTAAATACAAATTTCACAAAAAAGTATTTATAATAATTGATCAAAATAACCAACATGATAGTTCAGTCCTGGGACGTATCTCGCCACGAGTCATTGCCAGTGACCGTTCATAATGAGTATTAGATGCTCATATTTAATCCTTTGCTTCCTTTTTAGGTATAAAAATGATCGATGATCGCTCTAATCCTTAAGCAAAGAGTTCACTTCCGTCGCATTTCAATAGAAATTTACAAAAAGGATAAACTGCTTTTTCAGTTTTGTTTCTATTTAATAGAAAGTACACCAAACCGCAACAAAAGTCATGATAAAGGGAAACAACAACGAAAAAAATAAGAAATGAAAGGATCATTTATTCATGCTTATTCTGTTCTTAATCCGTACTGGTTTCCTTTGTTTTGACAGCAACTCGTCTAATGTTTCTTTCATTGGAATGCATTTAACTCGACTGATCGTTTATTGTTTCTCACAATATTTGTTTTTTGTATCTCACAATATTTGCTGCTGCCGTTTTGTTTGTGGTTACCATTAAGACTATCACTACAACCTCTTCGGAGACATAGAGATGAATGTCATGCATGAATTTGCAATATATTCTACTTTCGTGACATTGATCCTTCTTTAACTCCTCGAAGCCAACGTCTTCGTCGAAGAGGATGCTGTTTCTCCTATCTATCTTCTTCTGTCTAGTTCTGTCTATGTTTATTTCTTTTTCAGCACTTGATCATCCGGAAGTTTGTGGGTTGGTCCGCCTTAAGTGGTTTAAAGACGAAAGAGTTGAATTTTGGCACGCTTGGTTTGTGAATGGAGAAAACGATATAGTTTCCTGACAAGCTGGAATATCACTTCAATGATTGAAGAGGGTACCAAAAGAGGTATGAACAACGGACTTCCGTAAAGAATTCTTTTTTTTTGGGTAACAAAAATATACGTATGATTTTTTTCAAGAAATATTCCTGACCTTTCTTGGGCCTCGTAAAAATATGGATCAGGTCAGAAAATTGTTGACTTTTCTACGAATACATTTAAATATTTACCTCACGGAACATTTTAGCTGCTGCATTTAAGCTGCTTTGTCAGCAGAATCCAGAGGAACCATTTACCAATTAAATTGATCTAACATTCAGTTCTACGATGAATAATTTAGCGCAGTCCAGTAAGCAAAGTATCTCTAATAAAAAATGTACCGATTTTAATAAAAGACTTCAAAGGATGCCGCAAGTATTCGAAGTCCCGCGTAGAAACACTCAGTTATTCTTACTGGAGCAAGATCATTAAGTAAATGATCCAAAATGAAAATATTTGCTTTCTAAAAAGAGCCGTACGAGGCTTTATGCCAAAGGCCTTCAGTCCATTTCTCTCAACTTTCTTTCCTTAAAATCCCAAGAGTTCATTGAAAACAACGAATTAAGAATTTAATAAAGACAGAGAGGCACGAGGTTTTGGTGACAAAAAGTAGAACATTTCTCAAGGGTGGTCTAATCAATGCACGTTTCACGTTTCTTTCACTTTGATTCTGTAAATTCATGGCTAAACACATTTCAGGCTGAGAATCATCATCAAATCATTCTGGGATCCCTTTTTTGGTGTGATTAAAACAAAGAGAGTGTGAAAGGGAGGGAGAAAGATGTTAAGGCATCTTAAGAGATATTTTGGCATATATAAATATGCAAGAGTTGGTCGACTAATCCAATTTAGCCCGAGCCCGCACACGTGTATTTTTTTGTGATCAAAGAAAGAAACAAATCATTCAAACGGACCAATTTCAAAATATCGAAAAAATAAAAGAAAAAAGCCGATGATGATTTTATTTGGAGGCTATTTCAATTGGCTCTTTCTTCTAAATTCCTTCCGAATTTCCATAAAAATGCAATGTTTTTAAACTTTTTGTGTTTCGATGATAATTCAATTCAGGATTTTTATTGCTGCAACGAATGCGATTAATTTTCCACTTAACAGCAGTCACGTCCGTTGTAAAAAGGATCAATTTTGTCGCGTCCAACAACGATTCAATTGGTCGTATCCAATTTGAGATAAGATAGCTTAGGACTATATGTACTATATGTTGTTCATAGATATCCAATTCGATTAAGCGCTCGAAGTTAATTGCATTCATTATAAACATGTTCTTCTTCATCCAAAAGATCAGAAAATAAAATAAATATTGGAGAGAAACTTTTGTTATTTTTCACAAAAGGATCAATTTTGCGTGACTGATAGAATGAATGAAGGCGAAGAGTTTTCTGGTTGTGAAAACTGAAATGTTTAAACGATTTCACGGTTTATAAAAAGTTCGAAGATATCTTGACGAGTTTACAACTTACCTCATCCCGATTCATTTTCTCGCTTTGTCGTTTCTAATGCTTCCGAATATAATTTCTGTTAGAACAGACACAAAATAGTTAAAATTTTCAAAATTGCTTTTCCGTCGAAATTAACTCTCACGAACATTTATGAATAAATTTATTTAATCAGTTGAAATTTCCTTAAGCAAATGACATTTTCTCCCACTCAACGAGCTAATTTTTATATTTTCTGATCAATTTTCCACAACAATTTCTCTACGAGCCTTCTCTTGTATGAAAACGTAAAAAGTACCTTCTTTATGGATATTTTTTATTACGAAAATAAGAATCTGATTGTCCAGATGTGTTAAAAAACAAAAGAGATTTTCTTTGCAAACATCAAAACGCCCACAAATAATTTCGTTCGCTTGTAATTTATTGTTTTATTACATCGTAACAAGCTGATTAAAGAAAAGAAGAAGAAGATTAATAATAATAAGAAGAAATACTTCTAGAAACAACTCAATTCAATTGTGATGCCTCAATCAAGACGATATTTGAAAAACCCACAAAAATCGAACACAGGTCGAGAATCTAAGGATCTTCCTAGAAAAATAAGTTGTCACTAAGCGTTTGTCAAAGCAATGATAGCAATAATAAAATTCTCTTTGTTGAATTTGAGTTTTCTTTTTCGGTTTTGCAGGAACTCGAAAAACGTCACTGCAATTTCGCCGAGGACCACCAAGAAGGATATGCTCCATGATAGTCACGAAGGAGTGAGATCTATTCAAGGTTTATTACAAATTTGTTTTTCAAATTCTTTTGATACGATCGAATGAAATCTTCCCGAATCGAATACAATGCTTTCGCTTTGGAAAAGAAAAACATAAAAATAATGTCCTTGCAAATTCTAACTGCCTTTGCTTTTGTCAATTTCAATTGAATTGAAATGAATCGAAGTGAATTGAATGGACACCAAATGGTTATTGTTTATATTGGTTTCCACTGTGGTCAAAACATTGTCTTTTGTCAAAACAATGCTCGACGAGCAACGAATTTAGACCTCACAAATATCGAATGAATATCGAAATAATGCACAGCATGTTTGAATGACGGACGAATGAATACAAACAACAACAACTACTCGAAGAACAAGAGAGTTAAATTGTGTTTAAGCCGGGTTTTGTTCGCTGCTGATGCTCTTTTTTTGCAACGATACGTTCATTAGACGAGATTAAGTCATAAATGGCTCATGCCAAAAATCAGCACGATATATTTTTCTAGTATTTGTTTAGTTTTAAAGAAAAAACTGAAAAGAGGACACAAATTATTTCCTCAGATTTTACTCTGCAAACGGAAATACGTAAACATAATTATGCACGGGTCCTGCCCCTTACACACATGCACATTCTGTATAGTAATAGAATAAAATAAATGAATGTATAGGAAAATGTATTACATGTATATAATTATAGCGTTTTTCCCAAAAAAATATCGAAAATTTTACGAGAAATAGAATTTCTTTCTATTAAAGTATAATTTCTTAACCCGCCCATTTTTAGGATTATAATTTCATAATCTACCCCGTGAAATAGGCTGCAACAAAATTTCAAACATTTCACATTGTCGCAACTTGCATTTTTTGCTATTGCGCACACGCCCACACCTTTGCCTACGCCTCCGACGGCTGCATTTCGGGAAATAGTGTGAAATTTCCTTAATTGAGCGAACCCACTGAGTTCTGAAATTTAATATTTCTCTCACTCCCCTCCTTCTTCCTTCTTTTGTGATCGTGGACATTTTCGCTACGCACTATTTCTTCATTTCCCGCCGCCACAACCACCGTCAACAACTCAACCGATTAGTTTAATCTCCCTAAAATTTCTAGCATGAAACTTTATTTCGATTCGAGCTATCTTGAGCTATGGTTTGGCACGATGATCGATTGAAACCATAAAATTACTTTGTTCCATCAATTTAGAATTATATGGATCTTGATTTTCCATCCGCTTATTGACCGCAATATCACAAGTGCATCGTGCTGATTCTGATCCATGAAATTTCTAAGTCCGTTTGGATCATGATTTCAGTTATTTCATAAATTTTTATGAAAATGTTATCGCCTAATTGATAATCGCATAAAGCATATGCAATATACGGGTGTCGGAATGTAAGGCTAATATTTATAGCATTTATTTCGTACTGATTTGAGGAATATAAACCGTTGCAAATGGCGGTTACCAACGTAGAACAAATTGTAAAATTACTCTAATTTCGATATTTGGGCCAAACAGAAGAGAAGGGCGATATAGGGAAGGGAAGGGATGAAGGACTTACGGCGACAAGAAATTTGAACAATCTAAATTACAAGGATCTTTACAAGAACCCTTTTTTGGTATTTTTTATATATTTGCAAAGATTTAAAGTTGTAACCGTTGAAGAATGTATACAATGGTAAAGACCATTTAAAACTATAAATATGAGTAAGAAAAGATCACGTTGGTTCTTGTTTATGAGCCCGTTGATTATTCTTGCAAAATCGATATCCAATGAGTTTTAAATGAATTCTTAGTCAAAATTTTTTAAATCTTAATTCAGATATTACTGATTTTCACCAAATAGAAACTCTTTAAAGATTATAATATCGGTTTCCTTTCCTTAAACACATTGACCGTCCCTTCCTCTTTCACACTTAATCTATCCTATCTTCCAATTATTCGAATTTACACTACCCGCAATCAAAATATAATCGTTATCTGTCGAAAATAACCGCCACGTGTTTGTGATTGCTCTTTAAATATAACCTTTTTATTGCCCCAAACCGACTGGTCGATCGTGTGTCGCACTGAGTGCCTAAGCCTTAGCTGAAGAAGATCAATCGTTTTATTTAAATGTTTACTTTATTCAGTTGTTAGGCAACGGCGATAAGCACGTGTTAAGCACTATCTGTCAGTCATACATCAAACAAACGCTCGCATAATGAAGAACTCTTTCAGTTCAACGTTGCACCATCCGTTGCGGTCGTAGCGTCGATTAAAGTGCCGATACATCGTACGCATGCCCACGATTAGCTGAGTCAGTTATCACCGACGAATTTGATTTCGATGAAGTGAGAAAAAAACCTCGTTAAGAGAAAAACCTCTGAAAAACATGACGACTCGATGAGATGTTGACTGACATGCTCCGAAATAATTAGGGTTGAGGCGCACAGTGGTTACAAATGGAAATTCATTGGATGCACAACAACAGCTCTCAAGCGGATGGGATTTTTTAATGCGGCCAATCCATCCTTCAATATGTCTCAAACTTCATTAAAGCTTAGAAATTGAAATAAACTAAAAATTTTAAAAATAACGATCATTCCTAAAGTGATTTTAGCTTCTAATAAATCAAGCATTGATTAAATTTCAAGAGGATTTAGAAAAACTAGAAATTTTCATAAGTAAAGCAAATGAAAATGCTTGTATTGAAATTCAAAGTTTTTTGATATCACCTCGAGAAAGGTACCAGAAATTTCAACAAAATGTAAAAAATTACGTCTTTATTGGAACTAAAAGCTTGTTCTTCTTCAACTCTTTCTAATGTTTGTCGGACAGAATAAATATTCAAATTTGCTGAGGCGACGTGAATATACACATTCGAATAGAAGTTTTATATCTATTATTTAGAGCATTTTATCTTTAAAATCAGGTTTGAATATCTTTGCCTCTGAAGAAAGCTAAAACCATACGAGAATCCTGTTAGTAGCGTAGTCGCCGTTCAACTTATGGACGTCATTATTAAGCACTTAATGTAAAATAATGATGTTAAGCATTTTGTCGTTCAGGATTTCGTCGTTTCGGCTTAGGTTCAGATATTCGTCGTTTCCATCAGCTTATTAAAATTCATTTTAAGGGCACAATAACTTAAGTGAATGATTGTGTAAAGGCATGTATGCATTTGAGGCACTTGATAAGCTGATAAATCAACGAAACTTTTCCGAGAAAAACAAGTGTACGAAAAAATAGCGCAATATAAACCCCGACAATATTCATTTCTCGTATCCACTAGAATAGAGAGTTCGTTTAGAGCCTCTTAGTTCGTTCTGCTTGCTTACGTGTTTTCCAGTGGAGGAAATTAGTGTTAGAAAATCACGGTCGTTCACTTTTGTTACTAATTTTCAGTACTAGTCGTATATCCATTGTGGCACAGCAGCTTCTTATGACACTGCCACTGACCATTACATTGTCGTTCAACATTACACTGACATCACACTGATGTACTGGCATCATTGCCCCTTCGTCAGTACATTGGTGTCAATGCGGTATCCAATGTGATGATGAAGATCCAAGAGATGGTGACAGACCATGCAATAACGTGTGGTCATTCGGCAGCGATTGGCCATGAAGTGGAAAGCGGAAGTGGAAAATGAGATCAGAAAAAAGGGGTTAGAAAAAAACACCGATAAAACACTGAAAGGAAAAATGGAAAAAGGAACAGTTTTAATTAGAAGTGTCCAAGACTGCAGATAGAGATACTAACGATTTAAAAATATTCACATCTTTGCGCATTTGAATATCTTTCAAATTTCTGTGACAGATATGCGTCTATGAATTTTAAAAACATTCTGCTATAAGACGCTAAATTTCTGGTAGGCCTCTAAAATAGATTTTGCGAAGAAGCTGAATGTTTGCAGGGTAAAGAAATTGCAAAAGCGAAGACGATACTCATGCTGTTTTCAATAAAATTACGTAAGAAGCCTTCCCCCCCTCCTCTGCCAACTGCTACGATTGGATTATTTTCCTTCAAAATTTTAGTTATTTTAATTTGTTTTAATTATTTTAGTTATAAAAAAAGTTATTCCATACGCAATTTTATGGCATGTTCAGGCTGCCCTTTGTTCAGCCTGTTGTTGAATAAATGTTTCTTGAAAGTATCTGTTTTTCTAGAAGACTGTATTTATTAATTTTCTCGATATTTATGTTTTCCCTTTTTCCTATAAGTAAAGAATATATTTATTTAAAATGTTGCCTGCCTAAATTGATCTCATTCGTTTAGTTATTTCCCTTTTATGTGCTGTGAAAGTAGGCGATACTTAGATCAACCTCTATTTCTTAGATCTCCCGCTTTGGTTCTTTCGCTTTAGAGCCTTAAAAAATCAACAAAATCTATTGATTTTACGACCAACGAAAGAACGAATTACACTCATTTTTGTGAACTCATTGCTCCGTGTTTCGAACCATAATTAAGCCAATTATATTGACGTCTGCAGTTTCAGTTCCTTCGAGGTGCTACTTCAGATCTCAAAGATAAAGCCGCCCTCTTTTTTATAAATATTGTCTAATCACTCTAAACATCTTACCGCCTGGGATATAAATTTATTAGCTTTATTTATCTCTCGATTTTTTCATTGATTATTTTATTCATTGAATGCTGTCTACATTCAGGGCACTTGGCGCCTAATGATTATAATTCTCCCTCATACCTAAGGTGTTGCAAGCGTATTTAACCGTCTATAAATCTTTTCAAATGCATTTTAAGTGATTTAGAACAAAGAAAGGACGCCTTTGAAGACCATGGGCCGATACTTTGCATAATGGCATATTTCTTAACAACGTTTGCTGATTACAGTCTTTATATCCGGTTCTATGATTTATTAATATAGTGAAGAAGAAAATTTTTTTAAAAAAAGCGAGGTACCGACACCATTTTTTGGAACTTTAATGCCACCCAGAATTGATTATCATCATCGAAATTACCGATTATACCCGCAGAAAATGTAAGAACATACAAACAAACCAAACTGTGCAAATCTCGTAAATTTCAATAAAATTTTGTCATCGATTTGGCCAATTTATTAGACGAAACTAAGTAAAAGAAAATGATAGGCGCCTACAAAGACTAGATCATCACCACGAAGCAGAACGTGCCAAAATATACCCTTGCAAGTCACCGTAATGTTTAAGAACCTTCCAAGAAATGTTGTAAATATGCGATTATGGTGCGATTGCCTAGACCCTTTTTTCGCTAAGGATTATAAGAAAGAAGATGGTTATTAAACAGCCGCATCTATCTCTTCTAACTAACAAACTAAACTGGACAACATCTAATCTTCTGACATAAAATTGTCAATGATAAGGATTTTCTTCGAGTGAAATAGTCTTAACTGATTTCGACTGAATTACATTAGTGTTAGAATCTTTATCTGGCTTAAGACTGGTCATATAATATCTTGTTTAATAAATTGATTAAGCAAATACTACCTGTTTCTCAGACCACTTGCTGAGCTTAAGATATTTAATTGCGATTTTAGAAACAGAGGCGACGTTTGGGCAAAGCAAAAAAGGAAGGTTTGTAGAAGATATTGAAGTGATTTCAGGAGAAAGTCTTGCAGTTATGCGATTTCGTTAAAATTAATGTTTTCTCACTCAACTCAGATTAAAATTGAAAGGATTTGTTTCATTTTATCTTCTTCTTCTCGGTGTGAAGAGATTAAGGAGAGGTTTAGATATTCCCTGAAGCGTACCTTGCATTTTTTCGAAAGACTATAAAAGTCATCTAACAAACTTATGATGCGTTTGAAATAATTTTTAAGTAACTCCTACTTAAGATAAACGCATTCACACTCCGAACCTTTTAGTGGACATTAGTCTAGAGATATTTTAATAAAAAATAAATTTGATTAAGATTAAACCTGCATGTAAGTTAAATTCCCCCACGCGACCAAAATCCGCTTATAAAAGTAGTCTTTATTAAACGTTGCTAAAGAGATTTATAAATGGAGTTAATGTTTAACATCTTAAATTATGGATGCTTGCTACGAATGGTAATGCAACAAATCTTCCCCTAAGGATATCACAGAAATACACTTTTATTTCCTCAAATTGAAAAAATTTTGCTCTCTATAGATCGAAAAAAAGTTGACGAATTATTTGGGAAAAATATCGTAAAATTTTTGAGAAGACGCAAGCAATTACCGCCTCTAAAATAACGCCTATTAGTTTTCTTCATTCAAAAGGAATCGGACAAAAAAACAGAACAAATGCGAATTTGCAAAAAGAGGCGCGGCTGAGGCCAGCCTCATTAAAGAAAATTCAACATAAAAATTTTACATAGGTTTAGAAAAACCATCTATATATTGCATTTTGTACGAGATATAATAAAACTGGTACATCAATTCCGTAAGAAGAAGCTGCAAGGTGATTCAATAACTTTAACCAAAAGTATATTGAAGAATTTAAAAAGTAGAATGAATTAGAGTGAATGATTTCATCGTGCGAGCTAACGATATAATTTTGAAGTCAATTATGAGCCAAAACGATCCTTGGTCCAAAACCGAAGAAGGTGACACACATTCTTGTTCCACCTTCGGTGATCGGTCCTCAAGAAACCCTTAGATTGCAGGTAAAAATGTAGTAATATTTCCCTAAAATCATTTGCTCATTCATCGTGCTCTTTTCAAAAGTTTTCTATATGCACATATACAGTATTTCCACTTTTTTGTCCGGCGTGATTTTTTTTTTTTTTGCCCATTGAGCCATTTTGGTTCAGCAGCAAAGAGATCCTAGTTTTGTTTTCATGAAAAGGACGCTCCCGCTTCTTCGGAGACTGCGCCAGAATTCATCAATTTTCAATACACCAGAATTAAAAAGATCTCGAGCAAGATTTCTACGGACTTTGCATTATATTGAAACCAATTGCACTGTGTGTGAGTACATTTTATCCCGATTTTTGATAAATCGATTATACGCACACAAAAGAAAACGAGTCTTCGAAGTATCAGAAACCTGAAAAGACACAAAGAGAACAAAGAGTATCTTGGCGTAAGAGTTTATGAGACGGAAAAAAGCCTGCCAATTGTCTTGCGGTTGACGCTTCTTTATCATTGTTTTCCGCATCGGCAACAATTGCTTTGAAGTCGACTTCTATCATCCTTTTCAGCGGTTTGCGACATTTTTTCGGTATCTTCTTTTTTTCTCGTCTCTTCACTATTATTCCTTTGCCAAATGGGTGTGGCATAGCCGGCCTCTCTTCCCACCAATATCTGCAACAAGTAAATCGGACAATCTCACGCTTTCTACAATATCTTCTAAGCTGTTTTTCTTGATCTTGAAAATTAGATTTAGTTACTTTTTTGGTCTTGGAAAATTCTTCGTTTTTGTATTTTGCGGCTTCCAATAAGACGATCAAGGGACACGTGTATCGCTCATGTCTATCAGAGATTTTTGGCCATTTGATTTGCTTTGGTTTTTATTGTAAATTATACGGTTGATAATCCGCCCCACATTGTTTGAAAACATATATTTTTGCTTGATAAATTCGAATCCATTAAAAATATTTTCGTTTTTTTTATGTAATGGATTTTTTGAAAAAGAGATGGGAGATAAGAAAGAGATAGGAAGGACAAAGAAAATTCAACTGCAAGCCAGAAATAGACAGATTCTCATGGGCTAAATCCAAAACATACACTGGGAGAAAATCAGCTTAGATTCGGCATAAGAATATAAAGTCCCCAAAGGGAATCGTGTTAAAACTTAAAGGAAAACTAAAAGACTAGCTTCTGACGATATCGTCATGTCATGCTTTCATTTCCTTTCACTCCAAAATACCTCCGAAAAAAATTATATATATATATATATATATATATATATATATATATATATATATATATATATATATATATATATATATATATATATATATATATATATATATATATATATATATATATATATATATATATATATATATATATATATATATATATATATATATATATATATATATATATATATATATATATATATATATATATATATATATATATATATATATATATATATATATATATATATATATATATATATATATATATATATATATATATATATATATATATATATATATATATATATATATATATATATATATATATATATATATATATATATATATATATATATATATATATATATATATATATATATATATATATATATATATATATATATATATATATATATATATATATATATATATATATATATATATATATATATATATATATATATATATATATATATATATATATATATATATATATATATATATATATATATATATATATATATATATATATATATATATATATATATATATATATATATATATATATATATATATATATATATATATATATATATATATATATATATATATATATATATATATATATATATATATATATATATATATATATATATATATATATATATATATATATATATATATATATATATATATATATATATATATATATATATATATATATATATGTTAAAGTTTTTTCCTAAAATTAATTAACCAAAATGTATGTTTTTAAATTATTAATCTTCCCGATTTGGATTTACATATTCGTGATAAATCGACTCCTCAACAATTTATAACGTTATCTACAACGACAATAACAGGGCAACAACGGGAGCAATATTCTGAAATATTTCGTTGTTAACCTTTTAAAAATTGTTTCTAAAAAAGACCGTCAATTTACGCGCACATATGATTATTTTATCAAATAGCAAAATATTTTCCATCACTTGTTTGCCGGGTCGGCCTTTTGGATATCGAAATACTAAAGTAGTCGGCTTAATTGATCTTAAATTGCCCGCGGTAACATCTCGTAGATACTCGTAGATGAGGAGAAAAGAATTGCGAGACATTTGCTCTTGAAAACAGAGAAAAATGAAAGATATCTTCAGTAAAACGAAACAATTTCGATGAGCAAGAAAATGTTGAAGGAGACCAATTTTATTAATTCTTATCGCACTTCACAAGATGCGACAAAGAGAAGAGAAGAAAGTAGCAAAATCATTCAGACGGGGAAAGAGAAGTCTTTGATTCATAACGAACTCAGTTGCAGGCTACATGAAATTTCATGATGAAGAAGTAAAAAGCTATTGAAATTTAATTTTGCGTATTCTGAAACTTGAAAGATTATGCAGGAAACCCCCTCACCATTTCCCCCACCTGATCTTTTTTCATACATTTTTAAATGGTGTTTGTTTTTGGAAATATCTTATAGAAATATCTTAAGAATTCGCCATCTAGGATCTAACCCGGGTGTCCAAGCGTCAAATTTTAAATTCAGAAGAAATCACGATTGTCTAAGTAAGCATCACGATATTGTTTTATGTTTATTGATTTTACAAAGATCGTGTGTAGAGTGTTTTTTAAAGTGCACAATTTACAGGCTAAATATAAGACAAGAATGTCTCTAAGAGTTTGTGCGAAAACTCTTTAGTTTTTTACTTAATTTGTGTGGTATTCACTGGCGGTTTAACACAAAGTACAAGAAGCGGATATCGATGCTTAAGCTTTGCCACAGAAGTCCTAAAAATAAATATACTTCAATAAAACATTACAAGTATCGCTAACAAAAAAGATGAAAATGGGGAACAAAGTCTTTGGAATATTTCCTTTCAAATTTTTCAAATTCGATTTGCATTGGCAAAATTTGAACTATCAACAATTGCTAAATGCGAATATCTGTCCAGATTTCTCGAACAAATCAAGCATTAAACTATCCTTGATAATTTAAATTCGTAACGCCATTATGGGTTCTGTTTTAGGTCTTTGTAACAATTTTATAATTTCAACAGGTAGATGTTTTTTTAATACGACTAAAGATATTTTCCTGTGTGTCGACACGGATATAGATATAAAAGCGATGGATGATTTCGTTAAATTTTCTGCCTACAAAACTCATGCTGTGCAACCTCATAAAAGCCTCTTTGCCGACGTTAACAACTTTACAATCCATCACGATGGTCTTGTACGAATTTACCTGTGACCCTTCCCTTCCCTTCGCCTGTCTTCCATTCTTTCTAAAACTATGAAAATCCCTTGGATTAACTGCGTATATGATACTTATTGTTCTCCGTTTTACTTCATTGCGCACTTGTTTTCAAAAAACTTTTTCGCTCTAGTTTTCGACATTGTTTCGGACTCCGCAGGAAACTGATGCGTAATTTCCCAAACCGTGGTAGGAAGAACAGGTCATATCGTATATTTAGCACCTCCTTGCCCCTTCAGTGGTCTCCTGACTTTACTATCTTCTTCTTTAGCATTCTTCAGCGGGAATCGCTAGTGCGTTTCGGGATCAACGAACTCCGACCTTCGTTGAGCAAATAATGCCCTTCGACATTTTGATATTATTTTGGCAAATTTTGTCTTTTGACAAATACTCCTCGGAGTTTAGGAATATATATATGTGTGTGTGTGTTTAATACGAAAATGGTGATTATGTATTGCACTGAAAATTCTGTTTCTTTTATAACATTTCGAAATAACTTTAGGAGAGTTCTTTATGCCTAAAATTCAAATAACGTCAATTTGAAAACTTCTTCCTTTTGTTCTGAAAAATGTTCCTCAAGGTAGCAAATTCGGTTTGTCGAGAAGGGTTAACAAGCATTCAATTAACCGCGATATTCGAAGTACGAAGAGCCTTAGAGGTTGATGTAGAAAATGACAGAGAAAGATCGACTTTAAGAATCTTAGTATCGATCGCAACAGATCTAGAAAAGAAGTCAGAAATAGAAATGCTGCGAATGGATACGCCGTAGAGCCTGCTTATTTTCACGATCAATATTTCTTTTGTTGTTTCTTGTTTTTAGAACATTTCTTATCCAACGACCAGAACACGAAGAAAGATCAAAATATGTATTATTTAGTAAAAGTGAGAGAGAAAGTAAAAATTTCAATGGCATTGCGCACAAAAAACGAGAATAAAAACAAGAACTACAAGCATGAACAATAGACGCCGACGCGTATAAAGTTTATGACTGTCATTGCGAACAATTAGAACAAAAGTTCTATCAAACTCGTAACGAACAATAGGCGCAGAAGAAGAAGAAGAAGAGTATGAAGAGAAAAAGTCGAAATTGGTAAATCGAGAAATCAAACAGAGGCAAGGTTAAAGATCGGGATATATGAAAATGAATGGAATCACAAACGACATTAAGGGAGCTACAAACGATCCAAGGGGAACGCTGTCAAGTGAAAAGGGAGGAGAGAATGAAAGAATTGAATTGGAGTAAAGGCAATAATTTTTGTAAAGGACACTTTTTATGACGCGGTCTCCTACGGGGAAACGGTTCCTCATTCCTAACATGCGCGCTTTGTTTTTGGAATGATTTCGTGGAATGCAATGATTGATTTAGGGAGCGTTGCCACGGATCCTGATGACGGTAATGGTTGCGTCAACTGTCATCAGTTTAGACAATCTGAACTGAGGTCAAAATAATTTGTTTTAATTGTATCGAGAGTAAAGTACGAGTCAAGGATAATATAAAATTGACTGTTTTAGTTTCATCGAATTAATCTCGTAGAACGAAAAATTGTAATGAGTTTTATCTAAACAAAAACAAATATAAAACTTTTATATATCAGTTAACAAAAAACGCAGATTTTAATTATTAGTATCTTTTTGAGAACTTCTTTAAAAATCAATATTTGAAATATTTATATAATGTATTTTTCGTGCAGAAAAAATGTCATTATTTTTATCATTAATTTTTTCTCCAACTCCCTCGAAAAACCCATAAAGGATCAAACAAAAAATGCATAAATTCGTAGCACAAGGATAAACAATAATTTTGCAAGAGAAACCAGAAAAACCAGAAAATCGTCGTCGGTTTTGAGGAAGTACCGAAATATACAGGAAGCAACAGCAAGAAAAGTAGGGATTATTTCTTTTTTTCTTTATACTCTCGGTAAAATCGGAGAATATTTGATGCTAAAATTGCGATAATTGTCAAACGATTTTTTGGTTTTTTACTTCGATTCTTCTTCCTTGGCAGAAGTAGACGCATACCGTCAGGTAACTTTGCTTGAACAATGAAATTAGGACGCGAGAGTTTAATTTCATTTTGTTTTCTTTCACTTCGTCTTATTGAAATTAAAGACGACAGTTTTACTTGCATGGATTTCAAAGAAAAAAAGAATAAAAAAAAGAAATCAAAGAAGCTTAGCTGGAAATAAAAAAAAGAAATAATATGCAATTGCTCTAAACGGAAGAAGAGAATGAAGTTAGTTTCTTTCTTTTTTTTTCTTGCTTTTCCTGTCATCCTTCCTTTCTTCGTCTTGGTTGTTTTGCTTCTTGTATCGTATTCTTGGCCATGCAGCGACGACTGCCAATGGCTGGAATAGGTGTCAAAATACTTTTTAAGCCAATGACGAACTATTTATTAAAGAAATTCAGGATGATGCCGATCCAAAAATAAAGTAGCATTATGTTATGCAATTCTGACATTAATACTTGGCTTCAGGGATATTTGAAAAATGGATAATAGATTCCCGAACTGCCAGAATTTGGCAGGGTTTTACCAGAGGAAGAGATAGAGAGAGAGAGAGTTGGACAAACACACACAGAAAGAGAGAGAGGAAGAGGCAGGAGGAGAGGAAAATTGTAAATGTTTTAGTCCCAGGAAGTAATTTATTTATTTTGCATTTGGTTCATGTCGTTCCAACAAATTTTCCATCGCCATAGCCTTAGAAGTGCTCATCCTTATTCAAATTTTATGTCCTGCGAAACAGTGTCAGTGTCTCCGATTGCCCGATATTTCCAGTTTATTTTGTAGCGTAATTTGATATTAATGTTATTCTTTCTACAAATATGTGCTTTATCTTTGCTCTGTCCTTCCCTAAGAGTTCAAAGAATTCACTTCCTTCAGAAAACTTAGTCCTATTCTCGAGATATATTTTTATGAATTGAAAAAGGATCATCGAACCGTGTCCAGTAGTCTTTCTTGTAGAAATAAATGAATTTTTTCGTCGAACGAAGAATTTGGCGTCTTTAGCGTCGCCTCATAAATCATTTGGCGATAAGTCGCCTCATCAGTCTCTCATATTCATTCTCATAGGAATGAAAAAAATAAGATATTGCCTTTGACAGATTTATGACACTTGAACAGATTCTTGCATTTGTCAAAACATAACGAAACACTCCTGTGAATTTTGACACCCTCGACACTGGCGACACGTCGCCATGCCACTTGTAGTACAAAATCCTTTGCATTAGATTGAATATTGCATTGCTGCGATTTTACAAAGATGATCTAAAGGAAATACAGCCTCGCTGATTACGACACTCATTAAAGGCTTCTAATTATTCTTGACTCCTATTTTATGAACCCCGTTTATTGCACACGAAAATAAATGAAGGCAACAAAAAGAAACTGTACTTCTCTTGAGACGTTCTTCATTCCTCGGGAGGGGACTGTACTTCATCGGGTACTTCTTCATCAGCTTTATATGGAAAATATATTTGCATTAGAAACAAACCGAGAGTACCTTTCTTTTGTTGGAATGATGGTTGGATCGGTCGTGCTGTCGATCCTCCCACTTCCGGGATAGTGCCAGACGCGTGCCACCACCTTTCTTACTAGTGCGACATATGTGACTGAATAGACCGTGCAACAATTCAGCAATACTCTGAATTCATTTCCATAAAGTAAGGATCGTCTGCAACCTTTCTGCAAGGGGTGACGTTTCTTAACACTTCAATTCTTACGCTAAGAAATCTTCGAAGAATTTGTTTGATTTCTTTGAAGTAATAAGGATAAAGCATCTTTTGCAACATATCCTTACCATCCAATTAATGAACAATGTCGACGTCACCCAAGCAGTTGTTTGACATTGATTCAATTTATATTTCGTTCAGCCAGAGCGCTCTAATAGTCATTATTATTTCCAAAAGGCACCCTTTAATTGTTGTTGTCATCGCTGTTGTTGAGTTGTTGTATTACCCTAATACTATTGGCTTATTTTCGCTATGATTATACATTAGTAATCTTTTGGGGTGTTCTGCTTTCCTGCAATTTCAGTTGTTTGGACAATTTCATAATCTTTGCTTTCAGTTCTTTATTTACGCGTTTTTCTAACCGGAAGTACATTTGAGAATGAATTCTGAATAACATTGGCCAGCAATTGTTCCATTTGGTGGTCTGGTCTTTCTGGTCGAGTCATGCTTCCAAGCTGTCAGGACTGCGAGGCTGTGAGGCGTGACTGGTTACTTCCGTTCAGCACAAATTGTTTAATTTAAATTTTAAATGGATTTTTTGTTTGCTTTCACTTACATCCGCCTTTAGCGCAACACGCTTCTGCGCGTGCTCACGTTATTTACTATTAGGTACTCGTAGTGCGCCTTCTGCGCTTACGAATAATATTCCCGTTTTCCCGAAATTTTTGACTACGTTTTTAATTGCGCCTGCTAGTTTCGTGGCTGACTGGTATTTGTTGGTGAAGCGAAAAGTTCAATTTTCCACTTCGGTTTCTCCTGTTTTTCGCCCTCCTTTTTATTTACAGCTAGGGAAGTAAGGAGCGATTGTTATCCTTTTTAGCTTAAATCGTAAATGTACAGTTTGTTCAGGGAAAGTTCAAAATTTTTAGCAAGGAAAATGTCTCTGGGTTTTGATAATGAGCACTTTATTTTTGGTGCGGTTTTGGCGATTATTTTGAAGAGGAATCAGAATGATTAGGATCATTGTACTTATGATCAATTAGCTTTGAATTTTGAAGGAGTCTATTATTTCTTATTTCAACTCATTTATTAATTTTCGCATGGAATTCTTACGATAAAGGAAATTTTTCTATTTTACAAAAATTGTAAAAATTGAAAAAAATTGTTTTCTAAATTAAACCAAAGTATGAAGATCGTAATAGAATAAAATCAATCATTCATTATTACTTCCACAATCTCTAAAGCAACATTTAAGAAGATGGTCAGAAGCTTGATTTGACATTCGTTTGATGCAACAAAATTTGGATCAACCGATTTGGAACTTTATTACTTCCGAAAGAATTTTGTTTTAAAAACCTCTGTTTTTCTGAATAAAATAATTAAATTGAACTCATTCGTTTATTTAGAAATTTTTATTATTTCATAAAACTTGTAAATTTTTAATGCATTCGATTTTGTTGTTTTAGAAAGGGTTTGCTCGCCTAAATTAGTTTAGTGTCTTCCATGATTTTTTGCCTTACATTCTGAATAGTGTATAAAATTCAAAATAATTACGTTAAATACTAAAAAAATTGGTTTTAAATCATTGTCTTCCATTCTTAAAAATTAAACTAACACTAAGGCACTTACACATAAAGAGAATTATTCGAAATTATTTACAAATTTATATACAAAATGTTTTACTAAATAACTTGTAGGAACAACAATCATCATTATAGTCTTCAAACTCAGCCGTAGACTGGAATTCAGGATATCGAGGGGAGAAACTACGGCTACTGGATTGTATGGGTCTCGGGCAGTAGAATGCTGGTGCACAAAAGAGATAAACAACATGCAATTTCACTGCTCCTGCCATAACGAAATATAGTCCAAGAGTTCTTCATCATCAGGTTGATCATCACGATGGATGTGGTCGTAATCATCGAAGGCTTCGAATTTGAACTGGAACTGATGTTGCTCCTTCGTATCGTGAAGATTTTGAACACCTTCCAAATTAATTGGTTTCAAATAGTGAACACCACCAATGGATATATCTGAATCGGTGTAGGAAGGCGCAGGCGAGACTGATGCTTCCGATTTGTAACTTTGTGAAATTTGTGTATCGATCGGAGGGGAGTCTATCGATGAGTAGCCGTCATTACTGCCATCCCCGATTACAAACACGGAATCGCTTGGTGTCGAAGCAGTCCTATTCTCTTCAGCCTCATCAAGCAGTTCTTGCAGACCGCGTATATACTCTACAGCCACGCGTAATGTGTCGACTTTAGAGAGTTTCTTACTGGCACCCCGTCCACCGGTCGATAATGCATTAATTATTGATTGAGGCAGATGCTGACGCAAATTGGCAAAGCCATTGTTGACTTGCTTGACACGATTGCGTTCGCGAGCGTTGCGCCTGGCTACAGAAGGCAATTGTTCACCGTACGGCATATTGGCGTAAGTATACTTCTTCTTGGGTAAGACAGGAGGAACGACCACTGAGCTGTTCCGGGCCACCGCTGTAGATGCAGGTTGAATGTTTTGTAGGTGGCTTGTGCCCAAAATCTTGGTATTACTCGCTGACGATGAACCATTACATAGTTTCTTATTATTCAATTGTGTAAGACCTGATTGTTGTTGTTGCTGTAGGTGCTGCTGTTGTTGGGGTTGCACGAGCAACATATGATCGTTTATATACTGGAATTGCTGTTGCAAATGTTGTTGATGCTGGTGAAAATTCGTTTGTGATAAACAAATGCTGGTCATTTTGCTTTATCAGTTTGGCAACAAAACACTGGTTGATTTATAATAAACGAGTTTCCAAAGTCTTTTTTAAGATTTTTAAAATTTTTCTTTAAATATTTGACTTATTTTCAAAGAACAAAATCTTTTTCTAAAAAACCGAAACGAAGAGGGCCCGAATAATTATATCGAACTGGTTTGTTGGTTGTTCTCTGTTAGGAATCAGATTCCAGAATGATACCCTTCGTCCTTTGGCATTCCTTTATGTAGTCGTGCGTGGCCGGTGCAAGCGGCTGGTGTAAACGGCGACGGTGGTGGCAATAGTTTACTGCTCAATTCAGATAAAGTTCGCTTGAAGTGATCGTGTCTATTATTATTTTAAGAAGGAAGAAGATAGAGAGGAACGGAGGACGGCCGAAAGAGAGAGAGAGAAAGAGAAAGTAGAAGACAGAAGTAGATTGGAAATAGCGTGGTGATCGACACAAGAAGGAGATTAAGAAGAGGGAGATGCTGTTTGCAAAGAGCAATAATTCTCTCGGGAATTGTAAACAGGGAGAGAGTAAACAAAGAGAGAACATAATCTCAGCGAAGTAAAAAAAAACCATCGTTGCTTTGTCTTAGATTTCGGCTACGCGTCCTTGATTTATCCAAAAGTCATGGAGAAGTTTCACAGATTTTATAAAATTCTGATGTAGTAGTAAAATATTACGCTGGTGGCAACGTCCTAAAATAAATGCCCTTTTTTATTTATATAATAATTATTATTTGAATATAAACGCTAATTTTAAAATGAAAACTTCATAATTTTTTTTATTTCTGTGATCAAACTAATACCGCCTTTCTGGATTATTTGATATTTTCCTCTCTTGGGAAAAACTCGGATCCAAAACGGAGTTTTTTTTTATTATTATTTCCTTTTTATTATATTTTTTTAATATAAATTATGAACAAAAATTTACACTGTTATTAACAGAGGGATAGACAGAGATCTAATCCTCAGATGGCTAACAATCAATTCAGACACGTGCCATTCCCAACATGTGTGTCGCGATCAGAAGCGTTACCTGCTTCTCTACCACCCGAGAAGGGTCAACCAAATTAATCTTCTGCTCTAACAGACTTTGTAAAGCCTTTAACTTTAACAGTTTCTCATAGTTATCGATAGAAATAGCCGAGATTTAAAAAAACTATTCTCTGTAAACTAAACTCAGAAACTACCTGCTGGTTACTCGAATCGCCCAAATGGCTCGCCTAGTAAAATGAAAAATCTTTTCAATAGTTCGAATTCCGCTTTCTCATAATAAACATTCCCCCTCTCTTTCCCACTCTCCCCCTCTCTTTCTCTCTTTCGTTCATTATTTTGAATTAAGAGATTTCATTATAGACGCATACTATTTATTTATATATGCGTTCACTTGCAGTTTTAGTTTTCTTAAGTCTTTTGAAAATCTTATTTCTTATTCTTTCATTCCCTTCTCTATCTTCTGCATTTTCTTCTTCTTTTCTCCGGCCATATATCCTTGATATTTTTGTTCTTCTGCTTTAAAGAAATCGGATCCTTGCTAGGAAGTGTAGGTAGCTCTTCTTTGCCGGTGGATGTCATTTGACAATAGAGGAGGTCCCCTAGATGTTTTTCCCTAACAAATCCTTGTTATTGTTGTTTGCATTGTTGTTCTTTCATTTCTAAAATTAAAAATTGATGGAAAGAAAACCTTTTAGGTAGCAGAAGGACGATTTTACAAGTTTCACTGCAAGTGTTTGCAGTCAGTCTGAAGGTGCTGTGGTGACCATGTCCCTTCCATTGGGATTGCTTCCGATATTTCAATATTTTTTCTACAAATATATAAGAAAATAATGTTGCGAATATTTCGTTTCTATTTCTTGAATATACTTAATTTTTTTTTTAATTTTTAAATGACTAGGATTTTATTTTGCTTACCTCAAAAACTGTTTTAAACCTTGTTGGATTCTCCGACCAATTTAAAACGTTGTTTTTATAGTAAGAGCTTTGAATCAGTTTCGCCGCTATTACATTGCAATCATTTGAATGGAAAATCTGTGCGAAAAATGATCAGTTTACTCTCTCGTGAATTTTTACTGACGAGAGAGACGGTTCTATTGAATTCAAACAAACACCAATTTGCCAAATATTAAGTAATATCGAGTACTACTTTCTAGAAAAAATTTTAAGTAAAAAAGTGCGAACAATAAATGAATTTTACATAATTATACTTTAATAAATCGCCGACGGTAATTTATTTGAATGGCCTGCAGCAAGTCAATCCTCTCACGAGAGAATCACAATTTTGTGAGAGTTGACAAGTTTGCACGTAAAAGCACAAACAACACGTTGAATGGCCATTCAAATAATATTTGAAAATAATATTTGGCCATTTAAATAAATAATATAAATTAATTAACTCCGGTAATGGCATGATATAAATTATAGATAAATTGATAAACTATTAAGCAAAAGTAATTATTAATTAGAATCTGTTTAGTAAGATAGTGAAGTAAGACGTTATCTAAGACACATACTACTATTTTTTATAGACGCAAAAAAGCTAAAGTAAAAATCCTGAAGCCAAGCAAACGCTAAAGTAAAAACTACTTTGCTATAAAAGTATTTATTGTAATACGAATGCATACGTAATTAGTCTTGCAAACGCTGATTCATTAATTTTCAATGGAATCGCAATCAATTGCTAGTCATTCATTGAAATGCTCTACCCGTAACCTTGGCCTTGACTTAGGCGGCGGCGTGTCATTGCAAAAGCCGACAATGGTCTAACTGTCTAGTTTGACACGTGCTTCCGATAAAAAACTATATTAGTAATGACAAAAATGACAACAAAAACAATAACAACGAATGCTGGCAAAAAATGTCGAATGAAGTTGTTGCAATATTTGCATGACGATGATGGACATAATGTGAAGTGTCTGCATGAATTCAAATAAAAGCGCAACCACGCACACACGTACACATACACGTACATATGTACGTGTATGTATATATTTGGCGTAGACCGCTTTATGAAGCAAGTGCCCGTAACCCGTCACGCATGCGCAATAAGCGCTTCACTCGCTTCTGCTTCTCCGTCTGATGCTGCTCAATCAAATTAAAACAACTGCATTAAACGGGCCAATGCACAGCAGCAGCGGCAACAGCAACACCAACAGCAAAACCAGCAACGTCGTCGGAACTAAACGTCTCTGCACTTCGACTCTTACCAATCGCCAATCACCAATTGCCGATCGCCTGTTATAAAATTCAGTTGCGCCATAAAAAATCACGTCAAATGCTGACAGCGTTTATTGACAATCAACACACTGATGATGACGACGAGCGTTATTACTGTTGCTGTTGTTGTTCTTGTTATTATTATTGCTATTTTTGTTATACGTCTACGGCTTCGTCTGGCGCACCGACATAATATGACGGTCAGTGCAAAGCCGTGTCGTTCCGTGCTGTGCCGTAACATGCCTTGACGTTACCGACAATCACGATGACGATTATGATGATGACTCGTGGCTTGCTTACCACCATGACCATCCGTTTTCATCACAATCGAGACGGCTGTGTCCGTTCCGGCGAAAATATACGGGGCAAAAGGACAGGAGATCGCGTATGGACGGACAAACGGACGGACGGATGGTTGAAGCGAAAATAGGGGACAGCTGCAATTAAGACGACGCGCGTGTGCATGCTGTCTGCTGGCGGTCTATGAAGGCTTGTTCTCGATGAGGTGACGTTGAAGTGATGGAGCCGAATAACCAGGCGGCCACGTCCGCCCGTCTCTACGCAACACTTTTAATTTCGTACGTCCCTGACATTGTCCGTGGTCAGTACCCGTCATCGTCGTTGGTCCGTCATATCAATCGTTGGCGTCATTCTCTTCGGAGTGGCCCCAACCATCAGCAGTTGTGTTCGTGTTAATCTTTTTGGCGTATGCAAATTTAGCACATGCGTAATACCAACGACTCCGTTCCGATTTGTTTTCTTTCTTAATTCTTACTTTGTATTTTTCTCTCCTACAATTTGTTCTCTTGGTCGGAATAGAAGTCATATTTATTTTTATAATCAAAGCGCACAGCACTTGCCACAATTATTTATGTGCGACAATTTTTGGGAAGGAGGGGAGGTGGGTGAGATACACAATTATTTTTAAAAAACCCTTTGGTTTTTTTGTAGTTTTTTTGGAATATAATTTTGTACTTTTTCAAGTAAATACAGACTACTCCGATTGATCATTCCGCAGCTTATTAAAATCGTAACTAACCAACTCCATAAATCATTCCGAAGGATTTATTTTGTGAAAATTTCAAAAGAGCTTCGGCTAATAATTGTGCTTACCCGTTTTTAACTTGCACTTCTGAGTGACGTCTCCTAAAGCGAACAATTTTGTGTTTTTTTTATATATTTCCTATATAAACCTAAACAAACGATACACCTTCTTGATTATGAAACATTTTATTATAGTGGGTAACCTCGTAGTCGTTACAGATTACCGCCTGCCGAAATCTGTCTTTATTCAATTTTAATTCCTTTTCGAATTATGGAAGATACTTTATTCATTTATTTCTTTTAAATATTAAAAACTAAATCGTTTAAAATGCCATTATAATTCCCGCTTTTATAGGATTCAGGAAAGAAGGATATCATAAAGGCTTTGATTAGACGAGTTTCTATTTTAATGTAGTTTTAATTAGATTCTCTTCGCCCCAAAAAATTTTGTTACGAAAGAAACCAAAACATTCCTAAACATTTAATTAAAAGTTAAACATTTGAAATGCTTACGTCATCACTGAAACACCTACTGAAACTAACAAAATTATAGATGACTACTCTTGGATTGTCCATAGAGGGATGTTGGAGGTATCCTTCAATCCTTCTTTCCGGTTAACTCCTTCGTGTATCGCGTAGACACCCCTTAGTTCTCCCTCCGGGAACATTAGTGAATTAAAGCGATTCATGCCGCTTGTGTTGATATTGATGTTAACGACGCTGGTGCGGGATGAAGCCCGAAATAAATTGATTTTTTCGATTTTGTCGATAAGAGAAAAAATACGGTTTATCGAAAACGCTTAATTCATTTTTAATTTTTTCGTATAAATTATTTCGTTTCGGTAAATGTTTAGCGAAAGGAATCCTGATTGATTATCCTTTTATCGGGGGAGGGAACTTTCTCATCAACGGCTGATTCACGATTTCATTCATCGCTAGAAGACAACAAATGGAAACAGGTAGTAGTCAGTCATTAAATTTCGTTTGATCAAACGCAATGATGGTTTTTTCAAAATGATGTACTTCATACAATTGATCTTGTCAGAATTTTTCTGATCAGTAGACATCACTGAAAGGACCTCTTGTGTGTAATGTTTGCACTCCAAAAGATGCTCATCTTTGCAGCCTCCTGGATGTCTCTTATGAGAACGAATTCCAATAGGAATATTGAAGCAGTTTAGTTCTTTCAAATATTTAACACTAGAGGGCACTTCCGTCTATTTATCAATTCATTAAGGCTATAGAGCATTATTTCGACGGTTTTCGGATGCTTAAACAGAAAACTAGCTTTGTGATGATTAAGAAGATAGAAATATATTGGTCGAGATATTATGCGTGAAAAAAGGATTCATGTCGGTTTTTTTAGAAAATTACAAGAGATTTTTTAATGTCGTGAATAATATTTCGGTAATCCTGCCAGTAGAGAAGAGAAGACATTATTAATGCATTAGTAATGCTAATAATTTATTTAATTTGTGAAAATCGGGAATATTTTCCGGAATTGTTTACAATGCCATTTGTTTTCCAAAACAGCGTTTTTTAACATCATATTATTAACATTCTATACATCACCGTGTCAACCGTCACCGGTGCCGCATTGCAGATCGTCCACCACCTCAAACATTATCAGTCTTTCTTCAAGCGCGACAACCAACAAACCTTAAACAACATTACCAAAAACTGTCCTGCCATTAATTCTGGGATGCTATTCGTATAGTCGTTGACACTGACCGATTAATGACAATCGTGGCCGATTCGTGTTTTTGATGTTACGCGACCACACGAAAAGATACATTTTCACCTCGTTCGGTCATGTTTTTATCTTTCGGTGTCGTAGTAACAAGCTTTATAATTATGACTGCTGCGTTCATCGGTCTCCAAAGACATTACCGACGGATGGCATTCAACAAAAAAAGAGACGCTTTCACCGGGTCACCAACATATCTATCAGTCGGTGGCTGACTGATCAGTTGGAACCCTATTCGTCTGCAATGATTCTCCTTAACCTGTCGCTTGTGGAAGTCTTTGAGCTTACGTAATTAATTTTTTTAATTGCCACTTGTTTGCAATCAGTTCACTAGAGCGCATAAAAACGATGAATCAACGGCGATGCAAACCGTTTTAAGTTATGCGTTCAAAAGCTCCGCCTATCCAATTGGCATGGTCGCGCCTTTTGGCTTTCGGTTAAAGAGATTCTATGCACATTTGCATAACAAAAATGTAGCTGTTCAGTAGCTGTTCGATAATTGCACCTAATTCATACCATTTCCGATGATTTGCCATTAAATTTTATAAAACCCCTCCAAGGCGGTGCAATATATAGTATTGAATATAGGCTCGTTCGAAATCGTTTAGCTGCAAATACCACAATTTTGAGCAACATCGACATCGCAGTCGATAGGGCTGGATTTTAGCCGCAAGGATAGTACTTGTATGCAAATGAGTATGCATGTGATTACAGAGAGAAAAATTTCACCTCATTCACCTCTCTATGCAATTTACTTTTTATGGTTACGATAATGTCGCCTAGACGAGAAGCGGCCTTTCAACGACCGGTTATCGATTGAAAAGATTGAAATGAGAATTTAAATCCATCCATCCTTTCACCGCTATTGCATTTTGGTTAAAACATTATAAACAACTTTTGATTTAGTGTTCACCAATTTTCACCACAAAAATTCCCCAATATTCCACCAATGCTCCCCTCTTCTCCTCCACTCCAGCCGTCAATAAATAATTTAAGCAACTCTCTAGATCATAAAACTGTCGATCAAGACCAACTTCCGTGTTCAAACCTAATAAATTCACCCAGACTAAAAATGCATTATTATTATTATCGGTGTACGAGTATTCCACGGTGTAAATAAATTCACGACCGACACGAGTACCGCGCAGCCCCAATCAGTGAAAATTTGGTCATCATCAAGTCAAACTGAACGCTCAAAAAAATTGACATTTAATTCGAAATGTCCTATCGGGCACTAAGATTTCATTACCAGAATGTGTTTGCGTTACCCCTCACCGCTCAGTTGCCGCGGTTATTTTACTGTTTGTTGCCCATTTTGCGGTGCAATAATTTCAAATTTCTGCAGATTCCTCACAGGCCTTTAATTTTCTTCGGCTATTCCGGCAGGTACTGGTTTTTGTAATTTAAATAATTATTATGTGCCTTAAGGGCAATTTTAACACCTCGACATCGCCATCGACATCGACATCGACACCGATATCAAACAGCCGGAGTATCCAAAAACAAAAAAAAATCACATCAGCCTCCAACTCAACAATACGGGAGCAGCAGCTTTCGACACCATCGCCGTGGTGGTGATGATCGGTCAAGAGAATGCAGGCTGCAGTGTCGAATAATGTTCGCACCTCGAATACATTTTTTTGCACCTCGTATCTTCTAATTTGTTGGCATACGCACGATTTTGTTTCAATACGATTCTTCTGCCGAAATTCTACCCCGAATAGCTCCGCTCCCACAAAATGTTTCAGTCCCACCCCTTTTATTTTGGTTCTTCCTTGAGTCCTTTAAATTTTATCGCTGAGGTTTCATCGCCGAGGTTTGCCCGTTGAAGTGATTGTGTTGGCGATGGTGCTGATGGTGATGAATGATGGCTTGCCTTGGCGTCGACGACCACTGCTCAATAAGATTGGCCAGCTCGGTCTTACCGTACGACAGAGGTCACAATCAGTTATTTCAACGCATCTACGGTATTTCCTGTCAACACTCTGGCACATTTTGACCAGCCTTCGAACGTGCTGTTTCAACAAGGAGTGTTTGAAAATTCGACATTTCTTCCTTCCGTGAAGGTTAAAAGGAATAAATTTTAACAAAAAAAAATTTAATAAGTTTGATGAAGTATTTCTTCACACCATATTGACGCAATTATCGCCACACTTGAAAATTACCGTTATTATATTTGATCGAGAGATTTTTCTTGGATCATTTCTTCTGCAATTTCTTTCCGGCCTGAAGCGGGAGAAAAAAGGAAAATAAAATTATTGCTTAGGCGCCATTGACTTGAGAACGATTCGCAAGAGAGCAAACAAAAGAAAGTCCTTTTCAATCAACGTCTCACTATCGCATCATCATGACACAAAAGGCAAAAGGTGTCAACGTGTCATGATTAATAGCCTGGTCGCGCACCGATCGTGCTACGACGGCATTCAAAGATCAAATAAAAAACTGCGATAGTAGCGCTATTGCAACAATGCCGTATGCAAAATATCACCCCAGGCCACAAACGTGCTCACCAAAGTAATGAGGTCAGAAATTATCATATCTTTTAATTGATCAATTTCCAGTTTTAAAACTAAAAAAAAATAGAAAGCTGGAATTAGGTCAAGTGAAGAAATTATGGTATAATTATACATATGCTTGTGCATATCTATCATATATTTATTATATACCCCGTCAACCTTCATTAATGTTCTTCGGAAGGATAAGGTATAGCTTTCTCTCGATATTGATCTAGAAACAAAAGTATGAAGATTGAGTAATGAAGGAATTGATCAGATCATTGCAATGAAACTACGTGACTCTGGTAATAAACCAAAATGCTAAGATATCAAAAATATGTACCGGAAAACCGACTTGGAACATAAAATTTCGAAAGAAGCTTCATTCCGAATGAAGATGATAATAATCCTGACAATAATGATTCTGTAGTTCGTGCTCTTGGAGATCATGATTATCGTAATATCGATAGTCCGTTAAATTAGAGCTATATATATTTTCAGCACGATCCAAAGCGGTGACAAATCGAGAACACCCATTAAATACTTGACAAATTACCTCTCAGGACATGCTGCTCTTTTTTAGAATTTCTTATGAATCCACATCAGGACGAACGCTGATCCTCGGAGTTTATATTTATAAAACAAGCACTAATACATTTCAAGGATACGATTATATAATTCATGAATCTGATAAAAAAGAAATACTTGTTATTTTTCATAGAAGCGCATACCTTTGCGTTTGATCTGCTAAATCAAGTCAGGTCGATCGCCGGTATGAGAGAGAGATAAACGTGTCACTCTTAAACCTGAACGCAATATTAACAATGCATTATTTCTCTCTCTTGTGGTTATAACTAATCTCCTTTCTCTCCCTCTTTCTAAACAATAGTAATTCATTTCTCTTTTCTAGACCCGTGATCATGAATCCATATACGTAATATTAAAAATGTTATTCAATTATAAATAAAAAATTTAGTTGTTTTCTTCTTGAACATTCTAGAGATCGCCAATAATAATTATCATGGGTTTTTTGTAGGGTTTATTTCAATTTATTTGCCTTAAAAAATTTGCAGGGAAACCCTTAAATTTAACACTTACCGACCCCTCTGCAATTTATTTCCAGTCATAACTGTAAACAAAGGCCGTAAAACCGTTAGGCACGCGCCCATTGCCTCACCTTTTCAAACGACGACATCTGTCAATCGTAGGCTGCAACTCTTATGTTTTTGCTATTGTTATTCATGTATGTATGAGTGAGTACACCTTCGATCAATATATTCCGCTAGAGCCAGGCTTCTTGACTGCTTACTTACGCTTTGACACCACACGGCATCGTTTGAATGAACAAAAGAAAATCAAGAGCTCTTTTGATTTCCATAGCACCTGCCTTTTCGACGATATTATTCCTCTTCTCCATCTTTTTCTTCTTGGCTACAGCCATCCATTCAGATAAGGCGCTTCCGCTTCTCTTCCTTCTAGAAAAGGTTATCAAATCCGATTTGATTATTGTTACAAATCCCTAAAAGTGTTAAAGGGTTCATGATTCGTGATTGTAATCATGATCGTCATCATAATCATCGGCAGCACCGAAATTATTCTATTCGTCCACCCTGAGGAATTAAATTCTTCAGGGCTCTTCCCGAAATGAAAAGGGGACAATCGTAAAGTTTAAAATCATCTGCCGCATTATTTTTCAGGGACATTTTGAAGGCGTTGGACTGGTTTTTGATCAGTTTTCAATGCAGATGGTTTTCCACATTGCTTTTTCTCTTTTTTTCTGAATGAAAACCTTTGTCAAAACCCCTTACGAACCCTTTTTTAAAATCTAAATTAAAATTTGAAAGAAATTCTATCTCGCAGGACACAAAACTGTTGAGTTTTGCGTTTATAAAAATAACGCATAACAACGATGTTGTATAAATTCAACAGATTAATAAATTAATGCAATTGAAATAATTTAAATCGAGTCCATTTTAACAATCTGCGATTCTAGATTTGAAACCATACAAATACGATTTTTAATAGTTTACTATTATGTCATTTCTATCGAACACTATGTGTGAAAGATGACAACCGAGAGGCTACCAGAAGACTACTGGCATCAATTCGTTATCCGAAATTCCTGAAGTGGAGACACGGAACGGATATTAAAGAGTTTCCGCGAAAGGCAGAAGGAAATATTCGAAAGATATTCGAACGAGACTTATCGATACTTTGAATACTTTGAATAGAAAGAACCAAGCCTGATTACTTTGAAATTGATATATTTATACATTTATAATTTCGCCTCGTACACCTTCGGGCTTTTTATGAGAAACGCCAAAACAATTTATCATTCCTAAACGCAATAAATCCATAAAATAAATCATAACAAAAAACAAATAAAGAAGCAACGCAATAACAACAAGCTAGCAGATCGTTCTCTCCCACTGTGAACCAAGTGTTCCCGTGGCTCTAATTGCAATTAATAACGAATCCCTTAGCGCCGTCTATTAATACTTTTTTTCACCATAATGAAATCTGTGTAAATTTCAGCAGAAATATTAAACAAACATTAAACACTAAAAGAACCCACAGATCTTCACCAATCGATCGTCATGCATTCTGGACAGCATGAGGTCGCATGAGGTTGCCTCGAACAGGATTACACCGTGGCAAAATTATGCAAAGCTAATATTGTAAACTGTGGTTTTTTTATCATCGATCTTTACAACATCATTACCGATCGTTATTACAAAGAGAATGGCCCAGCAAGGAGTAAACCATATACGATCCATAATAAACCAATATAAATCATGGGCGTATATTGGATTCAAACAAGAAGATCGCAGTTGAAAACAAACAAATTATTGATCTTCACAGATGATTATTTCTTCTAGGATGAGAAGTGATATCTGGATTTATTATATTGTTTGTGATGGTTAATTTGCAATTAATTTTACAATATTCGACAACCTTTTTGAGAAAATTCTTGGAATTACTGAATTTTTCTTAACAATTCATTCTTTAGTAATGATCTTTTGTCAAAGTATTGGTAAGAATACTTTTAATCTGGTTTCCTCCGCTAACCCTAAGGTATTTAAAAGCTAGTAAAAATCTCAATTTAAATCAAAATTTGGTTTTAAATGTCATTTGATCATTGATCCCGTGAGGAATTCAATAAAGAACGAAAGAAAAGTAAGACTTAATCCAAAACAAAAATCATGAAATTTCGTGCAAAAAGGTTTCGCCCTTATAGACCTCGGATGGACCTTATGACTCTTTTCAGTTTATGTTACCGTAATTAATTTAAATCCAATTACAATTTGTTGAAATTTATTGAAATCAATCCTCAAGAACATTCGCCAACATTTGCCAAGAACAAAATGAAAGTAGGAAAGATGAATTAAATTAGCCTTTGGCTGGTGGAATCATATTTCGTTACGCCAACGAGATACAAAATAAAGGAAGTGTTCGATTTGGTGTTGAACGATATTACAACAAGCGCCAGCAGCAAAAACTGCGAAGGGAATGCAGGTGAATGCTTTATGGCAAGCGATTGTAGTTTACTTGCGGTGCTCATACAGTTGTTGTTATTGTTGTTGGTTTTTAATGGCCCTTTTGTGTTTTCAAAGTGAATTCGTATCCTTTAAGACACGCACAAATAAATCTGTTTCTGTTACTGAACTTCGAATATACCGACTGTTCTTCGTAGTAAAGTTTGTAACCAACGTTGAAAGTTTATGTGAATTTATTCTCCTTGTTCTTCTTCTTCTTCTTCTGATACTGCATCAACGAATATGACTTCTTTTATAGTGGATATTCACTGGGTGAGCAATCATTCAGAAATGTTTATTAAAAACCTTTCAAATCGGCAAAAATCACCCATAGTTTTTCCTAACAAAAACCGTAGGGTTACTTCGATCCCACCGCAATCACTTTACCACCGAAACGGTACCAAACAATGATATCATTACCAGATTGATATCATTATAACCCGCCCCTATAACGTGCTCCCTACATGTTGATTCACCCTGCGAGAGACAGAAATATTTTTTTAATCATGAAAACGAACAAAGATTGTAAACATACTCGGAATATTTTCTGTGCGCAATACGAAACATCTTAACCGCAAAGGACTCGATTTTCTAATTGAAAAACAAACATAAAAGTCATCCTCTTTAGGTTTACGACAAGTCATGGTCCAAATGCACCGAAATAAGTCATAAATATGGTTGACGTTATCCTGTACACGCATCAGTATCTAATATTTTACGACTTTCTAATCATTAGGCAATCCTTTACGGTGATACCCTGCGTTTGTTTGCATGAGGGTATTCTTGAACAATAATAATAGGTAGACTTCTCTTGAAATCGTATTTAATTTTGTTATTCTTCCCCTTTTTTTGTATTTATAAAAAAAATGTGAAACGACTAGGATGAAATATCATTTGAAGCACTTTGATTTTCCTTCTATAGCACTGTCCACTTTACTAGCTCTTTACATCGATCTGCTGTTATGATGAAGCTGTTAGAAGGGATTATGTTTGAATTGGGTTACTAATGCCTCTTATTTATTCCTTAATAGTTTTAACGGATTTAAAAGAAATTAATTGGTGTGAAATAAATATTGCTCTAGTGAGAGTTTTTTTCAAATAATATTGTTTTCAAATCGAATTGTATGAGGTGTGGTAACGATACTTTTTAAGGAGAGCTGTGATAATAGATAAGATATTTAATAAGATAATAGATAATAGATAAGAAACGGAAAATGTCAAATTTGTAGTGAATTCGTATGATAAACATCTATAACCGAAACTGATGCTTATCTCCTGCTAACAAATTAATCGTAATTTATTTTGAAATTGAAAATTATATCAAGAATTATATTTACATGGGATGGCGCACGCTCCAGGAATTTAATAATGTAGTGTGCTTAAGAATAAATCGCTCTAGAGCTGAAGTATGTATATTCAAAGTTATATATGTTCTAGAACATTTATGTTCTAAAAGAATTACAATTTTGATCCTCCTATTGCCATAATCTGTTGCTATGAGGCGTTGTGGTTGACCCCCCCCCGCCCTTCTTCTTGTTTTTCTTACCTTCAATAATTGAATTACTTTTGCTTGCTTTTTATTTTTAACGTTTTCTTATTTTATTTCTGGTATAAAATTGTAGATCTAAATTTTATTATCTATTCTTTTAATTAGTTTATCTTTTCCTTTGCATTTTGTATCAAATATTCCACAGACTAAAAGGTATCGTGTCTTCAGACTTTTAGATCATTATCACTCCCCTTCATTTCCATTTATTTCATTACTCCTTTGCTTGTTAAAGTTTATGCCAAGAACGAGATCGATAATACTTTGTAAAAATCGTGTCTTAAGTCTTAAAACTATTAAATTCGCAGAAGAGTTAAGAAATATTCTTAAAATAGAATGCATTTACCTTAGTCGATCATACTTTGCAAAATCAGTTAAGCTCATTAAGATCGCTAACAATTAAATCAATTTAATTCTGTCAATTTCGCTTCTGTCGAAAGCATGAAAAGTGTACGTGATATTGATAGTATACATATTTTAGAGTATATTCTTATAATGCGAAAATAATTCTTTTAAACTGGTGGAATATGGTCGTGTAGTGTGATAATGCCGTCGGTGAAGGATTTCTGTAGATTTTTGTTGAACAACGGAAAAAAGTATTTCTTCATTAATTTTTTCATTTTTTAGGTATATTTCCATAGAATAAAGAGAAAGAGAGCGAGAGGGAGAAAGGAAGGGCTTACAATATAGTCAGAGTGCGTTCCTTCTGGACAATGAAGTGGAATTACTCTAAATTTTGCAAACAAACTAAAGGGCAATCAATCGTATAAACAATAAATGAATAAAAATTATAGCCATTTCAGTCGCTTAAAAAATAATTTTTTTAAAAACCATTTAATATTAATTATTTTAAAATAATTAGATTTTCATTAAAATTAAAGTTTGTGTATGTTCTAATATGATGATAATAATTGGTTATGATTTAATAACTTGTTAATTTGTGTAATTGTACATGTAATTGTATTTGTGTAATTTGTTTAATTACTTTTATTTTTAAATAAATGTTTTGATTTCTAGAACAATTTTTATATTTCACGAACTCATAGTCCTTAGCGTAGATCAGTCCTTCTTCTTTCGTATGACTCCTTTTGAAATATGCTCGCAGCAAATTTGGGTGGGCTTCCTGAGGTGCATTCGGGGAATCGTTACAAAAGCCGGCTAAAATTTCCTTTATCCCATTTTGTTCGCCTATCCATTTTTGCGGATTATCATCCGCTCACTATTAGTGCCAGCAATTCTTCCAATCAGCATTTTCGTTGCGGGCATCATCTTATTCGTTTTCTTGTGGGTGAGTTTTGCAACAATCCTCACGCACTACCACAATCGACAGTCCAAGCCAATTATCAAAATAAATAGCAATCAATTTATACGAGAAGGTGAATACGAGCAAACGTTTAAGCGCACGACGTTACCAACGATACCAACCGAAAACAAAGGAAATATTGACGCTTATGTACCTTCTCCTCTTTCTCCACCACTTGCACTAAAATGGGGAAGAATAAGATATAGCAAGTATGCCTTCAAGGATCGACGAAAAAAACAAAAGGAATATAATATTTGAAAGATTTATTAGCCTTGAAAGGAAATGATATGTTCGAGGCTATTTGTTAGCGTAATATGAGACGCTGCTTGTTCTGTTTTTTTCCACTTTCTTCTTCTTTAGCTGGTTTTGCAACAAAGGCGGCATATTGTTGCATTGCTTAAAACACCGCTGCTGCATTGTTTTTGTTGCTGCCGCTATCGGCACTTTACTAATGGTGCATATTAATTTGCGAAACGGCCAAAAAGTCTGGAAAACACAAAAATACTCAATTGACCCTTGATTTATTATTTTTACTTTTTTCGGCGAATAATATGAAATTGTTTTTATTTTATTCAGGAACGAAAAAATGGAAACGCGTATATTGTAAAATGTAATTTAATATAGATTTACAGCAAATTGGTTTGACCTAAACACCCAAATTTTAAACTTCGTGTTTTTTCAATTGCTTTAACATTAAGTAGGAAAAGTTACTTTTGTAGCTTTTTTACGCTACTCATGCTCATTCACATTAAAATTTTATTTCTTTATGATATTTTGAAAATTCACGAAGTTCTTTTCAACAGAATACTCCGTTTACTACCGGATAGCCTTCGATTAAACACGCAGAACTTCTGATTTACTAAGAGAAAAAAGATACACACACACGTCATGCATCAATTTAACGGTTCTTCAGGGCATGTTTCTTGTTTATTGTGCTGCAATTTTCGTATTCCTTCCTAAATGCGAACTTCCGTTAAAACTGGATCAAAGAAGGTCCATTAAAAGCAAGCGTATTTTGTATGAAACGAGTAGCGGAAAAGCGTTGATGTTTCAAGAACATTGAAGGAGATTCAGCATAGTGAGCGATTGATATAATAATTTTTAGCTGTACTTTCCTAAGAGAATGATTCCTCTTTCCGTCTCGATCTATCTAAGTATGCTTTAAAATGTAACTTCTTTTTGACGCTAACTCGAAAAAGTTATTTAAAAATATCACATGCTCGAAAACAAATAGCAAGTATTCTCGCATAAAACCAATTCCGAGAATATTTGCGATGTCATCCAACAAATCAAAGGAAATCGCCGTTCGGTCCTACAAATTCAATTTCCTGGCAATTCAATCCTCGCAGCAT
Organism: Physocephala rufipes; assembly: GCA_963966595.1. Classification (NCBI taxonomy): domain Eukaryota; kingdom Metazoa; phylum Arthropoda; class Insecta; order Diptera; family Conopidae; genus Physocephala; species Physocephala rufipes. Next base: position 38,403,621 of record OZ016504.1, read on the forward strand.
TGAATCGAGTGAGGTTGAGGAGTCAGAAGAGGCTGCAATTCGTACAAACGGCTACACATATATATATAGTATTATACAATAAAAGTAACAAAATAGTAAGAACATAAGCATCGTTTACTATGTAAACACTTAATTACATACAAAAGCGTCAAGAGAAACTGAGAGTATAAATAAAAGGATTGAAGTACCCTCAAAGACCAACTCGTAATATTACGATTTCCAATTCAATTGATAAGCAAACATCAAGAACAAAAAAGAAAGTCGATAGAATGGTATTTCAAAGCAGAAGAACGTCCTAAACGTATGTTGCTCAGGTATTACAAAAACAGTGGAAAGAGTCCTTTAAAACCCAAGGAACAAGCATTAAAAATTCCAAAACCACATTTCGAAAAATTTTATCAAGTTAAAAAGGAATTGTTTGGTCATTCCTCTCTAAATATCTCGCTTCATAAAATCCTTTTTCGAAGGCTTATGGGGTCATACTACGAGATCATCTGCTTTGTGATGTATACGCACAATTGATATTCATCAATTTCAAATTACATTTTCATAATTTTTTTAAATTATACCTTTCAAAATTATATTTATGTTTCTTTTCAAAAACTTTTCTTGTAACTCTTCGGCAACTCAACATTTATAGTTGCTTTGGAAGCATTCGCGGGCATAAATTTGCATGACAAGTTTCCGCAACAAACACTGACAATCGACCGAGTGCTATGCTCTAAAGCCTTTAATCCATACGTTCGTAGCTACTTGCCTTTTTCGAAAAATCTCTTCCTTCCTTGTTTCCCATACCCCCCCCCTTGATCAACAGATGGATCTAGTAATGATAATATCGATCACTTTTCTAAACAAACAAAAACATAACCGCATACCACTACGTTCTCCATCGAAAAAATATCACTATTTGGTTGTTTTCTTCTTATTGGTTTTGTTGTTAAGACGCGTGCACGCTGAAAACTTTTTAAACAATTCGAAGCTGACAATGAAGAAACAATACGGCGTCCGTCATTCATTCATCGCGATACGAGCTGCTCTACAAGGAAAGATTCATTCATGAAATTTTGCACTTTGATGTGCAAGTTCATGCACGAGTATCTCCAAACGCACGAACAAAACCTTACACATGTTTCGCTTCATCCGTAAGACTTTGACACCATTCCTGGCCACTTTCTACGTCTTGCTTTCGCATCATTAGACATCTTACTTTCAGCACATATTTATTTCTTTTATCACAGTTTTTATTAAAACAAAATTTTATGTGCGAAATCCAGCAAATCCATCAAATCGCGTATCAGCCGCGCTGGTTTTGTGCGTGTCGAAGCATTTCAATTAAGCATTATCTCGATGACTTAAGACTTTTTGCAGTTTCTGGCAAAGCCCAAAACGAAATCGAAACTGAAACGTGCGCAAAACGCGCCAACACATTGCTGATTCGTGCTGCGTGGTCTTCGGTATAATTGAAAAGATTGATGAACGATTGGATGGAAGAATAGTGAAATATTTGAATGGTTGATCGGTTGAATTGCTTGACTGCTTCAGTTTTCTTTATTATAGCTCCAATAAAGTGTCTATTAATAGCTAGCCCGCATGCGGCAACATGCTACCGAGATGGTGTCTCATTTTCTGTTGCGAAAAATGTTACGCCAGTCGAAAAGACACGCACACCACAGTCTTGACTAAACTGGCTTCGCCAAAAATGTTTCACTAATATAAACAGGTTTTCAAACAACGGAATGATTGACTGTATTTAAGTATTGGTGAATTAGGAAGAACGCCCTAATGGTCGAGAGGCGAACAAACCAGAAATCGTAGAACAAATAGCACTAAGGACAATAGCGGTCGCCTGGAGCAACTTTCAGGTAAAATCTTAAAAGTGATAACATTTAAAATCTGTTTAATTACTATTGAACTTAATTGTGGTTACGGGAACTGAAAAATTCTCTCAAAAATATTTACCTTGTAAATTAAAGGAAAACAAGTAAAAAATACTAAAGGGCAAAAATAATAAAGAGATGTAAAATAAAAACTAAAGCAAAATAGAATTGATTTTATAAAAATTGCAATCTGGCGTTAGCCTAAATAAACACAACCGAACTATAACGTTTTCACCTCACAAAAGAAATAATATACTTGAAATTATTGAATTATCGAAAGATAGAAAGAGACGCCCACCGAGGTAAACGCACAAGATATTCATTTATTTACAGAAATTTAGTTATTTTTGAAATGTACTCATATTTTGTAGGCGGCTTCAATTGCTACCTCTCATTTCCAACCCATGGAAAATATTTGTTTAAAAATTTATGAAACTGAAGAAAATAAAATTCAATTCAGAATTGAAAAATTAAGAAAACCAAAAAAAGAAAAATTTTAATAAAATAACCTTAGTATAACCTACATATATATCCATAATCTTAGGCCTACCAGTTTGTAAAAAAACATTTCGACTGAAAGAGATATAGAGAGGGAGAGAGAGAGAGAAGTAAAAATTTTTGATTTATTTTGCTTCAATTAAAAATCATGTCGGAAAATATTTAACTCAAAACTTTACAATTTAATGTCACTACTGCTTTTTCTCCGAGTGTTGGCTTTATTTAAAGTCACGCATATAAAAAAGAAAATTTTTTTCGAATAAAACGATTAAATTGTTTTCAATAACTCTGTTCATTTTTGTTCTGATAAAGTTAATTCATCATTTAGTGGATTGTCTTAGTTCATTTATCAACAAAATTTATTAAAAATTGTTTTTTATGTTTACTGAAAAACCTTCTTTGATTCATTTATTACCAATTTTTCCTAACTCTCTCTTCCTCTCTCTCTCCTTCCCTATTGAGGTGCTTCCTAAATCACAAATGTATCGCACAAATCTGTCACAATATCTTCACTAATTGGAACATAAAAATCTCCCCATCGAAGCGAAACAACGAGTAACGAACGAGAGTGGCAAGGATTTGTTTTTGTATTTCAAAATTTTGAGGTGGACAAGAAAAAACAACAACAGCTCATGAGAAAGGTTGAAGGTAACGGCTTCGCGCTATTCCATGATTATTATTAAAAAGTTTGATTAAAAATTTCATAAACCTCTTTAAATCTTCGCTTTAAATCTTCGCTTTTTTTAAAGTCATAAAATAATTTTATTTTTAATTGAACTTAAAGAAGAATTATAAGAAGCTTTACGAGACCAGACCCCATTTCTTTGTTTATTCTCAAAATTTGGATTTGGGTTTCATATTTTTTAAGTTAATTCCAAAACTAAAAACGTACATTTCAACGTTGGAATGAAAACTTCATGCTTAAACGGTCCTCAAATAATTATTTGCAGAGAATTATTTATGAATTATAAAAAACTTTTAAATTATCATCGCACGAAAGAAAAAGTTTCGCAAATATTTATCTTGTTTTATTTGTTGATAAAATTTCTTCAACTCACACAATGTTCATCATTAATATTTCATGTTCGTTGACTTATTTTGTCACACTCCCTCCACATTCTGTCTCTCTTTCATACTTTCTTGTTGTCAGTTTTTAGAACACCCGATTGTTTTTTAGTCTTTAGACTCAACATTTCTTTTTTATTAAATTACTATACGATTTATGTATTTTGCAAGGGCTCACCCATTTCAGGAACAATTTCTTCACCAGAAAAAGATACAAAAACCAAAAACTAAATGAATACTACTACATAATTCATGTTCTTAATTAATAACGCCTCCGTCTTGTTCGGCAACGTTAATACCGTATTAGTGTAGACCGTCTGAAAGCCGTCTGAAGACAATCAAGATAAAAGCTATTTTGCCGACTAAATCGCTTGTACGACTATTTTATTAACACTTTAAGGCATACACTCTTTGCTAAACTGACAATTCTATATAAAAAGGAGATCAAGAAGAAGAAGAAATCATCAACAGCAAGATCGCCAGCAACAGGAAGCAGCCGCAACTTCTGTTTTATCTTCAGCCACAACAATTTGATACGTATTCAAATGAATGCATCCCTCTGGTGGATTAGATCGAGCATCAGGGCAGCTATAATCCTTTCTTAATCGCGGCAATATATTGAAATTCATCATCGATGCATCAGTTTAAATATCTAAAATAACAGAATCTTCCAGAGGTGGCGGAGTTAACGACCATCAAATGAAAGAAAGCCATGACGGAATGAAGGGAAGCCCTTAGGTGTTAAAGAGTCCAAAACAGTCAAAATTACCAAATTTGTGCAAAAGTGAAGTAGAAACGTCGAATTGGCCGTGGGACGATGTACCGTCTGAACGATGGTAGTTTGAGGTTAGTCGTTGAAAATTAAGAGACGAGGTCGGGTACAGAACGGAAGATAATAAACGCGTAGGTAGATAAATTAAGGAACTGTTTAGCCTGCTAAAAGCCTATAATTTTAGCAAATTTAAATTGATTTATGAGATGGCACAGACTCTCACTCCCTCTCTCTCTCTCTGTCTTTGTTTTGTTCGCAGATGATGCCAACCCAACCCACGCTACGAGCCCATTCCAGTATTACCGAATATATCGCACTCCTTTCGTTATATTTTTTTAAAGTGAGTTTCTATATTCACAAAAACTTAAATTATTCTCATGGAAAAGGAAAACAAATTTTTATTGTTCTCTTTTAAAGGAAATTACTCTGTGTATCCTCACTTTTCACTTTTTTAAGGATTCAAAACTCGCACCCACACTCACACACTCTTTGGGCACTGCCTTGCAGTCTATTCATGCCCTTTACAGTTCGTTTATCGCGATACAAACCATTCTCAACCTGTCAAAACAAATAAACAAGAATTACAATAAAAAATCCTCTATTGTCGTCGTCAATGTGTCAGCCCTTTATCATCGGAACTCTATTAAGTTGTCAACTTAAAATTGTATAGAAAGGCATCCCAACAAAGCGACTTATCCTGAGCATTCTACATCTAAGGTAAAGCACATGAACGGCCCTCGAACCCGAGTTTCCATAAAGCAGTGTTTATGGTGAATATTTAGAATTAAAGAACGGAATATTTTTGTCATTCAGAAACTACTGCTATCTGTTAAATCTTCTCTCAATCCTCTCCTACTACATTTCTCATGACATTAGGGATAGAATCGCCTGGTTCTTTACCATCCGCAAAATACCGAAAAGAGAGAAACCAACACCACCACCACATATAAATCACCTCTACATTCATTGCAGGTCTATATCTTTGCGAAAGCTTCAAGCAATCATGCATGAGATTGCGTGTGAATCATGTTGATTTTCCTAAACAAAAATGTGGATAACAATTTCTTACGTATTACGGAAAGGTCTTTTATAATTGTTTTAAAGATTGCCAGATATATTTGCTCCATACAATCAACTTCGCTCATTGAACAACCGAATAATTTAAAAATTAATCGAATAAACAAATTTCAGTTTTCAGAATCGTTCAGTCAAGACTTTTCGTAAACGATTCGTATGTGAGACGTCTTCGCTGAACTGAAGTGCACTAATCTGCAGGCGTGTTTTCATTTATCTTCAGTGTTGTAGAAGATAATGTGATGTCAACATTTTTAATAAAGATTTATGTAATCATTATGCAGACAGCTATTCAGATTTTACTTTCTAAAGATGACATTTTGAGGAAAGGATAGAATACAACTCGATTCTTCAAATTCTTCGGAGATTAATTTCGTTTTCATTTGCTAAAGAAAGGAAGAGTTTTGTAGTCAGTGAAGGTTTTTCTGTTTTTGTAATTTTATTATTCAGAACTGAAACCTCAGGATATGCCTTATATGCCTTCGCCTACATATTGTTTCTTATTTCATAATCAATTTTATCATCGAAAGAATAATAAAGATGGAAAATAATAGCTCATGCATAATTTGAGAATATATTAAATATTAGTTTTCTGGGATTACTTCCGAAGATCGTAATGCAGGTGGATACGAATATATATTTTCCACACTGCAAATGTAGAGCGGCGTGTTCGACTGATTACAATATTTCCTCCCTAAAAAACAAACACTTCGTCTCATAAAAATACACCGCGGATTCTATCGGCGGGCACGTTTGCGACCAAACGAATGACATTGTGCGTGAAAATAATATTTTACGGCCGATAAACTAACGGTACAATCTGAAGGAGTTGCGACGGTAAACGGAAAATAAGGCTAAAACTAAACAACCAACAAAAATTATTGGTCTGAAGGGAAAAGCGATTCATTGACGACGATGATGTTTGTGTGTGTTCTTGTTTAGATGGAATAAACATCCGGTTGTAAAAATGAAAAAACCCACTTTTTCTATAATTTTGTTTTTTATTTTTCTTCCTCTTAAAAATTCTTTGATAAAATTTTCATTTCGCTCACTCTGCATTCTAATGAGTGGCGAGAATAATCCTTTCACGACAAGATCCTTTCCAGTAAATGCATCTGAATGACAATTAAAGCATTTCAATATTTCCTCAGTTTATTTAATTTTAGGATTAGTGTTCAGGTATTAATTTTGCAAGTGACATTTTTCCGGCCGGAATTTATCCTTCATTCTCATTCTATTAATTTTCCATTAACATATGTCTAAGACATTAATGCTAAGAGCACGAAAGAGAAGGACGTCGTAATCATCCTTTACTGAACTGGTAGTTCGTGTGAAAATTTAGTTAAGGATTTGAACTTTATTGGTATAATTAACTAACTTTTTGTTAAACTATGGCAAGAACAAAAAGTAAAACCCTTTCTAGGAATTTTTACTTTGATTACCACATTCCGTTAATTACCTCTTGGCAACTTTTTAGGTCAAGAATTAATTAAACTTAGAAATAGTAAAACTTTAGATTGGTCCTGTCATTTCAAGAAAAACAAAAAGGACAAATACATATTTACGTATTTTTATTTCATGCATCAATGAAGTCCACGCGATGAGCATTAAATTACGTCAACGCGGGAGTTCCGAATACGAGGCTGGAGGAGAACATTTGGAGGGACCTTAAAACATTTACATCCATGGAGAATATTTCGAAGATAATTGCAATTTTATAATTGAAAAAATTTCAAATTTACAAGCCTTTTAATGACTTTCTGAAGGTGTTCTTCGACAAACCAAGATTTAATAGGATTTTCTTATCATTTTCTACGACAGACATCCATGAAAATTAGTTTAGAAAAGCACCACAAACTCATCGCAACAAGTCAGTCCACTCCAGTCTTGTAAGCTCAATTGCGGGCCGCGGTTATTTATGCGTGGCACCCATTAATTTCATCACCAATTACTTAAGTTCTGTCGCAACATGAAAAGCCAGGAACAAAATAAGGGGGCGGTTTGGGTTAAAGCATTCTACGTAGAAATCTCTAAGTAGAAGACGAGTAGAAAAATAGAAGAATAATGTAAGAATTTTAGTAAATGATGAGGTTTTATTAAGTGCCGTTCAAGTACTCTTCTCTCTCTCTCTGACAAACTCTTTCTCTCCGTCTCTCTCACTCACGTGCATGGGCTGACATGCATTGCCTGAAAACAAAGTCAATTGATCTTCATTACGCAATGAAATGTGCAATAAGAAAAACAACAACAAAAACAACAACAGGGGGAAACAGTAATAGCAACAACTATATCGTTACTGGCTGTACGCTGTCAATAAATTAATAATTACCATGTTGCACTTGCTTCAATCATAACAACAACAACAACAATCCCAGCACTCTTTATTCCCTTTGGATGCCATGAAGTAGAAACATTTCAGATTTACTTTCTTTTATTTTATATTTTATTGTACGATTACTTTTTTCATTAACAATCCAAACGAAAAGAAAAGAAGAAAAAGAAAAATACGATGCTAAAATATAAAAGCAAAAAAAAAAGAAATTTAAATCAAAGGCAGTCTTGTGTCTTCGCCAAAAAACAGGATTTTCTTCCCACCGAGTCGCGTGTGTCTGGTGGTAGATGTTGCGTGCGTTCGAAGTCCGTCTACGTTAAGCTTAAATAATACATTCTCATCAGCGGCGACTACATTGACTCTCATCATTATTATCGCTTCTCATTGCCAACGTCGCGATCGACATCAACATCATCATCCATAGCATTATCATCATCGCCATCATCACCATTAAAAGCATCGCTATCACGATGATGATGATTTGCAGCAGCTCAATCTCAATCAGGGATGATGTGCCGCCTTGAAAATGTCTTTTCCCGATGCGAATACACGAAACGAAAGATGAAATCTACGGACGCCAACAAGAATCTGTTGCAACAATAACAAAAGAACAACAACATCTGATGCTGGTAACCTATAATAAAATTTGCGTTTGCTCGGGATTTTTTAATGGTGCCACTATCTCAAAAGCCAGCATACGGTAACTTAGTAAGTAACTAAATAAGTAAGTAAGCGACCACGAGTAATCATCATCATAATCACCACAATACCAACATCAACCTTAACATCATCAGTAGAACCAAAACCGGGACCAGCAGAACTATTTACTACCAAAATAGCTTTTTTGTCCTCGTTTTAATTCTATGGAAAGCATGGAACGTTCTTGTGATTACTGATCTCGCTCTTATTGTTGTTGGTGTTTGTCGCAGTGTTTATTCATATACGTTCATTTTATCACAAACACATTTAAAGAAATATTTGACTGGGGAACTAGTCGTTCAAGTCCTGTTTGGTTAATGTATGACTGTTCTTCCTATGACTGTGTTTGTGCGTGTTGTTCCTGCTTTCGTTGGTAATTACTTTGTTATTGTTGTTGCTGTTTTAAACTCTCATAGCTATGGTTATACAGCAGCCAACCAGCTCTAATTGCATTAGATTTTATTTCACTTGCAATAAATATATTTTTAAAAAAACTACTTTCAAGGTTGTCTAATCTGATAAATTACGTTTTTATTTTCATTTTAGCAAATTGCTGTTGTTTCGATGACGAGGTCATAACTTTATAGAACCTGCAATTGAAATTATTGCTGGATCCATTAATAATAAATTTCTTATTTTTCCTCGTGAAAAACATTCCCGTCAAACCTCCAAACAAAAACTGATAAATTTATCAATAATTTGTCCCGTCGGAAACTCGATTATTCATTCTCTTAAAAAACATGGCAAGCATTAAGTTCCTGCCAATTTTTTTTAAAAATCCGCAATTTCTTTGAAAGAGAAAAGATTTAAAGCAATCTACAAAAATCAACCAATAAAATCATAACGAAAACAAATTGAAAGCCACAAATAGTTTTATCTTCCTGCGAAAATATGAAATTAAGAAAATATGAAATTATGAAGTATGAAATTATTATGAAATAGAATGATTATGAAATAGATGAATTCTTTATCAAATGAAATCCATTGCAATTAATATTAAAACATATAAAATTGTATGCAACACTATTATAATTTCCTGTTCAAAACAAAAAATATTTGATTATTTTTCGTATTATCTTGAAAAATCTTGGCAGGCTTAAGTCTTGTGTTATCTTTGAAATTATATATGCGTTTAATACTTATACACATTTACAAAACACACCAACAAAAGAATACCGTGGGGCTTGTATTTCTCGAAAATTAATTAAATTAGTATTACTTTAGAGTTCGACCAACAGTCCAAAGGTCTCTAAACTGAAAATAAGAAATCGAAAAATTCGACAAAGCAAACAAAAAACCCGAATATAATTTTAATACATTTCAAAGATTTTGCTAGAATAACCAGTAGCAATTTGTACACCAAAAGTTTATTGAGCATTGATGAAAAGCGATTGTTTCGACACCTACCTTTGATTGAGAAGCGACACCAACATATCCTTAGTGGAAAACTAGATGACAAAATCTGGCGTTTTCTTGCTCCAACAATTATTTTAAATGAAAAACTTTGTTTTTATTTTATCAGTATAATGTATTTTGCATTTATAAATATTCAGTTAAAGCACTTTTAAAAACGAAAAAGGTTTAACACTTTTACTTGCTAGCATGAAAATGATACAAATTATGCTGGCAGTGAAAAAATAGCTTTTCAAAAAGATATCGCTTACATTGAAAATAGGTTTAGAGTCTTCCACACTTAAAAATTAGAAATTAAAATAGTTACAATCATTGTCTTCCTTACAAACGGCAAACAGTCTTACAAGCAAAAATATGATACATACATAATAATGAAGTTCTTAAAAGTACTTGTCCATCCTTTCCGATCCTTCAAAATGAAGAGGCACTTAAAGCAGACACTAATATTTACAAATGAGGAGATTTCTGCTAGTTTGACTAGATTGAAAATAGGCAATAATTTCTTTATCAAACAATTCCCTGAAATGTCATTCCACCGCTTCTCAACAGATCCTCTCAGCGCACTTTCGACTCGTTTAGCTTAACTATTGCTCTTGCCATAACGAGATATAGTCAAGGATTTCTTCATCATCGGGTTGACAGTCTTCCTCGTGCAGATGAAACGAATCGTATGGCTCGAATTTTAATTGTAGATGAGCGTTCATGTGGGTATTATGGCTATTGTTGTTGTTGTTGTGCGTATTGTGAGCAGTAGGATGGACTGGTGTTGGCTCAAAGGTGCCCGAGTCGAAGGATATGCTGGAGTTGAAAGAAGATGCGGGTGAAGAACTACCGCCATCCAAAGGATACGTTTTAAGCGAGACTGGCGTCAATAACGTTGAGGTGAAATGTTGCTGATATGGAGGCAGCGTAGGACTTTCCAGTAACGCATTCGACGTAAAGTAACTGCTGGATGAGCCAGTAACCGCTTTCGCTGGCGTTGTTGTTTTAGTTGTCGGTGAAGGCGGTGAAGATGATGAATCACCTTCAAAACAGTTCTCACTGCTGCCGCCGCTGCTGCCCGAAGAAACAAAGGATAGATTACTCAGGTTTTCGGAAGACAGTCTGCCCAAATTGTCATCGTTGCTGGCGTTGTTGTTGTTGTTTAAGCCTACATCACAACCAACTCCAACTTGCCGATCCTCAATTAGGTCCTGCAGACGGCGTATATATTCGACAGCAATGCGCAGCGTGTCCACTTTACTAATCTTCTTATGCGGTCCGCGTCCACCACCCTTCGTCAAATCGGTTATAATTGTCTGCGGTATATGTTGACGCAATTTCGCGAAACTATTGTTCACTTGCTTGACGCGATTGCGTTCCCGAGCATTACGCCGTTGCACCGATTGCGTCTGATCAACGCTGTACGGGACGTTTGTGGCACGTGGCATGTACTTGCGAGGTGTGTGCTTTAGTTCGTTGCTAGAGCTCTGAGGCACCGATGGTGCCGGTGCGATATGTTGATATTTCGGTCCTTTGTTACTGGCATTAAAAAAACTTGGTGATGCATTTGCAACCACATGGCTTTTTGCATTATAGACAACACTTTGCATCATCCTTCTCAAATCGTGGCACTTTAGAGAAATTGCAAACTACTTTATTATTTTTTTTTCAAACCAACGATCAATTTCAAAGAATAAATGAAATGCTATCTTAGGACGATTTTAAGTTGAACTTGATCCTACGACACCGTGCACAAGAATGAGTCCCTTGGTCCTAAGCCTTTGTATTTTGTACCTTTCCTTTATCGAGCAGCTGGAGTGTTGTCATGATGACGGTGCTCAAGACGTCAACACGGTGCGTGCACTCTGCGATTTGTACCTGTGATCACTGTGAAAACTCATCCAGGTAAAAGAGGAAACAATAACAAAGAAATTGTTGAGGAAAGAGAAAAAGAGACCGACTGCTTAGTGAGCGATTTTACTAAGGGTAACAAATAAAGGGAGATATAAAAAGTTCACCCTATGAAACTAAACCCATCTACTTCTTGGAGCGAAATCACGGAGATTGAAAATAGAAGAGATGAAGATCATACCGGCCATGATCCGTTTCCATACTGCGAGAGAGCATTTTGCAGGCGTTGAGACCACTAACAACTTATTGTGCGCAACTAATTACTCTCTCCTTCTATTGCTCTAATAAAATCCCGGTTTGTTTTATTGAGGACTTACTCTCTTTCGACACGAAACTGTTCCCAGTTTACTCAATTTATCAAAAATTTCCCCTGCCATTTTGCTCCCATCGCTTTGCTCTCTTCATTAATTATTACCCTCTTCTTTAATTGCGAGAAAAGGCTTGCATTTTAAATTTATTGTGAGAAGGTTTTCTTCAACGAAGTTTTACGATCACGTCTTTCTTTACTCTCGCTTCTTCGTAAATCTGACGATGTCTTTCGTTTTATCTCATTCAAAATCGCAGCGAGAAATGAAGTTTCTTCTGACAGGAAGGCAGGTTCTTCTGGATTTGGACTGATAAACGTTTTGATCGTGCGAATTTTGGATTGGTAGGATCGATCTTGTAAGAGTGTTTTTTATATATTTTGTAACTAATTTTGTAACTAAATAATTAATGTGTTGCGATAACTAGTTTAAATATTGCTTATAATCAAATAAAGCATTTTACAAACAAGATAATTTTGTAACGTCGAAGTCCAAAACCTTCAATAAATATCCCGAAAAATCTCCTCTATATCGTATCAAGTTATGTTTACTTTACAAACCAGCCCCCCCCCCCTCAGAAATGTTATGAGTTCATTCAGTTTTGCTTCTTTTTTAACCTTCTCAACAAAATTAAGCTTAGTCCTTTTGGTAATAAAATATGCTTCACCAAAAAAAACCCAACCAACCAAAGACGAATAATGGAAAAAGGTGTCCAAATCGCAAAATTTATCTTTACACTCGAAAAGTGTAAATTTAATTAAAAACACTATAGGCTTTCGTTGCCTCCAATGAATACACAATAATAGTATGCAAAATTTATTCATTTCGATACGCGATTGTGGTGCATCATATCGAGAGGCAACTACGTCGACGAGGAGAGGATGATGTCAACCATAAACTAGGTTTAACGACCGGTGACACCGAAGGTATTAAAATGGTCACTGAAAGCGTCGTGAGAAGCTGACTTTAAGCTGCTTGATCCCGTTTATCCCAAGCTGCTTATGATAATTTTGAATTATTTAAATGAGTTTATTAACCACGTTCCCGTGGCTACCAAGTTGCATCGTCTATAACGTCGTAACCAAATCCATATAAAATCGGCTATACCATCGTCACCACCAGCATCATCGCCACCATTACCAACATTTACCATTGTCGCCATCATCATTTTCATCATCGTCATTTCCACTAAAATCACGAACCATTTAGACGTCCAAAGGATGCGGTGTAAGGACATTTTAAGAATTTTTAAATGAATTTTACTGCGACACTGCAGCATTTTGTCTTTGCCGATGATTGCAACAAAGTGCTGAAATATATTAACATATTTTTGAATATAATGGCTCCATCCTCCTTGAAGAGGGAAGGAAGGAGCGAGGGAAATGCAAAAAATTCAAAACTAAACAAAACACGTTGAATAAAACTTTAACTCGCCGAATGAACTCCCGGAATTAACTCTCGGTAATGAATTAAAAAGGACGATGAATGAAGGTCGTGTCGGCAGGAAATTAAGAAATCCATTACAATTTTTATTATTATTTTTTTAATTAATTTTTATCATTGCGACAGACCAAAGAAACGGAAAAATAGTGAAAAGCAGAGAAATAAAGGCCAGAAATTGAGAACAAACTGACGCGAGACAAAGAAAGTGTTGAGAGCACTGGAATACATTTTGAAAATTTCTTACAATTTTGCATTTGTTACAAAAATATTTCTTACAAAATATTACATCCTCATCTTTTCTTCATTAGCTTTCCAATTCCTAAAATTTAGCACAATAAAAAACTTTCAGAATTATTCCTTTAGTGTAATTAAAACCAATAATGAATCTGGTCTGGAAGGTCTGAACATTTTCTCTTCACCACCGCGATGCCATCCCACCAACAAAAATGTGGTTTTGTGTTAATCAATTTAACTGAAATTCATTCCTTCGCTTCGTTCAATTCATCAATACACCATGTGATTCAGCTCACGATTGCCCCTACTCATTAGCGCCGGTTCGATACTCATGTCGTATAGGACATGTTGGCATTCGGCGACGCGCCACAATACGTAATTTCAGTTCAGAAATCCTTCGCGATGGCACTTACGCATCTTACTTAATACTTACTTAATACTATTCAAGCAAGTTTCGAAGGGATTCCTGCCAAAGGTGTTCAAACAATTTCAGATATTCTTCTAATTAAACCATCAAAAGGGCAAGTGGATCCATAAAACAGCAAGTGGATGTGAAGTGTCTGTTTTTTGTTTACTAAATATTCACGTACTGATTGATTGGCTCGTGTCTTTGTTTCAAAGTTAGTCTCAGATTTAATTGAAACGAGTCTGATTTCAACAGATCTGATTCCAACAAAAGCAACAACTTCTGCAACAGCGAAATTGACAAGTGGTATTTTAATGATTTGATTAAAATTCTTTGGGATAGAAGAATTCTGAGCACAGATTTTTTAAAATTTTTTCCAAAATGAAGTTAACGAAAATCAAATAAAATTAAACGAAACTCATACTGGATTTCGTTCCAGGATTTGTATTTGTGAACGCGTTTAGCAATTTTTTGGTTGCTTCTCAAGCCAGCTCCAAATATTGCGTCGAATTTTGCTTTCACCCATTTCGAAATTTTGTCCAGGTGCAAAATTTTTACCCTCTGAAAAATTACCCGAAAAATGTTTATTGCAAAGACTGATTGCTGGTATCGCTTGTCGTTTTCAGCGCAATTATAAAATATTGTATGGATTGATTTTGCAATAGGTTGAAATTTTTTCTCTTTCTCCATCTCTCTCTCTCTCTTTTGATTCCTTCTATTTTCTTAGTGGTATCCTGGGATATTTATAGTCGATCAGAGTTGCTTAATGTCAAGTTCAATAAGTGGAAAAACTTAAAGTGCTTGCATTTTCATTCATGGAATCGATACAATCGATTATCGAAATTTTAAAAGAACAAAAATTAAAAAAGTATAAATCGTAAATAAATCGTACGAGAAAGCCACTCTGATTACGAGTTGGCTCAAATGCTAATCATCGGAAGAGCAACAACAACTCAGATTAACCGCGCCTGATGGGCAGATGTTTTCCATTTAACCGTGTCTAATGGTTTGCGCCACCGAAATAAAATCAACTGCATCAAAAGCGGCGGTAGAGTATCAAGAAGTGCTTCTCTTTTCGATCGTGATAAAAGAAGAAGAGAGGAAGCAAATGAAAAATATTGAGTAAATAAAGAAAGGAAAACAGAATAGAAGGAAACCTTAAAGGAGAGGAAAGTAACGAATTGTGCTTCGTAGTAATCGAAATCAATATTAATATTAAAGGAAAAATTATGATCCGATAACTTCGCTTATTCTACTTATCTTACTCTTCTACCCCTTCTCGATACAGAAAATGATTTCCACCAAAATATTTATTATTAATGTTGCGGATTTCTTAAAAATCATAAGCTGTCAAATAAAAACGTATAATAAAATATAAAGAAAATACTCCTATAAAATTTAATACTTGAGTGAAATAAATGAGAACGAGGGAGATGGACAGAGAGAGATAGCAAGGGCAGTAACCTGTTTAAAAAGGCTGATGCTTTAAACGTTCCCCCTCCCTTGAAAATGTTACCCCTAACAACATTTAGTTTTTTATAGTTTTCTTCTTTTCATCGTTTTTCGTTATTTATATTATTTTCTTCTTTATTTAAATTTTAATTATATTGTTTTTGTTGCTATTTTAAAGACACGAGCGCGCGTATCTCATAAATACACCTGCCACGCGCCATCAATTCTGTCGCCGAATGGCTAACATTGCGTCGACGCACCCTTGAGTTTAGCGAAACGAGACAATTACGTGGCATTGCGTTGCTCGGTGACGGTAAGGTTTAATTAAAATATTAAGATTTTTTTAAAAAAATATTAAAAAAGAGTTGAAACAAAACAAAATGAATAAGAAAAAGCTTTCGCATTTCAAAGTTATCCGCTCGGATTTTCGAATACATCAATAGAAATTGTGAAAACAGGGGTAAAAATACCACTAAGCTTGGTTTAAGACTGACTTTATTAGACTTCAGATTACTTTATTAGACTTAAATAAAATTAAATTAAAATTAAATTAAATGCGGCGAATTCAGATGTTGAAATGTCAAAGTATTCAATGAAAAATTCCACATGGCCTAAAGGACGACAAATAAATGAATTGTTTCAATAAAATACGGATAGGACAGATTAGAACAGAATAGATCTAAAACCAATATAAGGGTAGCATGTTATATAATCAATTTCATTGTTAATTATTTTTTTAAGTACAAAATTCGAAAAGTATTTTATGATTTGAAAAGTGAGATGTAAAGGCTTATTGCGCAATTAACAGAGCTGTAAATATTACCCGGTGAGTTGATTTAATGTTAACCAGTTGACTCTATATACACTAAATATATATGTATAGATATTAAAATGACTTACTGTATATAATTGTTTTCAGCAGGCATCAAAATAATCGTCCGTGGTCGATAAACAAGCAAGCAAACAAAATAAAAAGTAAAGAAAAATCAAACAAGTCAGAAAACCACGATGCTGGCTGTTGTTGTTATGAATGTTGCAACAACGCTGTTTACTCTGTTTATTATTACTGTGAAATATTTCATCGGGTATTTTTTATTGGGCGACAGTGATGACTGTGGTCACGCGCGAAGTTCAGAAAAGGACAATTAAAGTTGGTGAACAGCGAAAAGGATACCCACTCTATATATTACGGAACCAAGACACTAGTAGCCTAAGAGCAGCAACAACAACAAGTGTAAAGCATTCCCAAAACCGTTCGATTATGTTGAATAATAACGTGCATTGTTGTTGAAGGTCCTTGAAAATTGAAAATAAAATTAATATACCAAATCGCTCTTCCAAGGATTTCAACATAAAAATGCTTCTGACTTTTAATCAAAAATGGCTGATTTTTAGTCACAGTTACGCCTTAAGTTCATTTACTTATTTTTATATTTAAGTCGTTTTCCAAGCAATTGTCAGTCTTTGCTTCGCGTAAACGCTGTATGAATTGATCGGTGCCACCTATCCTGATGAATGCTTTGACATACTTTTTATATCCTTTGACATACTTTTAGCATCAAAAAAGGCGTGGTAGGTATAGAAAAGTAATATATTCATTCCCAGAATAGTCTCCTGACTCGATTTAAACATCTTTGTCATTTCGCGTTTCTGTCTGTGGAAACCTCGAATGCAACCGAGCAAAGATCTAACTGATTATTGGGTTTAAACCATAAATTCATATTACGGATGCCTCGACCATGCCAAAGTTAGTTAACGCCACTACTTTCGAT
The DNA here is from genome assembly GCA_963966595.1 of Physocephala rufipes. Taxonomy (NCBI): domain Eukaryota; kingdom Metazoa; phylum Arthropoda; class Insecta; order Diptera; family Conopidae; genus Physocephala; species Physocephala rufipes. The sequence goes on from OZ016504.1 coordinate 38,420,856, forward strand.
TACAAGTGATCATAATTTTTACTTTAGCTTTCCTTAAGCATTGTAGTCCTTTTTGACCAATCCTACTACTGTGCAGCATATTTTGTTATTATTTTGTCTTATTTGTACATTGTTTCAATTAGTATTGAATTTTTTTAAACAATGTAATAAAAGAATCCACAACTAAAACGGCATTATGCAAAATAATGAGAATGATCGGGAGAGACAAAAAATTGTTATTACTATGAGTGAAATAAATTAAGAAGATCATAATCATGTGCCCTTCTTATCTGATTGTATTCAATGAATGCATTTTTTACCTCCCTTCTCTTTCACTCTGCAGTTATTCACGCTCTACAGAAGAAATCGCTTTCTTAATATTCTTCTTTAAATTAAAATATTCCTGATTCCTTCGCTGTGGCAAACATTAATGTGCTCTACCACACAATCCTTTCAATGAAATAAGCCCTAAAGGAAACTCTTTGGAACAAAAAACCTTCAGTGACACAAAACAAAATTAACTTATTAAAAAAATACCACACCGACCGTTTCAATAATGTTGATTTTGCTGTTAATTTTGCTGTTGATTCCATTGTCGCCGATACCGCACCGCACCACCGAATCTCTTTTGTGCTGAACCGCGTGCCGAATGCCCTGCTTGCGAATGCATTCGGGTGAATCCAATGAATACGACAAAATTAGTTGATTGCTCAATTTTCGTTCGAATTAAATTGAGATCAATTTTTTTCTTGCCTCGCCGACAATCGTTACGATCAACGAATGGGCGATCATGCGCTATGCGAGATCTCATTTAATGAAAAAGATATAAAATTTGTAACATTGTTTCCAAGTCGATGACATGACTTAACACAAATTAAAAAGATGAAAAAAATAGACAACGAAGAAGAAGAAGAAGAAGAAAAGTCCCAGTAGCTAAACGAAAAACTTCTTGACTAACTGACCGACTGACTCGATGTCCAAATAACCGAGAGAAAATCGAAGAGTTGACCGTTGTTTGATTTTTTTATTTTCATTTTTTTTTTTTTTTTTTTTGAAGGTTGACTGAAATTTTTTTCTCATATTGCTACAAAGAGAAGATTGACAATATTGTGGCAGGAACAAAAGCTACAGTGTTGCCACCAGTCTTTATTGATTTTTAATGAAAGTCCTCAAAATTCCTTTGAAGTACCGAGTATTGGTAATAGCGTTTATCAAGAGAATTTTGTATCAGAAAGGATGAAGGGAGAAGGAAGGAAGCAAGGGCGGAGCGACAAAAAGAAAAATGCCATAATTTTTTTACAATTTTCTTCTTCACAGCCTCCTCTATATTTTAATAAAGGTGGCGATGTTTAAGCAGGTTTTCAGGGAATTCAGCATGACTGCAAAAAATCTAATAAAATCAATCAATCAATCAATCAGTAAATCTTACAATTCATTCTTTCCGAATAGGTGTTAAAATCATCTAACTCATAATGTTCGGATAATTGCTCTAAAGGAATTTTGATGGATGGCAAATTTAAAAGAAAAAATCGCATCAACATGAATGAAATTACAAATACAACAAAAATACCGGAAGTGCAAAAAATGTGAAAAAAGTTGGCAAGAAACCGAAAACCGAAACAACAAAATCACTTTGAACCGACTTTAGTCACAAACTCATACGATCACAAACGATCGTGTTTATATCTAACGAATAATTAACTCACGAAAGGTGTCGTATTACCCCGCCCCCTTTTCAAAAGCATCTTTAATGTTGTCTAGAAATCGTCAGACGAACGACTTGTCGTCGCTTGTCGGCTTTACGACTACGTCTAATCCCAATAGTTATCGATTTTAAGCAGCGCCCAATTAAATGGATTAAGCAAAATAACCGAAGTGACCGACTGAACCAACCAACATGAGCCCAACCTACTACGATTATTTCAAGCTTCGTTCCACAACAACAACAATAACAGCAACGATTGGGTCAAGTCATCATTAATCACGATCTTAACAATGTCGGCGTGTGCAAAAATTAAATAAAATCGATGAACAAAACATAAAAAACAATAAGAACGATCCTTGAAGAAGGCGTAAAATGGTCTATACATTGCAATGTCTAGAGGTGCTAGACGGGGGCTAGGTTGGCTGGACCGGCAGACTGGTTTGCTGATTATTAAAAAATAGAAAAAATCATAAACCAAAAGCCGAAGGTGCTAAACATTTCGCACCAATTCATTTTTTCTCATTTGCTGCCAATATTCTATGAAATGCACAGTCGTGTCGTGTCGTCGTCTGTATCGCCATCACATTTTAACACCTTTAAAAAGTTTTAACAACCTTCTAAAGATTCTCTTCTTTTAAATGCTCCGTTCTGCCGACACCACCAGCACCACCACCAGCATCGTTACCGACAAGGCCATGATATTCTGATTTTATTTGACTGCATAAAATTTGCACGCACGCACGCTTTACCTGCAAAGCGCACCACCATCGACAGCGGCGCCTCGAGTCGACGAGTGGCGAATGCTCATTGAGAAAAACACTACACGTTGGCACCTCGGCACCTTGCCACTTCGGAACTTCGACACCAATCCCTTCACCGCCACGCCGGCAACTTACCGACTTATGAGCCTTAAGTATCTGTTGCTGTTGCTGACTTTTTTATTAGGGCGCCTCATGCTGTCATTTTCAACAGCGTATTTTCAGTATTTGTTTCGTCTAACGAAATCCGGCCGCAACAATTTCGTTAAATAGCAATAAATTTTTTTATTGCCTCGCATTCAAACTCAAAATTTCTTATCCTCCTACAACGGCTTCGACGGCATAAAGATTTAAAGATCCTTATAATTTCCGTTAATGAATGATAATGATGACGTTCACGACTTCTCGATTCATACCAACACACGTTTTAGCAAGGATGACTTGGCAAGCATGCAGAGAAAGTAAATGCTTTGCATGGGATATTTTTTTTATTACATCGAAAAGGAAAAGGAGTTCGCAGCAGAAAAAAACAACTTTTTATTTTGGTTTTAGTGTGACCTAAATTCAAAGCTCTCTGTGAAGGACTTTGTTAAGGTTAAATCTTTAAGGTATCAAATAAAAATTTTAATCTTCTTTTAAATTTTATCTCTTTAAAAATTTCAACATTCCTTAAAAACTTTTATTAATTAGCTTTCTCTATTCTAACGATTTTAATTCAATAGAAGATTCTCGTCGATATTTCTGAAGTATCTTAGAGATAATTTTTTCTTCTCTTAAGATTTATACCTAAAGGAAATTGGATCCTTCAACCGGATGATAGAAATTTCCTTTCTACTCAGAATTAGAATATGGAAAATCACTATCAGTTGCCAATTCTTGAAATTCATGGTTTTCTGCCACTGAACACAAGTCAAACATGAATTTACCCATGCATACACACACGCACACACATCCAGACTTAACTACCAGCCACTTCAAAATATGGTACGATCAAACGCTAAACCGCAGCCCGATCAGGTTTCCATTACCACGGCCACCACGCTATTCCAAACAATAGAAGCAATGTTTGGCAAATATCAACTTTATTATTCGACCGAAGCAAAGTAAAGCAAAAGAAAATAAAAATAAAAGGAAAACCAACAACACATTCATATTGTTTGACAATGTTTCGTGAAAAGCCTTGCAGCAAAATCGTAGACGAAAGAAAAACAAACCACCAAAGTATTGAACGTACCAGAAACAAGGATGAGAAATATCATGGGATTTTCTTGTGAAAATTCAGGAATCTAATTCGCTTACCACACACAGTCTCTCGTTTAAAATACAACAACGACAGCAACAACAACCATAAGTCCAAGCAAATTCGATTTTATTTGTGTAATCCTTCGTAATGAAAACTGGTTCAGTTTTTATACAATTTTCTCCCTTTTATGAGATTTAGGATTAACGAGATGTTAGATCAGAATAATTATTTTCAAAAAATAAACAAACAAAGTCTATATAACCGGATTACAATTTGCATAATATTCAGCATATAAATGAAGAAGAAGATAGACTGCAAAACTGTGTAAGGTTTTTGGTAGATTTCGAAATAATTCCTTAATATATCCAAACTTTTCTCAGATAAATTTTAAACAAAAAGATGCAAAACATATTGTGAATTTAATTGTAGTCTATGATGATTAAATAGATATTTTCCTTCAACGCTTCTTATAGTATTTCCTGTGAACTTGTGCTTCTTCGTCAGGTGCTTAATCTGCACCTACGTACGTTTAATCTTAGAAATAAGAAAACAATTCTTGGAGGAATTTGTGGTTTAGAAACTTTGTAATGAGTCCATTTTTCTGTAACACGATGGTTTTATGCTTTCTAGAAATCTGGAATGGTTGTGATATTTATACTAATGCGATGACACAACCGAGCCGAACGATATTTATTCGTTTTTTATTTTGAACTGTTTTAATCTTCATCCACGATATTGTAATATTTTAACTGCTTTATCATAATCTATTGATATCGTCTATAATATCGTGTCTTGCTAAGAAGATTTATCTCTCTCTGTCTATTTGCCATCTGTAGAGATTGGATAATCTCAGAATATACTGCGTGTATTCCTAGTTTAGTCCAGTCCATACCAACCCAATCCATCACAATCAAGTTCCTTTTCAGTTTAGTCCAATTGGCTTGCTGAGGTTTTCGATCAATAAAAATTTTAATTAGCCAATTTTAATTATGCTTTTAATGTTCAGTTTTATTGTAGCTGATTTCTCTCCCTCTCTTTCTCTCGCTCCCTCTCACTCTCACTCTCTCTCTCTTTGCACCTATTTGGATCGATTTTGAGATTGCTTATGTACGAATGATGCTCGTTTCCCGGGGCCACTTCATGTAAAATCAATTTTTTTCTAAAATGTTTAAAATGAAATCGATCGCTTGCTGTGTTGCCGCCATAAACGTCGTTTACAGTGGCGGTCTATATGAAATTTTTTATTGCTCGCGAAATGACTTAATTTTCAGACTTTCTTACATTTTTATGTCCTCGAATGTTGGCAACAATGTAAACACTTATCGGGTGACTCTATAGATTGATATAGAAAAAGATCGTGTGAGAGAATAAGAGTGCGAAGGGGGGGGCGGAGGGGTAGGCAGAAGCAACCGAGGTAACCACCAACAGCTATTTTATGGCAATTGGATGCGGGTATTTAATACCTATCAATATAAATACCTGACATAGGGTGGCTTCAAAAAACAAGCCTTAATTGGACCATTCATTGGCTTAAAGGAAAATAAAAGCAAAACGATTTTTGCTAATATTAAAAACAACTTCCAAAGACGTGGAGGAGACAGATTAATGAAAAAACAAATAAGAATATATATAATTAGGATTTATGGATGATTAGTTTATAAAAAAATTAAGATTAGGGAGTCGTTTTACTATAACTTACTCTTAATGTTTAACTGTCAACTCCCCCCGCCTCCCCCCAAAAAAAGAAGAAGTTTGGCATTGATTAAGAATGAAGTTCGAAGGATATACGATTTATACAACCCTTCACTAGGAGCAACTGAAACAGGCATTTATATAAGTCTCTAAGTCGAAATAGTGAAAAATAACGAAAGGATATAATTTTTTAATAAAATTATGAGAAGAACCATCAGGTATCTCCTACCATGACGAAACAAACCTTTAGAATAATATTGAAAAAATACATTAATATTCTTTTTAGTATCTGAAAATAATTTTACACTAACGAAGCCATACTAACGAATATCATTGATGATCGCATAATTCTGAAGTCAATATCATAATCGTTGGCAATCACAGAAACATGTGTCTATATATTTAGATAAACAGAGGAGAATAAATATGACCTGCATTCATTTAAAACGCCTTCGCACATTGCTTGGAATTTATTAAAATTTTATTTTGAAATTGAATTTTTTTAATATTTTCTGTTTATTGATCAATATGCAGCTGCCTCTTCTGTCTCTGTCACTGACTGCTGCTACCGCCACCGTCGTCGTCTCTCTAGTAGTTGTTGATAACGCTCGCGTTGTTTGTCTCTAGCCTTGTTATTGCCTCCTCCATATAAACAAATATTAGCACGAAAACTGGCTGGCCGCCAAAGACGTGACGCCCGAAAAAGGATAGAGAAGAGCGTGCAAGCAATATGCGCCACTACGCGATGCACCTTTGCTGGAATTTGATGCGTTACGCGTAACGAATCGTTGTAATGCGTGGCACGAATGCATACGAGGTATAAAAGAGCAGAAAAAGAAAGGATACGATCCCTTCTCCCGAGCGAAGCCTTTTCACAGTGAAATCGTCATTAAGAAGATAAGCATTTTTTATAGTTATGACATGTCACTACTACTACAACTACTACTACCACAACTACTACTACTACTACTACTAAGGCTCCTTATTATTATTCCTCTTCTTAATTTTTCTCTTTTTTTGTTAGAATCAATAGTAGAATATTTTTGATTTCCTTCGAAATCTTTGTATTTCCAGAACACTTTTGAGGACTCGCGCTGGCATTTGCACGAGCGCTCGGGGCAAACATGAAATTGTGTATATTGTTTGCGACACATTTCGTGGCATATTCAATCTTTCCACCTGTCTTTGATTGTAAGAAGTGTGTTTCGATTTCTTAGGGCGTGGAATGGAAGTGAACAAGAAAAAGGAAAGAGAGGGAGCACTTTGTGCCATTTTTTATAACCATCTGCTAACACGCGTCAGTGTGTTAGTGGGTGAACAAATCCGGAAGTCAAAGTGATGAGATGTTTAATTAAATTCTATTTATTCCCATTTATTTGAAATGAATCTTTAGTGATTTCATATTTGTTTTCTGTTTTTTCGAACTCTTAGAATTTTCAAGTGGGTTTTCGTCAATCTTTCCATCAGGACCTATTTCCTCTTTTGGAATATAAAATATAAATTTGGGACACAATGTCATTTTCAATAAAAACACTATCTTTAAATGTTTTCAATAAATAATCTCGAAATATTGCGATTCCAAATTATGCCTACCTCTTAGTAATTTCTTGGTTTCAACAAAATTTGAAATCCAAAAATTAGTGAAAAAGAGCAGACAAAAGCTTCCCCTTATTTCGCACTATTTTTTAGGTCAAAACAAATGGCCTAAAAATCGTAATAAAAAGTATTACAGACTTTAAAGGCATTCCCTACAACTGACTCTACAAGTTCGTTACATTTCGACAGTGGTAACCAAAAATAAGTAAAATATTTGTTTTAATATTTCTCTTTTTTTCTTCTACCGAGAAAGATGTAGAACAGCTTCCCTTAGCGTACTGTTTTTAATAGATCGAGATTGAAATCGAAACGCAAGCCAGGCACGTACCTACAATTGATATTAATAATATCCTAATGGCGCCCTAATTTTAAATGAAATTGTAGCGAAACATATCATTTCCATTTAGCCACGCCCCTTTAAAAAAGAAACTGCAAAAGAGGAACTGCCAAGCAAATCATTAGAGTTGTCGTCGTCATCATCATCATCATTATCAGCGCAATAGTTTTGTAGAACATTTTTCTGAAATTTTTTTGACCATAACGATTTGGTTCATGGATTTATTTCGAACGTTTTTTCTGTATTTAATTTTTTGCAACATTTCCAAGAAATGTCCTTTATTGCAGACCATTAAATTTCATTAGGCTCGTGTCGCTTGCTGGCTCGATCACTTACTTGTTGGCTTGCTGGCTGGCACTAACGATCACGACTGATCCTTCCCTGGGCTAAACCCTCCTTAAGCATCACTGACTTATCATTAGTGAGCGCCACTAGAAACACCTACAAATAACGTAACCCTAACCGTCGAGATCCGAGAGAAGTGCGTCACGATCATTTATTTGAAATTATTGCAACATCGATCATTTAGCTGCCGCCGTTCGCCCGTCTACGCTAGGTAACACGTCTGCACTCAGGAATTGCACACTGCCTCTCTAGCTTCCAGCTGAGCAGGTTCATTCACACAGACCATTCTTGAATGGCTTGCAACGATCGAACAACCAACTAAATCGAAGCAGACCAGTAAGTATTGCATCGGATCAGACCGGACCGGATATTGTGTGTATATTCTTAACGTTTATTTATTGATCCGCACTTTGATCTGTTTGCGGTGTTGCTTGCATCAATGGGGAAAGATTACTTGCGCTGTTTGATGAATTGATTTCAGATCGTGCAGATTTAGATAAAGCCACAAAAATGGAACGTGTCATTAGAGCACAATCAACAGCACGGACTCGATAGAGATTCGTAAAATGACAGTAGCTTGATTGCAAGCAGAACAAGCACCGGCACTTAAAACCGCAATAGCGCAACAGAAGCTCAGATCAAAATATTACAAAGGAATGCCTTACGAAGACCACAATCACGATCGCTGATCATAATAATTGTAATTGTATAAAAATGTACTCACCGCTCATAAGTCGGGTATCATTCTTTTTTTTTTAATTTATTAATAAAAAAGTGTCACCCGCCGGCGTGATTCCGATCATGCACTTCTTCATACAATTCCGCTATTGCACTTTAGCGATCCGATCCGATCAGATCGATGATTATCATGATCACAAAAACGATTATGATCAATATACTAATGATTACAGCAATCCAGAGATGCTGCACGGTAAATAATAATATGTATAAAATTGCCAATCGTTACAAAAGAAGGAGTGGGACCCGTAACTCCGCTGTCTGCGACAGGTCTGCGACAGATCTGCGACGTGGCGTGGATGTTGTCATAATTTGCACATATGCACATTTTTTTCTTTAGTTTACGATCACTAATACCGAGATCTTGTTTAGCGATAACAGATAGGTCTTGATGTCGCAGAATCACGCGAAGTGGCATCTCGTCTCGTGAGAAGTTTACATTAAAATGCTTCAATAAAATCTTAATAATTGTCGGTGATTTGTGCTGTGAAAATTTCGATGATCATGACGAGAAGATCACGATGAGTGACGACCAAGGTATGCTTTGTGATTATTGTATATCAGGCGACATCTAACGGAAGATGGATCGATCATTCATAAAAGAGTGTACCAGATGAATTATATCATTTTAAACTCTTACCTCATCGTTCTTTATAAAAATGTCCAGCATTAAACAATACTTTTATTTACTGGAACTGTAAATGATTCCGGTATTTGAAATTTCTGAATCGATAAAGCAATTACTACTACCCATTTATCCAAACTATTAACTAAGTGGATCCCTTCTAGACCCTTCCTCCCTCAAATAACGACCACTTGTATGGCGCCCGATGACAATCACTCAATTATTTTTTTCTTATTGATCTAAATGGAGCGATCAACCTAGTTGGGGTTTACCTGCGTGCAACGGTACCATGCGTTATTAATACAATTGCAATTGTTGTAGTTTTTAAGCTTGAAGTTGCGAGTAAAAAAACCTGTCAACCAGATCCGTAGATTGGTTTTCAGACCACCGGGACAAAATAAAGCAACTGCGCAAAAGATTGACGATCATCGTGGCAATGTCTTAATCTTGATCTTGCGATCAATGCAGTCGCCGAGGCAGAACGATTTTTGGCGATAAACGAATTTATTGCAACAACGCTCCTCAATAATTGACCAAATGTTCAATTCAACCCCTATGTTTTTTTATTGCTTTTATTTATTTCTGTCTCTGTCTTACTTTTTTAAATTTTTTTGTCTTCAGATCACTTCACAATTTTTGGGAGCTCCCGGGATTTAAGTTGCTTGCAACTGTTTCCTTGACGATCCGAAGAGATTAAAACAATTGTTACCACCAACATTCTGAATAAACTGATTCGTAACCATTAATCCTTCTGAATATTCTCCTCCTCCTCCTGCTTCGGCGCCCAGCAAGTCCGTTACTACGAATGTGTCGCTGTGTGAGAGCGGTTTATCGCGATTACGGTGGCGACGATCGTAATTTGCTAATGTCGGCATAAAATATATCACGTCTGTAGTTAACATCTCCATCTTTCTCCACGGCCCTTTGCTTTTCCAAATAGTCGTTCTGGCAAGCGAAAATAATTCATTGGAAATCATTGAAGGATTAAGGATGCTCTAGCGGGAGCTAAAGAAGTTATCGGTTTGTGTTTGATGGTTTTACTGAACTTCCTTTTAATCGATTATCATCTCGCAGTAACCGAGCTGGCGAATTTTTTTCTTACCAAAACATTTATTTTCTGAAATTTCTTGAAGGATGATCAGGCGGCAGTAGGATGTCTTCTTCTGCGGCAGGTTTCCTAAATAAGCTTACGTCGTGTTAATGTCAGTGATTTTGGTGGATATTGTCAGTTGCAACCATCGAAACGTCTTAATTTGTTTGTTTATTGGTCACCAAATGCGGTCGGACCAAAAAGTAGATAGCGTTGAACCAAATAAAATCCGCAACTCGGCGTTGCGAGAGAGAGAGAGAGGGCGAGGACTGATTCCGGTCAGTATCAATTCATTATTCCAATGAACATGTTTCTAAAAACCTGAAGTAGAAGAAGCAAAAGCACCGTAGAAGTCGTCGGGGGCAAGTAAACAGAAGGGGGGGGCGATGGCTGTAAGGAAAATTGTTTGATAAATAATTGATCTGAAGAATGAAATCCTCACTAACATTTCTAATTGATTTTTCCAAGAGTCTTTCTTTTGTGTAATTTCATTACACTCATTTCATCTCTCTCTACCATTAAAAATTTATTTTTCCCTTTTCCTCTTCCTCTTTCCCCTTTAGCTCTATTAAATTAACCTTTATTTAATTTCTGAGCAAAGCTTAAAAATTATGGAAAATTTAAGAATTTGAATGGTTTTTATTTAATAAAACTGGTTAAAAATTATATTCGATACATTCAAGAAGAGAATGCTTATAAATTCCAAGAATTATCATCATCGACGTCATTATCATCATCATTTCTGTGGGAATGCTGTTGCAGCAACATCAGCACGAACGATCGAATGATCGCACTCGTAAATCTGTTAACATCATAAATCACAAACAAACAATCCATTGTTGTTGTTTACATTGCCACTTGTCATGTCTTCATTGAAAGGTAGGCAGCAACAAAAGCAGCAGCAGCCACAGCAGCAGCCACAGCAGCAGCCGCAGTAATCGAACAGCCCCCATTGAGCGTTCGAGACTCAGCATGATGGCGCACTAAAGCTATTGGAGATGCTCTCACCAACATCACTGTCCCAAACATCACCGCCATAAATACGAATACTATCAAAGCATTGACATGTCATCAATGAATGTAGAAATTTTACTCGTATGTAAGTAATAAAATTCTTTTAAATCCTTTTCAAAAGTCAATCAATACAGTCATTGGTGATCAACAGCCAACCCGCCATCGACAGTCATTCTCTGACGGTCAATAACACGGAGTGAATGAGTGTCAAACGGTGTTAAACTTCAGCCACTCCGTTGACAGAAAAAATTGAAAGAATATCAACGAACGAACGAATTGTTTGAGGCGAAGGGATGGGAGTAAATGGACGAAATATTGCAGTTTGGCTTGCTGTGGCGAAGCAATGCATACATTTTCCAAAAAGAAAAAGCATTCTGATTGATTCATTCACTTCCGTTACGCTGTAAACGCCGTAACGCCGAGAAACAGTCATCACATCGCATCACAAACACTTCTTCCTCTCGCTTCAGTTTCCGAATTCAAATAAAATAAAATCGATAAATACCCGCATAAGAGATCGAGAGAAAATGTATTTTTTAATAAAAATTCTGCTTAACACTCGAAACCAACGAAACCGAAGAGATAGAAATGAATGAGAATAATGAAAAATTATTCAAGTTTATCTCGCTTGCATTCATCTAGCTGCGACTGCATGTTCGACTGCGTGCTTTCTCAAGCATCAAATCCAAAAACAATGACAGAAATGAACCAAAAAGCAAAATAAATATTTCATCAGTTGTTTTGTGTCGTTTGAGCGTTTGTGTGTTTGTTGTTTGTCCGTCTGTAGACTCGCTTAAAATAACATTTATTGCAATTTATGCTGCCGCGGTTATAAATTCATACTTGCAATTTTTCTGACAGACGCGATCATTCAATAAAAATAACAGAAATTTAAACTTACACGATCAGTAAAATATTGTTTCTTTACATTGTTTTCCTATTACTGTTGCCACCGAGGCTGCTACTGCAAAAATTCGCATTTCTGCTGGTGCTCAGGCATGACTTCTTGCATGACAACCACTTTTACAAATTTATACAACTCTTCTGAAATATGATTAATTTTTTTTAAGTTTGTTGAAAGTTTTAGTCGACATGACGGGTTAATGCAAGGAATATTGAATACCTCACACTGCAGTGATCGAATTCATGTGACTGCCTCTCTGTCAATCCCACAGCCTCTCCATTTTTCTGCCCATTCGTTACCTCTGTCAAGGTTTTCATTCAGTAATTTTTATTTTATAATCGATTGATTTTTTGAAGTGGCTTCGAAATGAAGGACAAAAAAATCGTTTCAATAAATACAAAAAATCGATCAGAGAAATACACCAAAGCCCCAAAATTTTAAGAAGCAAATGTGCTTCATGTGTTTTTATAAGGCGTGACTGTCACTGCTGTCTGCTGCTGATCCGGCAATGACCTTACCATCACATTGATTTCCAACAATATTTCGAACAAATGGCAAATTTTAAAGATATCTAAAATATATTAGAATCTTTTTAATACCAAAAAGAAGAAAAATAAAACAAAGGGGACGAACTGACTGAGCGAACAAATACTTTTCATATGGAAATATGGAGTATGAAATTGATTTGGCGCACGCCATATAGGCCGGTCACCGACAAACTCAATAAAATTTTCCTTTATTCCATTCTCTTTTTCGATTTTTTCCGGTAGAAAATTCAAGACAGAATCGCAAACAAAGGCAAAAACTAAACGAGAAGAAATTGCAAACCAATGACCTTCGCCACCTGCGACACAATCAGAAACAAAAGACGAAAAAAAGGACAAAAGAAAGAACTCAAATACTTAACAAAAGGGAAAAGGACAATAAGGAAAACAAAGAAATACAAAAAACGTCATTCTCATGACCAGATGCATTCCAAAGGACTCTCGTGCTTCTGTCACCGCGGTGGTTATCCATTTAAAAGAGGTAATAATGATTTTTATATACGAAAACGATAACCGTAACTGACCAAGCGATCAGAACCACTGACTTTAGGAATTTATCGGGGTTATTCAAAGCGTTCGCTTCCGACGCAGATGGGATAGAGTGAGATGGTTGGATGAAAAGGTCTTCCTCAAACGCGTGAGGTCGTCACAGTTTATTTAAAACTTTCACCAAAGAACTAAATCACAATTTCACACTGCTCACCAACGCACCGACCGTTAGTTTCAGGAGCGAGGTATTAGAAATTTTCGTCAGTTTTTATTTTTGTTTGGTGCGCTTCTTCTTTCTTTCTTATATTAAAAGCGGAATATCTCGAAAACTTGATTGTATGAAAGTGAAGTCATTTTTGAATAAATGCGGGTATTTTTTTATTCCTTCCCACTCCATCTTACAACACTTTTGACTCTCTGACACAACTCTTTCGTTATTTAAGTGAATTAAACGAAATGAATAGTAAACGTTTTATTGATATTATCATTATATTTATCTATTGGATTATTATTTTTATTATTATTATTACTTACTTACTGCTATTATTATTACTCCTTGTCTCTCCTGCCGTCCTCCAGGAGGAGTTTAGGAAGAAGTAAGAAAAATCAGATGAATGAAGAAAACAATTTTAGTAAGATATACGATACTAATAGCTCCTTATTATGAATAATCTTAATAAAATAAAGCTTAAAAAAGGAATTCGTAAAATATATTAATTTTAAATAATATCTAAAAACAACAAAAACAACATAAAATATAAACGAATAATACTCGTAATTCTCTACAAGAAACTATCAATGATAGCCTTGATTGGTTTATTTCTGCAGCCATAATAAAACAACAACAACAAAAATGAATAAGATAAGCGAAAGGAAATAATTCAACGCAGGAAAAAATGTCATGTGGCAACATCTGATTATTTGTAGCATTTCTGTCGAGCCCTAGAAATCCCTAGAAGTATCGGAAAAATATTCCTTTGAAGAAATTATGAATGTATTGCTGTTACTTCTTGCTTTGGTTGTTGCTGCAGCAATTACATTTGGCAGTAGCAGCGAATACAACAATATGTACTTGCTGTTGTTGTTGCTGCTGCTGGTGCTACCGCTACCGGTGCTACTGTTTATCGAAATATTCACTTGAAAATGGAAAGATACGAAAACGTATTATCTTCATCTCGCCATCGATTAAATTTAACTTGGAGCTATTGCTAATTGGCAATGAGAAATTTCTGTTCATTAAAAGGCTCTTATAGTCGATTCATGGTTGGCAATATTCGTCACCAGTAATAACGAGTTACAATTCTCGGGATGTTTAAGTGAACAATTTCAGTGAAGTCTCACCGAGGATATAATTTACAAAATAGAAATTATAAAGTAAATAAAAGTAAATTAAGTTAATTTACCTTTTATTATGTTTTATTAAGCTTGACTAAACGAATATTGTAAAAAACAAACAATCTTTTTAATCCAATGCATATGTAGTTTATTCAATTTTTAATTCATTTAAAATAAATTAAAAGGATTCGAGTCAATTTAACCTTGAAGGTTACTTAAGAAATAAAAATGTGAAGCCTCGCAGATTTGAATTAAATTTAAAGACAAATGTTTTCTACATTTTGCACAAAGACATTTTAAAATAACGTAAGACAAGCTTTTCGACAAAGGTTCACTTGCCCCACACTTGTCTTATTCTCGGATTACACTTGCCTCATATTTGTCTTATACTTGTCTAGTCTGTGTCTCATACTTCTCTTATGCATGCCTTATACTTCTCTTATACGTGTCATACACGTGTTTTATACTTGCCCTGTATGCGTCTCATACTTGTCTTATACTTGCCTTATACTTATGTTATACGTGTATTATACTTGCCTTATGCGTAAGACCTTATGCTAGCATCTCATACTTCTCCTATACTTGCTTATACTTGTCTTATATGTGTCTCATACTTGTCTTATACTTGCCTTATACTTGTCTTATATTTACCTTATGCGTGACTTATACTTCCCTTATATGTGTCTTATGTCTTATTTTTATGTTATTAAGAGCCGTTAATTTTTAATGTCGTATGCCTTTGTGATTCTACAATTTTTATCAAATATGAGACTCCCAAATTTCTTAAATTGAAATTTTTAAACCCCCACAAAGGTTTATTAATTCATATTTTTATAAGAGATATTTTGAAAATGTGATCCTTTTTATATATTTTATACGCAATATACGAAGCTTTGAATGTATAACTTATAGCTCTGAAACTTGCTGACAAAGAGACGGCGCCATAATTGAATGTAAAGTACTTGTAATTTTTTTAAATAGCAGAAGTTCAAATAGCAAAAAAAATAAAAAAAGGGGCGCACAAATATTGCACGAGAGGAAAAAACCAGGAAAAGGGGGCAGACAATTGAAGGGGAGCTGCTGCGCTCAATTAGCAGTGGCGGGTCCTCATGAATGAAAATCATTTCTTCGAGCAGAAACGTGTCGGTAATCTTATATTAAGAAAAGTTTATACGCTTCTTTATCATCGCTTGTGACAGAAGAAGTTGAACACAAAACTTTCTGGTTTTTAGGGTATTTTTTTTTTGCTTTTTGTGACTTTTTGCATCTGCTAACACGAAGGCAACTTTTCCCCACGCGCCAACTGCTCAACGCGCTCCCAATCCATTCGCTACTTTCTCTGCTTCCTGTCTTTTTTTGGTCGCTCTTTTCCGCTTTATTTTCTTCTTCTTCTTCTTCTGTGTTATCTTAATAATTTTTCAATTAAATTTACCATCAATTGGCACGGCTCGCACTCGATCGTGGTGTTCATCATCATCGTAATCACCATTTCGTTCCACTTCGCGGTTGTCCGCACGCGTGACGCGATTTATTAACAATTTTCTGCAATAATGACTGCTAACGGGCATACACTCGACATCACTCGAAAAAATTTCCTGAAAAAATTTTGATAGGTGTCACTTGTCGTGCTTTACTCGAGGGTGTTGAAGCCAAAATGAAGTTAATACAAGGCAGACGGGGCAATACCATTTCGACAATACAAGTAATAAAGTGGCTTGCGTAATTTCAGAATTATGCGCGCAGCCAATAATGCTGTCACGCATAAAACTTTCTTTTTTAAACCAATCTTTTCCGAGTCTTCACCATTTTGCTGGTACATGTCGTTTAATTGAAATTTTAGGAATTGTATATGATTTTGATATCAATTAGAATTTCTAAATAATCGATTTTTAAACTTCATAAAAGTAGAAAAGAATATTATTGGTTAAACTACGGTTTCCTTGATCTTTTTGTTTCCATGCATTTACGTAAAATTATCTGTCAATTCTTTTAAATTCTTTTAATTTTCAGGCAAAGACATCTCGGCACCTGTTCATGCGACCTTGGTAGTTTAACCGCAACACCAATTTGTAAACTATTTCCTACTAAATGGCGTATATTCATAGGATTGATTCAATGAGAATTCATTTAATTTAGTTTAATTTAATTTAATTTAATTTTAACATCGAAATGATGCTAGCAGCGGACATCGATGATCTTGGCTTCGATACCACAACTGCAAACATTACAACGATGACAATTTGTAAATATTTTTGCTGTTTAAACCTTTAAGCCATCGAATCAACCGATTTAACAACGCGTATCGATTGACAGATCGATAAACCGAAACGCACCGAACTATGTAAACGAACGAGCTATGCGTTTTGTTATGCTAAAAATTCGATGAAAGAAATGCAAAAATTCCATTCACTTGTTGTTAATTTGTAACGAACAATTTAGCGGGGTTTTTTTGAGTCGAAGCGGTCTTTTAGATCGAATTAACCCTAACATGATTCTAGAAAATGCGTTGGTTTTTAAAAAGTATAGAAAGTTTTTTTAAATAAAAATCGTTTCCAAAGATATGAAAATATTGTAATGGAATACATCTTTTTATCATCATTAACCCTATTATTTTTCACAGAGCAAACTGACCCCACGCCTTTTAGATAAAAGAATTCTATGAAAGAAGAAAAACGGACAATTAATTTTGCGGAAATGCAATAATTTAATAAGAACAATTCCACGAAACAACCTAATTGAACACAAGACTAATTTAATAAAATTTTAAAAATATTTCGAGCAATTATCTTTTTGGGAATGAGCCTGTTCTGTTTAAGAACTGTTAAGTTAAAAGAGTTCAACCACTTAATATTTGAGTTTGCGGTAACGTTGTTGTTCTTGTAATAATTTTCAATTAAGCAGATTTAAGGGATTTTATCTCTTCCCCTTTTTACTTTTAATTCGTCGCTATAACTTGACAGCTCTACAGTCGCGTCGGCATCACCGTCATTATCACCATTCACATCATCACTAACATCGTCATCACAAACAACACTATTCAAGCATTTAACGAATTTTTGCGGTTACCGCCGAATAATACTTAAGACTTTTACTGTAAAAGCTGTTGTTGTTGGTTGTGTTGCTGTTATTTGTTTTTACATTTATTGCAACTGAAACCGCGTGCATTATTAGCCAGTCTTGTATTAATTTTTTTTGTCTGAAAATTGAATTTCTGCGTGATTATAGATCATTGATGTTGGGTAAATTGATGGTGTATTTCAGTAAATTATTTCTATAATATTGACTGCCTCAATACGAAATGTTTTTCTCATTTCTTTTAAACGATATTACAGCAGCTCTTTTTACTGACCGTGATGGTGATGACAGTTATTGTTTTTGCTATTGTTGTTACCATAACTACTGCACTGTTACTCGCCACAACGATATCCACTAATGAATATTAAAAGTGTTTTATGCAGCAAACATCAACAGCATAAGCTTCTTAAGTGCGCGCAACAGCAACTCTTTTAATAAGCATTTCTTCATTTATTCATTCTAGCTTATCTTCTCTAGTCTTTCAATTCTTCTTTTCCCACCTTCCTTTCTACCTCCCTTTCATTTTCCTCTACACACCTTACTCAGGGACGGGTAATTGTAACCAATTAACCGCATGACGAACTTGTCGCAAACTCTCCTCAAACTAAAGAGACTGATCAAAGTTTATCCAACTGTCGTATAAGTCGGCGGTATAAGAAGTGACTACAAAGCGACTACACTAGACAACCGACCAACATAATTTTCCCAACTGAACAGGTCGGGCCGGGACGGGCTGTAATGACAACAAATTAGCTGACGACATGGTAACTGCTTTTAATTTCTTTACTTGAACAAGAATGCTTCAAGAAGATTATTCTCGAATCCTTCATAGTCTCTACCAAGGACTTGATATGGATAGACCATTGTTGCAATTGTTGTTGTACTCGTAATAGTGATGTTCGATCGATAAAGAAACGGTTGCTTTTAATGAAATTATTTAATACAAGCAATCAACTCCTAGAAACCTCGATCTTGCGAAAACGATAACGATATTTGAATGGGTTTTTGGACACGATTTCTGCTTCAAGGTTCCCTCATTCGTGTAATATTCAATAAATTCTATCTGAAGCTAACATTTTTACGATACATTTACCATGAATTTACTGAACTAAAAAATATTGGTGTATTGATTAAAATTGATTAAATATCATTTTCTGTAGGATTTAATTAAGAACATACGAGCAGGTTTGCTTCTTAAGTCTTCTGTATCGTAAATTAAAATTAATAAAATCTAAAGAAAAAAAATCCAATCCACAAAAAATATGATGACATAGCAAAAAACAAAAAAGGCAGGATTGATTTATGTTTAGCAAATTTTTCAACGACCACACATAATAAATTTCTAAATAAAATTGTCCAATTTAAAGGCCCTAAATTTATGCGAGCTATTCTATCAACAGTCTTCAAGAGACGTCAAAATGAATGATGTCGTTGAAACGATTCATCCGAGAAATGGCGTATCAATGAAACGATAAGTCGCTGCCCTTTGATACGAGCGGAACAAACAATTAAAACCATTCTCAAAGTTTCCAAATGGTCGCTACTTGTTTTCGAAAGCAAACTTAGAAGTGATTGACAGACGCAACTTTGGTCAATGGCTTGACTTTGTTTAGCAATCAGTCATTCTTGATCTAACGAAGAGACCGAAGCTAAAGACAAACGCAAACACTTTTTATTAAAGGTACAAACATTTCGTTTATGAAGAGACGAATGTCTGTTGAAATAGAGTTGTCCCGACGACTCTGTTTTTTATTACTGTTTTCGCTGCCGAATGGTTTTTGCTGTCTTAACATCGCACTACAAGTCCGACTACTCTGATTAATTTTCACCTAATTGGATATAAGCCGCTACAGACCACGGGCCATGGATCAGGAACGATTGATCAAACCATTGAGTTCGATTGTGTTTCACATTTTATTCCTGACAAATAAAAATTCCAAGAACGTTCATTCAAAAACACTAAATTGGCAGACACATTCACGATTGATGGCATTGTCTAAGGTGATCAACGTTCCTTCTAAATTATTATTTTTTAGTCATAATTAAACTATTATTATTTAATCCAACGCAATTATTGGGATCTTTGGTAGATTTCATAATGAACAATTTTTAATCTGTGAATTAATTGACTCTAACGCAAAAGACTGTTAATGGGAAGAAATTTTATTTATGAGACTTTTTGTAACGCAGAATTCTAGTTTCCCGAGACTTTGAAATCCTTCCAGCCAGCATCGGATTATTTCACGATGCTAAACTTCTGGGCTCTCAGAGTTCTTTAAATTCTGAGTTTCAGCCTTTGATGTTTCTGAGTCAAAAAAAAAAGAACTGGATATCACAACGACTTAAGTCTAATAATCGTAGATTAAAACTTTCAGTTAAAAAACTTTCACATTTTATTATTTTCAGTAATAATTAATAATCAATACTTTAACTTCTATTAATAAATATTTCATATTATAATATTTCAACTATTTCAAATTTGTTCAGATTTTAAATAACCACCAATGAAGAATTGAATAATTGACATTTTTGGAACATAATCCGAAATATTCAGTGCCTCAATCCTTTTACGCGGTGTCTATCTCAAAATGTCCGGGGGTTCCAATATTTCAACACCTACCCGACATTCACAAATACACCTACACTCAAGCCGAAAAAATATTCGGGCAAACAACAGGCAAAAGTTTTAGCAACAGCAATCGTAAGCAACCAAATATCAACACCAGCTACACCAACACCATCAGCAGTAACAAATTGATCTCCTAACATCATCAAAACAAATAAATATAATAATTCATTGCTCAAGATGAGCAAAAGGATGATACGGACCAACGGATGCTTTCTGTATGTGTGAAGATGAAATTTATATGTTTGACCTTTTTTCTATTTTTTGCCAATTTCTGCATATTTTTTTTTCATTTAAAACGAGTGAGCCAAGGCGTTTACAATTAACACCTCAGCAAAGTCGCGTCGTGCGTGATTTGGGCATGTATGTAGATGTTATCATGGCGGCATAAGAGAGGGGGAGGGAAGCTCCGGATGTATTGGGACCAATCAACTGCGAAACCTATTTCGTCTCTGTCAAGGGGAGTGAAAGGGAAAGGGGAAAAGCAGAAGTTGCTGCCGGCATTTAAATGATTCTGACAAACAAATATTTATATTGTTTGAGATTATGATTGCAATTTCGATTGAGTGGTAGTAGAAAACAACAAATACAACAACAACAAACAACCAACTGAAACTATATTGTGTTTGTGTGGGTTTAGCAGTTTGCATTATTATTTATCTGTTGGAGTTGTTGGTGTTGTCTTGCCTCCTTGGTTAAATTGGATTAACTTGTTAGGTTTGGCTGTTAGATTTACTGCTTACTGTTGTTCTTGTTGTTGCTTGTTTTGTTGCTGTCGTTGGAGTAAAATTTTCATACATTATAGAAAATTTTTTGTGTTGAATAAAATACTGCTTATTGGCGCCCGAAGGTATTAAAGGGAAGATTAAATCACGGCGAAGCTTTTTCATTTTATTTCTAAGAATTTTATTAATCACGCAAAGGAAAATAAATCGCTTGAAATAACTTTATTAAATTCTATTGCAAAAAGAAAGTAAGATGTATGAAATTTTGGCGAAGTAAAGATGATTTGCTAAGAAATTTCCTTAGGAGGAAATAAATACTAAAGAAACTGTGGAAAGTAATATAATTTTATATAAAGCTTATTTTCATACGAAGGAAGTGGGGAAGAACATGAATCGGATGAAATTGAAGAAGTTTATTTTTAATCAATTTTGAAATAATTTGTTGAAATATATGTTACTACGCCGATATAATTATTAGTGCTTACGAGTCTAAATCGGCAATCCCAAATGTGAAGCAAAAAATTAGAGCTGTTATGGCGATAATTAACTTTCTTTTCTAGAAATTAATTTATTTTTATCGATATATAATCTTTGCCAAAGACCAAAATGGACTCAATATATTCATCACAATATATTCATCACAGCGAATCATATTTGCCACGGATTCTTTAACGCACTAGAAACGTAAACTTTCATGTTTTCAAATGTGAGTTAAAAACTTTAGCTAACTCTTCTCGCCGGCGTATATTTTCGTATTCAGATATAGTGATAATATCCTTACAGGATTATTTTGAAAAGCAAGGAGTAAACATAATTGATATAATGCGCTTGCGGTTTAACTTTGAAGCTTCTTAATGTAATTTGATCTTTTGCTTTTGGATTTCTCTTTTGTACAAACGCATTTACTTTTTACATACACACACATACAAACACACATATACACACATACATACATGCACACAGAAATGCACACACAACCTTTTGCATTTTGATAAACATTCCAAAAGATTTAAACATTTACTTTTGCAAAATTAAATTACAAATATTCCTGACCTTTAGCAAAATAAGACGTATTTTTCTGATTTTTATTGTTGTTATTGTAATGCCATTGAAAACATTGTACAACAATTTAGATTACACACGATACGCTCATCTTGGCTAAGATGCTGTTAAGCCGCTTAAGATTCTAAAACATAATGAAGAGGAACCAGTTTGCTTCATATTTCTTTCTTTCTTCCCTTTTCGAAGAATTAAGAACTTAATGCAAATTTTTGCAAAAATTTCAAGAAGAAAATTGCCCCATTTACAACGGCGGCGGTTCAAAGCCGGTTGATAAAAAAAATTAACAAACAAGAAGAAAAATTTAAATACGAGAGGTCTTATACGAATTTGTACAGATACAAATGCAAAAATTAAGATGAATAATCTTCATTCATTGTAAAACTAAGGAAAGGTATGTTTTTACAAAAAACTATTACATCGTTTCTCTTTTAGTGTTTCTCTAAAAAATCGTGTGGAATAAAAAACCAAGAAATTATAAGTAAGAAATTTTTATTTATTTGAAGAAGCGCAAATTTTAATGTTTGAAGAAGCGCTATAAGAAGTAACAGATTTTTATATAATTTTTAGTTTTGTTTAATTGAAAATAATACTAAAATTTCCTTTCCCTTTCCCTTTCCGACACCGGACACTTTCTTTTTTCACTGAAATACTCAATTAGTGAATGCGTTATCACTATCTCGCTTGCTCACTCACTCAAGGGAACAGAAAGCCTCAGAAAAGTGATAATCTGTGGCGTGTGCTAAGATAAGAAAAGCGAGAAACCTCTTTAAGCCGATTAAGAGGCGGATAACATTTTTCTATGAAGTCTATTCTAAAGAGTTTTGCTGAGCCGCTTGTTTCACCATAACGATATTTTATGAATAGTTTAAAATAATAAGCGAATGTATCTTTGCCTTCTTTTTCTTCTTCGTCTTCTTTATTCAATTTCATAGTTGGCAACCATTACCTTAAAATGCTCGACATTAATAATTCTGTGATTGTCATTCCATTCCGATCGTTAATGATTATGATGAAATTTCAATTGGCTTTAATATCAAAAGTAAAAACGAAAAGGTTTGCAATAAAAATTAGATTCATATTAATTTCATTAGTGTTGTTGTTGTTGAGTTGTTTCTTTGCTGTTGTTGTTATTTTCGCTACCACTACTCCTAGTGTAAATGTTTTCAATATTGATCACTTTTCACGGACCGTGTTAAAATTTTGTTTAAACCGTAAATTTTTAAACCGTTTAAACCGTTTTAAAATTTTTGTTCGGGACCGTAAATTTTTGTTTGGAACTCGTAGCAAAGAACTATTTATTTATTCATTTCTTATGCGTGAATTCGCGAAGCAAATCTCTGGAAATGGGGAGGACATATAGCAATTTGTTTAATTGCGCTGCATCCCAAGGCGACATTATAAAATACGACAGACACATCGCCAACATCAGGCTCGCCAAACCAGTACATTCAGGAATAGCAGTTAAGCAATTGGTGATCTTTATAAAGGATTGACGCGAGTTTTAAAGAAGAAGGCTAATTTTTTTGAGAAACGATTAGTTGGACCAAAAGTAAAAAGAGCAAGTTAGTTTTTTATGAACAATTTAGAATACTTCGTGAATACTTCGTTTAATGAAATCTAATTTTGTCTAAGTAACTTTAATTTCATTGATCGATTCATACCAAACCTAAACTAATCGGTTCAATAAACGGATTTCTTCAATTGGAAAGGAATGCTGCGATCGATCCTTTTAATATATGTTGCACAATTTTGAACTATCGCCCCCAAAACTATTGATTGTTGCGACTTCATATAGAGTAATTAATTCGGTTGGGACTAATCGATACGGAAATGTTTACCTGACGAATGACTGAATCTTTTTAAAAGATCAATCTAAATTAAACCATCACCACCATACGTTGATAATCGATGGACCAGATCGGAACTAAAACGACCCATATAATTCCGGATATTTATTTTAAGATTTATGTTCCGAAATTATTGCACATGTCTGAGGATTTCAAATAAATTTCATTACGCAAAATGGAAAAGAAATTGGAGAATCTGATACTGATAATATTCTTCACACAAATGATTGAATAAACGGAATTTTTTCGTTATGGGAACTTCCATCGTGTCCTTCTCAGTAGACTCATTTTTGTATTTCCGCCAAAAGAGATCATTAAAAATGTTACGGTCAAGCTATTTTTCTATTTGTCAAGAAACAAAACGGCAATAATTTCAGAAAAAAAAATAAAATACAAACCACTTCCAAAAAGCACATTTTCTCTCTCTCATTCTGAAGATTTTAATTAATGAAACGAAGCACGGGAGACTTGAATCGGCGGTAGAAACCCAATCCTGCGACCAATCCTGAAAAAAATTGCACGAAAAAGAAGTAATAGTTGAGAGAATAAGAAGAAGCGAGAGATAAGCAATGCACCCGCGCACGTCGCTTTGAGCAAACCTGTAACAGAAAACAGATGCAATTTGATGTTGCTCAACATCGTGGTAGTGGTTCCTGATGCTGTTGTTGGTGTTGTTGGTGCATCGTATATACATCATTAAATTTGTATGAAAAGAGAAGCCCGATTGTCGCTGCGACGTTCCATCATCTACGAAAATTAAATGTACACCAGGAACTAAATCGAAAACAACAAAAACACAAACAAAAACATTGAAATGGGGAAAGGAAAGGGAAACGAAATGAATCAAATGTGTGGTTCCTGTCGGTCCTTCGCCAAGGGCAGATGTTTTTGGCACACGCAGGATGAACGCCAACAACACCAACGAAATGATCAATAACGCTGACGCTGACTCTGACGCCGGCATTGCAGTTGATGGTCTTGAGCCTCCACGAAGACGAGCTGGTAGCATTGGGAACTATAAATTCGGTAGGGGCCGCTAGAATACCGAAGGACATAAAACATTAACATTCATTCTTTTCCTCATTCACTTACTCACTCACTCAGTCTGTTACTTGCGAGCACTAAACAAAGACCAAAGCACCCTACGCTATACATCAATTTCTTTATAATAAGTCGCAGCGGTTTATGTCCGAACACGTTCATCACTTAAATAATGGACAAGACTGACGAGTTCAACAAATACTGCGCCATCATTGCCGCGATGAACGCGTGCGCTAAAGCCACAATGTCTTAAAAGTATCCTGCTGAATAATTTTCATTATCCTTATGCTGGTCTTAGGTGTAGCCTTAAGATGCACCTTGTGCCAATTGGCCAATGAGACAACCGCGTGGTAAATATTTCGTAGGGGACCGCGACTGACTGGAAATCGGTTAACGATCGGGGAAACAACGACGGGCACTCCTCAGGCTGAGCGCGTGGGCAATTAAAACGAGCAAAACATGGAATTATTTTTCAACTGCGAGCACAATTCTAAAAAAATATATATATAAGGATTTTAAATAAATTGTTAATCATCCTAATCGTCAAAAATTTTTTACTAAATCTGCTCTTGTGGATTCATTTTAAATGAACTCTCCTAAAGATACAAAGAGCCCTCACACATGACCGTGTTACGATTAAAGGATCAACTTTTAAAACGACACCCGAAAAAAATTGTCTTTAAATGACACAAGAAAGGATAATTGCATTTTGTTTGTAGAACCAATGCTGCTGCTGCGGCTGCCGTCAACGGCTACCACCCATTAACTTAAAATGACTAAAGCAAAACAAAAAGAATGGACTAAATTAAGGAAGGCGTGGCCGTAAGATTTCTTCACAAATAGGATGAAGCACTTCAGTTTGGTTGTTTTTTCGCAAGTATTTTACACGCCTACTTCTGCTTTGTTTTCTTTTGTCCTCCAAAAGGACAATAGTCCGGGGACAGAAGGATCAAGACAAAAGTAGATACATAAAAACAGTTAAACGGATGACATCAAAGTCAAGATGTTTGTCACACAATGAATAAATACTTGTCTATATAATTTTGACAAATGAATGTTCCTGAATTTTATGTAATGAATTCTCAAGAGAGGATTTCAAAGAACGCTTAGTTAACTTAACAAAGACCGCTTCTAATCAGTCGATCCGAAATATTTTTGTCTCTTCTGCTGTCTTGCCACAATGACATATCCTAAGTTTAAAGCGCTTGTTTGCTACGAAGAATAAAGAAAGTAAATTCGATTTTATGAGTCAAGCCTTTTTGGGTGTACTAGGCATTCTCTCAAAAAGGAATAGAATAGAATATAAATCCAATTTCTTTCTCTTTTGTTTTCTGGAATCTCAATCCAATTCGTGAAGACATAAAATTTCATTAGTTTTGCCTTCAATTCCTTCAGTTCAACATTATTTGGTGTGTAGGAGTAACTAATTCAATGACAAGCCGAACGTCTGGCTTAACACTTTTCGCTAAACGGACGATCTCTAGTCGTTGCTTTGATATCGATTCATCCAATAACCGATTATTCGTTACAGGAATTAAGAATCAACTATTTTTGTTTGTAAGTAAAATTTTGTAAATAAACGAAATCTTAAAATTCTTTTGATTTCATTCATAATTCTTAGAAATGGAAACATCATTGCTTACATCTAGTACTGGATTCCTTGCGACCCGTTTGCGGGTATATATGAATGATCAGCAGGGGCAGTGGCAATGGCACCCGCAGATGCACCTGCAGCTGCAGTAGAAACAACAACACCAAAAACGGGATTAGTGTGCCTTCAAAATTTCAAGAGAAATTTCAAAGAGAAAGGAAAAAATTAAATGAAAAGTCAAAAAAATTATTGTTGGATTTTAATAACAGAAATTAAAAGCTGCACACACTTAATACGAAGTAAATAGTATTTAATAAAAGAAAAACAACAACTACAACAGCTCATAATCATCAACAGAAATCCACTATTGATAAAGCGCTGTGGATTTTTTACCCATTTTGTGAATATCAATAATGCCCGGATGGGGAACTGGTCCGGCACGCTTTTCGGGAGGGCAACGGATTAATTTGTTTCCGTTGAATTTTTAACACCAGCTGCCAGAAGCAAATAACAACAAACAGCAACAACAAAGCGAGTCAATTTAACGGCGTGTGTCAAAGAGATTCAATATTTTCCTTCTCATTTGTACTTATTAATCGTTCCATTTCGTCTCAATTTTCCCGATTTCAAAATCCATTTTCTAATTTAAATCAAGTTTTAATATTACTTCACTTGATTGGCAACTGCATTTACTTAATCCTCATTCATACCGTCAACGAATACATCTACCATTAATCACTAAATGTATCAAAAGAAAAAAAAATTACCGCACAATTGATTTCGATCGTAACACTTAGATAAGAAAAAAACATGTTCGCCTTCTAAACCGATTATCTGGTTATCGTTTTGTCGCTTTGGATGACCAATTTGCAAATTCTCGAACGAATTTGTCGCATCGCACACGCGCTGCAGCGTTGCGTTTTAGCGAGCGTTTAGTGTGCGTTGCACATTTATCATTGCGTCCAATAATCGATGTAACCGCTTATCATTTCTTCCACCAACGACCGATCTGCCGACCAAACTTAATCCGCTGCACCAGATAACGAAGATCACTCCGAGGCGAATCGCAGCCTAACTTTACTCGATCCTTTTAATTAACCATCAGATAAACAACAACAATCTCACCAACATTTGATACATTACGTGATGCCGCAACAACATTGTTGTATTTTTAATGTTTATCTTAAGACAATTAATCTCGCTCGCTTGTTGTTTTTCCTTGTCTGGCGGACACGGGACAATTTTATCTCGCGATTGGAATCTTTTTGAATAATGGTGGACCTCGGTGAAATTGGGACATTGATATTCGGTGATATTTGCGATATATATTGCCACACTTCATGAACCTCGGAAGTGTAAAAGAACAAGAGGAAAACTCAGGATCAATGCGTGATCGAGTGAAGCTCCAAAGCTTTAACTATTTGTGTGATTATCGAAAACAGTCAAAAATAATTTGGCTCAAAAAAATAAAATCAAAATCAATTTAAGGATTATTATAAATTGAAAACTTTCTTAAGAGAAGACAAGTTTTTGAACATTTCTTCAATATAAAAACGTCATATTCTAGACGCGCTATTCTAGATATTTGATTGTTAGGATTTCCATAAGCCGGAAACCAAAACTGCTATAATTTATCAGACCTGACTACGAAAAGCAGTAATTAATTTCTGCAAAGAAATCCCTTCTCATTCTCTGCTTCTTTTCTGTTTCTATATTTTCTAACCGTTCAGAAATTCAGGATCAATTCTGCTTGCAGATTCATCATTAATCGAAGCAAGATTCATCTATTCAATGAAAGTGAAAGGGTTCCCACTTCATTATCCTTCACATTGTCCACACAGGCATGCATTGAATTGAATGCAGATTTTCTTTTGATTTTCACAAAAATAAATTTAAAAAAAGTTCGCCAATGAAACCTTTTACTTCAAAAATTTCAATGGTTTTATTCAAAACGTTGACAAGTTTTCATCTTTTCCATGAAAGGAAAATTTTAATATTTCGCATTCATGCATTTTCCACACTTTCAATTGTTAGCATTTGATGCTGAAAATGACAGAGCAGAAGATGAAAGAGGTAAAAGAGGTGAACACCTGGTGTTAATTTATGAAGCGCAGTCACCCTTATCCTTACTGCCGCAACCGTCAAAGCAAAATAGAAGTGAAAAATTGATTATCCGGGATGTGCAAATGGAAAGAAGAGGAATGGATTTTCTGCGACAAAATAAAATTCATCACGAATTTCAAAGGAAGCGGAAGATTTTCCGCAAAATGAAAGAGAAAAGGTAGCGAATAAAGAAAATCAAGAAATGCTTTGTAAAGTTTGCAAAACCTCTTTTTTTGAAAAAATCCCGAAATTAACGAAATTAACATTTTAATAAAACTTTTAACTGAAAATGGAAAATGTATTCCCTCGAAACATCTCGGAAACTTCAAAGCACGATAAACGATCATTAAATTAAATTTTTTTCAATAATTAATTATCGATAACTGCAATACCCGCGAGCATGACAACAATTTTAAATTGAATACTATACGCAAAAACCAACACGCAAAGAAATCAATGAATTCTAAAGGATGAAATCAACTCAAAATTGAAATTAGCCTAATGAAGTTATTTCTGTTAAATGCTTTTATAGACACGCGATCCTATTAGGACAGTCTTTTCAAAAATTGAGGTGTAAAGGCATTTATGAGTGCGATTACGTGATTTGGCAACAATAAAAGCAACGAAATTTAATAAAGTGTGAAATGAGTGGCCACAAAAATGGAATTTAGAAATTTAAAAAATTATAGAAAGCAACAAAGACCAAATTAAAGAAAATGATAATTGTTCATAAAAAATCAGTAAAATTACTTCAAATATCCTTTGAGAACAAAGAAATCATATTGGAAACAATGCCAAGAACAAGAAGCAACAAAATCAATGGCAATAATGATCACTCTGTGAAGAGCAGTATATCCTGCAAAAGGATCGCTATCGGACAAGATCAAAGTCAAAATTACCAGAATTTCTTTGAAACTACAATTTGAGAAATAATAAAATGAAAAGGAAAATTATTTTCAAAAAAAAAAAACAAAAACAAATAAGGGTACAATCAATAGGTATCACTCTATTCATCAAAGCAGCTCAATAAAAAAATTTGAAAACTGAAAAAATTTGGTTTTACGACTGACACCAAGCAGTTTGTCGACCAGTTCTAATTTGTTGGATTAAATAACACAAGAGTCAACCTATCGATTAGTCTATTCGCGAGTCAGTTATTTATTCGTTAGATCATTTTAAAATTCTGACTCATTTGGAAACGATACCTAATTTTGATCGTACCGAGATAAATACAAGGATAAGCGATGCTTTATCGAAACGCGTTCAAGTTACTAAACCGCCAAAAAAAATTAAATCTAATCAAACTTTATAATCTTTGTATCCTTTGGAATCTATCCTATACTATCTCGGCTTCTTCTTCAACTCTTTACAACCTTTTGGTAATGTTCTCCTACATTTTCGTATCCTTACACGTTGAAGTAGGTGTAACCATTTTTATTGATACTTCCAACACCCGCTGATTTCTAATTACGATCCATCGAGGAAAATTTTCGCGGCAAATTTAAATTATGAAATTCTGAAGCACATTCCAAATACTCCGAAAAGAAAAATGAAGGATTAAAAGATTTTTATCAGTAGCCAAAATAAATTTTCGAAAGTGTTTAAATTTTATGTTAACGTTAACACCACAGGAGTCAACTAATTCTGAACAATTTTCGATGAAATTGCTTAGCGATTAAGTAATAAATTTACCGAAATGTCTTCGTTGTGGTAAATGTGGGCGTAATTTGATTTTGATGCAGGTAAAGGGCTGCTGCTCATTTTTAATTTATTATTTAATTATTATTTTGTTTATAAGGCGTTACAAAACTCTTCTCCGTGTAAATATTTTCTCAAAAATTCGTTTCAGCAAATATTTTGTGAAGTCATATTTTTCTCTTCCTTCAATTATATGGAAAAGTTTGCGACGTGTAATAAATTCACGATTATATTGGCCGCATATAAAAAAAATTATTCGTAAACACTTAAGTTTCTAAGAATATTAAAGGATCGAAAAAAATAAAGGAATGGGTCATTAACTGAACAGGAGCATCTATAGAAACCAATTTAAAAAATGTATAATATATTAATTCAATAAATAATTTTCATAATTTCTAATTTAATATTTTTCTTTATTTTTTTCTCTCTTCCGTTAACAAGAAACACCGTTATTGATTTTTAAAGACCAAATTATATTCATGCGAAGTCTTCATTCAACCAATATATCAATTTATTATTGTTAATATTCGTAATAAAATATAAACTTAAAGACCTTTTTGAAACCGTAGGTATTCTCAAAGAAACAGAAAAGAATACAACAATAACGGCAATAACAAAATGTTGCCCGCTTCTTAATTGAAATTGTAATGACTTTATTATCGAAAATAATAAATAAATAATAAATGAAAGTAACTCTTTAATTCATATTTATGATGTATGACGTACTTGAAGCAAAATAACTCAATTAAAATGACTTAATCCCATCGAATCAGCAAAGACAATTACAAAAAAGGCATGCTTGGGTAACTAACCCTTTTGTATTTTTATTTTAATATTTTTATTCATATTATTAAGGCATTATTATGAATCGCAAATAGCATAAATATAATTTGTCTGGTCTTTACACTCTAAAAAATTTATTAAACTTAAAAGTAAATTTCTTATTTAATGCCTTTTTGTCTTTTTTCAATCATCTCGTCTATCAAATACATCAATGCTCTTCAACAATTATTCAACAAAATTTAATGCATTCCGTCAAGAGTTGAAATTAAAATTATTTGGTAAGGAGAAAACTTTGGTAAGGAGAAATTCACTATTTTCCAAATTCAAAATTAGTATAAAATAAAATTGATACGTCGATTCGAGTATTTTATTGTGGTTTAGTTTCTTTACTTCAGTATTTTTTAATTATTGACACGAACTTCTTCAATGATCTTCATTTATAAGAAAGCCTATATTGAAACCATATAGAGATAACGTCGTGGACTCTCAGCCGATAATGAATTTGCACGAAAAGATCAATCGTCATACATTCTTGTTTACAAATCTATCTCTATAGAGGACAAATATATTGCAAAACAATATTTCATTGATTATTTGGGAAACACTATTTTTTCCAGTATACTCTCTTGAACGTTTTTTTACTCGATATTCATAAAGAAAATATAAAATACAGTCATGTAGAGCAAACAGAATGATCGCAGAAACTGGCGGATGCATAAATCGAACATATATCGCCAATTAACCACGCGAAATGAACAAAGAGAGGTCATAACGAAAAAGAATATCTTTGTTATGCAACGGAGATGACTGACGTCGTCGCTGTTGCAAGTGCGTCTCGTCGACATGCTTTGATTTCGCAGATCAGAATAACTCATACAACATGAAAAGATGACAACAATGGCAACAACAACTACAGCAATAATGACAACAATAATGTCAATAACAATGATGATTATGATGATGCGGCGGCGGCGATGATGTTGATGATATTTATTATGATTTTATTTGTTTAGGGGTTTGAAAAGCTTGTTAAGGCGATGACTTACAATAGCTGTTGCCAGCAATAACAACCACACAGTCATAAAAATCTGGCAACAATCTTAAAGCAATGAGAGGCAAAGCAACTAACAAACAAACAAACCCGACAGCCCGACAGATACAGATACACGAGAGAATAAAATGCAAATACAATTATGATGGAATGAATGAAAAGCAGACAATGATTACGGCAATGGTACACGCACGGCTAGAAGTCACTTCTATCGAAATCACAACAAGAACAACAACAATGACGTTCTAAAATTGCACGATCAAATCATTTGTTGGCTGTTGCATGAGATTACATTCAGTAAGCATTTGAGATAAAGACACGCAACATCTCCTTCCTTCCTGTGAACTGAAGAATGAAAAGTAATAATAAATTCTACGGCAATCATAAATGAATAAAAACCAAACGAACATGGAAGCAGGAACCGATGAATGAAAAACAGATCAATGTGGAAGGAAATGAGAAGTAATGAAGACATAAACTGTTAAGACGATCACTGCAGTTTATGCTGCTCAAGAAGAAACTAACGACTCATACATGACAATTCATCACCCACTTATGAATAACGCTTACTTTTGCCTCAGCATCATTCGTACGTCCCTTGCACAAACAGACATTAAATAGATATCCAAACAGATTAAATTAGATCGCTTGTGCCAAAAAGTTTAGTGTTGCCGAAATACATTTAGAATTCATTCATTTTTAAAGTTATTCTTAAAGATTCTCCTTTTAAAACCAGTAATAGTATTCATAGTTTAAATCAATTACAATCAATCACGAGAGTAATTCTAAATACGTTCGCAATATCTTCATACAAATCAACTGCCAACTATCTAACTGTTAACCGCCGCCAACAGTGACAGCTCGTATGGTGTTCTCTTCATCAATTTTGAGTAGATTATTAACATTTTATACTGTCATGTTGACAACTTTAGAAACAACGCGATTAATAACCTCAGGAGATGCTTAATAAGCAAAGCTGAATTGATGCCGAGATCATTAATATGGAAAATATTTTCCAATAATGGTTTCGTCGTGATGGTGGCATTAGTAGTATGATCCAAGGAACCAGAATAAAGCAACCATCAATAAAGCAACCATTGTCAAATAGCCATTAGCAAACGGTGCCTGACCAACCAACTACGACGTCGGCCGGCTACGAAATACGACCACTGCCGATCATCCCTGATTGACATTTTCTGCTTATGATTGCTGTTATGCTAATGACGAAAAACGTGTTTCGGTACGGACGCAGCAAAATGAAAATAACAATAACAAACACAAAACAAACAACGACAACAACAACGAACAAATACAAAATTTGTAATAAATGAATGATGGGAATAATGACCAAGATGACGATTATTAATTAGCCAAAATGATAGAGAGAACATATTTTGCATTTTAATTTCTCGGAGAATGAATTAAGGAATAATCACTGCCCACGATTTAGACCAAAAGCCAATTAAGCGCTTTTGCAGCATGAAAATCATTGAAATGATGAATACATTAGTCGAAATTCATTCATTCATTTATTTCAATTTTATTGACTATCATGGCATTATGATGATGATGAATTTCGCAGATATTTTCGCAGACATAGTTGTCATTTAATCAGCTCTCAAACGAATGTCATTCTAAAATTTCTGAATTTAATTAATATTAAAAAAGTGAAAAGTTTTGAAGTATTTGATGCAAATATTATTAATAGTAATTTTATCAAATTAAATTAATCAAATTAATTAAACTGTATTGCTATTGACAAAATTTTTGCTTCAGAATATGAAACGTTTTTGAAATGATTTTTAATCGTGTTTTTATATACGTCGGTTCTTTTCACCTAACATCTATCAATTCTAAACATGTTTGAAGGTGTTTCCTTTCACTTTTTGGCAAAACGTTAATTTTCCCTCACGTTCAAGAAGATTTCACACCTTCACAAAAATCAATCTAATTTATTCTATCAATTTTATTCCATCGATTCAATAGAATAATTTCCGTAACCTTCATCATCGCTGCTACTTCCGTTTCATGCTTCGATTCGAAATCAAATTCTAGAAATCAATCAGAAAACTGTCGATTTAAATTCCCACAAATTCATATTTAAAATCTTTCATATCCTGACGTCTTCACACGATATACCTAGTAAGGATGCGCTGCAACAGCAATCGTGTTAAAGAAAAAAATTTGGAGATCAATGAAAATCGACAGAATTTAATTAAAAGAAACGAACAAAAAAGAATTAATTTGAGGAAGGAACGGAAATCGACTGAAGAAGGCGTTGAAGTGCTGAAGCGTTTATAGAATTTTTTTGTTGATGAAGGATCAAACTGAACTTATTTCATAATGAAAGGATGCATGTATAAGAAAGGAGATTTCGACTGATGTTGAAGTTGATTTTGAATATTTGTTTCAGAGATTTATTGTTAAGAATCATAACAAATCATTGAAACCCTGAATGAAATGCAAATGGAGAATCTGTTTTCCAAAGTCGGCCAATCCTTTCTTTTAATAAATAACAAAATGATCGTGCAACTGATCGGCAATAATATCGATTTCCTTCTCTTTTATTACCCTAATGGATTTGCATTAATTGATTTTTCTTTGTTATTATTCTGCTTTTAAATTCACGACCGCAATATTTTTCTTATATTTATGCAATATTATCGTGGATCAATCAATCTGTGATTTATACGAAAAGACACGCATTAGTAGTCGTGCGGTTAGTTAAAATTATTGTCTCCGTTTTGGGTTTCGTCACAGATGTTGGTGCGAGATCTTTAAAGGAAAAGTTTATCTATTCTATCTATTTTCTTGGACTTCGGAAAATAATTAGAAAAAAGTTTTAGTTTTATAAATATCGAAGCCATTACTACTAATCAGAATTCTTAATTAATGAAGCAAAAGCGATGATTTATGCCTTTAAGGCATTCAAAATAACTTCATTTGCATAAACTGAAAAAAAACATTGAAAAACCGAATAAACCTTTAACAATTTCGCAGAAAATTTATTAATGAAAACAGCAATTAAAACTGACCTTGTCATACTCGAGTCAGTGAATGAGGTTTAGCACCGCCCAACATATTTTTCATCTTTTCCGATGTTCGATGTGTGCACGTTGCACCTCGTTCTCTGTAAACTCTCGCCTCTCACTTTTACCATTTTCTGTTCGACGTCAGACACAAGGAAGTCATAACATTTCATTTCTTTAATTTCTTATGCAAATATCCTTCGGCATCGAACTGGCATAAAGCTCAATATTTTTAAATTCGTTTAGTTTAACGGAATTTCATTTTGTTAGTATGATAAAACTCTGCGAAAGTAAGATCAAGTCAAATAGCGTCAGTTAGCAATTAAATTTAAATCAACTCATTTAATAAAGTTTCTCGCAGCTCGTTGAGCCTGCCTCTCTGCACTTTTATGACAGACCAAATTGTTTGTGGCGTTGATGGTGATATTTAATGATGATCATTGTAATGACGTTGGTAAAAGTGAAGGTGATGAGAGCGCAATGCTAGTCCTTGCCAATGCTGATTCTTTCGCTTGGCACAATCAAAAATTGTTCCCTATTTTTTTATGTCGTAAATTAAAAATATAACTTTGTAAATCTTTTTCTTTTTTGTTGAATTCATGACGAAACGAATCATATTACGCTCTTATTTAAAGCGCGAAATTTTTTCACTTGCAACGCAATGACACCGAGCCGTCACTGCCAACGCCATTGCAATCATTCGTCATTTGCGGGTCGAGGCAGTTTCAAAACCATTACCAAAACGAATCAAGGACTTTGCCTTACGGCTGCCATACCGCATTGTATTGCACTGCACTAAACGAGCTCACGCACGCAGCTGATGCGCGTGTACACCAGAAATGAGCAGAAGCAACAGCAGCAACAGTAAACGGCAGTTAAAATCAAAAGTAAATTAAGACTGATTGGTCTAGCGGGAGGAGATTTGAAGAAGGTCTGACACAAGTCGGAAGATGGATCAGAAATAAGAAGTCTGCGGGAGTTTCCAAGAGGTCTACTA
The DNA here is from genome assembly GCA_963966595.1 of Physocephala rufipes. Lineage (NCBI taxonomy): Eukaryota > Metazoa > Arthropoda > Insecta > Diptera > Conopidae > Physocephala > Physocephala rufipes. Next base: position 38,456,879 of record OZ016504.1, read on the forward strand.
CACGCGCGTGGGGATCATAAGAAGATCACGATTTACTTCAGATGCCGTAAAGCGAAACATATCATTTTAATGAGAAACTAGGGCAGACCGAAGGAATGCACTGAATGCACTGACAATGAATTTGTCGTAGTTAAATCCAAAATTAAATCTGAAAAAAGTTTTTTTGGAATATATTGTTCTTTCCTCAATCTCAAGCATGTCACTTAATGATCATTTTCTTTTTTAATTTATTATTTAAAACTAAAATTTTCAATTTAATTACGAACAAAAGATTATAAAGACGCAAAATTCATAAGAAGACGTTCAATATAAATTCAATTCAAAATTCATTATAAGACGTTTCAATAGAAATATTCATTACTAAATTATTAATTATCTCTTAATCTGAATTGAAAGGATGTGAGAATTTTGGAGTTATTTATGGCCATGTCTAAAATGGCTCCATTTTTCACAGTGTCCCCAATTCGCTCGCTTGATGTTAGCTGCTTAAATTAATCAACACTCTAGGCTGAATGCGCCACCTCAGCAGCCACTCGTCGTCACCATCTCCATCATCAATGTGACTGCATTCACCGCATTGCTGTAGCCACCTTTAATCGCACACACACCGTGGGCCTAATAATTATTTTTAGTGGAAACTTACATTGTTGCTTTCGTTTGGTACACTTTACAGAAAATTACCGCCCTACAAGAAAGGTCAAAATGACAAGGAAAAAAGAACTTCATTCCTGATGAATGATTTCTTTGCTGGTATCTTTATTTTGGGTCATATTATTATAGCGGTCTGATGGTGATGTTGTCTGATGATTGCATCACTGACAGCGCCTTAGGAATACTTAAGTACAAGAGGCTTTCCATACATCTTTTTTACTCGCTTACCACTACGATCTCATAATTAAAGATGTGTGCTCATGAATGAATTCATTGAGTTTCAATGAGATTTGTTTAATGTATTGTAAATTTAGACATTTCTGTAATGTTCAGTAAATGCGCCTTAGGTTATGCTACGCGAACATTGAGCGCACGATGGGAAAAACTTTCTGTGGATGGACCGGTCCATTAAACATGAAGCGAGCCGGTAATTAAAATGGCGGTTTGATGAATTGAGTCCACGTAATTAATTGAATATTTGTGCAGAAGCTGCGCTGCCGTTAAGCAAACGGTCATCAATGCGTGAGCCTACTTTTAGGGAGTGAACGGTGTTGTTTGTTTTCCCTTCTTGACAAATGAGAGTTTACTTTTGCTGATTTGTATACGTTTGTTTATGTGTGGTGGATAAAAACCAAAAGAATTTGGCTTTCACACAAAATTAAGCAATAAATCAAAAGCAAAAAATTCTCATCGCTGGCGGGTATTTTGTTTGTTGTTCCACAAGCATTCACTTTAGTGATGCCACCACGATGCCAACGATTTGATAAGAACTTTCGTCAACAGTATAATAAACTATATGGCGCGCCTCTTCACAGCAGTCATCAAATGTTAGTTTATAAAGGAAAAGAAAGTGAATCATTTCATCACTGACTTCCTTCTTCTTCGCTTAGTTCTTCTGCAGCTTCTTTAATGACTTTCGTGACCGAAATTTGTTATGAAGAAAAATTATATTATTTGAATTTGTGGTAAAATTAAAATTTAATGAAAAATTCTTTGACTTGCAAATGAGTAATTTACAGCAGCCGCAGGACTCTTCATTATATTCATTACTTTTTTTATTCTCTTTTCTTCTTCTCTAGATTCGTCAGACGATATTGCAACCACGAAGAAAAATTTTAGTTTTCTTCAAATATGCTTTTCTTTTCGGGATACTTTTACTGCTTGTGATATTTCAATTCCTTTCCTCTTCTATTTTGTCGTTATTCTTCCTCTTCTTCTTCTTCTTGAAATAATCAGCTTAGCATGATGTATGACATGACAACTTGTATTTAAAACCATTGTCCTTGAGCGATATTCGTTAGGTCAGTCATTACTTGAGAGACTTAAGGATTATGACGGTACCCTTAAAATTTCATTGTTTTAAGATGTGTCTCCGTAGAAGAAGAAGGACAAGAAGACCAAATTGTAGGCGGGTTAATTACTGAGCATTATATACCTCCGTTGAAAGAATTGAAACTGTCCGATCAACCATCCTTCTTTTGTATTAAATCGTAATATCGAAAATTCTTTCAGTAAGAGTTTAATTTCGATCGCAACAAGTGCATAAAGACTGAAGGAAAATTAAGTATATATAATTTATAACCATTTAAGTAAAAATTATTCTATTCTTCATTTATCGAGAGCATCCTAACCATTTTCTTCCATTCATTGTCCTAACGTTTCGAGTTATTCTTGTTTCTTTTTTATGAAGACATTAATAAGAATTTTATAGACTTAAGCGGATCATACAATTTATTATTGTAAAATAAAAAATTAGTGCCTTCTTCTCAACCCTCTCTCTCTTAGTATTCCGTTTCCTTCATGAAATTTCTTTGAAAAAAATTGGACTTCAAAGTTTGAGCATTGTACAAGGATCAATGGAAAATCGGGATATACAAAAAATGTTTAAAGATTACTTTACCGATGGCCCACCATCGATTTATTTGGAATGAAAAAATTAAAAATTCCTCTCAAAAATTTTACAAGAATGAGTTTAGAAATTCCAAAAATTGTTAAAACCTTTATAGAAATATATCTCTCATACAAATTGAAAGAACACAAATAACATTTATTTTCAAAGGATTCGGAACATTTATAGTCAATTGACCAAATTGGGTCAGTCTAAAGGATTTTTTTTTGTTTGTAATTTGCTTCCAGATAGCCTTTAGAGAAAACCTAAACCAAAAACCTTTACCAGTTTTGAGTAAATTGATTCAAATAATACAAAAAAGAGTTAATATAACATGCTCTTGAAAATTATTTTTACTTTGTCGACATTTAAATAGCTTTGTCAATTGATTAGCAAAAGATGTTTGGTTACTTTTCTTGGTGATTTTCTAAAACTAATGGATCATTAATCTTATGGACCCTTAAAATCTTTCGATCCGTCTTACACACCACAATCTTTAATACATTTAATGAAATAATGTTAAGATATATAACAAGTATTTATTTGATGCAAGATACTGTTAGAAAAAATACTAGACAACAAATACCAAACACCAAAACAGAATGTGGCGCAGCAGATAAGATAAAACCTGACAAACCTTAACCAATGCCATCGCCAGCTTCTGTTCTTTGTTTGGCAAATAAGCATATGATGACTTTTTCTCCATCCCCGACTTCTTGAAAAGAAACATAGTTTTTTTAAATATCAGCAAAAGAAAGGAAACAAATCTCCTTTCACGCCTCGCTCCTACCGTTTCGATGCTTGCATACAATGAAAATGTTTTCTTTTCTTACTAACCTTCTTAAACACCTCCCTGACCGAAAGCCGAGAGCGACATATTAAAATATAAACCTATTAGTTTTTATGTGTATTAGTTCAAAAATGTATTGTTGGTTCTTTTGGCGCCTGCTGGGTGTTACCATATTTACCGATTTCGCTAAATAATCCATTGTTTCAATGGACTAGAAGGCATGGGTGCTTTTGCAAAAGGTGCCGAAACGGTAAAAGCAATTCCTTTCTTTCTGTTCGGACACGGGCTGGTTTCGCAACAATTCAAATGACGTGAATTTGTCTTTGCTTTTGTGTGTTTTCTTTGTCCTCAAACGGTTTAACAAAAGGAACCAGATGGTTAATGCAAAACGAATTATTGCAGGACTCTCGACGGTGCATAGAATTCGGTAGTCTTCACTCATTACTTCATGCAGTGCAAAATATTGGAGTAGAAATAACAAATATTCAGTTTGGTAGGAAATCTAGAGGAATATTTTTTCGAAGAAAAACGATCGAACACACTGAGGTTCTAAGGCGGCGACTATGAGTCTACCAATGAAATAAATCAAGTAAATTTTATAGAAAGTAGTTTAGAAAGTGCTTTTCAAAGAGAGAGCGAGAGAGAGAGAAGGAATTTGATTTTAACATTCACTAGATTTTGCCTGGACATTTACTGGAACCCGTTGAAGTCTTCAGAGATTAATATTGTTTTTCCACCAATCCTGTATGTCTCCCATAAGCAAAACTTTAACGAAATGCGAACAGAAATGAAATATTTCTTATACGAAATCTGTAACCGTAATTCTGTACCTTCTCCTCCAATAATTACATTGCTAGGAATCCTCCGTTATTGCTTGCTTACTTTATAACCAAAAAACCCCCTGCGAGCTTTCGCCATTCTTTGTGCGAGTAATTAATTTCACCATCTATGGCATCAGTCGAATATTTTTCATATGTTTTAATAAATTCCACGAACTGGAACTGTTATATCATTATTAAGGTATAAAACCAAATGAAATATCCTTTCATTACTAAGATGCCTAAAATCCCAGACTTCTAATGAATTCCTTACAAATGAAAGTGACGATTTTGAGATGACCATAAAAGGCTCTTGTATAAAAAGGCAAGAATTTTTTAATTTAAGAATGATTTTAAAATGCTTGGTATTCGCTTTAAATCATTACCCCGTCATAAAGGAGTCCTGTGGTTAACCTTTTATTTTAAATAAACGCTTCAATTAATACGCCTTATTTCACACCTTTTTAGCCAAATAATAATAATAATAATAATCAAAAAAAGGTTGTTTCAACCTGTTCTGGTGGTCACCTGATAAACGCATTGAATCAGGTGAAAAAAAAACGATGCCGATGCCGTAAGGACTTTTTAAGCAACGCACCTATGAAGTATTAAAACTGGATCAGTGATTAAAAGTAATGCCGACGAATGATATATATATTTAATGATGTTTATTGTATTAAAAATTCATAATGGCTCTACCTTTAGTGTCCTCACTTTCTCTCTTTTGTAAAGACATAAAAAAGATATGTATTGTTCGGCCGTTACGAAGGCAAACAAATGCAATACAATGACGCGAATTATTGTAACACGAAAAAACAGGATTTAAAAAGAATGACCTTCTAATAATATTATACTGAAGGTTCGGCCGATACGCTATTATCAAAATCCCATTAATTTTCCATAATTGATATTTTATTTTCTCTCACTTTGTTCTTCATTTATGGATATCCTTGCGGGATAAATTCCTTTTCATCCTCATCTTCAAAAGGACTTTTTCTCTCATAGTTGTTTTATAGAATATTAATTATGTAAGATTTTATTTTATAGGACGTATGCATTTGTTCGCTGGCGAAGAAAAATAAAGAAATTTAGAGAGATTGAAAGAAAGTGAACAATAGAAAGAGAGGAATGGTGAGCAAGAGGAAGTAAAGGAAGTGCAGTATGTTATATATTAATTTTCTAATTTTAAACACCTAAATGTGAAAAACTCTCATCTTTTTTAAGAATGAAATTTTTCTCTGATTAGAAGAAATAGAAAATTTTTCTTCAAATTTTCCTAATTGTTCCTTGTGCGATGCTACTGCAATTTTATTAGTTCCAACGAACTGCCATTAGTTTTTAATGAAAAAGGCGATACCAAAAAAAGAACAATTACGAAAAAGATCAGAAAACCTTAAGGGCGAGATCTCAATTCCTCAAAAGAATTGTCACAAATCAACAATCGCATAAAAGAATATTCCTCTTTAAAAAAAGGACGAGAGGCAGAGGTCATATCGATCACGAATACGCAAAAAATACCACTAACGATACAATTCGTAAGGGCAAAATACGCACCATACAATACGGGATTGAGGACCAAAGACATCAATTTCTTGATCGAATTCAACGAAAATAAAGAACGATGAGGAGGAGTTGAAGCAAAAGTAACCACAATCAAAAGAAAAAAAAACATTAAAAACAACAAGCAGTTGCAAAATCTCCAAAAAGTCAAAGGACTGATGACCAAAAAAGTGATCGCAAAGCAGGAAGGGAGAGAGAGACACAAAATTGGTGAAGCGATAGTGGCTGCTGCCACTGTCCGCAGGAATTGCACCTGTCGTGCGTGCTGCCCGACCTCTACAAATACAACTACACGACACCTAATACACTGAGAGATAACAATAAAAAGTGAATTTTATAAAAAGTAACTGAAAATAGTTAAAAAAGCAAGAACAAAACAAAACAAAACTACAGGATAATACTTATCGGACACTGTATTCATACTTTTTTGTCGCGGCAGTGTTAGTGACGAAATGAAGGAGCAACTGAATACACCTGCACCGCAATGATGGGCTTGTTTCTGCTCCCTCCCTTTTATTTCTTTTAATTGCATTAGAGAGAAAAAAAAGACTACAATATATATAAAACCAATTTAGGCAAAATTTGAGAAAAGAAAAACAAATAAAATAAATTCGACAATAGAGAAAATCCATTGCGTGAATTCGATGAGAGGAAAATCCTGGAATTATTTCACTTCGAAGAAAAAATTGCACTTGTTGCAAACAGAAAGAAAGTGAGAGGAAGAGTGGGAGAAAATTGGGTATTGATTAGTTGATAGACACGCCACACCCCCTCCAGTTAATTGAAATTTTCCGAAAAGGAAAGATTAAGAGTGTTCGTTTCTCGACCAAACCTTCGTAAAGTGTCCATTATTTCGTGACACGAAATTTCTCAAGTCTTATCACTGATTTAACGCAATAATGATAATTATTGACATCTAGGAGAGATGCTTGGAAGAGTGTACACGAAATTATAGGTTTTCAGTAATGGCGTTTTAAAAAATAGAGATCTAATTAGACGATATATATCGCTCAATATAAATTACTAAATTTAACAATGATATTATTTTGTGTGTAATGTCTAATACTACGTAATGACGATCAAAAGAATGTTTATAGACGTTGTGTATTTATTGCCATACAAAATTAATATCTTCCCTCTTCTCTTAAAAGGACTTAAGACAATATTGTTTCTGTTAAGTTTCTTTAGAAAAATTATTCTAAATAAAATATGCCAGAAATTATTCGTTTATCCCACCGGTATTCGCTATTACGTGTTACATTTTTTGAGAAATCTGAAGAAGATACACAGTGTTTGCGCAATTAAAAAGATCCTTGTCATTCTACTTTACAAGATTCTATGCAAGACTGAATATAGACAGTATAGACGCTATCTAATCCAGCATAATTTTCTGAAGAATATCTTAGAATTTTTCTCTCAATTCCTATAAATAAAAAAGAATTACCGCTATAATCGAGAAAAATTATTAACGAAAAATACAAAGGTCTAACGCGAATATTAAGCATTCATTTGTTTGTTGTTTACGACTCACTGCCTTTTGGTATATTCGGATAACGCAAGTACATTATTCCCTCTGAAAAAAGCCTGAACCTGCTCGATTCGTAAGCATTCGATCGAGTTATGATTTCCGTCCGCTTCGAATGGACGTAATAATGCATGCGCATTTAGTCAATATTATTCGCTGTTTGTAAATTTTTTCTGGTGGCCAGTCAATATTCTGCCATATTCTGCCACGGAATGATCTGACTTGGCAAACTTTCGCGCCATACCCAAGGCGATCATCGACAATTTTCAAAATATTACGCCTGTCACAATGAAAACCTACACCAAAACGTCGATGATGTTCCGTCGACAACGACAAGACAACGACCAAACGACGACGAGCAACAAATCGACTAAAACGGCCGTAACAACAACAACAACTACGTCAGTTGTGGACAACTACATCAATGACGATGACTCTGTCAATGACAATGACAACACCGAACGGTGCAAAAACGGACGCTTTTTGTGTGAAGTTAATAATACGGTTTGTCATGACTACATAAGCGAAGGGAGTCGATCTGCAGATTCCCTCGTCTGTAAAGTGTATCTGGCAAAATGCCACGAAACAAAGTCAAGTATTATTGAATGGCGGAAAATGTATGCAAGATCTCGTGTCACCGGGATAGATGTACGGACAATGGCTGAGAATCATACGGACGGACGAACGAACGGACGGACGGACGCGTTCTCTGTCAGATGATCAGGAAGCGGGTATGAGTTACTTAGACGTACGAGTGGTGGTTTACCGCTTTTTTAACAAGAAAACCGAGAAACAAATATCTAAAGAAATAAACGAATATATTTATGATTTATTAAGGATGCATCTGATTATCAGAGTTTGATCGGAATAAAGGGGGAGGTAGGCATGTCTTAACAAAAATATATAACATTTAAACGCTTAAAATATTAGTCCTTATTGAGGTTATGTTGCTTTGCTTAGCCGGAACTCTGAGCCGGAGCCGAAGCCGGAGAAGGCTTTGATTTGTTTAACATGAGCCACGAGATGTGTTACGATTGTGACAGTGAATAATTTGAAGAATATTAAATGAAGAAAATGTGCAGAGAAAGGATTGTAAAAGGAGAATAATATATTATTAAAAAAAATTCCTTCTTTATTCCTCACATCGTTTTGAAAGCAGGACCAAAAGTACGATAATAGTTGAATACATAATATAATATTATACAAAATTTCATATTGAAGAAAGTAACACTGTTTCAAAAAATTCGTAGAAATTATTAAAAAGTCTGTGTTTTCGCAAAAGTTGTTCGACTCGTTTATATCGGCGCCACGATCGCGATCAACTTACAATTCTTCCAGTAGGGAGTAATCAGTAGTCGAAGTATGATGCAGTAATCGAATTAACACCAACTTTAAATAGTCCCCGCTTGTGTTTACCCTCTCGCCCACCCCCCCACCCCTCAAAAAACAAACAATCATTTCTATAATAGAACTGTTAATAATCTTCTCTCTTTGTCTTTTAACTAAAAAAAATTGTTTTGTCAAGCGTTTGAACCATTTGGTATTGCATAAAGCGGCACCACAAAACACAAGCAGTTTTAATCGCATCCGCATTTTTCAGATTTCTCATAAGTCCGAACATCGAATGTAAGAGCAATTATTCAAAATATTGTCCAACACTGCTTCGGCTGAACAACATTTTACACACTTAATCAATCGAATTCCAATTGAAGATTTTTCTTCGACTAACCACAAGCGAATATAAAATCCAGATCTCTTAACTTTTTCAGCTTTTGATTCTTTTTCCACGCATTTGCTGCAACGGCTGCTTCTGGCTAACAATCTGGCTAGTTGGTTACCAGAAGAACCAGGACGGTTTCCATGATGCGGCAATTTAAATCATTTCATTGAGCGTATGCAAAATCACATCGGCGAAAAAATCTCCCTTAATCTGCCATTGAAAAAGTCAATAAAGCATTAAAACAAGAAAGCTATCGACGGTACGAGATATTCGGGAAATCATTATGTGCACGGGGAGCCGAATGCGTGAGAAATAGTTACCAACAAAACATAATGAACGCGAACAGTTGGTTCGAACAAAAGTCGACGGTAGCTTTGAAATTGATATGCAGATGATGATGATCATGATGGTTCTTGATTCTTTTTTTGCTACAATCGATGGTAGAACATTTATACAAAAACGACAACAAAGATAACAACAATATTGTCGACCAACTGTTGAACTAACAAGGACAGTTAACCCTGACCAAACGACCCGCATTTTGTCATCTTTAAATTGTATGCAAGCAACAACCGCACAGGGAAGGAGGCTATCATCAGCATCATCATCAATACAACAAATTTACACACCAATAACAAGATCTCACGGCAATCAGTAGCAATACAACAACACAACAAATATGTCAAAAAAGCCGTAGCAAAATCAGTGAAAGACGCCGAATTGAAAGGTTGGATTTTGATCTTCATTTGGTTTTTTTTTTTTTTTTTGTTTTTTTCTGTTTTCAATTCAATTCGTCTGAGTTATCGCGATATCGTCGATGTCAACCAAATCGACAGTTGGGGAAAAGAAACTCGAGCATCCGTTTCGTAGTGGAAGCGAATATCATTTTCAGACAGAAAAATATATGTTTTCTTCGATCTTATTCGATCGCCAGTAACAGTTGCCGGACATTTGGTTTCCTGTCCTGATACAGTCGAGGGAGACCAAAAGCGTCCCCATCTCCAGTAAATTTCAATCTCAATAACTAGACAAAATATCATACGATCGTAACGGAAGTTTACGCTGAGCAAATCATTCCGTTTTATCTCTTTCATAACGGAAGAAAGTCCATAAAATAAAATTATGATTGTATCGTTTCTGCGTCGAAAACGATGTTTTCAACTTTAAAATCCAATCAAATTAAAATCGTTTTAATTAAAGTAACAACTATATACTCGCTTTAATTACTTTCTCATTCTCGTTCCCAAAAGGGAAAATTTAATGACTCGAAGGAAAAAGTTCGGAATTTTTCCTTATGACTATCATTTCATCTTGCAATTGCACATAAATTCACTTTTTGTACTATTTTGGTTAATAGAATTGCTTGCAAGACTTACATACTTCCATCTAAACTAATTTTGCATGCGAAAAAACTTAAAAAATTCTAATCTGATTTATATGGATGAACAAAATTAAAACGAAATAATCAGGAAATAATAAAAGCAGGATTAATCAAGAGAAGATAGTAATGAAAGCGGTATTAAATTATACGAGAGTGTTACGAAATATGTCTGAAATATACCTTGATCAATGGTCTACATTAAGATTAAGAACAGCATACACTCCTAGGGTCTGAAAGCTGCAAAATCAGAATTTGCAGATTATTGTGATTTCTAAAATCCGGAGCTCGTCGACGAACCGGGGTTTCCCCAAATTAAACTTGTACAAAGCACCGATGAAAATTTATTCCAAAGTCATTCCATTATTTAACTAATTTGAAGGAGTCGTGTATGCCCTGAAAAAATAAAAAAATTATTTGGGGATTAATAAAATATATGGAACGTTTTTACTACCAAGGCGCAATAAAAAAATGTCCCAAGATTACTAAATGCACCAGAATTATAAAACAAAGCCTCCATCGATTGCAAAAACTTATTACAATTTCCATTCAATTCAAAATGCATGTTCCTTTTAAATTCTTGTCCTACTCGATCGATTTTCGAGAATTAATTGTAAATTAAAACCAAATTTTAGTTTTTTCTTAAATTTTATTAACTAGTTTAGTTTAGTGTCTTCCATAATACTAAAATTATTAATTCTTATCTAATACTTAACTTAAATAATTGTAAAATATAATTACAACGATATAATTTAATTTTTAAACTACGAGTAACTGCAGGCACATTCAATTACGTTTGTACGCTTTTGGTTAAACTATTAAGCAATTTACAATAAAAACGAATTTAACAAATACGAGGTAATACATTTAATAAATCACTAACAATTTGACCAATCATTTAGACGGCTGCCGCTTACATATCGTCCTGCCAGAGCGATATATAATCAAGCAGCTCTTCATCATCACTTGCCGTACCCGCCTGGTATTCTCCGTACATTTTTGGCTCGAATTTAAAACGAATAATTGGTGACGAAGCAGAAGGAGGAGAGGTAGGACTCAGGTTATTTAGATGGTCGGCTTGATGTTGGTCGCTGTTATTGTCGTTGTTGTTGTTACTAAACAAAGCAGACCAGCTAGAATCTGACGAGACGGAAGTTTCACTACAAATGGAGGAATTGGTTGAAGCAGCGGGTGATATTAATTGCTGTTGTAATAGATGCTGTTGTTGTTGCGGTTGTTGTTGGTGCCTATTGATGCTATCGGTGAAATTGTACTGATAGTATGCGGAGTGTTGTTGAATTGGCAATGGCTTCTGTTCACGTCGTAGCATATGCGCCGCGTTTTGTGGAAGTTCTATGGCTGCTGCAGTATTGCCACTGCCGGGAGTAGTTGAAGCAAATGACGATCCAGTGAGAGAAGCTGAAGTGCTCGTGCTACTACTGTACGAACTTACGCTGGATGTATCACTTTGATCGACTTCGTCGATAACACTCTGCAACAATCGAATATACTCGAGTGCCATACGTAATGTATTAACTTTGCTCAACTTCTTATTAGCTCCGGGTCCCGTACCACCACGCTTGCCATTGCTTAGGTCAGCGATAATGGCTTGCGGAATGTGTTGACGTAAATTGAGGAAGCCGTTATTAACCTGCTTCACTCGATTGCGTTCGCGTGCGTTACGACGCACCACCGATGGATGATTCGAGTCGAGTGTACTAACACTAGCCTTATTCAGTTTTGAATAAGGCATATAGGAACGATTCGGACTCATGTATGAGCTCGATACTGTTGAGGTAGTGACGCCGGACGTTGAGGCCGGTGCGATCGGTCGAAGATGTTGCTGAAGGCGCGAGTGTCCAGAGGATGATAACATTTTCTGATGTGGTTGATGATGAGGTAATTGTTGGATGCTGCCAAGTGCCATTTCAAACACTATCTTTTAAAAATATCGATGAGTTTCAACAAAACTTGACTTAGTCGTGGTGATTCAATTTTGTGCTAATCTAGTTCTTCGCTTGTTGGCTACTTTAGCCCTAATGATGCCCTTTTCTTGTTTGCAATGCATTTTGTACCTTCTCTGATTGAAAGCTGGTTGAAGAAGTTCCTTCAGACATTTACCTGTACTGTGAGTAATTTCCAATATAAAATCTCTTACCATCATCCCCATCCCTCAAGAGGGATACTTGATCAGTTAAAATTATTTGGTTTACTTTAAAGAGAGACAACTTTCTACTCAGTGGTGCATAAAAGGATCTCTCTACGTAATAATCACCTCTATGCTGCAGCTCCAACAAGAATCTTTGTTCGAGAGCGTAAAGAGAGCAATATTTTCTTCATAAAACACCTTTTTTTATTTATGAGATTTTGCTCAAATCTCATCATTTCTCTCTGCTTACATTAATTTCCTAGTTTTCAACACATCCATCGCTCTCTTTTTTCATTTACCTGAAAGTAATCTCATTTCGATTTTTTCCCCTACCAGTTTCCTCTCTGCAAACACCTTGCTCATTTCTCAAGTGGGAACAGTTTTTATTCCCTTTCTACGACTTCTATGGAATGGATTATTTAATTTTCTCAATTTTCTTCATTCTTTGTTAGACCCTTCTCTCAATTCTTATATCGCGCGTGCTAGATTTAAAACCAGTTTTTAAAACAGACTAATCCTGATCTTTGAGAGGATCAAAACTATGAGAAGCTTGATATTGAAATCAAATCAAGTGAGATAATTATGTCTTGCGATTAATATATAGCATGCTACTTAAACCAAATGCATTATTTATACAAATCTTTCTTCTGTGATTTCCTTTTCTGTATTTTCGAGGTACAAACGTCCTAAACACTAACCAAAAGGTCGTCTTCTTTTTAATTTATTTCCTTTTACCAACAATGAGAGAGGCGAGAGAGACACTAAAGGGAAAATAGTATACTTTTAATTATATGTTTAAACAGAGAGCAAGATAACCCAAAAAAATCAATTATCAAAAATCAAATTTGGGGTATTTGAATAATGAGCAAAAGGGTATTAAAACTGTTTTGTGAAAACAGGATAAACACAATACGTGGCTCATATATTGCTCCTTAAATTATTAAAAGGGGTTGGGTAAATTTAAGCACTAGCACGTCTCCAAACTGGTTAACCGTAAAATCAACTTTACATCGGTGTCGGAGCCTTGTTAAAAATTTTTAAAAGGTGATAATTATATGGTTTTGAAAAATATGTGCTAAATGCATTAAATCACAGAAAAGGGTAAAAAGAAGGACCGATAACACCGCCTTTATTATTTCTACCAGTCACGATCGAATCATGGTTGCTGGCGTTGGCGGTGTTAAGATTGTTGTAACGGCATGCAAACCATAATAAGCATTTTATAGATGATTCTTTTCGAAAAATAAGCCGAAAAGGCGCCACTATAAATCTGCTTCAAAAAACTCAATCGAAATTTTTTTCTGCATTTTACTTTTTCCAACTCTAAATTCCTTTTTTCGAAAATAATCAGTGAAAGGAACGGACCCAATCATACTTTGGCACCAAGAGCAAAGGTTTGTAAAAAAAGCAACCTCATTGAAATCATCCTTCAAAGAAAACTTTTAAATAATTTTTGAAAATGAAATATTCGATTAAATTAAATCTCATTCCTCCAATCTAAATTACTTTAAATATTAAAACGAAGAAGAAGAAGAATTAAGTTAAGATCATTTAAAATTAAGTTAACAAGATTTAAGACAGTGCTTTAAAATATCTTTCTAAATAAATTTAACAAAAGCAAGCATTAGGACCATGAAAACTGTAGCTAAATGTAATTCAGCGCGTCCCGCAGGATTACAAGCATTTTGCGAGCATTGATTGCAGCTATGTTCAAATTTTCCCTGCGTATAGAACTCCTTCACTTCCAACAAACAGCCCTTGATGTTGGAATAAATGCAGCCCTTGTAGTGGAACTCACCGTTAGCTGTGGAAAACCGTATTGGAAATTAGACGAAATAGGAAAATAATAATTAGAAAGAACTTACAACTTTTGTGAAAATCGCGGAAGCATTCCAAGTAAGGACTTGAACTATTAACCACATTCTTGTAGTACATTCCCAGGTAATCCCTCGTTCTGTTTGCCTCTCCGGTAGTGCATAGAATTTTTTGGGGAGATTTACACGATTTTTTATCAGAACATGAATAGCATTGTAGAGAATAAGCTGAAAGGAGAATAAGCAGAGATCGAAAATAAGTTTGTCATAATTTTATATTTATTTTTCAATAATTATTCACTTATAAAATTATATTCATTATTTTATATAATTATTTAATTATAATTATTTTAGATTTATATAATTATAATTACTTTATATTTTTTATAATTATTACAATTATCTTAATATTTTATAACAATTTCTTTTTGTAATAATTGTTTATCTTTCAATAATTCTAAAACTTACACAACGTCACACAACAAATTATCACCAAAGCCAAACTGAATAAAAACTTTGTCGAAAACATTTTTCTTAAAAAACAACTATAGTAATTATGAATTTAGAAACAATTATTATGTTTCCTCGTTGCCTTTCGATATACGACTAATTGTATATTGTGGCATTTTTTATCGATATTATAGAAATATAATATATATTATAGAAATATATTTTTTGGTACACGCCATCGCTTTCTATCATTCGAAAACGTTATCTATTTCTAACGCGATAAACATTCATGTTTAAAGGTTTCATAATCTGAAATTGTGATTAGCTTTTATATATATGTATATGTAATTATATAAATAAAAGTGATATTTATTTTATACAAATTATCTAATACTGCACTGAATTTTACAAATTATCAAATACTGCAATATCAAATTATATATACTGCAATTATCAAATACAAATTATCTAATACTGCACTGAAAGCTTTATTTAGTTGAACGTGATTCATCCTTTACATTTCATTATTAAATCCAAAACCGTAATCTTTTACTGATTATTTGATTTTTATTAATTTGATTTTTATAAATTTTCATTTATATTTATTGCTTTCCTTGTACACCAATTTATGCTTTGTACCAATTTATTGCTTTCCTTGTACAAATATATCAAAGTCAATAAATTTATTTTACTTCTTTGGAATTATTTAGAATTGAGTTTAAATTGTGTTTTAATTTTTCAATATTTTCAAACGAGATTTATCATTTATTTTCCTTTTCATTAATGGTATTGAAATTCAGAATTAAATCGCCATATTCCTTTTATCATTATTTTTTATTAATTATATCGACTCAGTTTATTTTATCTTATCTCATATTTTTCTCTTGACCCACCACAGTGTTAGTTATGCATAACGGTTTGAAGTGGAAATATTTACAACGACCTTTTCGACTAATTTCAAAATATATTCATAATAAATAACAACACACCCAAATCGGCCTAAGTTCGATCAATCATAGATGGCGTTGCTTTAGAAAGCAAAACAACAGAAATCAAAAGGGAAGGAAGACAGAAGAATAAATTTAGCAAGCAAGGAAGAAATCCAAGCGTACAATTCTTACGCATAAAACAGAGCAGACGGAAACAAAACAGACTGCTGTGCAGCAGATTTGCATAAATCAATAAAATATAATTTGGCGATAATTTATAGCGGCGCAAGATGAATGCAGATGAGATCGAATTTCGATTTTACTTTAAAGAAAAGAAAGCTTTTGGTATTAATCTGCAGACGTATCATTAAAACAAGCAACAGCAGCAGAAACAACAACATCGAATAATTGAATTAATTTGGACCAATTTAAAGAATTGCAATTAACGCTTTGGTAAAATTGTCTTTAAAATTCCTTTTTTGAAGGAGAAGGAGAAGATGAAGAGTTATTTCGTGGAAAAAGGAAAGATGTCGCTTAATAAATTATCACAATTTGTTAAGTATTCCTATAGTCTTTGGACTCCTGCCCCTCGTAGAAATCATTTGTGTTAAGATCATACTAATGAGAAACCAAGCAATTTGCTACTCACCAACTGTCGCCACTATTTGAACTCCAACCAAGGATTCACATTTTGCATTGTTATCTTATTTCCTAGGCGTAGTTTTCAAGGATTTTTTAAAATTTTAGTAATAAAGAAAAGGCCATTTTCCATTCTTTTCATTCTTCTATTGGAAATTTTAGAAATTAATAGTTTCTCTACAAGTGGTAACTGATTTTGGCGAACAAAAAGCAACTGTTCACACCTTGACACATAGACAAAGCATGTCACATGATGTGAGATTTGTTAAGTTAGGGTCATTCAATTCAATCGATTTGCCTTACATTCATCAAGAAGGGCATACGAAAGCCATTGAATAATATTTAATAATGCAAAGAGAAACAAATTTTTGTACTTTAAAATTCGAGCAGGAGAAATCTTTTGGCTTGCCGCACGGCACGTCCTAAAATTTGTTGTAACATCTCCGCAGGAATTTCATTCTGCCCCATGGTGTCATCAAAGTATATCCATTGATTAAGAGTAACCTGCTGTTCGAGATGGTTTTCGACTAGTTGGCTGACTGATTGACTGTCTATCTGACTGTTTGCCTATCTTCCCAATTTTTCTATGGTCTGGGGAAACCTTTCTTTCGGTTTCACGTTATGATGTCATAACGATTGTCTGACAATTTGCCTTACAACCTCAAGCTGTGTGCACTATTTATCGCTTGTTAGCGAACAATGACCGCACGCAAAGTCTCGTGCATTTTGTCTTATGCGACACGGCATCCATAATGATTTTCAATGAGTCCGATTTGCATGACGTCCACCAAGTCTTCAAACCTGCGGAAGTGCAGCTGATTTTACTAAATTTTTGAAGACGGTCATTTGGAGTAATATAATATATTTCCTATATCCGGTTTCATGCTTTAATTCCATTCTGAAATTACTTCCGTGTAATAAATAGTCGGCAGAACATGAAAAGAATCCATTCAAAGGATGGATTCGAAATTTTGCAAAAATCAAAAATAAATCTTATAAAAGAAAACATAAAACCATACAAAATGCATTTATTCAATATTGAAATTTTCTAAGAAATTTCATTAGAAATAAAAAGGCAAATAACTTTCAAATAGAAAATTAATTTATAGAATCGTGTAAATTTATTAAATATTTAACACCTGATTAGCCCACTACATCCTACATACCTACTACCCACTACATAAAAAAGGATTAAAAAATTTCTGGTTTTCCACCTTTTTTAAAAAAGTAATATAACGTTTTTTTCCGGATGTCTTCAAACATTTTAAAAAAAATCAGTAAAGAGCAAAATGCTCGATGTGATTGCAAACGCTTTCAATACCCTTTTTATTTATATTCAATTGTTTTTACGATAATGATTTATGCTATTTTCCAAATGATGAAAGATCGACAAAAAAGGAACGCTTTCATCACAAACCAAGTGTTGAAGTGTTTGTGATATTTTCTTCACGTCACATCAAATCACACAATTGAGATATATTTGACAATATTTTCTTGTTTCATTCTTTCGTTCTTGTTCTTCAGGTCTTCTACTACTTTCGGGTTAATTTTTTTGAAACAGAAAATGAAAATAATCAATATTTTTCGAATTTTATCAACGCGCAATGGTAGCGTCTATAAAAAAGTTAAAAATATTGAAGTGTTATATTATTGTTATGAATGGCATTGTGGATATTTTGTGGATTGTATTCCCATGCTTGACTTGCACTAAAGAAAACCGGCAATTCGGTTTCATTTTTGTGGACGTTTGACATCGATTGTGTCATTGTTTGTAGCCGATTGAGTTGTATTTTACGGCGACATATTATCGTTGTTCGATCGAACACTTATTCTCGAAAATATATTTTATGACAGAACAATTACTTCTGCGGTGATTAATTGTTTTGCTCTGATGCTTTTTATATTATCATTTTTCAAAGAAATTCATACCAACACTTTGAGTGTTGGACTTATGTTATGACAGGCCGTTGAACATTAATAATTTTAAGATGGAAGCAAAAAAGAGAATTCGTAAATTTACTGCGATTGCTCTCATTTTTTGTCATCCTCTGTGTTTTCGATTTTTCAATAATCTTGTAATGCTAAAAAATGGCGACAGCGATAAAAACCCGATCCTTAAAATTTTTTGTTCTGCAACTGAATTACCCGCCTAGTCGATGTCATTTATTTAACCCGAAGTATCTAAACCTCGTCGTTGCATTCACTTACTTGAATTTAACCTTGAACATCCTGATGGTGACCGGTTGCGATACAAACAATCCTTTTAATCAGCGCTTAATTTTTTCGAAACTATCAAGTCCACATAATTCCATTCTGAGTCCTTTCGCCTTGCGGCCTTTGTGACGCATAACTATCTACCCCCCCCTTCTACCAATACAATAACGAGTGCCGTAAAAACGTAACGAATTATCGAAATTCGATAAAATCCTCTTGTACACGACGTGTTAATTTATGATGATGATCTAAAATCTTGTCGGTCATTCAGATGAATTAAACACTACGCGTTTATACGAAATATTTGTCAGCAGTTCGCATTAACGACTTTATTTACTGCAGGATAAACTGCAGAAACAGCGAAAGGGTTGTTTTGAATATGAACATCTTCATTATTACCGCTCGCCTCCTTTTCGTGGCGACATCGATTATCGTAATCAAAAAAGGTTTGACCGTCACAACCAAGTAACAAAAAATGCTTTCACTTCATTATTGTTGTTGTTGTTATAGGGTATTATTGTTGGTGCAGCAGCAACTCCGATGCAGCGACTCCGATATTTTTAATAAACAATTAATTACTTATATTTATCATTTCAATATAAAAACAACAATAATAACGACATACACATGTAATATATTTCACGTGCTATGCCCAAGATATCAAAATAATTAATATTACAATTTTTGTCAGCTTTTGATAAAGTCTTGACACAACAACAACAACAACAACAACAACAACGCTGTAAGAATTACAAAAATTAATGCTTAACAAACAGCAACAAATTACAACAAATATTAACATATAAAAACGTTGCAGCAGCGGCAGCAGAAGAAACAACACCAACAATTGCAACTATCATTACACTGAGAGGATTTTCTTAAATATTTAGATATAATTATATCAAACTCTTAATGAAAATTTGTCTATTTAACATAATCGTTACGTCTCTCCGACTAATTCGAAGAAAAAATCCGAGGACACAAAAATTTAAAGAAAGAAGATAATTAAATAATTTTCAATATTAATTTGTCGCATAGCATTCGCACAACAAAAACAACAGAACTGTAACATCGATGAATTTCAACCGAGTCTAAAGAGATAAAACAAAACGAAATCGACCCACACTTCAAGACCGAGCCATTGTCAACGGTAATGTTGGCTGCTGATCGGTTCGATGGTCGCCGAATTTACCGTTTCAATAGGTTTTCATGGCAATTAGCCATGAAGTGACAGACAGGTTTTAACGCAGGCCACAAAACATTCGGACTTCGTGTCGCACGCTGCTTACGGTCTCACCACTGTGTCGTGTGTCGCAAATTCAGGTCTCGTTCAATCGTTACTTCTTGTCGGGTTTGGCAGAGACTTTTTGAAATTTCTGCACGACCAGATCGTGGCCGTTCCGTTTGCCTTTGTTTCGAGAAAAGTAATAAGTGAATGATTTAAAAGATTAAAACACCTCGTTTTTCCCGAAGGAACTGTGGGTTAATAAGGTTTATTCAGCCGGTATCAGAGATGAAACGGCTCCAATGGTACTTTGGTCTTAGAAAAACCAACAGTACATTTAAGCATCCATAAATTTTTCTTAAATATAAATTTCTTAAAGCCTTTCAGCAATGCCAACAACAAAACAAAAACATATTTGTACTAAGAATTATTTTTAATTTTTTTGGTGGGCCGAAAAGGGAGAACCTATGAATCGATTTATTAAAACCATAAATCTCTGGAGTCTGCATCGCCCATAATTAAATCCATTCATTTATTCATCCAATCATTTATTCATCCAGTCATTTATTTATTCATTTTTCATTAATTCTTCATTGAATGTTATTCCTTTTTGGTACTTCCTTTCGCATCATTCATTTATGTCATTCCTAATTATTAATTTTTTCGGTTCGCGGTAACCCGCAGTGAGACGAAGAGATTAAATTTAATTTTTTTTTATTTCACAATTATTTCGGCTTTCACTGTCGTTTTGATTAAAAGCAAATGGAAAAGCAATGAAAAAATGTATGTGCTAACCACAATTTCGATGGTATGCTGAAATAAAAAGCAATAATGTCACAGAGGAATTGCAGCACTGATTAAACCCTGTTACAGAGGGGTATAATGACGGTTCTTGCGATTTGTAACAGCCTAATAATCACAATCAGTGTCATAATCTTAATCTTCAAAATTATAGTTATTATCGAATTATATAGTGTTATAGCTAGACTAAGTAATCGTACGATCTAACACTGATAAAGAGAGCTTTGTCATTTTTATAATTATTGCCACACGATTTTCTTCTACCATATAAAAAGCTTCTACTCTTTTTTCACGACAATCAAATTCTATGATTTTTAAAAAAATTCAAAATGCATTTCTTTTAATATGGTCGACAATATTTTCTTTAACATTGCGAAGATTTCTAACAGAATTTTTTTATGATCAATTTTCAAAACAATTTCAATTAGTTCTGTCCCAATTAAAATCAGACACATTAATAACAGGCTTGTTAGTTATATTTTTTATAAAACCGAATCAAATTAGAAAAAAGGGACAACAATTTCGAATTTCATTTTGTTTTAAATTAACGTCTTTTCTTCGTTTCCTTTAAACCAATTTTTTAATCAGAAAAACAGAAAGGCAGAAAAATGTACAACCAAAGACAACAAACAAGTATTATCAGAAATGCACACGATTTGTGAAGATATCTGCTGCAAAGCCTTGACGAAAGAATGTTTCCAAATTTCTTTTCCTATCCTTTTCATAAATATTAATGCTAGTCGCTCCTATTTTGTAGCTTGATTTTAGCAACATGCTCATTAAAAATTTAAAGGAATTAAATTAAGCCGATTAAATTGAATCAATGACGATAATAACGTTGATGATGATCGGATTCCATTTTAATTAAGAACTTCAAATAAACCGTTAATCTATCTCAACATCTGATGATCATCATCATGATAGGCCGGATCGGAATAGAATTGGAAGATGATTGCAAAAATACTTACAGTTGAAAATGATACTCCTCTGAAAATTATCAATTATATTTATAGAAAATATGACGAAGGTCACAAAATATGAGGAATTCAAAAACGATATTGTCGCGTGCCTTTATATGAAAACCTTTTTACAGTTCTCAGTGAGTCGTATCAAAAGCGAATTCAACGAAGATCATAAAACATTATTGAATTAATCACATCTTTTATAATGTTTCAATTCATTAAATCATCGAGAGTTTCATTTTCGTTAACACGTACACTTCCGACTGGATAGTCCGGCATAAATACAAATCGTCGTGTATATGTCCTCATCGTGCAATATACGAAACTTTCACATCAATCGGGGACAAAGTTGATGTTTCCTGAGCACTGTAGACGCCGCTTTGCAATGACGCTACTCTTGCGATGATACTAACATATCAATGACGCTGTAATTGCTATAACGTCGGATGCTGTATAGCCGTAACGCGTTATAGCAATCATGTAATGGCAGACGACAGACATCAAGCGCAGACATCAGTCAAGCAACGATCAAAAGTTGATAGCCTGATCGAACTGTCAGCGTAGTAGTCGCTGATTGTTGGCCAGTGAACAAAGCCGTACGATCAACAATCAGCAATCAACCATCAGCTTCGCATCCATCGTATCGCGCATTAAATATCAAAATCATTTTCAAAACGTTATAATTATAAGAAAAATTACATTTGGACAAGTTTTGCCATACAGTGCAAAGATAGACATTCAAGTGGTCAATCAGCCAGTCAAGTCAAAGTCTATTAGTCAAAATTACAGACGGAAAAGCTAGAGCAAGCAGTTGAAAAATATTAAGAAGTATAGAAAATAAATTTTTGTAAACCGATTAAAACGAAACTTGGATTAGGGTATATTGGACTAGGTTATATTGGGCTATATTGGCCTCTTTCTCTTTAAATTCTCATCAATATCTCACGAAATAGTCTCGCAAAAATAAGAATTTTCGACTACTTTGAATTTTCCGAACTAACTTTTGGAACTTTTATTATCACTTTCTTCACTTTGTCAATTGTATTCATCAATTAAGGTTTCCTATTACTAAATCCCGAGATATTCTTACAGTGTACAAATATATTCCGTAACTTGATCCATATAATATCGTTATAATTGTTGACGTTGTTATTGTGTAATTTGTTGTTGTTTAGTCCTTAAAGCGCACCCGTCCAATTTACATGTCATGTGTCGCGCACGGCCATCTCGAACCATACGAACGACCTCAAGCCTACGATCCACCATCAGTTATGTTGGCAGTAATAACCACAGCGACAACAAAAACGGCAACAACAATAGAAGCAACAATAATCGCGACTAGTACTGAAACCAATCAACGTTGTGTTGTCAAGCAACTCACCAACCATCCTCCAATTCAAAACCCCGTCCATCCCTTCACCAACCACGCATACACTAGCGATTCATCCTCCCATCCTGATCATTGTCTGACGTGCGACTGCTGCCTTATCAGTAGCAGCCAATGTCCCCATGTTCGCCCTCCGGCTACACCATCCACCATCACAGCGCCTTCATCGATGCTTTACCAGACTCGCAATAGCGTAGGTTATCTTCTGAAACCTGATATTTCCCAGAACGCACGGACGCTGAGCGCAATTACGTGCGGTGGCTGGGGTAACAATAGTTGAAGCGGCATAAATTCACTTCCAGTTGGTGCAATAACAACACCAACAATAACAACAACAAGATCAATAAAAACATTAATAATTTTATGAAAGAAAATGCATGTGGCGGCAAATTGTATGGGATTGGCTTAAAGATGCGGCTAAAACGGTCTCTAAAAACGAAAACTAAAGAAAACTAACTGTCCTCCACGCCGCACCCTTCTGAAGTGATACATATCACAGCACACACATGAAGCGCTAAAATGCAAAAAAAGCAAGCAAAAAAACAGCACATACAACCGACACAACCAGAAAGAAAGGCATGCACCCATGAATGCCGCACTTGACGCGCGACAATTTCACCTGTTGACACAGTAACTTATTTTTTGTCCTCACGCTGTCATTGCCCTCCACTCCACACCTCTTTCAGGGTTGTCATGCATCGAACAGGTTAGACTGCGGTTTCGTATGCAAAAGACCAAAAGATCGAGGAAGGCCTACAGCAGCATAGCTGACCACCGACTTAATAAAAATTAACAAATTTAAATAAAAATCGCAAAACAACCAAATTAACTGAGATTCGGCT
This sequence comes from Physocephala rufipes, assembly GCA_963966595.1. NCBI lineage: Eukaryota > Metazoa > Arthropoda > Insecta > Diptera > Conopidae > Physocephala > Physocephala rufipes. Next base: position 38,480,621 of record OZ016504.1, read on the forward strand.
TTTACGCATTGATAGAACAGGTTGTGGCGCACGCGGCCACTTCACAATATGCACTTGCTCTCGTGTAAGTAGTCGCCTTCTTCGGTTACTTCAGTGATTGTTGTCACCGAAAATATTTCGACATGCAGCCTGAACTCGAATCTGGAGATATAATTAAGAATAAATAAAGAATCCAAAAAAAATACGAAACGAGACGCAAAAAATAAAAGACTTAAGAAACAAACCAGCTTTATATTTCATAAAGAGAAAAGAAAAAACTCATTTAGAAATTAATTCATTATTTACTTTAAAAGCTTAATCAGTAATTCTTAGTTAAAAAACCATATAAATAACCTTCTAGCCCTTCTTCTGGGCGGGGTTGAATATTTATAAATATTTTTGTATATCATTTTCACGGTGGATTCTTTAACGCGTTTCACTCGTTTAAATAATTTAGGATATTACCCTGTAGAAATTTGACTAAAAGCATCCATCCTCCATCCCTTGCTACATCATTGCAATATAGGTTGTGGTCTCGATTAATTACCACTGATTTTATTCCAAACGCATCACTGAAGTTACCGCTTGATTAATGGCCTTTTTAAACGTCACTGACTCGAATTCATCTCAGAAAGTGTACCACTAATGAAGGTGCTGCTCAGGATAGGCTAGTACGCGTGTATACGAATGATGTCAAAGAAGATCGATTTTTTTCCTTCGTGTGTCATCCTTTTGATTCGACTCTTACGTGGACTATCGGTACCTTCGCTCAATTGTGCCAATTTTGCGATCGAAGAATGTACAAATGGGTGGCGAGCCGCTGATTTGTTTATTTAATCGACAGGACCACCGACATTGTGATGTTGCCAATATAGGTTGTAATGACTCCGGCGATGTAACAGGCAAATTTACGATGAAGATTGCAACGAAAATAATGACGAAAATTGTGGAAACATGATAATCGCAATTATAAAAACTTCTCCATCAAAGACTTAAAACAGTAGAAGTTCGACGAGAGTGATGATTTCCCAATGTTTCCAATTTCATTACGATTTACTTTGCCATTTTAAGAAATACTTCCAACATTTTTACTATCAGTTATTCGAAGAACTTCAGGACCAAAGGGGGTCAAGAAGTCCGTATTTAATATTGACAAATTTAATATTGACAAAACTAATTTAATTTAATTCTTAGTTTCATTAATATACAAAGTCAACAGCAGATCATATCAATTTTAATATCATTTTAAGATCGCGTATGAAATATCGCGTTCGTGTAAAAAGGTTCTTATAATTAAAAAAATCATGGTCATCTACTTATCAGATAAATCAAAAGATTACGTAATGTACTCCTGTTGAATCTACAAAATCAATTTTATTGTAAATATTAATGACGTAAAGAGTCAAAATAATTAATACGATTAAAGAGCGCATAACGAGCGTGTGCCTGGCATAAGTTACTGTTCCATGGACCGCAACTGAAATGTGATCAAATGTAGGTAAATTTTAATTAAAATGCTAATTCCAGCCTTGGGTCTCACCGCTCTGCACTAATTAACTTTAAACGGAGCTCATTAAGTGTACGCGGTAGTAACGGTAAGTCGTTTCATTTAAAGCACAAACATCTTGAAAGGACTTGTTTTAAAATAAATAAGAATTGTGTAGAAAAAGGAACTGGTTTATTTATTTCATCTTACATTTTGATTAATATAAATTATTTTCTTTTGCACCAATCGACTTTTCAATTGAACAATTATTTATATTATATGGTTTAATCTTCTCGCACAACTATCGTAAATGTTCGCACTTTTTAAATTAAAACCTACCTTACGAATAAAGAAGAAGAGAAGGGTTATGAACGAAGGAAAATATGTCGTCTGTTTATGACAATCATTCTGATCTCAGACTTTAGCTTTAAACAAATCCTGTCCACATTTTCAAAATTCTTATACCTAATATTTAATTATTGATGCTAATCACGTGACTACGCTTCTGTTGTCACTTTCGTATAACTACGATGGTAATGTTACCGTCGTTTCAACTGTCGCTCTTAAAAATGTCTTCCATTGTTTTCTCCCCTGGAGAATTTCTCCCCATCAATTGAATGGCGCGCGTAACGCGATGCCTTGCAATCAACCGTTTATTAAAGTCTACGCCACGTTCAAGAGACGTGCAAAGTAAAACAAAAACAACTTCATTATCATCAAGAGCACGGAGTAACCTGATGCATTACAGCTGTCTTTCAAGTGACCGCAGAGTCTGGGACCCGTCAGCACGCGCTATTTTTTGTGATATTCCACGCTCGACATGAAGGTGATTTTAATTCTCATCGCCATAATCATCGTCGTGTTACCAATGATGCAGTTGACTTAAATAGTTCCCACTAGTAATTTTTTTTTATAATTATCAAAATTTCGCATATTAATTATTTTCGTAAATACTGCAACCTTTTTCGCTTTTCTCATTATTGCAACAATTTTTCAATCTACCCTTGCTCTGATTCTCTTACAAGGAATTACTTCTCTCTTTCTCTTTTTCTTTGATAATTTTCAGTATCAGTTCATCTCATTCGGAAGAACACGCTTTACGCATTCCTACAGGTGTTTCTTCTTCACTTTTAAACTGTCATCAGCAGCTGAGTCGCCGAGCAATTCAATCTGTCATCTACCCTTCTCTGTCATTCCCTTTATCGTTACAGTTTCATCCGCATTAAATGATCCCTTGGGGAAGGTCGAGGCTGGATGATCGAGGCCGTCAAAAAACTGACCTTGATTCAATTAGAAAATATTAAATGATGTCCATATGGAAGGCTGCAATGAAGAAGAACCACTTATTAATTTATGAAAACACAATTTTAGTCCGGTAATTTAAACTTGATCCGGTAATGACTGAAAATGCGAATCATTCGAAGGATATGGTGCTCGATTTTCCCTTTCGTGATCATTCGAGTGCTTAGATGGACTATATTGATTTCTTGGTTTTTATTAATTTCCTTTTTCATTATTTGGTTAAATATAAAAAGGTTGAAGAATTTATAAACAATAAATCTAGAGATATTTAACGAGCGGTTAACAAATATAGCAATTTGCATTAGGGCTTATTAAATTAGATTGGATAAAGACTGATTTCAGCAACACGCCGTAGTGCATTGCCTCCCCCCACACTTCTGAAAAGTTCATTATTTAATCGTACACGAAAACAGAGAATGTATACAATATCTAAGCAATTTCTGTTTGGTGTCTCTTGAAGGAAAAAAATATATACATGCTAGTTCCATTACCTTTGACATGTCCTGTCAATATTGTCAAGATTCTCCAAGTGTTATAAAAATCGTCCAATCTTTAAACACAAACTCTTTAAGATTAATGAGTCCTCTCTATGACTTTACAACCCTAGAAATCAAAGAAAATTCGGTTAGAAAGAATCTTAGAAAATACTGAAATCCTTTTAATTACTTCAGTTTTAAAAAAAAACAATTATTCTCTGATAAAAAAGAGACCCACACCACAAAAACCGCAAAATGACAGCGGCACAAAAAACTACTCAAAGAATGAAATGAACCGAAGCGTATAAGCGTGAAGAGCGAACAGTGATAATGAAGATGAAAATGAAAAATAACTGAAAATTGTTGTTGTCAGTGAGAGTCAAGTGATAGCGATAATGTCATTGACAAGTTCATTGAATGAATGATAGCGTTAGTAAAAGCAATGAGAACGTACGAACGGCTAGTTATTTAATCGTTGAGGACATCCAAGGGTAATGGTCTACACACACACCGTATCAATTTTGATATCACTCCTTATACTTTACACTTATCCTTTGCCTCACCATCCTTGACTTCATAAAGTAAAACCAAGAGCATGAAGAATCCGTGTCCTCAAACGCAGGATATCAGGACGTATTCAAGATAAAATGTAAGCTACGCTATAGCCAGACACACGCACACACACGTTCCTTTGTAGTACCTATCAAATACCTTCAAATTCTTGGAAACGGTGCGCGTTATCTAACAATTTTAAGCGTGCAATCCTTTCTTCAATTTTATTTCTTTCATTTTGTGTTCTTTCTTTATCGCAAGCAACTTTATTCAGGTGTGTGATCTTCAAAGCAAGAAAGACGACAGATCCATTCATGCATTTAGACATTTATTCATTTAACAGATATCGTGAATGAATTTTATTTTCTCAAGTTTTTTACTAACATCTAATCAATTTAATAAACTAAAAAAGACCACCAAAGTGTATGAAAATATTTGCTTAATTGTTAAAACGGTAGCTAAATGCATTTACGTTTTCAGTTGTTAAACGACCTTCTGCTCTATTATCAATTTGATAAAATTATCATTCTGATTTATTTAGTCTGCCCTTGCCATGAAATTCAATGTAGAAATTTTCTCTTCTTGCTCCATTTAATTATAGCGGTCACTTTTATCGAAGAGTCGGGTAAAATTTCCATTCATCGTCTTTTCTGTAGAATTAATCATTAAGATTATATTCTTAAATAATGTACAATGATCAAAAATCGCAAAAATCGGTTATAGAAATCGGTTTCGGACTCATGAAAACTCGTTACTATCGGCCTCGCTAAAATCGAACTCGTTAATAGTGTGCCGCACTCTCAACACTGCACTATTTACTTCTCATACTCGTCATCGTTAAACATTCAATTGTCCGAACTGTGCTCAGAAAATCCGTAATCATCAGGAGCCCACTCGTTAAAATATTTCTTATCAAAACCAAGAGAAAGCATAGAAAAACTTTTAGAACAAATAATTCCATCAAAAAAGTGGTCAGAAACATAATTCCATCAAAAAACACGATAAACATAAACTCGTTTCCATGGTAATGCGAGCATGTATTTTGCAAAATATTTACACGACTAATAACGTGCTAATGAAGGTAACTGGTGCTGCTGATGGTGATAATCATGAAGATGAAGGTGGGGGCTACGGTCGATTTATTTAGTCAACTCAAAAACGATGAAAGAAAGAAATATAGAAGCCCAAAGCCGTTGACTGCTGAAGGTTTTCTGTTAAGTCTTAGTGCCCTGCTGATTCGTTAATCATTCATTCGGTGCTGTTACTGATGCTGACGGTATTGTTGCTCCTGTTGCTGCCGATTGCTGCCTACAAACTAACTACTGCGGTGGGAGTTGGAAACTCCGGGGAGTCTTAACTTGGCTGGCGTGCTTAATAATTTTTAATCACACGATGTGCTGGTAGAAGACCAGGCAGGCTCGATCAGCAGGGCATTAAGCGTCAAACAATCAGAATGGGATATCCAAAACCAATGAAGAGCAAGCACTTAACTAAAGTGTTGTACCAGAGAAAGAGGAACAAAAAAGGGAAAAGAAAAAAGGAGCGATGAAGTAGAGAAAAGGGGCGGTGTGCAAAGTTGAAAAGGTCAAACTCATAAAGCTTATTTAATGCTTTTAACATTCGCGCGCAATTGATAAAAAGCAGTTTAGAAGAACACAAAATGAGTTCGTTTCGTAAGTCTTTTGTTTGCAATGACGTGCTTGCTTTATTTAAGAATTTTTGCTGGTAGATGCTTTGTAATGATTCGTGGATTTCTCTCCTTGTTTCTCTCGTTTTGCTCAAATAACTTTATATATATTTACAAAAAACAAAGAACTATTATAATTTATTGTCTTACAGTCAATCATTGTGCGGAATTTCTATTTACTTAATTAGTTCAGATGCTGCATAACCTTGACTGTAAGCTTTCGTTTGTTTGTTCAATCGAAAACATTCCACTGTGCGTGGGTAAATTTTCATTAACCTGTTAGCGAAGCATCCAGCCAAGCTCTGCTTGTGTTCTTTTAAACAACATTTTAACTTAACCACCACATCTACGTTCCAAGCCTTACCTGCTGCTTTATAACTTCAAATTACTTTATAACATCATTTAAGCCATGCGACTTTATACCCGGTACCGTACGAAATCATTTTACGTAATGATGACTCCATAAAAATGCGAACACATGAAAGCATACGACTTTAATGTGTCTCTGCGAATGAATGATGAGGGTGAGAATGTCATAAAGAATATTTTAATTAAGATACTATATTGCTCCCATCCTTTTCTCCATAATGTTGTGCTTCTTGTGTTTTTATTCTTTGACTGCATTTTTTTTTATTCGCTGACTAAAGACATCAGAAATGAGAAAATAAAATAGCAGGACACTTCTTCGCCATAAACAGAACTAAACAAAGCACTAATCAAATGATCCGCCAACTTAAAATCAATAAAGAGCAGGGTCGATCGTGCGACGACTCTATCCAATAAATACTTCTTCAATTTAATTATCTCTCTAGACGACAAAACAATTAAAACTAATTTCATTAAATGCTTTAAATAAATCTCATAATTAATGTTGGTGGGCTCGTCATACTCTGATTAGTGTCCAGTCATGTGGCCACACATAAATTCAAATCGAACAGTTAAATCATTTAATCCAGCGATAATTACTTTTCTACACCAACTTCGTTTTATTTATGTCTATCAGAGAAGGAAAAATTTGCAAATTAATTTAAATAAAAGCACTTCTGTTTTAAAACTATTAAAACTTTCATGTTAGTAAACTAGAAACGAATAATATACTCTCAATCGCTTTTTATGGCATACACGAAAATAAAATAAAATTCTTTCTTAATCCTGCGCCACTTAATACTAACTAAAAAATCTTGAAATGGAAACCGAAAACTTATATATTGTTTCTCTTCATTTTGGAAAGAATGAAGAGGAACTTTGGAAAAAATGAATCCTATTCGGATTTAATTTTTATATAGAGAAATAATCAAATCAAGTAATACCATTTATCACAATCAATAAAACTTCTCATTGAATTAGCAATATTTTCCAATGCTTGACCCTTTTTATTGCTCGTTGGTGAACATGTTCACGAACATACTTACTGATCCCGTTTTGTTTCTTCTTAATGTAAAGCAACAAAATTCAATTTAAGCAAACATTGGACAAGTCATTAAACGCAAATGTGGTTTATGCAGCGAAAAGATCTTAATTGATTTAAAATGTTAAACCAAGGATTCATTGAATTTGATTTAGTTTACAAACCATGTCATGCCATCCATGGCACCCTTTTCTTAATGAAAACCAAATCCTGGCACGCAATGCGATCGTTGTGTGACTTTACTTTCATTAAAGCAAGGATACGATGACTTTTCCAAAAGGTATAAAAAGTATATTAAAGGAAAGCTTTGACCAGACTATCAGATATAATAGAAATATTGTTTACCGATTGAGACGATCATATTGATTTAAGAACGAAGAGTGCATACTTCCATACTTCTGGAGGAGTGCATAAAAAATGTAGTTAAATATAATCAATATTTTATAATATTCTACTTATTTCTTGGCCCCTTATTAAGTATCCAGAATTATCAACAGAAACTACTTTGGAGTTGAAGTTGATCCATCAATCATCCATTGGATAGATCAAACTTAATTTTACGAACTTCGAAATTTCAAACATAACTCGTTAATTTACATAAAGATAACATAATTCAAGCAATTATCCCTTCGGTGCTTGAGGTTCTTAAGATTTTTCAAAGCTTTTGTGTCGATTGCAAATAAAAATAAACAAAAAACACTTTGAGGTTTTATACGAGTTCAATTTTGCTGGAATAGAATTAAAATGAATCCATTTCTTTAAATTAATACTGAAAGTTTTTGTGTATAATTATAAAAAACCATCACCAAATTAGTCGAGTAATGAACACCTTCAAACAGCAGAAAGAACAAAAACAACAACAACCACAACAACAACAACACCAGCAACAAAAGTACAACCGTACATGAGTCTGACAGATGATCTGATAATCTTTCAAAGTTGCAACATGGTTCCTCTTCTACATGCATTAGATGGTCTCAACGGCTAATTTGCTACCTTCACACTTGGATTATTTATTTATTTAAATTTCCACAGTCTGAGGATATCGTTTGCGGCCGTAACTTAAACGCGGTAAAGAACTAAATCAAACCATTTTTTGTTTGTTTGTTCGGCATTAATGACATGTAGAACAAACCGCATCGTAGAACGTGCTGCTATCGATTTGGTTTTTGTGCGCCAAATACGCGGTCATTCATTCATTCATTTATGCTACCCTCCAATTCTCCTCTTCTTTCCTTCCTTCCTCCGTTTCTTCTTTTCTGTTTTGCAAAATCTTTTAAAATTTCTATAATTTTTAGATTTTCAAGAATCGGCCATGCAAATTTTTTTTATTTGCAACGCATGACAAGCAATATCTTTCACTTTCTTCCCTGCCCCTTCTTTAATCAGTCTCTGATCGTTGTCGGATGGCTCTTGTTTAGCTTCGGTTGATGAGGCTCGTTATAAATTTTATTTGTTTTTGTGGTTCATTGAAAACACACGGAATACGAAAAAGAACACCAACAACCGTAACCGCAATAAGATGTTGTTGTTATGAATGGTAGCAACAAGTGTTGTTTTGCTCACGTTTGGCGTTAACTTTGGCAGGTTCTTGATTATAGCTGTTGATTTCGTTGCCAAAAAATGCTGCTGAATATTTACTGCTTGTTACGTTTGTTAGTTTTTGCCTTGTTCTTACTGTCTTACTGAACACACACACATACACAAATAAAAACTCTTGCACTTTCCAAAAGCGCCTTTATTTGTTTTAAGATGTTTTGAGTAACACCCATTTTCCGCGTAAATGCTATACCATTTATAAATCACTAAATGAATGTAATTAAACAGTACATGTTGGATATGGCCATCCGTTTCTTTGACCAATAAGATGAACTCTTCCACTTTGAATATGTCTGTACTGAGCTGATCTAGATGAAATTTCTGCTGCGCCAAACTCAGTTCTGCCCCAATTTTTAATGGTTTCGGTGATTACATTCAACGTTGATGAGCTGCTGTTAAACAGTCATGAGTTATTTGTCTGGGTGGGTCAGTAATCAGGTTTTTTAAACCCTTCTCCACTGGATTTCTTTAGGATTACCGTTGAATGGGTTCCAGAATCAAAAAAGGTATTTAATTTTAAATAAAAGTTTTTATTAAAGAAAAATACTTGACTTTCGAATTTTCGCTATCCTTCCTTTTCTTTGATAGCTTTTTATGCTATTTTTCGACATGCAAGATCACACATAAAATTATCCCTAAAAGCATACAAAATAAATTCGGGGGTCCAGAATATGCAAAAGAAACTGAATGCCTAAAAGTATGTTACGCTTTTCACATCACACGGTTTACGTTGCGAGTTTATATTTGGATTATTCGAAGAACGTTCATTAAAGTAATACGTTTTAGTTTTAAGTGTACTCGTATAATTTCATAACTCGAAACACTAAAACAGGATTTTTCAAACTGAATCGCAAATTTGTTATGTGTGATAAATTCCTGCAATGATATGAATCTGGCGTGGATATTCTGTTGTTTTAGGCTGTTTGCGAGTGATTGAAATTCCAGCATCATTCATAAATCGACAGCACGTGATTCTACGAAATACCGTAGGAGTGTTTTTCATCATTGGTTCGTCAGCAACTTGTCTTAATGATATGGAAAGGATGACACTTGTTTAAATAGAAACAACTTCAATTGAGAGATTAACTTTCTCAATTTTTCATAATTTCCAGTGATGTCTTCTTAACACCATGATACTAATAAAAAGTCTACTATTGCTTTTAATATAGTTTATTATCTTATAAGCAAAGATACTAAAAAATAAAATCCAAAACAAACTTTTTCGAAATTGTCTTCGCAACTGTTTACTTTTATACGACTATTTGTATAATATTCCCTGACCAATGGAATTCAAACATTGCCCTGTTATCGATGTTGCTCTTGCTGGTAATCCTGCTGCTAATATAGTTGCGAGGATGATAATAAAGAAATTTACAACAAAAACAGTTATTCTTAATGATGTTGGTGCCACCATGATGAACGAGAAGTCACGTAGGTTTTGAGTGGAGGAAATAAGTGCGGTCCACCGCTTGATTCGTAGCTTAGACCGTTGTGCTGATTGAAAACGTAAGCTTTGGGTATTTCTGTGGTTGGAAGAACAGCCGGCAAATACGTGTGGGAGGGAGGAGGCAAAATCGGCTGCAAACTTTTCTCCGGTAGGGCTGGCAAATATTGTTTGGGTAAACTTGGAGGAGCCAAAATGCCGTGGCGCAAATCGCAAACCGTATTCTCAACCAAGACACTCAATGGCGCCGAGTAGATTCGGAAGTTGGTGTCTTTGTAATCGAGATCAGACAGTAGGAAAACTGGCATGCGATCAGACAATACCCAAACATCTTTGTTCTCATCAATCTTGACGTCGGAGGGAAATACCAAACCGACATCATCACGATCGACAATTCCATGGAACTGTGGGGAGTATGGCGTCGACGAATGCCAACACCCGATCGAATTTTGATCAATTAGCCCGAAGAGTTCCAGGCCATCATCGCTCATTACATGTGCTGTAGTATGCGAATTTGGTCCGCGCTCATCGAGCACAAAGAAGTCATGATAGCTATCCTCGACACGTTCCTCGTCACGAAGTGTACGCGTAGAGACAGCAAATAGGCGATGACTGGCCAACGGACTAAAGTATAAAGTCCGGTAGCCATCGGAACGTATAGGTGAGATTGACATACCGAATATCCCCTCCTCCCCCCACTGGAAATTTAATCCAGCAATATTGTAATCGCCGCGAAGTGGGTCAGGAAAGAAGTAGGAATGCCCGGAAAATCGCCAAGATTTATTCTTCTCCCACGAATACACAATCAAGCCGTAACCCAACTCGTCGGAGAAGTAAGCATAGGCGTCGTCGCATGATTTACCCAAATCCACGGCGATATTTGCGATGAATGTGTTCGGATTGGTATCATCGGGACGGAATACGTAACGTCGAATTCGTGTATTTGTTGCCAGATCGAAAATATTGACCGCATAAGGGCAGGCATTTTTTGTGGTATTGCCAATACCGATAGTGCCCGTATCGAGCACCCAGAGACGTGCGCACTCATCGATCTTGATTCGATAAGCTGTAGTAATGCTATTCGCACAATCGCCGGCAACGTTGGCTTCCCAGTCGGGATAAGGTATCAATTCGGGGGAACCGGTAACGCTGTGATCCATATTGATGTATGTTAAGGTCGCAGGTATTCCTGGAAGATACAAAACGAGTATGAATAACTTTTTTAATAGAATAAAATGCGACTAAATAAACATTTAATGAGATTTCTGTCTCTTTATCTCTAATGGCCAAATTGGTTTGTGCTCTCCCAGCCTACTTCTACGTAAACAAGTCTTCTAATTTTTATTATTGTAGAGAAAATATTGGGTTCCTAAAAAAACCGGTGCATTTTATCCCATAAATTATTTCAATTGTCAGACGTCCGGAATATTGACCAGTAACCCAAATTGACTTGAAAGACAGGTCTCCCATTCACCAAAACAACCTCGAAAGATCACACACAGCCTTCGTCTATCACTTGGTCTGTATCTCTGCAGAGCTCTTCGTTCAAATAAAAGTGGTTTAAAAATAAAGAAATTAATAGGCACGTCTCATGTAAGTGATGGTTCGGTCCCGTGTCGTAAAATTTTTTATAAAAAAGACAGTATCGAATAAAGGCTAATTTTTTAGCACTCGCACAAAGAGAGTACTCCGTATATTTTTATTATCAATATTTTATTGTTAATACTTTTTAAAATGTAAAGTAATAGATCTCAGTTTGCACGAAACTTTTCATTAATAAGAAACAGAGAAAATTGTTAACATGTTTTAACAATTCACAAACAGAGTTTGTGTCAACAGTGTTCTAACAGCGTTTTAACAGTTCACGTTTTTAACGGTCAGAAACAGAATTTGTGTAAACAAAAGTTTAACAGTGATTTAACAGTATTTTAACAGTTCACGTTTTTTAACAGTGTTAACAGTTTTAATCTACCAATTCAAAACATTACCAAATACCTTAAAAATATTTACTAATAAAAACGAATTTAATGTATTTAAGTTTTAAGAAAATATCCGGAAAAACGAAATACAAATTTATTAAAATTGTTAACCGTTGTTGGTCTAAAATCGTTCATTCCCTGCCTTCAGGAATCTTTGGGAATACAAGCAAGAACCAATTACAGGATTAATTACAGTCCTCATCACGCACGTGATGAAATAAAATAAAGTTAAGTATAAGTATAATTGATGGACAATCTCACAACGAGCGGCTAGGAAATATTCGTACATAGACTGTTATTAGGCGTTTCGTTTAGCTGTTATTACGTTCACATTCGCAATTATAACTATTTTTACCATTAGTTTTGTTGCTTGTTTGTTGTTGTTTATGTGAAGCACCAAACGGAACTGGTCTTGAGCAAGACACACGAAAACAAGACAAGTTATCATTGTTGACAACATTCGTGAAAAGCGACGGAGACGAAAAGAGTATGAAATGGTGATTTAAAACGAATTAAATACTTGATGTTTCAATCAGGCCAAATTTTAATTATTGCTATTATTTTTATCGTAATTAGTTAAAATCATATTGTAAACATAAATTTGTTAATGAGTCAATTCGATTTTGTTTGATCTCTTCAAATAAAATTCAGGTTTATCTAACTCTTAGCTTCATTAAATTATAAGTTTCCAATGTGAAAATTCAAAAGACTTAACAACCACAATTTTTGTTGTTATCATTTTTAAAATACGTCTAGTGGTTTAATTAATTAAGTCATGGTGAATTGTAAACAATATTTAATTTGCCTTCTTTCAACTTAATAAATTGTTGATTACTTGATATTTGAAATGCATTCAATCGACTCGATTAAGTTGAAAAAAATCCTGGCAAACAATGTTTGCAACAAGAAGGACGAAAGGAAAGGGAGGAAAACTAACAAAAATCGCCACTGATTTCTGCCTAACGAGTTTCAAAATGATCTAGGGAGTGTGAACGAGTCCAACGGGTTATTAAAAGTTTTAAACAAAGTTACAAATTCAATTCACAGTTAGATCATTTTTGATAACTTACATACATAAAACTTCTTTCAAAGATATACAAATATCAATTGCCTTCCACGCTTTTCTTGCGTTGTGCCAGAGTGCAATAACCAGCTGCGATAATTTGCCACATAATTTAAAGCAAAAAATGCGGACGTAGACACCAATTCCTTCAAAGAATTTGTAAGTATCAATTATCACAGCATCCAATATTACCGCATTAATGCTCTTTTTTACTACTGCAATTTTTGTTGAAAGGATTTACTAAAGCAAACACACGATTCTCTATACGTGATGCATATTTCCAGTCATCACTAATTTATACTTTTCAGTTATCGTCATAACCAGTTAGGATTGCATTTGATAACCAAATCATCAGTGGAAAACCGGCCTAAATAAAACACATGAAGAGAGATATGCGGCAACTTTATCCAAATAAAACAAAAATTGTGCAAACCTGTAATTTTACGACTACGTGAAATCGAAACCCAGAAAGTGATGGCAATAAATTCGACGAAATAGCTTTAATAAACGCATATTTTAATTGAGGCGTAATACAAGAACGTAAAATTGTAAAATATACCAAGAAAAAGGAACATGAAAAACTTCGAGCGAATTATCTAATAAATACAGGAATATATATTCCAACAATTTAAAAGCATGCAATACCACAAAATCATAAACAGTTTCTTTAATCCCATTACAGAGAATACATTGAATGTTCCTCGTAAGCGCTAAGAAAGGCTACGTTAAATAGAGAAGATGCGCATTCATACATGCATTAATAAAATATGGATAGCATATTCGTGTGTACACATATATTCTTCGTTTATGTCCATTAAAGGATAAATGTGTGATATCAATAGTTGGTGCCACTTTAGTACTATTTCATCATTTCCATAATTGCAAAGAGCGCAGAGATTATTTATCCAACATGACAGCCATATATGGATACCTTAAGACCATATTGAAGTTAATAAATTAGTTCTGATAACCATATATAATAACCACAATAGCCATGTGTGTAGTAGTACATGTATTCAGTACATATATCACTCAACATAAATAATCATGACATTTTTACAATTGTTACTAACAACTACATCTGTCATTTATCTCTTAATAGACGCTAATGAAGAAAGAGGAAAAGTCGAGGAGCTGGATTTCGATCGGACAAATTTGATGTCAATGAATAGGAAATATTATTTATTATTTATTAATTTTGTGATGATCAAATATTATATTTAATCTATGTACCCTCCCAAAGTTACGAAACATTTGTGGAAATAATTTTGCGCTTGGTAGGCTAATTATATTCTGACAATTGATAATATCTGATAAGGAGAAACTTAACGTCAGAGAACGAAAACAGATACTCAATATGGCACAGCGCCAAAACCAGTACATCCGCAAAACAAGCTTGACAACGGATGACGAAAATTCATCCCAAATCTTTCAACAAATTTACCCTGTGAAGAAACCAAAAGTATGACAAGAAAAAATCTCCCTCGAGCTCCGTCAAGTTCAATTCAATAGACTTTACTCAAAAATTATAAATTTCTGTTTCAGTATTTATAAAACCTGATTAAAAAGTTACGCACATAATTTTCTTTTTATACGAATAACTTCACACCTTGCACATTCCATCGAATAATGAGAGTACACTGAAACAAAAAATGAATGAAGTTTCTGAATGAAATTTAATAAAGATTATTTCCATGAAAATTGAGATAATTTTGTTTATAAAAAATTGGTATAAAAGGAATTTTTCCATAACAAAATATTTAAATAATTTGTTAACTTCATGTGATGACACTTATAAAATTATATAATATTGTAATATATTGTATATGGAGGAACAACATGAAATCAAACAACCGGAAATATTGTTGTAACAAGTTGATGCGGCAAGTTTTTTACCTATGGATCATTGTAATCGCTGATAATTCGATTTAATTGTTTATATTTTACCGCAACATCCTAATCCAAGCATATTTTCAAATCCAACCTGATGCAAAACAATGGAAAAACTAGTGGTTAAAAGCAGTTGCTGATGTTCGATAAACTAAACAAATGACAATAAAAGAAACTGTTGACAAGAAAGAAAGTCTTAACATCCTTAAAGTCAACAACTGAAGTAAGTGAATTGACGGTAACGTAGTCATTTTGTTATGCAACAGATTTGAAAATCTCGCGAGATAAGAAAACGAGATAGAGGGGGAAACAGTATGTTCGTGAACATGAATATTTTTAATGATAGAAGAAATCACAAATTGTTGAGGAAGAGACTTGCTTCGAAAAACAAAGAAATTTAATAGGAAAAGCCTTTGTCTTCATATTTTTTCTTAAAAAGTACTTTTATATGCGGTAAAACAAACAGTAGTTCGGTTAGCATTGATTTATAACATTTTTCAACTTAATTAAACTTGACGACATCATGTTATTACACGTCAGTATCAATAATTTGAAGACAAGTTTCCTTTCTAAAACTATTTTTCTGTTGTTGCTTTTTTTCTGCAACTTCAAGACATTTAAGACTCTACCACATCGCTTAATTTGAACCGACTTTATTTAATTGGGTTTAGTGATAATCTCATAATTAGCCTTTTTTATTTTGCTCTCAAGAGTTTACGGAATCAGTTTTGTTTAATTTATATGACGTGTTTATATCATGTTGATTAACATCAGTGAAAGCTTTGATTTTGTGATGAATGATCGAAGAAGACATAAAAAGAATGTACGAAAAAGAAAAGAACATAAGTCTTTTTAACATAAGTAACATAACATAAGAAATGTAACTTAACAGAAGTATGTCTACTCATCCCGCTGGGACCAGACACTCGTAAATGATTTTGCTGAGATTTTTTAATGTTTTCTTCCCCAAATTACGGGAGTAATATTGAAAACCTCATTTATTTAGTATTACTTATCTTCTGGCCAAATAAAAGAACATTAAAAAATTACAGCTTCGAAGATAGTAATGATTTGAGTAATAATGTTGCAGCGGATATCATTAGCTAAATCGAAGCTTTCGATATGCATACCAAACATTACAAAAATTTCGTAATTTTACTTTCAAAATTAATAGGAAAAAAAACGTAAAAAGATGTTGGCCACATAAATATTGGGGCAACTGGTTGTAACTGGACTCTTAAAACTAAGCACCGCTTAGCAATTGAGATCAAGCTCAAAGAGTAATGGCTTCGAAAAAATTGAAAAAATTGAAACAAATTAATTGGGTTAACTGCATTGAAAAGATAAAAAGAAGTTTTGAAAAAGCATGAAAAGTTTAAAACATTTGCAAGATGCTCGCTGCACCATCGCCGCTATACAAATATTGCTCCTATCTCTTGCGAGTACATTCATGATTATCTCATATGTATCAACATATAACGTAAGCTTGTTATTGTAAATAGCTTGTTTCCAATAAATCGATAAACATTGAAATTGAAAAATTTCTTTTTTGCAAAATCGACCTATAAAAATATCTTCGTCAATTATTTAATGCAATCAATTTCCAGTTTTCTTTTCCACAATGTTTTTTATTTAAATTTTGAAATAACGTAATATTTTGTTGTTATTTTAACTGTAATTCATATTAAAGTTATCATAAAAATTGAGAAGTTAAAAATATTTTAACAACTCAATTAAAATAAATTCATTTCAATAACATGAAACATATTTCGGTATTAAAATAATTTCACCCGAAATTGATTTTAATTTTTTAAAGCCTTTTGGTGGAATAATAATAACTTTTCATAACATTCAAAAGCAATTCGAAGCGTGGCAAAACAAATTATTAAATAGCAATATAAACTTGATATTTCTAAAGCGAACACAAATTTCTGACCACGCACAACATTAATGTAAACTGATGTTGTGACACACCTCACCAAACAATCATAAATTCTTAAAAATGAATTCATTGCAGGACATGCTTTCGTATATGTTTAAGCTCACGAAATTTAATATTGCATACCTATTGAAGCCCTCGACGTATCGACCCCGTTTATCACTGCAAAGTTTGTCAGTCTCGATTAGAAGCAACATCATATGGAAGAAATCCTTTAGCACTACATCACACTTTACACAATGTATTTGTCAGTTGATCTCTAAACACCTTTTTTATGCTCTTATCGAATTATATTCATCACATATAATTTCTTTCTTTCTTATGTAAAATATTAGTGACATGCCTGAAACGAGATTCAACCAATTTTGAGTTCGCGAATGCAATTGAATGCAAAAATGTCAAACTAGCCTTGCAATGAATTTGAATATTTATGTATATCAATACATAACTTCATCAATGGATATTAAGAGGATATTTCCAAGAGAATCTGACCGAAGTTGAAATATTTATTAATTTTGTATTTTGCAACCCCTTTTTATGCCCTAAGGCATTACAATTTGAAGCGTCTTTATTTAATGCCTGACAAATATTATATTGGAAACATTTTTGTCAAAGTTTTTCTTTATTTATCCAAAGGCTTAACTTTGTAAATCCGTCTATCAATTTAATCTATTTCTTCATGAATATTTCAGTTAGCGCAATTTTCGAAAAATATTGCTAGAAAAATATTTCATGCAATCTGTTACCACACAAAACAATTACCCGCAAAAATAGGTTTCGTATTAGAGCTTTTTTCAATTAATATAAAGTTCGAAGTATTTATGACACTTTAAAATTAACGACGTGAACGCTGAACGCATTCACTTACTACCAGACTTAAAGTTTGAGCAGGTGTCACTCTCGTAACTTGTAAACACATTTTCTTAGTATATGTTTTTTTATTAGTTATGATATGCTTCCCTAATACTTTACTCCGTCGATCTGTAAGCTAACACAGAGTTATCATTGCAAATACGTAGGATGAAAGTATTTGATTTCATCATACATTTTGACCAAATTATCTGCAAATCGCGGACAAAAATGTGGAAGGAATTTTGTTTACCACGAAGTGCGGCAATAGATTGATCTAATTTTTTTGAGTAGGATTTTATTGAATCCAATAAATCACGAATTATTTATGAATTAATATTATTACATTTATTTGATATTTATTTATTGCCAAAATGTCATGATAAGATTAAATGATAAAAATTCCTAAAACCAATTTTTATCATATTTTTTTATCTAATTTTGGAAATATCTGCGCAAAATCTCATCTAGCTGTTTCGGAAATTAGCTTTTGAGAACTGACTAAATCAATTTTTATTTATATTTACATATTTATTTATTTATTTATATTTTTCTTACTTTTTACTTATTTAATATTTTCTTAAACCTTTACAATTGTCGTTCTTAACAACCTTCGCCCACATTCATCGCCACGGCACTGTTGTAATTATTCTTTTCTTCTAGCCGACAAAACAATACGATTTCAACGAATATCCAATGTCTAGGGTACAGAAGAAGTGGTCGCGTGCTGCCAAATACTCGCTGTTTCACTTGATCACCCAAGAAGGCCAATCAGGGTTTTCGTTTTTTGTTTTGTTCGTGTTTTATTTATTACTAAATCGCTTTAAAATTTTCACTGTGAGCGCATAAAAACCAAATCGAAAAGGTTCGACATCAGTAATTGCCATTAGAAATCGTTTTAGTTACAACAAATAATCACTAGATTATTGTCGAAATGATATCAGTTCCAATACGAAGAACAAATAAACACAGAAAATCGCAATTTATGAAATATACATTGTAATTGATGTTTTTCTGTAAAACTTTCTGTGAAACCGATCTGGCCAAAAGCCGCTTCCAAATTGAAATATTTACGCATACGGCTTGTGATCACTAAAAGAAGCAGTCTCATGAGACTGAGCAAAAAAATACTCCGGATACGCAATTAAGATCTCCTGGAAACTAATTGATACTTCTTATGGCAGAGCCCGTAATGAAATTGCGCCTGCACTTAGTGCAGAAATATAAACTCTGTTAAATTGATTTAATCAATCTGACAACTGAAAACTGTACAGCTTAATTAGTGAAGATTGGTTGAGTCTGCAATAATCATGCCAGATCATTTATTTGGCATCAGCATTCCTTTTTGGTTCAATAATGATTTTACAAAATACTTTTCGGTCCATTGGTAATTTCGGAAGTTGACAATTTACTGCTTCATCTACTGCTTCTGAACACAAATTTTAGCAAACACCGGTGTCGGCAATCGATGCCGATTATATTTTGACATATTCTTTTAACAAACTTGTTTTTTTTTTGCATATATAAGCAATATCTCTGTGTTAAATCGACTTAAGTATTTAAGAGAATTTTGTTAAAGTGTTGGAAAAACAGCAAAATAAATAAATATTAAAACAGAGCTAGTTAAAATTGGTAAAATTTAATGAATTAAAAAGCCTTAAAGGTATTGCATTTAGAGAGACTAATCAAATATTAGTTATATTTTAATAAAACCTCAATCGAATAATTAATGAATTCAATTAATTTCAATCAAATTTTATTGCAATTAATTGTAGAAAAAGGTAAAAACAATTCCTGAATAACTACGCGTGAATTCGCCTTCAGATATTTCGATCACATAAATTCTCTTTCTCGAACTTTATTTTCATAATTGGGAAACCGAAATAAACAGGTTTACTTATCGTATTATGGAACCTCTTCGTAACAAATATTACTAAAAGAGAATCACAATTATTTATTATTTTATAATTTAAGTATTTAAAATCACTTTCGAATTTGGTAGTAGAATGATCTACCAAAGCTATTCAAATTTAGGGCACAATGCCTTTAAGACCCTATTTCCAATTCCATAATTCACTATTAGATCGACCCTTTTTTAATGATCGAATCAGCGAAGTGAAATATCGATCGATATAAAATCGAGACATCTATTCGAGTAACTATCTTGACTGGAATTTATCTTGAATGGATTTACTAATTTTGCCATTTAGCTAATCACACAAATATCATTCACAGCTATTGAAAGTAATTTGTCTAAGACGTTTAAAGAAGAAACTGACGCGTAGAGAAATAAGTTAAATTGAGTTAACCAAATTAATTACAAAAAGCTAAAATAGAAAAATAATGCAATGAATTGAAATAAATAAAATTGAATCTAAGGAGATTTTCAATTTAAATTTGAATTGAAATCATTTAAATTACTTCTTGATATTTCTTTTAATTCTATAGTAGGGATTAGTTGAAGAGACACAAAATCAAGATAAAGCCTTGAAGGTAAAATAAATTTAATTTCTTTTTAAAATTAACCAAAAATGTCGTAACAAACTAATTCGCAATTAATGCAATTTAGTTTTAGAACATACTCGTATAAATAATTCGAACTTCCTAAAATATGAATAAGCAAATTATTAATCTGGCATGCTTATACTAATGTTATTTAATTTCTAACCACGGCAATATTATTTATAATTTTATTCATGAAACGAAATTATAATTTATTGTTTTTTTTAATAAATTGAATTAACTTCTTGTATGCGCAAACATGGAAGAATAAAATACAAGTTTCTCTGCAAACTCTCTAAACGCTCAGATCAAGATGAGATAGAATCTCTTAATAATGTTAAAGGAATTTTTGAAAATTTATTTCAGCTTAAAAAAGTATTGCATTTTATCCCAAGCAGAAATATTTCGCTCTCACTTCATATATTTATTCTAAGAAATCTAATTATAAAAACAATTAATTTAATTTATTAATTTAACAACTAAATTGTTCAAAATTTGTTCTTCCTGCCTACAGAAATATTTTATAACGGGCCGTTTAGGCTAGAAAGAAGATTTAAGTTAAACGAAGTAAAAACAGCTCGCTTTCATTTTAAAAAATTATTGAATTGATTGAATTGAACTTAATGCGTTGAATTAATTTGATTGTTTCTGGTTTGGTAAATGAAAATTTATAAGCAGTCCAAAATATAGAAGAAAATGTAGACCTACATAATCGACATTAATACGATCACCTTTACAATTTTCTTGCAGACACTCGGTTATTTGACCAAGACAAACTGACGTTAGAACGAAACCGCACTCTTTATCCATCAACCTGAATTTATGTTCCTTTTGGGTAGAACTTTATTCTCACAAAATGTATAACGAAATTTTGAGATATAATAATTATCCTTCGAGAGAATTGGCTCTAAAAATCTAGATTTCACGTAGAATTGAAAACTACTTATTTCTGATTTTTATGTTTTAAAATTTGTGTTTAATTCTTATAATTGATGAATCATTACCGTCTCTCCAACGCGGCACAGTAACGAACAGTTTATTGCCCCAATGCTCGACACCCACTGGCAGAGCATTCTGTGGAGCGTAATCGCCTGAAGCTAGAGCCTGTTCTTTATGGCGTTGACTGGGAAAAGCAAAGTCCAGCTGAGTCCAACTGTACCGCTCCTGCAGCTTTACCGTGGCACAAGCATAACACACATAAGTGAGAAGATACCACAATAGAGGAGACACAAATTGACCAGCCATGATCTGTTTTTTTTTTCAAACTAATAAATCCTTTAAATCCTCTTTTTATTTTGTCTTTGAGTTTTTAAAAAGGATATGATAATTTTTTTAATCGTTTTCACTCGTTTTCATTCGATATTTAATAATTAAATTACTTTTCAAGCGATTTGATCAGCTCAACAATCGATAACAACAACCGATAACAACGAGGGACATGCAGCAAATGCAGACTGTTGTCTACGAAATGTTTGCAGCGATTTTTATAAACTTCTTAGAGTGAAGCTCCAAGCGCGCTGGGTCGGACTCGTACTTGTTTTGAATGCGATTTTAATATGTGCCATTAAAACAAAAAGAGCCAACATTAACAAAACAAATAAGGAAAAAAACAATCCAAAAAAAACTGGTGAAACGTTAGCAAGGCAAAGAAAAAAAACCATTATTTCTCTGCACGTTGGCTGAACAGTCTGAACGGTAATTGTTTTGATGGAAGTGTTTTAGATTTTAAGCAAGTCTGAAAAAAGTTTATTTTCTCAATTATAAAGCAAAGTCATATAAAATATAGTTAATTAATTTTATTACGCTACTACGCGGGATAAAGTAGATTTGCAGCAATTTGATAAGTTGCAGGAATGTGTCTGATTTTTTGACACTTATCCTTGTTTTCAACAAGTCTTGAAATCTGTTCGAATCCAATGGCTTCAATCATCTCGACCGATCCGCAAATGACAAGCTTTGAAATTTATTCATTTCGAATGACAAGCAGTGAAAATTTGTTGATTATATCACATCACATTAATGCCATTTTTGACATTTTTGTTTTGAATTTGAATGAAGTGAATCTCTTTTAAGTAGTTTTCTTAAGAGAAAGAGAGAGAGAGGAAGCCAAAGAGTCGGTATCCCAATTCAAACATATTTATAGGTTTCTTTGAAACACCTTCGGATGGGCGTATCCATTTTAATTATCGCTAACGTTTTCTCCAGAATTTTATAAGTCGACAAAAATCATGGAATTTTTTTTAAATCGTTTCCGCCTGAGATTTAATTATTTCAGAATTAGGGGAGTATTTGGGGGTGTCATCACTGAGAGACCCCCAAGTAAATTAATGCCAAAAGGTGGAACAAAAGGCAAAAATTTGGCAACCAAACAAGAAAACATCTTGAAAATGCAAGATGAAAGAAGTCATTCAAATTTTTGGTTCACGTCATGAAAATAGGTGTGGTATATGAGGAACACCTGTTTATTACACTTAATCCTATCACTATCTTCTGTACGTGTAAACTGCATGCACCTGATTGATTTCCTATTGTTGTTTATTGTAATTGATATTATTTATAAAAATTATTATCAAACAAATGTTGAAAATCAAAGCTGACTATGATGGCTATGGCGAAACTGCATACAGGGTGATACGAATAGGAGGCCACAAATGTAACGATAATGAGACGGGCATAACAAGTAAGTATTTTGACTCATATAGTTTTCCATTTTAAACAAGAAAAAATTTGTTATTTTATGTTTTTTGTTTATGTTTTTATGAATTCTTTATAACGCTTTTCAAAAAATCACCCATTTCTAAAAAAATTTTAGGTGATTCCCACATGATTCCTTTATGATGCTTGCAAGCATGCCTCCTTGCTAATAAACGATTATATTGATAAATGAAATCAAACTTGTTTAGAGTAATTTCAGGTTCATTGGCTGATGAACAAATGAATGAATGGCAGTGTCATTTTTTCTCTCTTCTTTTTCTTTTTGAAAATTGACAATTTTTCATATAAAATTATCTCCTCAGACCGGTTTTAGTTTAGGTGAGCTTACCTTATGAAAAAATTTCTATATAATAATGTAAAATAAACGCAGGTGTTAATTATGCGGAAAACGAAAAACATTGAAAATTGTAAACGATCTGATGAAAAAAAGTTAAATCGAAAAAGGAAAAATTTTTTTTGCTATATATTACAAAATATTAATTATTTGAATAATTTTTTTTCTTAATTAATTTGATTTCATTAAATCGCGGTTTTAATACAATACAAAAATCATGAACGAGGATAATAATTAAGAAAAATGATAAAAAAGTATTAAAGAAATCGAAATGAAATCATATTTCGATATGATATTTCCTATAATAATTTAATTTTCCACTCTATTAGATATATTTTAATAAAAAGAGGAAACGTAATTTTTAAGCCTTTAGTGTTTTTTTTCGTACGTTAGAAAAAAGTTCGATTTTCAACCTTGTTTTAGACACGCTCTGCATCGCAAGCAGTGACTTCTTTTAAAATATCAATATCAAAACACCAAGAAAAAAAGAACCAACCTACAATTAACAAACTTTTCATAAAATCGGTTTTTATAACAGTTAGACGATCGTTTATAACAATCAAATAGTTAATTATATTTTTCTAAATTTATGTGCGCTAAAACCCATTCAAAATGCGTTTGTAGTGAGAACAAAACTTGTTAACAAAATTGGGGGTACGTTGCCGATACGCTACGTCATCGATTCTCGAGGGGTTTCCCTTTAAATTCTCCACAATTTTGCCACTCTTCCCGATTAGATTTGTCTGTGAGAATCACGACTAGAAAATGAATATTCTCTGTGCATCGAGATTATTTGATGATGAACCACTACCACGCCCACTTTCTAACTCCAACTTGAATATGTGCGTACATATAGTGATAATCGAAATTGAAATAAAATTCTGATTAAAAAACACCCACCTATTGTTAATTCCTAAAAAGATTTAAATTGTTAAGATGATTTACGAAATAATTACTTTTTTCTTTTCAATAATTCTTAGTCTTTTAATCGCATCTTTGTATCAAAACACCGTCGTCTGTAATGATCGTCCGAATAACACATCGCTCTAAATTTATTTTTAATTCACATTTTTTTTCCTTTTTTTAGCCATTTAAGATGCCAACATTTGAAACATGTTAATCAGATTTCATA